>OX638252.1:23958757-25158757 GCA_951806755.1 Brenthis hecate | reverse complement strand
GATTTTTGAGTTTATTTATAAATATAAAAATCGTTTTTTTTTTCTACATCTTCCTGTATAATATACTAGCGACCAGTGGCGAAGGGTCCATACAAGACGTCCCACTTTAAAATTATTTTGCAATAATTTTACGTATATTTAATTTTTTAAATGTATAAATGTTCTTTAGAAATAAAGCTATTATTTATATATATATATATATATATATATATATATATATATATATATATATAATAGCTTTATTTCTTTCTACATTATTACGTATATAAAAATTGTATAGTTTTGGAACTAAAACCTGCTTACCTCTGCTAAAATTTCACCCTTCGCCGTTCCAATACAAACATTCATTCCCATTTCCACCCCTTTAAGGGATGATTTCCGGAATAAAAAGTATCCTTCCCAGAGTCTCAAACTATGTTCTTACCAAATTTCATCTAAATCGGTTCAGTAGATCCAGAGATTACCTCCTACAACGTCACAAACTCACAAACTTTACCTCTTTATAATATTAGTATAGATTAAACTAACAGAAGTATTTGAAATATTATTTTTCTAATTTCTACTATTTAGTGTCGTATTCACTAAATTATAATTTGTGCAATATATATTATGTTAGGTATACATATAATGTTAGGTATACAATATACAAATTATATAAATAAATTTTATTACTTTTTATGTATGTACATATTATGTTATGATTACAATTTGTTAAATCCTTTGGCAATTACCTGGCAAAAATAACTTTTGGCGATGAAATTGCTTTTGCACGCCTACATTTTTTTTCCTAAAATACCTTTTAATACGCAAGACAGAGTGATACGGTTAAATTGAGTCTGATTGGTGTTTTTACTGTAAATGGTAGTAGATGTATTTCTTATATTATAACAACAGGACTTTTGGTCTTATGGCTAAGTAGTAATCATACTCTTTATAACCTGACGAGCTTAAAACAATCTTTACCATCATAGATGAATGGAAAAATGGAAAAGAAAGGAAATAAAATAGGGAAGGAGAAGGTGGAAAAAGAGGATAAGGGAGGGAAAAGGGGATAAAGAAGTTATTGGGGAAACTAGAGTGTTCTTTTTAATGCACTATTTCATCTTGATGTCTTGTGGAAGAATATTACTTCATAATCAAACACTTTACAATATAAAGATTCACATTTAATTAACAAATATAAGGATTCTTAAACCATCGAAAGTAAATACAAAAGATCAGTCTTGAAAAGAATTGGCAAAATAACTTAATTATATTACACAAAAGCGTGCCTACAAATTATATTGTATAAAAAACCTTTTCAAGTAAACATACCCAGATAAAAATAATGATAAATAATAGATTGTTAAACAAAGATTAGCGTATTTGTTAGGATTACCCAGAGACCCATTAACAAGGGTTTTGTTGAGAAAATTACTTCTTAGATTACGTCCTACTAAAGTGTCATTTGTAACATTGTACAGGTATAATTTTGTACATTCGTGATAAAACTTTCTTGAAGCTTTCAGCATGCGTCTACAATCCAATATGGCTAAAAAACCAGACTATTTACTCAATTATTGTTTCTAGAAAATGATTTTCTAAAATTAGATCGAAATGTCTATTGGTCCTTTAATAGGATGAATAAAAATAATTGAGCCCTTTATAAAATATATAAATTATAAGGAAGGACGAATAGACTAATAAATAAGTAGAATAAGTAGCTCGGCTCAGCTCGGTAGGTTAGGGTTATTTTTTATTTGCACCGGGTTATTCTTTGCTGCACCTAAAAATCACTTATTTTATATTAGAAAACAAAAAAAATGTTAAATATTTGTACAAACCGATTATCGGACGAATAGCAACAGCCAAAATAGATGTTTAATGTTGCAAAAAAATTAGTCTTTTCCCCAAAACGTGAAGTAAAGCTCGATCACCCAGATCCTATGCAATATGTATATTGTATATTATGTTCGACACAAAGTATTTTGCATCTATATGCAAATGGGTGAAAAACGATTTTACTCCAGATCTTGAACTAGTCTCAGAGGGTCATCTTGTTATATACCAAAATGTCAGCGAAAAACCTAAGCAACACTGAATATTTTAAAATCTATATTAGAAACATAATTTATTCATCTAATAGTAATAAACTAATGTAAAGAAAATATTATATTAAACAACTAGTATATGGGTGACCGAGATATATAAAAAATAAATAAACTTAAAAAGCAATATCTTAAAAAATACATATTATATATATATATATATATATAATATATATATATATATATATATACACACACACAGAATTGCTCATTTAATATTATAAAATATCTTCATCTACATATATGTTTATCATTTGCTCATCCTCTTGTATGTAAAAATATAATACGTAATTTATCATTACCACTATACCTTTAACTTTTTAGGGTGTACTTCTAAGCAAGAGATAAGTGGTGTGAATTAAATATTTCCACTTTTAATTGGAATCGGCCCTTAAGTATTAAGTGGAGAGTTTGAGATACGATTTGACAGCGAGTACGAGCAAGCTTTCAGGGGATATCAAAGCTCGATTTAGAATTTATTTTAACTAGTCATGATTCCTTGCTCCGCTCACACACGTTTCTTAGTAAGTTTCCAGAATAAGAATTTAGTTAATTTACCACATTAAATATAAACCTATCTAAAAAACATTTCAATATTTACAATTTAAAACTAAAATATTATTAGTCAGTTAATTCTTATTATTATATTAAAAAAACTGTGCATAAAAAACAAACTATTTCTACGCATAAAAAATGAAATTAAGACTTCTGTCTTACGAATCTATACTTAACATCATAAATGTGAAAGTTTAGGTATTTGGATGGATGTTTGTAAGTCAACCAAGCCAGAACAGATCTGGATAAAATTAAGCACAGGGATAGATTATAGTCTGGAATAGCACATAGGTTAATTTTTATCACAGAAAAATGTACGGTTCCTGCAATATAAGAAAGTTTAACATAGAAAATAAATTATTTCTATAAATAAAAAATGAAATTAAGCTAGTATTAATCAAATTCTTAGATATTATTACTATAAAGAAACTTACATATATACCTCATACACGTTTATATCTCTTTCAAGTAAATAGCCCAATTATTTCGGATTTTTAAGCTTTGTTCTCGAGCTAATGAAGCCATGGATTAAGAAACAACGTTTGCTTTGAAAGGATTTTGCGTAATGCACACATTTATTTACTACTAGCATTGCACGCGGCTCCGCCCGCGTTCAAATGACCAAAAACCAAATTCTTAGGTTTTACGTATTAGTATACCCTTAAATTGCAGTTTTTGAAATTATTCTCAGAAATCAGATATTTTCCCGCGATAAAAGTATTCTATATATTGACCCGGATAACCAGCTATCACCATACCAAATTTCATCAAAATCCCTCCGGTAGTTTTCCTGTGATGCGGTAAGAGACAGACAGACATACATACAGACAGACAAAAATTCTAAAAACTTTAGATTCGGCTTCTGTATCGAACATACTGCTTATTTCAATAAGATTTTCCAAAAAATAATGTACAGATTCGGCTTGGTTACAATTTTATTATATGTATAAACTAGCGACTCACTCTCGCTTCGCTCGGGTTCATTCTTAGGTACGTTTTAACGGTTAGTATGGAATAGATAGACTATATATTATATATACACAGGTATGATGAGTTGTTGTGAAATTAATTATAATGGTGTTTTCCCATAAGAGAGTCTTCTACGGTAAAAATTAGCCTATGTCATTTCCCAGCCTTCAAACTAACGTTCCGTCATTTGCTATAGCATACAAATAAATATATATATATATATATATATATATATATATATATATATATATATATATATATATATATATATATATATATATATATATATATATATATATATATATACACAAACAAAATGAGTCCTCCTTTTCGAAATCCGAAATGAAAAATAATATTCTACTGTACTTGTACTTATTATATTTTAACAAAATTGTTATTGTGCATAACTTCTATCATATATATTTAATTTTTTTTTCAATATAGACGCTAAGAGACGCATTTAGGAGTTAATATAAACAAAATAAATAAACGTGTAGATAAAGCCCCGGGCTAGAAAGCAATAAATCATGTGTACCAAATATTAACACTGTAGTGATTCAACGAGACGCCGAAATTCCAAAACTGATAGACTAACTTATACCCGTAGCTTGTTGTTACTAAATTATATATGAACTAACGGAGTTCAAAATCCATATACATGATATACATATTAATCGGACTAATAATACAAATCCGAAAGTTTGTATGTATGTATGTTTGTTACTTCTTCAATCTGAAAAGGCTGGACGGATTTGAATGAAAATTAGTTTACAGTTGGAATTAGGCATCTAGGGATGTACTTGAACAAAGCAAGAGGAAGGTGCTAGTAAATAATTTTTTGAGTAAAATTGTTCTCTGATCAATAAAAAACTGTTTATGATATAATTTGTTATTGATATGATGATGTTCTCCTAGCCGATTCCGGCCACGGCGGCCAATCTCAATGAGATTAGCCAACTGCGCAGGAGATATTATAGTGCACAAGTGTACGCGCAGACACAAGTGCACTATCTATTCCTATCACTCTCATACTCCAGTGGGACGACCACTCGACACGACCGATGAGAGTTAAGGCGCAGGACCGACGGCTTTACGTGCTCTCCGAGGCACGGGGGTGAAACACCGCCAACATCCCAACTCCGGACTGTTACTGAGTCTTACTATACAGGAAGACTCAATAACTAAACTTGGCCCGACCCGGGATTCGAACCCAGGACCTCCGGGTGTGCAGCCGTACATGCTAGCCACTACACCACCGAGGCATTTAATAGTTATTGATATACCTACTATAAAAACATAGATACAAACCTACCAAATATTTCATCACAAAAGGCCTCGGCATATTGTGATGTTAAGTCAAACCAAGGCTTAAAAAAAACTATTTGTCTAAACAAAAATTCTAAGCGCGTAAGCACTACATAAAGTATTCTTTTAAACGGAACAACGTGCATTTTAATTTAGTCATCGGAAAGGTAATAAACAAAATAGATAGAAAAAAAAGGAATTTTATTTCAAACTAGCTGGCCCGACAGACCTCGTTCTGTCAAATCGAGCGTGTAGCAGGTTCGATTAGAAAAACTACGTTTTTTTTATTCTCTAGGTATTTTTTCCAATATTTCTATTCATAAGAACCTTCCTCCGACTTCACCGAATATTTGAAAAAAAGAATTACCCGAATTGGTCCAGCTGTTCTCGAGTTATGCGCTTAGCAACACATTTAGCCATTCATTTTTATTAATAAGATTGTGCACTTCTTTTTTAGGACACTTTTGAGACGCCAATTTTGATCTTGAGTTTTTGTATATCAATGTTTGTTTTACGAGATTTGTAATAGATGAAGCCTGATATTTTTTTATCTTTTTTTATATACTTATTTCTTATATTTAATATGGATTATATCAAGTAATAATTAATTAAATCTTTGTTCTAGGTATCGAAATAGTTCGAAGGAAAGTAAGGTTGCTTCTGGTAAGTAATTTTGTTTTTTATAACTAACTTTATACTATTATATTATAATGTATCTTCAAATAGAACTTGTCGATAAATTAACCGTGTCCTATAAGATTCACTATAAAAAACATTGTCTGCCTCCTTTGTTACATTCATAAATAAAATAAATAACATAAGACCACTTAATTGATTTCGTCCCCTTAAAGGTTATTCGATTCTATCACATTGTTTTAGTAAACTTCCTTTGAGATTTATAAATAAGCCAGCAAATTAATTACTTGATAAAGTGTTAGTTACACAAAGAATCCATACAAATATTATAAATGTGAAAGTAAATCTGTCTGTTACTTTGCACGCTTAAGCCGCTGAACAAATTTCGATAAAATTTGGCAAGGATATAGATTGCATTGTAGGATCGAACATAGGCTTCCTTTAATTCCTGTCCCGCTCATCACATGAGTGAAGGCGCAGGCAAAAACTAGTATTGTGTATTTTTATTAAATAGGTAAATCTTTACTTACTAGATAATTTGAATTGTTACTTCATAATATACTCGTTTGGAAGTTTGTTAGTGACCTGCTTGCCGTGCCAGCGGTCGCGGCTTCGAGTCCCGCTAAGGGCATTCATTTTTGTGATGAGCAAGAATGTTTGTACTCCAGTCATGGGTGTTTATATTTACAATATGCATGTATTTAAAGTTATATATGTGTAGTGTATCAACTATCTGGTATCTAACACAAGCCTCGTAGCTTACTGTAGAACTAGATTGTCCTATGTGTAATGTCCCAACATATTTATTATACCCTATATTTATAACACATGGATTCTATATATTTTATCTAAAAAATATTATTCTACAACTTTACCATATAACCACACGATTGTGATATATATAAAAAAATAAGAAAATGGAAATATTCATATAAAATATAAAAAAACAATAAAAGATATGTGAAATAATATATTTGATACATACATCAATAATAAACAATTTTCAAATTGTAATCTGTAGCAAGAAAAATTACATACTTTTAAATATTGTAAGTCTTTCGTTTTTTCGTTCAAACTATTGTATAATTTGGCAGTGTAAACTGTGCACAAATGGCACGCCTATAAGCCAAAGAACAAAGAAGTGAATTTAATTGATAATTTGGTAGTAACAATATGTAAAAACAAAGCCTTTTAAGACCTTAGCAAACATGGTCAGTGGCATGGCAGTGACCAAACAGCTGTACAGCATTCGAAACGGCAACAAGCAAAAATAAAAAAAAAACCGCAAAAAAAACAAAAAAAAAATTATATATCAAATATTTGGGTAAATCTAAGGAAATCTCATAATAATATAACATCAGTTATACTTAAATGCGCTATCGACTGACATAAGACAGCGTTATCCTTTTTAAGGATAAAATACGAATTACCGGAAACACGCGATGTTTTCATCTTTGAACAATAAAAGGCTTTCCGGAAACGGATGTAGATACATTCGTCATCCTTTCAACCAAACTCGTGTAGCTTTAGTCGTTTTGTTAGCTAACGGATGTGCAAGAAAATGTGTACAAACTGACTGACAGACAGAAATATAAGAAAATGGGGTGGAAGGAGGGCTGTAATAAAAAAAAATGTAAAGAACAGAAATAGCATTTTTTTTACTTTAATTTTTTTACTATTGATTCAAAAATCAAAATAAATCCCCGAATGTAAAAGTGGGATTTTCTGACTTTGGCTCAACTGCTTGGCTTCATTTTCATTTTAATTTCAGAATAAAGCCTTATTGCCTATACGAAAAAGCTAACTATCTTTATGCCAAATTTCATTAATATTTAACGGCTATGATATAAAACGTTATCATTCATCAAACATCTATACAAACGAATATAATACAATTCTAAGTCAAATCTGTACATGAAATTTTTTTGGGAAATCTAATTGAAATAGACATTATTATCGACACAGAGTCGGCTTGGTTACACGCGGCTCCGCCCGCGTTCAGATGACCAAAAACCAAATTCTTAGGTTTTACATATTAGTATACTCTTACAATGCAGTTTTTGTGTTTTGTATTTTTTTCTCAGAAATGAGATATTTTCTCGCGGTAAAAAGTAGCCTATATGTTGACTCAGATAACCAGCTATCATCATACCAAATTTCATCAAAATCTGTCCAGTGGTTTTCTCGTGATGCGATAACAGACAGACAGACAGACAGACAGACAAAAATTCTAAAAACTATAGATTCGGATTCTGTATCGATAATAATGTCTATTTCAATTAGATTTACCAAAAAATATTTAACGTACTTATTTGACTTATTTAGAATTTTATTATATGTATAGAAGAAGACTTTCTCATTTGCTTATATTATCCGATTTTACATAATAATATTAATAATTTTTTATTATTATTATTTTATATTTATTTATTCATATTTTTTGTGTTTTAAGCTATAGCTTATTGAAGTATTGGCAATATTTTATTTTATAACCAAGTTATGCTTCAAAGTCGATCCCATATAAATTTCAATATTTTAATAATAAATCAAGCCTTAAGATTGATGTAATTAATTATAAAATGATTGTCGGTGTACCTTTTTGATTGAAAATAATTAATACCTTTCAATATCCAAAATTAATTCTCTAGGTATTTCTATAGGTGTATTTGATTCATCCGATTTACTGTTAATAGAAATTTATTAAAGCTCCACAGTATTAAAAATACAGAACTCAAAATTCAAAATGTTTTATTCAGCATTAAATTATTACAATTTTTTGCTGAACGTCATGAGTCTACTGCCAGTTCGGAAAGAAGAAGCCTCAGATATTAATATCAAATATCTGTTTCTGGGATCAAAAACGATCTAAAAATGGAATATTAATTATAATATTTTTTAGAGCTACATTATTGGGAATCTTTATAAGAGTGATGGATTCACGATCTCGAGTAAATGACCTCTACAGTGTCAAAAAAATTTTTTTTTTACATTTGAATTCCTATTTATTGGGAGCTTAGCAAAAGACATAATAAAATACACATATAATAAATAACATAATATCATACATATATAATACACATATATAAAATAATATACATATAATAAATGCGAAAGCTTGCGTGTATAATGCATAAGCATGCATGCGTGCGTGATGTGTGTGCACGTGCGTGAGTGCGTAAGTATGTGTGTTTGTGTATGTCTGTGTCTGTGTATTTGTGTGTGTACACTTATTTAAACTCAGACATTTCCTGCATAACGCTTCACTATATGATTGAAGTAACGAATATACGTCTCGATTTAAAATTCCGTTATAACCAATTGCTGTTTCAAAGTAAATTGTAACCAAATACATGTCAGAACAAGAACAGTATGTATACTATTGTTCAATATTTCAGACTTCAGCTTCAGCTTTTATTCATAGCAATAGAAATACCACTTTATATGCAAAAATTGTAAAATGACGGCCTCAGTTGCATAACATTTTGGTAAGGATACATAATAATAAATGGAACATCTTTCAATCTGTACGTTTGTTTTTGTGCTTTTTACTGAAGAGTTACTTACTGATGCTTTTTATTATTATATTATGATTTTTTTTTATTTCAATATATTGTGTAGATTTTAGTATACAACTAGTTATCATCGTGGTTGTGGTCGGTGGTGTATATTTAACACAGCACCGTCTAGTTCTATGGTAAGCTACGAGGCTTGTGTTATGGATACCAGATAGTTGATACACTACACATATATAACTTTAAATACATACATATTATAAATATAAAGACTCAATGACTGGAGTACAAGTATTCGTGCTCATCACACTAATGAGTGTCCCCAGAGGGACTCGAACCCGCGACCGCTGGCACAGCAAGTAGGATCGGTACAAACTGAGCCAAACGTGTCATTAAAGTAAAAACACTATCAAATATTTTGATTCACTATCAATTTACTTCAAATCATCACGGAGTTCCGTTGCTCTCTAGACCTCGTCATAATGTAGGGACAAATGTATACTGTTTTAACCTTTTCCCTGTCCCATGAGTCATATATGAATATTTCGATTGTCTTACTATTGTCTATTTTGCGGACAGTTAATCTGTTAAGTAAAAAAAGAATTACGTAATTCGACCTTGAGATATTGGAGTTATACATAAGAAAAATAGAAAAATACTAAACCTCTCCATCGTTTTGGATATCGTGTAGTAACGGATATAAGAGTGCAATTTTAGGACGAGTTACGATCAGTATACCTAACAATGCCCATTCATAGTCTCAGCTTAAAAGCGCGATTTATAATAAAATTTATTTTATTTATTTATGTACCAAAAAATACATATAACATAGAAAACAGATACCATATTGTGTACAAAAGGACGACTTTAATGATACTAGCTCTTTAAGAGATCTCTTCGAGAACCTTCGAGCGTGAGAAAAAAAATAATAATAATGAGGTGCGGTGTAGATACAAACATCAATTATTATATAAATATACACATATATAAACATATATATTACATATATACTTACATTACATACATACACATACTTCAAGAAATATCTATATCCATACTTTATATTATAAATGTGAAAGTGTGTTTGTTTGTCCTTCTTTCACGTCGAAACGGAGTGACAGATTGGCGTGATTTTTTTTGAGGTGATAGTTGGAAGGCTGGAAAGTGACATAAGCTACTTTTTATTGCGAGAGATTGTGTTATTCCCACGGTATAACAGGTTATAATACAATCCAAAAAAAATATTTATGATCAGAATTACTTAAAACTTGGTATTAACGCTCTTCAATAAAATTAAATAAATATGTGTTTTAGCATTTTTCGAAATTTATCCTATAAGGGGGTAAAATAGGTGATGAAAGTTTGTATGAAACTACCTTTTTAGATATTTTTTTTCTAGTTTTAGCGCGAGCGAAGCCGCGGGTTCTGCTGGGATATAAAACAAAGTAGGGTTTGTTACAACACTTATAACTTGAGAACTGCTGGACCGATTTTTATGATCTTTGTTTTGTTCGATAAGTCTTCATCTCGAATAGCAGTGTAACTATTGAAACATCGGAAAAATTCTACATAGTTATTCTGGATATATGTTATGTATGTAGTTATATGGTAGATGGAGCTCTTATTATGTTGCGACCACAGTCAAACATGGAAAATTTATTACGGCATGTTCCATCCATCAATATGTCACAGCCATTGCACAAGAAGGGAGATTCTACAACTATAGAGTATAAATAGTGGTGGACAATTTAGCAGTGCGTGTCACTATAGAGCGTTTGTCGATTGATATATTAGTTGCACATGTAAACAGTATAAAGAAAAAAAAAACATACTTTCGAATTGAGAACTTCCTCCTTTTTGAAGTCGGTTGATAAAAAAATATATATAAGATAACGCTACACTCAATCTTGAGATGTTGGGATACTATAAATATGTTGGTACATTAACACACACCACTATCTACTTCCATGTTAAGCTTGTGTTACGGATACCAGATAGTTGATACACTACACATATATAACTTTAAATACTGTTAATATGAAATAGATAGACTATATATTATATGATATATGTATAGCCTATTGATTTTCTCAATAAACGGGCTATCTAATGCAAAAAGAATTTTTCAAATCGGATTATTAGTTCCAGAGATTAGCGCGTTCAAACAAACAAACAAACTCTGCCCCTTTATAATATTAGTATAGATTAATTATGTATGTATGTATAGGGGTATAGGTAAGGGTCACAGGTTTTCCTAGTTCCGTCCGAAAGTTAAATAAAACGATGTCAGACAGGAATGTTTGACAGAAATTAGGAAGCCTAATTTTAGTAAATTAATAGGTTATAGTTTTGGTACTATAAAAATATATTATTATAAGTATTAATATTTTTCATTTATGATTTACTCTGTCAAATCAAACAAAAAAGTAGGTATTCTAACTACAACAAAATCAGTTTAGTTATTATTAAAACAGGAATCCAAAGGCCAAAAAAAGATAACACTTTACAATTTACATAATATACTTCTTTGTACAATTTATTAAGAAAGGTACACAGACAGGTAATACAGGTAATTTGTAGGCAAGGTACACACAGGTAATTTATGTGTATCTGTGTATATGTCACTTTATACTAGACGCGAAGCCAAGGCTTGTTTGTAGTCGAAAAATCAAATAAAAACTAAATTTACGAAGTGACTTCATAAAAAGACAGCACGTTTTAGTGAAGATGCACTCAAAGAGGCTAAAGCTTAATATAATTTTTCATTTCAAGTACGTTAGCAAAATTTCCACTAAGTTACAGACGTTGCCGCAATGCCTTAGTCAGATGGCTGGAACACAGGATATTAAATTTTAGAAAACGGACAAATGAAATATGTTTAATATTGAAAGCTACGTATTTTATGTTGTTAACTAAATAAATTGAATGGTATTTATAAGGTAGTGGGTTCTATGCTCAACTCAAATCAAAAGATACTTTATTCGATTAGAAATAAAGTAAATGTTAGCATGTAAGTACTTGAAGGGCTACCACTGGCAGTTCTGCTAAGTAAATGTAGGGCGAAACTCAACAGTAGCTCTTTTACAAGCAACAATTATTTACAATATTGATCTATATTAACACTTTAAAGAAGTAAAGTTTGTGAGTTTGTGAGCTTATAACGTTATAAGGTGTAATCTCTGCATCTA
Organism: Brenthis hecate; assembly: GCA_951806755.1. NCBI lineage: Eukaryota > Metazoa > Arthropoda > Insecta > Lepidoptera > Nymphalidae > Brenthis > Brenthis hecate. Next base: position 25,146,505 of record OX638252.1, on the reverse strand, counting down.
CTGAACCGATTTAGATAAAATTTGATAAGAAGATAGTTTGAGACCTTCGAAAGTACATAGGATATTTTTTATCCCGGAAATCATTCCTTAAGGGGGTGAAAATGGGGAACGAAACTAGGGACAAAGTGAGTCGCGAGTATACAATAATTATATAATTATCTCATGGGATAAATTAAAAATTAATTCAATACATTTGAAACTACAAAGTATTCCATGAAGATATACTATATTGTAAGATTACATTGTACATAATACGAGTATTTCCTGCTCAATATTGCACTGGCACTGTTTGTCATTGTGGAGGCTTCGGAATCGATTTCACGGATTTAAATCTTGCAAGCAAGGATTTATTCCACTCTTGTTAAAATAAAAACTATACTACTAACTACACTATTATTATCCCCGTACTTTAACCAGAATATGTATAACATATAACTTAGACTGAAAAAAATACTTTTATATGTATCTATATATTGTTCTTGAATTATACAAGATAAGACTTTGAAGAATGTCTAACACCAGTGGAATATATATAGACAAAGCCGTACCGGGCGGCAATTAGTGAGAATTAGGGCGACGACACACGAAACGAGACAAAGCTTTACAGTCAAGTTTAATTTGCAGATGTCGATCTGTAATGACCTCGTTCTAGAATTTGCAGATTTGTTCACTTTTTTACATAGTTTAGTGTTTGCCTAATCTACACATATAATAAAATTGTAAGTAAGCCGAATCTGTACATTAAATATTTTTTGGAAAATCTTATTGAAATTAACATTATTATCGATACAGAGGCCGAATCTATAGTTTTTAAGAATTTTGGTCCATCTGTCAGTCTGTCTGTTACCGCATCGCGGAAAAACCACTGGAGGGATTTTGATGAAATTTGGTATGGTGATAGCTGGTTATCCGGGTCAACATATAGGACTTTTTAGAGCGAGAAAATATCTCATTTCTGAGAAAAAATGAATAAACTGCAATGTAAGAGTATACTATATCAACTATCTGGTATCCATAACTCAAGCCTCGTAGCTTACCATGGAGCTAGATGGTGCTGTGTGTTAATATTCCAACATATTTATTTACATTTGAGATATCAGAGTTAAGCCCGTATTTCAACCCGCTCCACTAGGACGAGCAAGCGGGCGTATTACCAGCAGGCTACCACTGCTAACATAGTTTTCCTTAAGCAATTGTCAATTCTTATATTTCAGTTCATGATGCCACATCATTAGGCAGCTTCCTTCTTCTCAAAATAAGCTCGCTTGGAAATTTATTTGTAATTGTCTTGTCAGAATTGACTCTAATAATTGCGCATTTGGTTATTTGATACCAGTTAATAAGTGGTTTTTATTAAATTTCGTTTTGTTTTTATTTGTTTTTCATCAAATCTGAAGGAAATTGTAACCAGGGTGCGAGGAGGGGGGAGGAAGGGGGAGGGGGAGGAAGGGAGGGGGGGAGGAAGGGGGAGGAGGAGGGAGGCACTTAAAAACATCTGTAATTCTCCGACAAGAAGCTCAATTACCAATATTTCTTATTAAAATACATTTTCTTAATAAATTTAATAGAGCATTAATTACTGTATTTTGTGTATTTTGAAAACGGTTCTAACGATCAAATTTTGTATTTAGATAAGGTTTTTCTTTTTAAGTTTATCTTTTTTTATATATATATATCTTATATCTTTTTTTATATATATATTTATATAGGTGTCTTTTCTATTCCGAAAAAACGAGAGAAACTCGGTCGCTTAGGTATTTAAAAAATAGTGTAACTAACTAAAATTTAAAGATTTTTAAAATTAATTCTGTTATTTCTATGATTATCCATATTAACAAACAAACAAACAAACAAACAAACAAACAAACAAACAAACAAACAAACAAACAAACAAACAAACAAACAAACAAACAAACAAACAAACAAGCAAACAAACAAACAAAATCCGTCTTTACAATAACGAGCCAATATGTCATAGTCAATCCTATTGTAGTTAAGTGTCTAAGACACTTATCTACTCAGTATATAGATAATCGCTGTCTATCTGACCATAGCCTTATTGAATAGATAGACTTAATGGAGGCGCGACACAACTGCGGTTTGCAATCAAGTCGAATTGCCTGATTTCAATTGCAAAGCTTCTCAGACTATCGAGTGTCCATCTAACACTATGCAGTATAAAAAATGCAATCACTATTACTTGTGTATTTCCTTTGTAAGGTTTGAGGGACTGTGGTCTTGAGAATTTAATGTTTCTAAGAACATTTGGATGAGGCATTTAATTAGTTTAATATATGGTTTGATGTAGATTTTTTAAAGATTTTAACTTTTTAATCCTATGGGAAGCACTGTTTTTCCAATCTTCCATGCAAAAAATCCAGACGATTCATTTTTTATTTTATGTGTGAAAGAAAGACAAACAAACAAGTATGGACTCTTCATAATAATATAAGCAATGGTAACTATAAAAAATTACTCGTTCAAACATTAAACCGTTGACGTTTAAGTAAACTGAGAAGTGACAAATAAAATATATCTTAGGGTATGATCACTAACAGTATTTATTTTAAGTATTCAATCTATACAGATTAATAAAATTGAAGTATCTGTTTACAATATTATAATAACAGCTTTTTACTAAATGCATATGAAATTTTATAAAGTACTTATAAGAAAAAACAATTTTTAACATTTTTGTCTGTTATTATTGTTTCGGTTAATATCCGAAACCGCTGGACCGATTTTGACGAACCTTTCACTGGCAAATAGCTGATGTTATAAGGATTAACTTAGGCTACTTTTATTTAAAAAAAAAAATTAAGGTTCCACTGAAAAAAATTAAAATATAGTTTTCATTCATTTACATTTTAGATTTAGTCTAACAATGCAGTAATCTTATCCATTAAATTTTTAGAAATACTAGTGTATTTTAAACAAAGTTTTAAGTAAAATCTAAATTTTCTATATCTAAACGTGCCTTTACCGAAACCAATGTAATAGATTCAAGGCACAACTGCGGCTTACAATCAGACTGACTGCCTGATTTCAATTGATGAGTTCTTGGGTCTCTAACTACTAGACTTTATATATACTTACGGTAAAGTTTTTCCTTTATGTTGCATTTTATATATAAGAAAAATATTTCCTTTTACTTGTTTGTTTGTAAATAATCTGTAGAAATATTGAATCTATACTAACAATTCTTTTATAAATGAAGCGTTTTTGTTAGATTAACGGATAGGGATCGGGCAGGGAAGTGAAAAGAATATAATATGTATAGGTTAGAATATTCATAATATGTATGTACATACATACAGGTTAAATACATAACCATTTTCAGGGCTTTACTGCAGTTGGGTATAAATAGTAAATAGATGAAACATGATTATACCGCTGTAAGTCAAAACTTATATAAGTTTTTACGTAAAAGATATATTTTACGTATAGTTAAGCTTACATTTTATGAATATATATATATATATATATATATATATATATATATATATATATATATATATATATATATATATATATGTGTGTGTGTGTGTGTGTGTGTGTGTGTGTGTGTGTGTGTGTGTGTATAGTGAAGTAAAATTACTAGTCCTATGTCCCATGTGAATCCCAATAATCTATCTATCTTTTTAACGGACTTCAAAAAGAAGGAGGTTCTTCAGAAGCCAACAATACTTTAAGATATGAATATCTAATAGGTTAAATATGAGAAGGTATGAAGTATGAACTCTAATAATTATAGTTAAAATATTATACATTCAATTACGATGTATAAATATATATATATCGAAATTGCTTTGCATCGACTGGCACCGACTTCGAAAATATCTGATTAGGTATCTGTAACTAATAAATAATTAAATTATAAAAAATATAATTAAATTGCAAACTCTAGAATACTACTACAACTATTTTATACAAAAATTGACTTCTACTTTCCTATTTGAATCGGATTGTATTCGTAATTTCATGAGTTTAAATTTTTTTGCACGGAACCCTAATTTTTTTTAAATAAAAGTTTCCTAAGTTACTCCTGTATGCTATCTATAAAAACTATCTGCCAGTAAAAGTCGCGTCAAAATCGGTCCATCCGTTTCAGTTTGCTGGAACAAACAGACAGATGGACAAAAAATTCAAAAATGGTTTTTTTCTTATAAGTACCGTAGTACCTGGGCGACCGAGCTTTGCTCGGAGTTTTTGGCCAAAAAAAAACAAACTAAGAATTTGAATAAATACAAAAAAAAAAAACAAAATTAAAAACTTTGTGTCCGACCTGGATACGAACCCAGACACCTGTGGTTGTCAAACTTGCGCATTGGCCGCTTGACCATAATGCTTACGTCTGAGCGTGCGAAATTATCGAATATAATATTTTGCGTGGTATAATGCAAAAGAAATAATAATAATAAAGCTTTATTTATTGTATACATGCTTACTTATAATTTTAAATTATAATTACTCTTATTTAATTAACAATTTTTAACATTGTATTTTAACAAATCATATTTATAACTTATTTGATTATACTTAATTTAACTTCAATTTTTGGTTAGGGACTATTTATTAACTTATAATTTTTAACTAATAATTTTGTAATCTGGAATTAAATTATTTTAAAAATCTTTAATATTATTTGAAATGATATTGTATATATATAAATTATGATTAACAAATAAATAAATAAACAATCACAATAAATTAAATAATTCAATTGAGTAAATACTAAACATTTCACAATAATAAATATAAATAAAATTTCTTTCCATACATTAATTCTGACAATAGTTATAAATTAGGTATTTAATTTCATAATTAAATGTATTTATTTAGTAAATGTCTTTTTCATGTATAGACCCCTCTCGGTTAAAAGCCTTCTCCAAAGTAGTCCTGCATAGAGCTCTCCGTTGGAGATTATGCTTGTATGATTGCAAAGGGTTTCTTTTCAAATTTTGTTTCCAATATATAATTTGCTTCAGATATGCCTATAAAGTTTATAATTTTATCTTTGTGTTCTTTTGATTTGTTGTAGGAAATGCTGCTTTTAATTCTAGAAGTTTTTCTGGTGAAGATATGTATACCTTTGTTCATTGTATGTCTGTTTTTCTTTGGACGGTTACGGTTGAACTCCCCCACAGTGACCGGCCGTACTGAGGGATAAAGATGAGGAGGTTCCTACTGTGTTTAATATACTGTATATTGCTGTGTTGTTTTTAGTTGTTCCTGGTTATCATTTGTGTGGTTGAAAGTTAATTTTGGTTGTTGTAATATAAAGTCTTTAATATTAGCAGGTTTGGTTTTCTTTGTATGTTGTTTATTTATTAGTTTTTGTTTATAATTGAGGTAAGGCGTTTCTGAAAATACAGGCAGACTTCTTTTATTTGAGTATTGGCGAGAAGTGTTCTTATTATTATCCACAATAATTAGTTTGTCATATTAATGAAAGCTGTTTTGCCAAGGTCTTTTTCTTTATCTTCAGTTGGGCTTGTAACTCCTTGCGTTTGTTTAAGACTTTATTTTTTCCTCTAGTTCATGATAGGATTTTTTACCTTTTTCTACTCCGAACATAACCAAGTTCTTGCGCCTAATATGTCTTTCTAAATTATTTATTGAGGTACTTTGTTCCTGGATTTTTTTCTCAAGAACTTCAATTTTTATTTCTAAGTGTTTAAATTTCTCATTTAAGTATATTATTGTTGATTGTATTTTTAATGTCTTCTTTCATTTCTAACATTTCTGTTTTCTGCTGTCTTATTTCTTGTTGCATGTTTATTAGCAACTTTTTTATCTCCTCCATCTTAAGTGTGAAGTCGGAAGTAGAAAAGCTGATTGAAAAAGAGCACCAATTATACCTAGTTGAATTGCAATTTTATACAGAGTATTAGTTTTGAGGTTATAAACTTGTTTTAATATTTTACGCTTCCACTTCACAAATTATTTTGTTTTATTGTCATCACACACAGAAAAGATGCTTTTGCACTGATAGTATCTATATGTTATGTTTGTCACTTTTGTATTTGTTTGGTAGGTGAATTTATAAAAGCTCATTTGTTCTTCAACACATCTAGGCTTGGTGATGTTTACATATTGCCCATAGATTTTATCGATTAAAATTTCTTAAAATTATTATTAAATTAATTAAAATTTAGAATTTTTCTTTAGATTATTTCCACTTAAATATTTTAAACTTGATGTAAATACGGACACGATATTGACAGTTGCACAGTGGCGCCTCCCACCCACCAGAAGTGACAACTGACAATGCAAAAATTATGAAAATGCAAAAGAAAACCGCATGAAAATTCGAAAACACGCGTTTTTCTAGACATAAGACTAATCTAGATCGATTTATCACCCCCGAAACCCTTTGTATACTAAATTTCATGAAAATCGTTGGAGCCGTTTTCGAGATTCAGATTATATATTGATATATATATATATACATATATATATACAAGAATAGCTCGTTTAAATATATAAGATATACTTTCATATGCATTTAGTAAAAAGCTGTTATTTCGACATTACAAACTGATACTTCAATTTTATTTACAAACGATTAAAGGCGAATTTTTCGAAAAGTATTTAATTAGTCAAATCATTCACTTCATTGCATTGTAACAACCTGTAATAAGTAACACTAAAATGAAAATGGGAATAGGGAATGGAATAACTGTAAAGAAAAAATCTCAGAGTTAGCTGAAAAAGTAAATGATACTTTAACTAGAACGAGCGAGCCGAGCTTGGTAATAAAACGTTTTTTTTTTTTCACCGACTAACTTCATTTTGTCTGAAGTTCCACAACATTTTGGAAAATATAGGATATGACATGGGTATGTTAAATTTTGTTCTCAAATAAACAATATCTCAACAGTAGGTTCAATCCCGGTTGAGGCAAATGTAAGTTAATAGTATCTCAGATTTATCTGGCTTCATTTTCAGTTCTATCACGCTCTGTCTATATCATTCCTCAATCTTTTCTATAATCTACAGCTGCGAGCAACTTTTGGTACTAAAATGTTATTTTAGTAATTCTATACTAAATGTTCGGTAGATGTACTTAAGAATTTTTGTTTTCAAAACGTAAAATCTCAAAACGTAAAAGGTTTAAAATAAATGAACACGGTGTCTGAATGGTATACATTTTTGCTACCTATCTATCTATGCTTAATATTATAAATTTGAAAGTGTGTTTGTTTGTTTGTTTGTTTATCTTTCACGTCGAAACGGAGAGATGGATTAGCGTGATTTTTTGTGTGGAGATAGTTGGAGGGCTGGGGTGTGACATAAAGTACTTTTTACCGCGGGAGATTATCTAATTCCCACGGGACAACATATTATAATACAATCCAAAAAAAATATTCAAGTTTCAAATAATTATGATATTATATGAAACTTGCTTTAATTGAAATTTGCCTTATAATATCTCCTGCGAATTTGGCTTGTATTATAGAGATTAGCAACCGTGAAAGAAGAAAATAAGATCTAAGAAGAAGAAATATGTATGGTTAAGAAAATAATTGACGTCAAATGATACTCGAACCCTTGACCCGAAAAAAATACGTACATTTTGTCGACTACACCTGTACGTGCTGCTACAAATTTTAAAATAAAATGGATATTGGGCTTTTATACAATAAAACCACATTTAACTACCGATCGGTTTAAAAATATTCAACAGCACTCTCGTTATTTTGAACAATTTTATAATAGAAACTATATATGGTCATCATCTACTTCAAATAATTGAAATATTTTGTTCCTGTTTTTGAAATGAAAAGCTTCCAAAAGAGCTTTTTAAATGTTTTTATTTCAACACTGTTCCAACAATTTGTAGATGTAAGCTACTCTTAAGTGATGTACTATAGTTAGAGATAATCTAGTGACATTTTACTATATGAGCTTTTTTTTTAATCGAGTTTTTAGGAGCTTTCGAATATGAATGTTGTCAAATAATAAATATTTTATTCAAAATTTTATTTCAATATTACACTTATTTTTGTCAAATGTTTTTCTAATCACAAAATGTTATCGTCATAATATACACTACCTGGGCGATAGAACTTCGATTTGCATTTTTCCGGATAAGATATAAAAATTGCGTTTATTCAGAAAATGCACCTACATATATAAATAAACTTAAAAATCAAAATCTGATCCAAATCGTTACAGCCGTTTCCGATAAATTTAAAATATATAAATTTACATATAATATGTTACCGACCAAACCCAATTTCAAGCCAAATAGAATTATATATACTAGTTTAGCTCAGGAGTCATAACAATCTAGTTTGGCCTAGGCCGAACTGTTGCAGGTAACAAAATAAAGTCATTTTTGATGTTAGTTTGACTCGAACAAAAAGAATATATATAAGAAAGAAAAACTTTTTAACAAAAAAATAAAAACCGACTTCAAACAAAAGCACTAAAAAGTAAAAAATAACTGATTGGTAGTTTTCATTTACTATACATACCTAATCAAATATTTTCGAAGTCGGTGTGCTTTGCTTTGTATGGGCTGGGACATCTAACACCTCAGTCTCTCCCGTGACCATGATTGCTGTAAAGCATTCGAAACGTCGGGAAACAAAAATGCAAATAAATCCGCGACAAAATCCGAAAAGATAGTTTTATTTAAAACTACCAATCAGTTATTTATTATTTTTTAGTGCTTTTGTTTGAAGTCGGTTTTTATTTTTTTGTTAAAAAGTTTTTATTTTTCCCTTTTTAGTGTAGACAGTAGTAGCAAAGTAAGGATTCTAACGTGTTAGGCTTGTCAAATCAAACAAAATAAGCCCAAACTCAAAGTATCTACTATTAGCCGTTGAAGAGTTCCACCTATCCACCTTCTGGTCTTGCCATCAGATCAGGTCAACAACACCGAACCACTATCAACGGAAATAGAAATACTTGCAAAGTTTCAAGTCAATATGACAATTAGAAGTAGGTTAAATTCATCATTAGTTGTTTTTTCACCCTTAGGGGTGGTATTTTTTTTTTAAATTTAAATGGGACCAATCTGGAAGTATACCCTTTCAAACAAAACAAAAATTGTCCAAATCGGTTAATAAATGACGGAGTTCTGAGGTAACAAACATAAAAAAAAACACACACACAGTCGAATTGAGAACCTCCTCCTTTTTGAAGTCGGTTGATAAGATACATCATATCGTCACTTATTTTCTTAAAAATATAATATCTTTTACTTCCAGAGTCTAAATGAAACGACAATACCACCAATTGTACCGACTCGGGAATTAAACTCAGGACCTAACGATCTACAGCCATATTAGCTAGCTACTAGATTAATAAGGCAAAAACCAATCGCAAACAAGGTAAAAACCTTATCGCGTCAGTTTTGTATGTTTTCTTAGGTTTTTTTTTTGTGGTTGCAATTCCATGTCGGGATCGTATACTAACTAGAACGGTACAAGCCTACACCCGACGCAAAAATGTATACCATTTAGAAACCGTGTTCATTTACTTTAAACCTTTTACATTTTGAGATTTTACGTTTTGAAAATAAAAATTCTTAAGTACATCTACCGAACATGAGTGTAGGATTACTAAAATAAAATTTTAGTACCAAAAATTGTCCGAAGCTGTAGATTATAGAAAAGACTAGCAGAACCCGCGGCTTCGCTCGCGCTAAAACTACAAAAAGAACTCTAAAATGGTAGGTTTCATACAAACTTTCATCAGCTATTTTACCCCCTTATGTGATGAATTTCGAAAAATGCTAAAACACGTATTTAATTAATTGTATTGAAGAGCATTTATACCAAGTTTCAAGTAATTCTGTACATATAATTTTTTTTCGATTGTATTATAACGTGCTATCCCGTGGGAAAGAGATAATCTCCCACGGTAGAAAGTAACCTATGTCACTCTCCAACTATCTCCTCATAATCACGACAATCCGTCACTCCATTTCGACGTGAAAGGAAGACAAACAAACAAACAAATTATAATATTAGTATGAAAGTATGGATTAAGGAATGATATAGACAGAGTGTCATAGAACAGAACATGAATCCAAACAATACTGTTTTTAAATAGTATAATAGTATACTGAGTGATAAGTAAATAAATATTTAAAAAAAATTGCTAACGAATTCTATCATAATAAAGAAATAAACATTAAATAAGCTATTTCTATTTCAAAGGGAAGTGAACTAATGTTCAAAAAAAGCAGTCACGAGGACAGCCGACAGAAGTGAAAGCTTAAAACTATAAGCAAATAGTTGTTATGTTTGGATATTCAAAATTAATTGTTTAATCTTAAATTAAAATTTATAATTTAAAACCTTTTTACATTTATCTGGTTTTGACATCTATCGGCACTCTGAGTGTTAGCGTTAACACGTCACGTGACTACGTCGATGACGACTTACATGAATTTACTCATCCTCCAAACCTGCCTATAGAAGTTTTCAATTAAAAAAATAATTAACAAAAATAAAAACCCCGACTTCGTAAAAAGCGAACTAAAAAGACGAGAAAAGTCGGAACCTATACCTATATAAAATTTTCCTAATACTTTAAACAAAATAAACGACTTGTACGGCAAAATTGAAAATAATAGTATTATAACAAAAACAGGAATGTATTTTTGACTTTGAAAATTTTTTTGGCGGCCTCCATCTTGGTATGTATATAATTCTTCAGTCTGAGAGAAAACAAAAGAATAACTAAACAAAATAATGCAAATACTTCAACTCTGACGAAACGTTTGGGTCAGTTTGTAGTGACCCTATTTGCTGTGTCAGCGGTCGCGGGTTCGAGACCCGCTGGGGGCATTCATTTGTATGATGAGCACAAAAGTTTGTACTCCAGTCATGGATATTTATATTTATAATACGTATGTGTATCAATTATCTGGAATCCACAACACAAGCCTTGTACCAATTAGGCGGTGCTGCGTGTTAATTTCCCAACATATTTATTTATGTATATTAATAATTATTCAATGAAAGAGCATTTAAAACATATTAAAAATAAAATCTATACAAAACAAAATATAATAAGCAAAAACTTAAAAAACCTGTGTTTCATCGGAAAATAAATCATAGTTAAGTGGAAAAGTTAAGTAGAAGCCGGTAATAAAAATTTCACGTCCCGTTTACGCCTTAGCTATATTCAGGGCAGTTCTCATATTTGCTCTTACTTATACGACGTGACAAAATGGCGGAGAATCGCCAGTTAAGATCTTTATTACTTTGCTTTCCCACATTTTTGCCTCAAAATCTTAGATATTTAACTATTTATACATGACACGTTTGGCTCAGTTTGTAGTAACCCTACTTGCTGTGCCAGCGGTCGCGAGTTCGAGTCATTTGTATGATGAGCACGAATATTTGTACTCCAGTCATGGGTGTTTATATTTATAAATATATTGATTTTATAGTTATATATGGGTAGTGTATCAACTATCTGGTTTCCATTATACAAGCCACGTAGCTTATCATTGAACTAGATGATGCTGTGTGGTTAATGTCCCAACATATTTATTTATTATTTATTTATTTTTATTATATAGATAACATTATAATATATCTTGCTTTGTATAAGAACAAAATAATAAACATATTTCAATTTACAGATTCGCATTATACTATCGGCTCAATCTTACTTCGCCCGGGTTCGCCTCTAGAAAAACAAAAACAAATCTATCCCTCGAGAACCGTATATTTTTCGGGATAAAAGTATCTTATGTGTTATTTCAGTCTATAATTTATCTCTGTGCGAAATTTCATCCAGATCCGTTTAGCTGTTCTGGCGTGAAAGAGTAACAAACATCCATACATACTCACAAAATTTTATATTTATAATATTAATGTGGATATTATAATATATATACTACAGACATCCAATTGTATTGTTTTCCTGATCTTATTCTGTCACGTCGATGTATTTCACTAACTCTTACTACCTATGTGAAAGATTCTCGTACTCTAGAGCGGTGCACTCTTTATTCCTTTATTTCACACTCTTATCCTTTGAGGCACGGAGATGTAACACTAACAACTTTCTAGCTTCAGGCTGCTACTGAGATATCCTTATCCGGAAAAAATAATAAACATTTTATATAATACTTTCTTTGATTTACGCGAATATTTGATATGTACCTACACATATATTAATATTCTGAGTCGAATCTGTACATTAAATATTTTTTGGAGTATATTATTGAAATAGTATTTATATTATCGATACAGAGGCCGAATCTATACTTTTTACAATTTTTTCTGTCTGTCTGTTTGTTTGTCTGCCTGAGAACGCATCACGAGAAAACCACTGGACAGATTTTAATGAAATTTGGTATGATGATAGCTGGTTATCCTGGTCAACATATAGGATACTTTTTACTACGTGAAAATATCTCATACCTGAGAAATCTATACTAAACGTTAAAATATAACTAGGGACGTACCCGAGCGGAGCAAGGATGAGTCACTATAGTACATTCGCGTTAAGAAAATAGTGAGTCATCAACGGCAGGTAAAGGTGTATACAAAGTGGGAGCAAAAATTCAATTCAAATTCAATATTTCAAAAGATTAAGTTTAATGGATAAAAATCGACTTAATTATCTTACTTATCTCAAATCTTGATATGAGATGATAATGGCTATTTTGATTTGAGATAATCATGTTCATTAACAATATATTTAAGTCTGCCTTCAACTGGTCGTTGTGAAATATGACTTTATAATTTTAAGCAATCTATATGGTCGCGGGGCGTGGCTAGGACGGTGGACACCGATGACTCAATATTTTTTTAACGCGAATGAACTATAGTTTATTTATTATATTATAATACTAGCATTTCCCGCGGCTCCGCCCGCGTTCAGATGACCAATAACCAAATTCTTAGGTTTTACATATTAGTATACTCTTACAATGCAGTTTTTGTATTTTTTCTCAGAAATGAGATATTCTCCCACGGTAAAAAGTATCCTATATGTTGATCCGGATAACCAGCTACCATAATACCAAATTTCATCAAACTCTGTCCAGTGGTTTTCTCGTGATAAAAACTCTAGATTCGGACTCTGTATCGATAATAGTGTCTATTTCAATTGGATTTTCCAAAAAAATATCTAATGTACAGATTCGACTTAGTTACAATTTTATTATATGTATAGATTTTGTACCCTTACTTGGATAGAAATCCTAATCTAAGCTTTTATACGAGTATGTACATGGTTATAACTACAATGTTATTAAAAACTATTTCTGCAAAAAATAACAATTGAAAAAATCTAGCTTGTAATTCTTGATATATTTTAATATTCTAAGGACATTGCATGACATTTTAAGTCTTGCAACGACGAAGTCTTATAAGGCACTATTATGGCAAAATTCAATTTCGATAAGATCTAAAGTACGAATGATGTTATGAGAAATGCAATATGAACATTGAAATGTTAGAAATTTAAATATGTTGCCTTGGTATTTTATACAATACAAATATTAGTTTTCGCTTCAGATTACGCTTGTATATAGTGGTAAGTCTGTATACATTCCCACGATGCAATATATTTTTTTGCAAATCAAACTAGTATTACCCTTCCCTCATACAGTTTGTCAATTCCAACACCTTAAGGTTGCCTGGAAGAGATCGCTGTTTTAGCGATAAGGCCGCCTCTTGTACATAACTCTTTTTATATATTTCTTGTAATTTTTTTTTCTTTTTTCTCTTGTGGGTGTACAATAAAGAGTATTTATTATTATTATTATTATTATTATTACAAAAAAATGTGTATGTGTGCGTGTTCAGCTTTTTTTTATGTCCCACTGCTGGGGGTGGGCCTCCCTTCAAAACGATGGTATCAGACCATAGTCCACCACGCTGGCCAAGTGCGTGTTAGCGGACATATGTCTTTTGAAAACTCGCTAGGTTCTCTCAGACTACCAGCAGAACCCACGGCTTCACCCGCTTTCAATATACAAAAAAAAACTCTTTTGCTGTATGTTAATATAATATTAATTTTAATTATTTGGATATTGTTCATATAAAAATACTAAAATCGCGATTAAAAGATGGATAGTGAGGGTAGGAGGGTGAAAAATACTTTACGACCAATTCTGATGGTGATGATGATGATACAAAAAAATCTGATGAATATACAAAAAAAATCATTAAAACCAGTCGAACCGTTTCGGAGGAATTGCACTACTCCACAAACACCTTGACACGAGATATTTATATATTAGAGATAATAAGTATTACACTCGTAAGTGCAAAAGTCATATAGAGACGCACCCAAGTGAAGCGAGGTTAGATCGTTAGTTTATTACACCTATGAACTTAGAATTCCACGATAATCAACATCAATTGGGACTTCATCTACGTACATTTTAGAACACGAATTTCCACTTTAGCTCTTGCTACACAATTTTCTGTTAAAGTAGAAGTCTCCGACAACATAATGAGTCTTGAAAGCCTGAAAGTCTGTAGTAATATTATATTATCCATACTAATATTATAATTGCGAAAGTAATTCTGTCTGTCTGTATTTCTGTTACTGTCTGCTTAATCCGCCGAACAGATTTCGATAAAATTTGGCAAAGACATGAATTGGATCCTGTGATCTTATATAGGCTACTCTTCTTCCACATACGACACGAGCGTAGTCGCAGCCAAATACTAGTTTAAAAAAAAAAACAGTTTTGTCCAAAAATAATGTATTACAAACATACAAAAATTTAAAATAATCCAAAATTCTAAAATTTACACTATGTGTGTGTATATAATAATATTATGTCTTTTTATAAGAAACTTAGTGAAATGTAGGCACTAAGCTAAGAACGTCGTCTGTGGCTTAAAAGAAGTGAATTCAACCACTTTAGAAAATTGCTTGAAAGTACTAGAAGTGTAAAAAAATGCAACATTCGCTTTAGAGGCTTACTTTACAGGACTTGAACTTTGCCATTTTTCTTATTTTAGAAAACGCTATTTTTCAGTACATTAATTGTCGTTGTTAATATCTATTACATATATTATATACATATGTACTTTTGTAGGTATGTATTATAAAATATTTAATATTGAATCGAAAAGTCTATTATTATTATAATTTTACATTTATTTTAAATAAAACTATCTTTTCGGATGTTTTCGCGAATATATTTTCATTTTTGGTTCCTTCCTGGACAGTTTTATTTACTAGCGACTCACCCTCGCTTCGTTTGGGTTCATCCCTATGATTGATTCCCCATACAAACTTTCATCCCCATTTTCACCCCTTCAAGGATGGTTTCCGGGATAAAAACTATCCTATGTCCTTCCCAGGGACTCAAACTATCTTCTTAGCAAATTTTATCTAAACGGGTTCAGTAGTCTCAGTGCTTATTCGATACAAACATACAAACAAACAAACAAAATTTTCCTCTTTAAAATATTAGTATAGATGTACGCTATGCTTCTTTTAAAAATCAAAAGTAATTATTAAATATATTTTCGTGTATAGATATTTTGTATCTAAGCATTTGAAAAGATCCCAGGAAAGATATCAATACAACTTATTTAATTACACAAGCAAACCCCAGTAAAACAAGGCTTAGAAACATTAGTTCTATTTTACTTACGATACTAACGCTGCAACTTTTTCTTTACATCTTGAATTCTAATTAATAAACTTTATAAAACTTTATTGCAATTGTTTCTTAAATCAAAACTTACGCCATAAGCTTCCTCACTATATTGAATGGTTATATGGATAAAAAGGCAGTGGTAGTCCAGTGGTAACGCGCTGGCTTGGGAAACCGAGTGAAGCGAGTTCAAATGCCGGATCTCGCACTTCTGATATTTTCATGTGCGAATCATTTCTAACATGATTACCACTTGTCTTAACGGTGAAGGAAAACATCGTGAGGAAACCTGCATGTCTTAGAGAACTTAGCAAGTTTTCGGAAGACATGTGAAGTCCGCCAACCCGCACTTAGCCAGCGTGGTGGACTATGGCCTGATCCCCCTCATATTGAAGGGTGGCCCGTGCCCAGCAGTGGGACGTTAAAAAGGGCTGAATACATGCATGGATAAAAGCTTAAAAAATAAAATAAAAACCCACATTAAAAAAACACTAAAAAGTAAAAATAACTGATTGGTAGTTTTCATTTACTATACATACTTAATCAGATATTTTCGAGGTGTGCTTTGTGTATCGGCTGGCCCCATATTCGAAAATATTTGAAAGCCACCGAAACTCTCAAAACCGAATTTGGTCTTCACCTTTTTGAAGAAGTCGGTTGAAAAGTAGAGATGTTCCATGATGGTAAATAACAAAAAACGCCCAATACGTTTATATTAACATCAGATATAACATAAATACAACACATCTAAGATATTCACCAAATAAAACTTTTATAGCGAACTTATTTGAACGTTTACGGTTCTAACGTAGATATTTGCATTTTATGTTTTTGCTATAACGATATATTGTTTGTAGGTTTATTATTTGGACTGTTGACAACTTTTTGTGAGATTATGTAGATTAAAAAAATCTACAATACGGTTTGCTTGGAAATTCTTCTGGTTCGATTCTTACCAAAAATAAAATGTGTGTTGGGTGCACATACGAGTTTGTATGTATGTATGTATGTGCACAGATTTTTTCAGTAATTTTCGCCTGTGTCTTTGCTTATTTGGTATGTGTATTTAAATAGTATATATTAGTACATGATAATAATATGCTCTCTGGATTCTTATTATATATTATTATAATATTATACTTAATATTATGGTAATACTTAGAAAAATAATTAAATTTTATTGTTAAAAGTAACACTAGGTACAGACAAGTTATAAAACAATAAAAGTGTGTAATAATCTTTATGTAACGAAAATCGTCATATCAGATATAGAAAATGTCAATGAATATATACCTACCTACATATAATAAAATTCTGAGTCGAATGTATGTATACATTAAATATTTTTTTGAAATATTTATTAAAATAGTCATTATTATCGATACAGAGGCCGTATCTATAGTTTTTAGAATTTTTGCCTGTCTATCTGTCCGTCTATCTGTCTGTCGGTTTGTCTATCTGCCTGTCTGCCTAAGATCGCATCACGAAAAAACCACGGGACAGATTTGGATGAAATTTGGTATGGTGATAGCTAGGACCATAATAATAAAATATAATAAAGTCCGGGTCAACATTTAGGATACTTTTTACTGCGGGAAAATATCTCATCTCTGAGAAATCTATACTAACCGTTAAAACGTGCCAAGGGACGAACCCCAGCGGAGCGACGGTGAGTATTTTAAAAAAATAATTTAGTTCTTAGAAAAGTAAATTTTATGATAATTCTATGAATATTAATCGTTCCAAGATGTTTTCTTACTATTAAGAAATAAAAGGTGTTTTTTCTAGATTTAGATTTTTTTAGATTTGTACTAAAGTCGTGGAACAAAATGAAATAAAAAAAATGTACATACATTAATTCTGAGAATGATCTATTAAAGAAACCTCTTCAGAATATATAAAAATATACAACAAATAACAAACACAAAAGAAAATTAATACCAACAAACATTCTTCATTTTCAAATCCCCAAATCAATTTCCACGGAAAAGGTAAAAAAATATTCGTGCTCCTAAAATTCGGTGAACATCTGGTACCGTTTTTAGTTTCGGCTAAATCTTTTCGAGCGAGAATGGTTTATGATTTCTCGATCCCATTGATTTTACTGTTATTAACAGGTTTGAAAAGGACAAGGTTCTTGAATCGACTATATGTTTGATCAACTTCAAAATAAGAAGGTGCTATGTGAATGTATGTTTTTGATGTGACTGTTACGTTATATCTTCACTAATTATCGAAGAAATTTATCTTCATTATGTTTTTAATAGATATACGAGTATGTATATGTAGTTTTCCCATTCATATTACAAATGCGAAAATTTGGATGGATGTTTGTTACTCAATCACGCCAGAACGACCAAATGGATCTGGATGAAATTTGGCACACAGATAGATTATAGTCTGGTATTAGCATATAGGTTACTTTTTATCGCAAAAAAATGTATGGTTCCCGTGGGATAGTTTTTTTTCACTAGGGACGAACCGGAACGAATCGAGGGTGAGTTGTTAGTCCTACATAAAACACACGAATAATTTCATCCCTAAAAATGAACATTTCTCAAGAAAGCGTGTTACCACTGCGCTACCACTGCTTCCTTTATACAAAGCCCAAATTAAAAATAAATCCATTTGTGAGTATTGCAGGTGTCGATGAGAGCTGAAGGCAGTAACTACTATCCTTTTAAAATTACCAATTTGTTAAACAAAATTGGTTGAAGACGTGACAAATCTATAGTACGTGATACCAAATGAACCCTTTATCTTAGAGGCACATCTCGTAAATAATAATAAATGTAAGCGATATGACTTATTCATTGCACGTTTGTAATTTGTATATAAATGACTTATATTAAGTCGTTATGTAAATCATTTACATCTCTAGTATTATTTACTAAGACATATTATGTATTATGTAGGTCGTGAATTCGATTTCACTATTAGTCATCACATTCGCTTTTCCCAAATTATATTATTATGTTCGACACGTTTGTTACAAACTTTTTGTTATATCCCGCAGGGACCAAATGCTGACCATTGGTCCATATTGATAAGTCCAATGATGCTTATACAAAAAACAACATACGCCCGAATTACGTGCCTTTTTTAAGGTTGATTAAAAATACTCTTACAAACCTGATGAGCGTTAATCCTTACTAATATTATAAAGAGGCAGAGTTTATTTGTTTCTGTGTTTGTTTGAACGCATTTGTATCAGGAACTACTAATTCAATTTGAAAAAAATATATATTATATGATATATAAACTATATATATCATATAGTATATAGTTTATATATTCCATACTAACCATTAAAACGTTCTAGGGACAAACCCGAGCGAAGCAAGGGTGAGTCACTAGTTTTTAGATATTTATAGTCACTAAGCGATTCCGCAGTTCACCTTTTTGGAGTACCAGTTTTTAAATTGTCATCAAAATTATATGCATACTAGGAATTTACCTTAGGATGCCTAACAATAACCTAAAAGTTACTCCAGTTCTTAGTTCATCTGTAAAGTAAACTAAACATCCAAATTCGTCCAGCCGATTTAACTTAATCCCTCCACGACCGCGGACACCCCGGCGTGTCAGTTAACAGTAGACTTCTTAGAATTTTAATTAATTTCTTAGATATTTACCTGGAGGTGTTAAGGATTAACAAACGTACATACATACACACTTACATACATACATACATAGTCCAACTCGATGTGATACTGGACAATAAGGTAATTAGGAGTAGATTAAAATCGATCTAGACTTATCTAAACGGTTTGCTAGTTACATACGAGTTAAGCTAATAAAAGCTTATTAAAAAGCTTAAAGCTTTAGCATAGAAAGAGATTTTACTAACACATTAATCTTAAGCAAAGAATAATTAACATGCACTGTAATTAAAACTAGTTTAAAATTTACATATTAAACGAATTTGATAAAAGTGTGAAGATTTTTAAAGGTTGGACAAAGTTTAATTGGATTCTACATAAGTTCATTGAAGCTTAAAATCTACTTACATTTTTGCTTAACCAAACAGAAGCTCTTCCCTGCTCTAAGTTAAGCTACTTTCAACAATCGACTATAGAAAACTGTAATGGATATAATAAAGGCTCGGAAACCCGTTCAATTTTTAAACCATCGCATAAGCATCGTGGTCAGGCGGCCAAGGCGCAAGATTGATCATCATATATAGGTGTCGGGATTCGAATCCCAGTCGGATACAAAGTTATTACTTTTTTTTGTATTTATATATACTATTCTTTATTGCACTTAAATGTAAAATAAATGCATTAATTTAAATAGAATTTTCGTTTGCAAGTTTTTGTTATTCAAGTATTTAGTTTTTTTTAAAAGAAAATTGTGCTTATGACCAAAAACTCCGAGCGAAGCGCGGTCGCCCAGGTGCTACGTATATTAAACTATTAATTACAAATTGTCATCTAAAGAGAAAGAGACTGATATCTTCTTCCATACTCATTACTTACATTGTATATGTGAAAGTAACTAAGTAATATAACGAAAGTCGCTGAATAGATTTTAATAAAATTTGGCAAAGACATAGGA
Organism: Brenthis hecate; assembly: GCA_951806755.1. Classification (NCBI taxonomy): domain Eukaryota; kingdom Metazoa; phylum Arthropoda; class Insecta; order Lepidoptera; family Nymphalidae; genus Brenthis; species Brenthis hecate. The sequence goes on along the minus strand of OX638252.1, from coordinate 25,126,344 downwards.
TGTATCCAGAGGTCGGATACAGACTACCTTAGATCCCCATCCCGCTTACCATGAATAATATATACACACAAACAACCAATGTATTAAAAAACATGTAAATTGTGATATTTAATAAATAAATAATAAAAAAGAGTTTGCATTAATAAAGTAAACTTGGAAAATCGATATCAGGATTTTCTTTGAAGTATACCTTGTTGTTCTTACAAAGATAACGAATATATAATTATGTACATTCACCTCAATACTAAGTTCTCTTTTTATAATAACGTATACTTAAGGACTTTTTATATTACACTTTTATATGTATCTATACTATAATAAAACAGTAGAGGTCGAATGTCTGTATAACAAAAAAATGCTAAAAACCGAATCAGGGGGGTGTAAGAAGACAAATAGAACAAATCCAGATTTTTTTCAATTTTTTTGTGTCTCTGTCTGTTTGTCTGTTTGTCTAATTGTACGGGCTAATCTCCGAATCTACTGGACCGATTTAAATGAAATTTTGCATGGTGGTACCTTATATCCCTGGGCAGCATCTTAGATACTTTTTATCCCGAAAAATTGAAGAGTTCCCGTGGGATAGTTAAAAAGTTATAGTAACTTATACAGCTTAGTACACAACAACTCACGCACTTAATTTAGTAAAATTTAACATTCTGATACCTTATATTGCCAGTCAAATAACAGGCTACTTTTCATCTCGGAAAAATGAACGGTTCCCGTGGTAACTAATAGATCTCTATTAGTATTTTTCTAGAGGCGAACCCGAGCGAAGCGAAGGTGAGCCGCTAGTTATATAATAAAATTGTAACTAAGCCGAATCTGTACATTAAATATTTTTTGGAAAATCTTATTGAAATAGACATTATTATGGGTACAGAGGCCGAATCTATAGTTCGTCTGTTTGGCTGTCTGTGACCGCATTAAGAAATTTTGATGAAATTTGCTATGATGATAGCTGGTTGTCTAGGTCAACATATAGGATACTTTTTACTGCGGGAAAATTTATCTCTGAGAAATCTATACTAAATGTTCAAACGTTATATTCTAAATACGAAAGTTTGTAAATGAGCATTTTTTTACACTTCACAATGTAATATTTGAACAGAATTAAATTAAATTTAAAACTTGAAGGGTCGCATGTAAAACCCTTAAAAGTAATCAGCCTGAAGACATAAATCGTAACGTCTTACAACACAAAATTATATGAAATGATATATTTTAACCCAGATATGATTTACACTGTACCCTAGAAAGCAAATTGCAGAAAGCATTTGTACCACATATAATATAACCTACCATTTCCGCCCGCCCTTATTTCTGTTTCCGGTTTAGATAATCTTATCTCGACACATACACTTGGCAATTCTGTCTCTCGAGAAATACATATTATGAATATAAGTTAGATATTTAATATACTGGCGTATTATTCAACCCACATTTTCATGTATTATTATATCTCACTATATCTTTATAAATTATAGCCTATATGTTACTCTAATGTATAAGCTATATTACTGTAAAATTTCATCAAAATCAGTTCAGTAGTTTTTGTATGAAAGCGTAACAAACATCCACCCATACATATATATATATATATATATATATATATATATATATATATATATATATATATATATATATATATACATACATACATACATACATATATATATATATATATATATATATATATATATATATATATATATATATATATATATATATCTAATTCAAAAAGATTTTTTCAAATCGGATTAATAGTTTCTGAGATTAGTGCTTTCAACGTGCGATTTCAACATGATAACCACTTATCTGTCGTACGGCCAAAAAACATTATGAAGAAACCTGCATGTGTGAGATAGCCTAACTAGTTTTCGAAAAGTATGTTCAAACAAACAAACAAAGAAATAAACAAACAGAGAAACTCTACTAAATTTCACCAAAACTGTCCAATGGTTTTCTCGTGATGCGTACCCAGACAGATAAAAAAAGTCTAAAAACTATATATAGATTATGTCTCTGTAACGAGAATAATGACTATTTTCGACTCAGTTAGAATTTTATTATATGTATAAATAACATGCTATAGTAAATGTTATTATTATAAAACTAATCATAAATAAACTACCCTTTTGAATCGTGTTCAAAACAAATTTTACAAAATGAATACTTGGTATAAATACATTAGGGTCCTTCAAAGTCGAATATCTTATAAAACAGCTTGTTATATGGCAGGCTTGAAGATTTTTTAGAACGAATTTAGTACAACAAACATCACCAAGCGAGAGACTAAACATACTTTATATTATAATTCGCAAAAACTCTGGGGAAGAATTTATTAAAAACGAAAAATCTTTTTTTTAACCTCTGGAGCTAAGGACAATGTACTACGCCAGTATGGGTCTGAATAGATCTCCAAACTAACGTGCAACAGGTTCGATACCCGTATGAAGCTTATATAACATTTCCATTGATCATACAAATACATTTTGGCTAAAGTAATGTGTAATATGACTAACTACCCATCAACCTCTTCTATAGAAAAAAGATTTAATTTTTAATATACAAACTTAAATTGTATTAAACTTTAAAAATCGCTGTAAATGTAATGATAAGCAATTATTAGAGGTGAAGTTTTATATCCATACTTTTAATATTATAAATGTGAAAGTGTGTTTGTTTTTTTGTTTATCTTTCCAGTCGAAACGGAGTGACGGATTGGCGTGATTTTTTGTGTGGAGATAGCTGGAGGGCTGGAGAGTGACATAGTCTTTTTACCGCGGGAGATTATGTAATTCCCACGGAACAACATGTTACAATACAGTTCAAAAAAATATTTATGATCAGAATTGCTTGAAATTTGGTATTAATGCTCTTCAATAAAATTAAATAAATACGTGTTTTAGCATTTTTCGAAATTTATTCTATAAGGGGGTGAAATAGGGGATGAAGGTTTGCATGAAACTACCTTTTTACATATTTTTTATAGTTTTACCGCAAGCGAAGCCGCGGGTTCTGCTTGTATATACCATGTAACAACATTATCCAATAAGGTTCTATAACTTGTACGCGAAACTTGAAACTGTCTTTTCGGATTTTTTGGCGGATTTATTTGGATTTTTGGTACAGCAATCATGGTCACAGTAGAGATTGAGGTGTTAGATGTCTCGAAGGTATAGTTATTACAGACAGCCTTCCCACAAATAACAAAATGAAAATTGCACCAATTACCTTACAATATTTTTTAATTTTAAACATTTTTATAATTTTAATTAGTTTTATAATTGAATATGGAATATTATTTATTTAATTTTTGCTGTTATTATTATAATTATTACAATTTTAAAAATATTAATTAGTAATCTATATTTAGTGTTGCCATTATTATATTTATAACCATAGAGAAAAAATATAAAGTATAATATTAATTATTTAAGCCACATAATTGTTCTGTGTGTAATTTAAAAAGTTAAAATTAATTATAAAATTATTCATTTTAACTTTCTAAATTACACATAGAACAATTATGTGGCTTAAATAATTAATATTATTATATTGTATATTTTTTCTTTATGGTTGACAGTGAAAACGTATGTAAGTAGGGATGAACCCGAGCGGAGCGAGGGTGAGTCGCTAGTTTATTATATTTTTGTTAAGTTTTCATTATCGATCGTCTTCAAAAAAAAATCATTAAGGTGTTCGTTCCTCTGTCATTCATTTTTATGTCTTCCATTTATTTGCCCCTGTTTTTTAGCATTCATAAATTCGCAATGATATTAAAAATACACTATATTGTGACAGTATGAGCCCGGATAACTTGAGACCTTTGAAAACCCACCTTTATAAACTAAGATATTTTTAGAAAGGCTTGAAGGGTCATTCTTACAAAGAAAATAGTGGACCAGAACCATTATTTATTACTAGCAGCACCCGCAGCTTCGCCCACGTTCAAACCTCCGATATAACATCAGTTTTACAATAATGTATGGAAGTCTGCCCGATTTGTTGACACATATGATTACTGCTCCGCTCCCTTGGGTAGTAGCATGATGATATTATATAGCCTATAGCCTTCTTCAACCAACAAACAAACAAACAAACAAACATACAAACAAACAAACAAACAAACAAACAAACAAACAAACAAACAAGCAAACAAGCAAACAAGCAAACAAGCAAACAAGCAAACAAGCAAACAAGCAAACAAACAAACAAACAAACAAACAAACAAACAAACAAACAAACAAACAAACAAACAAACAAACAAACAAACAAAACAAACAAACAAACAAACAAACAAACAAACAAACAAACAAACAAACAAACAAACAAACAAACAAACAAACAAACAAACAAACAAACAAACAAACAAACAAACAAACAAACAAACAAACAAACAAACAAACAAACAAACAAACAAACAAACAAACAAACAAACAAACAAACAAACAAACAAACAAACAAACAAACAAACAAACAAACAAACAAACAAACAAAACAAACAAACAAACAAACAAACAAACAAACAAACAAACAAACAAACAAACAAACAAACAAACAAACAAACAAACAAACAAACAAACAAACAAACAAACTCTGTCTATAATATTAATATAGATTTAACCAACCCTTCTAATTACAACGGTAAATGTTTCACCAACAAAAATCAATAGATCATCATTCATGCCACTCACACGTACACACCAAGGCGGCAAATTTGAAACGAGTTCCCTTGTCTACCTAACGACAAATATTGACAGCTTGACATAAGTGAGGCGAATTTTGATAAAAAGTGACAAACTAATTTCTGAACAATCTTAAAAATATATTGATGTAGTTACGAGTTGCTGGCTTTTTTGCCATAACTGCCATAAGGCCCTTAAGCTTAGTTCGCATCGAGCTAGTATTTTAGTCTAGTAGCGAGTAATTTAGTAACTAAACGTGTCTGAACACTAAAAATTTAGTCGATTAGTTTAGTAAGTAATTTAGTCGAGTCAATCCATTTTATTCTATTTTTTTGGGCGAGTAGCAGCCCCCACCACGCGTCCGAGCTCACTGGTTCACCGGCTAAACAAGTACGAACCTGTCAAATTAGTCGAGTTCATTAGTTGCCGCCATAATGTCATTTTTACACAACTTTCGGACATTCTCAAACTATCGAAGTATTCTTTGGGATCTTCCAATGCTAATTCCTTCAGAAGACAATAAGTAGCTCCTAGTTTATCTCGTCTTTCGATCCATTTTCGTACCCAGAGCTTCTTTTTATTAATCACACAAATTTCCTCATCCACCTCTTCCAAAAATAGCCGTTACGATTAGCTTAATCATTTTATTTATTTTATTGCGTTGTAGGCTGTTCATCTTGCAAAACACTACTCACTTGTAAACTGTACTCGACCAAAGTGCGAACGATTTTTGGTGAGTAGCGAGTAATTTAGCTACTAAATTACTCGCTACTAGACTAAAATACTAGCTTAATGCGAACTAGGCTTTAGACTGAAGACGACTATTTCGTATAAATACGAAATTTCGTACGTATGTATTTGTATGTATGATCTTTATTATAAAGTTGGAAAATGCATTTACCCATACGGTTATGCATATGGGACTCACTAGCTAGAAAGCTAGTATTAACTGAATTTAAATCAGCAAAACCCAAAGGAACCTCCCCGTCTTAATGGGACGCCGCAGGATCACTTAGGTACTCAACGACGATGGTAGGTCTTTTTTTTTTTTTTTAACGTTGGGAAATGCATTTACGCACGAGGTGTGGGACTCACCGGCAAAGCCAGTACTACCCACTAAAACCCAACAAAACCTTCCCCCGTCTTAATGGGGCGTCGCAGGATCGCTTACGCATTCAACTACGATGCCCCGACGGCAGGTCTGCGAAGCAGACCACGACAACCACGGGGTTGCTCCACAGTCCACTCTGCTATCAGAGAAGTACCAGGAGCAACCCGCATGGTACACCGCCCTCCGAAGAGGGCCACCTCCCACCGCCCACCGAAGTGGCCCACCTCCCTGTGCGTTTCTTGGCTTCGCGCCCAGTTGGGTTGCCGTTCACTACTGAGCCCCCCCACCACGACAAGGTGAACGCACGTTGGGGGGGACGATGGTAGGTCTGCCGAGGCAGGCCACAACAGAGAGGTTTTGAGAGCAACCCGCCCATCGAGATGAGCCGCCTCTCAGTCTCTGCGCTTCACGCCTGTGTGAATTGTAGGACGCTAATGAGAAGTCCACCCCCTGCCCCTTTATATTTTCGTGTATCTTTAGTTCTGTTTCTTGAACCATAAATAAAATATGTTGAATGTTTCCAAGAAAATACTTAAACGTGATCATTACGTGGTATATTTATAGCATAAAGAGGTGAAGAACAAACTTACTCACAAACTTCCGCATTTTAATATAAGCGTTTAATATAAATTTTATATAATTTCTTTGTTGTCTGTTTATAGTTGTTTTAGTAGCACGCTCTCACTTCGTTCACTCCCCAAGGACAGACAGGTCTCACGCATACGAGGTCGTGGATGATAGCTAGTCTATACATATACCTATATGTACACGAACACACGAACTACGAAGTTATTTCAATTAGAAAAAATCAAAAACATAAAATCATTATTATAGACATTCCAAAAATTATTTATCTATACATAATTCTAACTAAGTCAAATCTGTACATCAAATATTTTTTGGGAAATCTACTTGAAATAGACATTATTATCGATACAGAGTCCGAATCTATAGTTTTTAGAATTTTTGTCTGTCTGTCTGTCTGTTACCGCATCACGAGAAAACCACTGGACGGATTTTGATGAAATTTGATATAATGATAGCTAGTTATCTGGGTCAACATATAGTCTACTTTTTACCGCGGGAAAATATCTAATTTGTGAGAAAAAATACAAAAATACAAAAACTGCATTGTAAGAGTATACTAATATGTAAAACCTAAGAATTTGGTTTTTGGTCAACTGAACGCGGGCGGCGCGGCGCCGCGGGCAATGCTAGTTCAAAATAAATATCAAAGTCAAAAATAGTAGCGTCATTTTCTGTTTATACTACTATTCTCGATTTTGCTATACAGATCGTTTGCTAAAGAATATGGGTAACGATATAAATGTGTTGGTTAAATTAATATACCATTTTTAAGAAAAAGATGAATAATAAAAATAATCGTACGTTCTTATGTATTTTTAGGCATCAGTTCTCTTCCCATTGAAAGATTTTTTATTTGTTAATTTTAAAATATTACATATTATTTTCAAATATTATGTAATATTTTAAAATGATTGAGTACTATAAATAATTATATGTCGGGATATTAGCACACAGATAACTAGATGGTCTATATATAACTAGATGGTCTAGTTCTACATAGATAAATAAATGAGACTTGTGTTATGGATACCAGATAGTTGATACACTACACAAATATAACTTTAAATACATACATATTATATTATAAATATAAACACCCATGACTGGAGTACAAACATTCGTGCTCATCAAACAATTAATACCCCCAGGGGGACACCAAACCGCGACCGATTGCACAGCAAGTAGGGCTAGGTTAGCTGACCCTACAAACTTATTAATTTATTATTTATTTATAGACAGAAACTTCAATTTCTTTATATATATATATATATATATATATATATATATATATATATATATATATATATATAAACTAAAAAAACAGTAGTATACCAAAAGCTTTAACCGTCAATATTGGATACCAGCTAGCTAACTTGCTTCGTTGCTTCAATATTTCACGTCCGTTCATGTTTCACTCTTTAGTGCTTTATATAGATCTTCATAAAACTTCCATCCACGAGTGGACAACTGAAATAGATGGCTTGTGACAGAGGTTTTTGGGGAAAAAACCTTTTTGATGAACTTTTTAACCCCGTATTAGTAGTAGATACGTCAGAAGTCAAATATTCATTTATCGCATAAATTGAAGTTTCATATTTTCATTTTTGTCCAGAATACAAATATTAAATATCATCAATAATATAATCAGACATTTTTTTAACGTCCCACTGCTGGGCACGGGCCTCCCTTCAATATGAGGGAGATCAGGCCACAGTCCACCACGCTGGCCAAGTGCGGGTTAGCGGATTTTACATGTCTTTCAAAAACTTGCTATGTTCTCTCAGACATGCAGTTCCTCACGATGTTTTCCTTCACCGTAAGGCAAGTGGTAATCATGTTGGAAAATATCAGAAGTGCAAGATCCGGGATTTAAGCCCGCTACATCCGACTTCACTGGCGAGCGCGTTACCACTAGGCCACCACTGCTTAATATTAAAAATTAACTTGTAACATGCACTTAAAATATTATTTCTATTTATGAGTAAATATCTAGGAAATCACTGGTCTGCTTTTACCAAAACTATGTAATCTATACTAATATTATAAAGAGGAAAGATTTTTTGTTTATTTGTTTGTACCGAATACTACTGTACTCCAAACTACTTAACCGATTTAAATAAAATTTGATAAGAAGATAATTTGAGAGCCTGGAAATAACATAGGATAGTTTTTAGCCAGGAAATCATCCCTTATAAAGATGAAAATGGGGATGAAAGTTTGTATGGGGAAGCAACCTAGGGACGAACCCGAGCGAAGCGAGTGTGAGTCGCTAGTAATAATTATCCTGAGTATAATATATAAGTACTGAATTATCTTGAGTATTTATTAGAAACATATAGCACTAAAATATATATATTCCAAAAACTTCTGTGCATGAATGAACAGAATAATAAGTCAGATATATTTATTGCAGAGAAGGTATTAAAAATACGATATGATTTCTGCGTATACAACGGTTAATTAAAATGATATTTTGATCAAGTTTATGACTGTGTGATAGAAATATTGGGAAATGTAATAGTAGTGTAGATAGGAAAGTTAAATATATTTTACCACTATATTTGACTTCCGGTCCAGATTTTACACACACAAAAACCCCTATAAAATAAAGTAAAGTGAAAAAAAAATAAGATTGAGCTTTTAATATTTAAATATCATAGAAATATTTACTCCAAACGAGAATCGAATTCACTATTTCTGACATGAATAAATAGGTCAATGTGCTAAGTAATTATAATAAATTTTTGTATAAAAATAATGAAATGGCTTATTATGGTCTCACAATAGCTATTTGGATTTTTAATGAGGATATCGAGTGGTTTTACTGAATTGTTCGACTGAAGATGTTTAAGATCTCTTTTCAAGATCATTATGTGAAAACTTTTGGTTTGTTATAGAATACTTTATAAATAATTATTTTTTACTAGCGACTCACTCTACCTGCGCTCGGGTTCTCCTCGGGTTCTCTAGAAAAACAAAAACAAATCTATCCCACGGGAACCGTCTGGGATAAAAAATATCCTATAGGCTATTCTGATGTATGAGCTATATTATTTTAAAGTTTTATTAAAGTCCATTCAGTAGTTTTTGTGTGAAAGAGTAACAAACATCCATACATCTATACATCCAGACATCCAATCATCAGTAAGATTACTTCCACACTATTAATGCGATCTTATTTCGATCATATCTATGTAACTTTTTGTAGGTAACTTATTTCCCAACGGAACCACTTCAGGTATATGATAAATGCTTATGTCACATTCCGGCCCATAAGTTACCTCTTATATATAAAATTATAACGAAATATTGCACTACGCCGGTATTGAAATGAAAAAAACTTTATTTACGACTCAGACCGCCAAGACCCAGGTTTAAGACTTACTGTATTTAGTACTCTTGCATACGAGTTAACTTAAATAATTAAATAATTCTAGTTAAGTTTACTCTCTAAGTAAACTTAACTAGAATTATTTAATTTAGTTTTAAAATTTTGAAAAGGTAAATCTAAGATTTGAGGAGTTTTACTAAAAAAGTAAACACTCAGTTTCATAAAAGACCTTATGAAGAAGATGTGGGTGTATTAAGAATATTAACAGGGATCGTGTAATTTGATGATGAATTATAATAAACGTTGAATTTAAAGCTTGATGTATCCTTAGTAAGCTATACCATTTACAAAGAAGGTTTTTGATTTAAAATTTATAAACTTATTTTACCGACCAATCTCCTTTATGTCTTCTCCATTCTACGTGACGTCGGCTAAGCAATGTGTGCTTAACTGGTGCTTTGAAACCATTAACACTCTTGTTAATTGAAATTGATTTTTTCAATTAACAAGAGTGTTAAAAAATATTGTAAGATTGAATTGAAGTGATTTAAAATTCATGAATATATTCAATAAGAGCTCATAGTAAAGTGGATAAATGTTTCTTGTCCTTGTCCTGGGATAAGACCTGGGAGGACTACATGTGTCCTTCTTCCACTACCCTCAATCAGCCATTATCTCATACACCTTTCACACACATATATCCTCATTCACACAGTCCATCCGTAACTTCTTCGGTCTTCGGCCTTCTTCCGGTTTGCCGTTAAATGAAGTAGACAAATTGTATGGTTCAATTTTATATGGGCCATAGCTAACTATTTACTAAAGAGGAACATTTAGACACACCGCTGGAAAATAGTAGTAAGAAATAAATTAAAACGTCGTTTTTTCAATTGAAATGTCTAACTCAGTAAAAAATCTCGACCAACTTGAATTGTGAAGCAAAACAATTAAGCTAGCGAGGATCATGCGGTGGTCCTAGCTTTTGTTTTAGTAAAACCAACAGCGGTACGAAATGAATGACACAGTGTTTGGTCAGAAAATACTGTGAAGATTTACGTCCAGGAAAAGATTAATCTAGTAAGGACGTTTCATTTGAATAGATAGTTTCTAAAAGATTGTATTCTAAGTAAATGCAGTGACGATATGATGCTTTATCTACAGCGAAGTTTAATTCGCCGACTTCTTTGAAGTCGGCGAATTAAACTTCAAACTAAATTAGTGAATTAATTTATATTATGTTTAGTTTGACGAATTATGCTTCAAGAGATATAAATTTCAAGATGTAGTTAAAGCCTTAATAATGGAATAATTACAGTGGCCTCGAAATCGTTCGGTCGATCTCGAAATAGATTTGAACTTATAGAAGACTAGCGACTCACTTTCGCTTCGCTCGGGTTCGTCCTTAGGTTGATCCCCATTGTTCCCCATACAAAATTTCATCTCCATTTTCACCCCCTTAAGGGATGACTTCCAGGACAAAAAGTATCCTATGTCCTTCCCAGGGTCCCAAACTATCTTCTTAGCAAATTTAATCTAAATAGGTTCATTTCACAAACTCACAAAATTTACCTCTTTATAATATTAGTATAGAAATCTTCACCATCGTAAAAGGAAAGCAAAAATCTACATATTTATAGTAAAATTCTAACTGAGTCGAATCTGTACATTAGATATTTTTTGGAAAATCTTATTGAAATAGTCATTATTATCGATAAAAAGGCCGAATCTACAGTTTTTTGAAATTTTTGTCAGCCTATCTGTCTGTGACCGCATTACGGAAAAGCCACTGGAGGGATTTTGATAAAATTTGATATGATGATAGCTGGTTATCTGGTTCAACATATACGGTACTTTTTACTGCGGAAAAATATCTCATCTCTGAGAAGTCTATACTAAACCTTAAAACGGGAGTAGGGTGTGTCGTTAGTATTATTATATATTTTAAATAAAACTATCTAGCTAACTAGAGACTGAGTCACTTCCATGACCATAATTGCTGTAAAGCATTCGAAACGTCGAGAACCAAAAACCCAAACAAATCCGCAAAAAAAATATTAAATGATAATTTTATTTAAAACGTCAAATATTCGCATAAATCTAAGAAAGTATGATTATTATATAACATAATTTTAAAACTTTATCTAGTTGGGAAAAATAATAAAAAAATCTAAGGAGAATAAATGTCGCGGTGGCTTACTAATTTACATACAAAGGGTTCCTGACAGTTTTATGGCCGTCTACAAATTTAGGCCCAAATCCTCAAAAAATAATCACATTTAAGAGGCTTGGGAGTCGACGAGAAAAATTACAAGGGATGAAAAATAAATTATCTTTAACTTTCCCCCTTTCGGTACTACTTTAATAGGCTCATTCAGACTTAATGTTTTATTAGATATGAAAGTTAAGGTATATTTAATAAGAACTTTTATATATGGTGCGTGCTGGATTCGGGCGGATGGTAAGTGATAAATATTGTTATTTTTTAACCCCCGATGCAAAAAAGGGGTGTTATAAGTTAGACGTCGATGTCTGTCTGTCTGTTTGTGTATGGGTGTCTGTCTGTGGTATCGTACCTCTCAAACGGATGGATAGATTTCGATGCGGTTTTTATTCATTTGAAAGCCAGTTTCCTTGCGGTGGTTGATAGCTATGTTGCATAAGCAAGTAATTGTAGCAAGGTCACAAGTTTTCTCAAACATGCAATGTCCTAACGATCATACTTTCTTAGTTCTTTCATTTTAAAATATCCAAACTTTGTTTTCCTTTATCATATAAACAATTGGTAATCATATTAAAAATTACTTTTATCCTGCTTTTAATATCAATAAAATATTCAAAAACGTTCAAGTACAAAAGGCATAATTAACTTTACGAATAACTTTATTTATTTCTAACAAATCACTAATTCAAATAAATAATATTAAGAATTGGGCAATTTTTTTTTATTAATATAGATCATTAATTTTTTATTCAAAAATATTATGTTTTAATCTACGTTACACTCGGTCCCAGGTGGCTGAGGTTTAGACAAGAATAAAAAATCTCCACAATATAAATCCAATAACGTTCCCTCGACGCAAAATCGTGACACCTGCTGAAATATAGATGGAAGATTCCTATCAACTGTATTGATTATTTAGTATAAAATTATGAGGGTTTTTTTAAGATTATAAAATAAACTAATTCATCCCAAGATATTTACTTAAAGTACTAACATCTCTGTCTCTTCTTTGACCCTTAAACTATCTATATGCTACAGGCTATTTACTTCGATTAGTTACACTGATACTGTGTATAACACCAAATATACAATAAATAATAAATATTTATAATAGTTTTTTTTAACAATATGTGTTCATGTTTTATAATAGCTGCGTGTGTGTATATCTCCAACTTGTTTTCAACTTTTTAGTTCCCTTTTAACGCCACCGGGTTTTTATATTTTTGTATTTTTTTTTATTTGTGTTTTTTTAGGTTTGTAGGTTTTTAGGTGTAGACGACACGTTTAGTTCAGTGTGTAGTGACCCTACTTGGTGTACCAGCGGTCGCGGGTTCAAGTTCCGCTTGGGGCATTCATCTGTGTGATGAGCACGAATGTTTGTACTCCAATCATGGATATTTATATTTATAACTAACGACTCACCCTCGGATTATTTCGCGGATTTATTTAGATTTTTGGTTCCCGACGTTTCGAATGCTTTACAGCAATCATGGTCACGGGAGAGACTGAGGTGTTACATGTCTCGAAGGTATAGTTGTTACAGTAACACGAACGAAACACGAAATAATCCGAAAAAATAGTTTTATTTAAAGTGTCAAATATTCGCGTAAATCTAAGAAAGTATTATGAATCACCCTCGCTTTGCTCGGGTTCGTCCCTAGGTATATTTTAATTTTTTTGAGCGGAACCCTTATTCTTTTACTGAAATAAAAGTAGCCTAAGTTACTCCTTATAACATCAACTACCTGCCAGTGAAAGTCCCGTCAAAATCGGCCAGCCGTTTCGGAGATTAGCAGGAATAAACAAACATACAGACAGACAAAATTAAAAAAAAATGTGTTTTTGTTATATATACCGTATATAATTCCATATGCATTTAATAAAAAGCTGTTATTTTGACATTACAAAAAGACAGTTCAATTTTATTTATCTGTATAGATATGTACTATACATATTATGTATGTATATGTATTTATAGATTAGATTATATTATTAATTATTTAAAACGTCTACAGTCTACGTGCTTTACTTTTATCTTTTGTCTTTTTCCTCTATCCCAAGATTGCCCGAAAGAGATTGCTGACTTGACGATAAGGCTGCCTATTGTGCCATTTTGTTTTTTATGTCTTTATATATTACGCTGTTCTGTACGTCGATAGCAGTGTAAAATAAAGTATTCTACCTTTACATTTCTTTATTTTGGTTTAAAATCTTCCAAATTAAAAAAAATATTATTTATTTCATTATTGCATATATATATATATATTGGGCATCTCTCCCTAATGATCGGGAGAGATGCCTAATAATATTTCGGGGTTAGATGCCCAGTATATTAATTGGTTTCCCCTCAACGTGCGTTCACCTTATCGTGGTGGGGGAGCTCGATAGCCAGTGGCAGCCCAGTGGTACACTAGAAGTGGTACACAGTAGTGGTAAACTAGTGACTCACCCTCGCTCCGCTCGAGATCATCTCTAGTTACTTTTTAACGTCTACTGTAGTATAGTTAACTGTAGTATAGATTTGTCAGAAATGAGATATTCTCCTGCAGTAAAAAGTATTGCATATGATGATCATCAAAATCTGTCCAGTGGTTTTCTTGAGATGCGTTACTAGACAAAAAATCTAAAAACTACAGATTTGGCCTCTGTATCGATAATAATGAATTTCAATAAGATTTTACAAAAAAAAAATGATGTACAGATTCGACACACTTGGATTTTTTTTATATTTATAGATTATTAAATAATTTGCCAAAAATCAAAATAGATCCGCAAATTCGTTTTTTTAATATGTTTTCATGGAAGACAGTATATTTAAATAATTTAGTTCGTAAATAGGAAAAAATCTGATTCAAGAGGATAATTAAGCCTAACCAATGGCATAATATCGTTACACTCTTAGCTACTTTCTGCTAAAACATCAATACTCTGTAATTTTCTTTCACTAAGCACTCTTGCAATTTATAAAAAAAATGAACACTAAAGTTTAACGTCTATGATATAACAAAGGCTGAAATTAGAAGGCCTTGGATGTATTCCAGGTTTAGGCGGAAAGAGCTTTTGGCATTGCTACCGATTAATATAAGTCTGGAAAGTGACATTTTGTTTGACTTTTATAAAGTAAAAATTCAACGTTAAAAAACTTTTAAAAACTAAAAAATGTAACAGATTGTGATAGTGGCCTATATAAGTAGCTATACATGTACATTTTTTATCCTCCTGACCATTTTAAATAGAACTATTTTTTTCAATTATTATCACAGAATTCTTTTGATTTTTGGTTTCCGACGTTTTAAATGCTTTACAGCAAAAAAAATGAATATTCACATAATTCTAAGAAAGTATTATTCCGATGTCCAATTTTGGTCACGCCAACCAATCTCACTGAAACTTTCTATACATACAGGAGACATTATAATGCACGAATGTGGACGCAATTTCTGCACAAATGTGAAACAGAATTTCACTCTCCCTACACAAAGTCTGATAGAACGATACTTCGCCAACTTACCAACTCTGGGCTGCTACTGATAATATCTTAGCAGAAAAATCCAATAAATATATTTTACTTACTTGGCACGATTGGCTAAGAATGGTACGATCTGTAATGGTAAACGGTTACCGTCGGATCTGAACGGTCTGTAACGATACGATCTCTAGCATCACGATTTCCACCCTGACTAGATCATCAAGGCAGTTTCGACTACTGACTTGATAGTATGATACTAACAACTAATCCTCGCTACGCACGGGTTCATCCCTAGAAAAGATTTAACGGTTAGTATAGAATAAACTATATATATGTGCAATGTATGTGCATACTTACATATTTATTGTATCGGTATAGATAAGTAGTTAAATACCTATTTTAAAAAATAAATCAATAATAGGTATATCCCTTACTTGAGAAATTATTGATTTCCCATAAAACTTCCAACCCCCAAAAGTTAACAAACAAACATACAGAGTTATTTTCGCATTTAAAATATTTAGTATATTTACATATATCAATATAATCGAATCAGCGACCACGCTGTCACTAAAAGATATGTTATCATCATTCATTTTCCTTTCGAAAAAAGCTTCTCCATCTGGGGCATTTTCCAATTTGGAAAGGATTTAACTCCATTTTAACCTATCAAAGTGGCAAAGGATGCTATTTGCATTTTCTTTAAATTGAGTTTCCCGCAAAATGAGATGTTTAACGGTTATGGTCTTGCTTAGCTCTTCTTTAGAAAATAGATTGATGGATAAGTATTTCATTTTCATAGACCTTATGAACTATGGACATGACCTATATTGTTATTTTTTATTAATTTCTCTTCTTCAACCGACTTCAAAAAGGAGGAGATTCTCAATTCAGCTGTTTTTTTTATATTTCATTTATTAATCGATTTGGACAATTTTTTTCGTTTGAAAGTGTATACTTCACATTTGGTCCCATTTAAAAAAATACACATTAAGTCGGTGCCAGCCGATATATAGCAAAGCACACCGACTTCAAAAATATCTGATTAGATATGTATAGTAAATGAAAACTACAAAGTAATTATTTTTAACTTTTGAGTGTTTTTTTTTTGAAGTCAGCTTTTTTATTTAAATAATACTTTTACTATGCTCTATATCGATCTATATTAATATGCAGTATGAAATTAATCATGACAAAAATATCTCATAAAAATATATACACCAATTGAGTAATTCCTTCTTTTCTAAAGACTAAGAGTGGAGTCCAAGAACCTATATATTGACATATATGTTGACCCGAATAACAAGAAATTAAAATCTGTCCAGTGATTTTCTCGTAATACGTTCCCAGACGGACAGATAGACAAAAATTCTAAAAACTATAAATTCGGAATCTGTATCGATAATACATAGTAACTATTTCAATAAGATTTTCCAAAAAGTATTTAATGTACAGATTCGACTTCGTTAGAATTATATTATACGTATAGTTTAACTCCACACAAATTAAGTGAATTTCCTACCGCCACTAAGATATATAGAAGATATAACTTTAGGTTCTGCTCTAACATGTGATGCAAATATGTTTAATTTTAACTTTACCAAATTCGAACCGCGCTCGAGCAAATCAACTCTCAACTATCGTTGATACAAATTAAAATAGACTATTTCATACCGAAAAAATGTCAAGATAATTTCTCCGACGTATTTATTAAAATAGTCGCCGTAAAATTGCAATATATTTTTTTTATTTTGGGAAACATTTTGCGCCGCCGTTATTTTCAACACTAATGAGATACGTTCATTTTTTGCTGACACCTAATAATTTCTATTTATACACATGTATGTATCATCGATTTATGATATAGTAATTGAGAAAACTGAATACCCAATCTATACATATAATAAAATTGTAACTAAGCCGAATCTGTACATTAAATATTTTTTTGGAAAATCTTATTGAAATAGTCATTATTATCAATCAATACGGAGGTCGAAGAGGAAAGATTTTTTGTTTGTTTGATTGCTTGTACCGAATAAGCTTCGAAAATACTAAACCGATTTAGATGGAATTTTGTAAGAAGATAGTTTAAGATCGTGGGAAGGACATAGGATAGTTTCTATCTCGGAAATTATCCCTTAAGGACGTCAAAGTGGGGATGAAAGTTTGTATGGGAAAGCAATCTATGTAGGGACGAACCCAAGCGAAGCAAGGTTGAGTCGCTTGTCTAAAATAAAAATTACATGATACGTTATTAAAAATAAACATAAATCCATACTAATATTATAAATGTGAAAGTGTGTTTGTTTGTTTGTCTGTCTGTCTTTCTTTCACGTCACTTTTGTGTAGAGATAGTTGGAGGACTGGAGAGTGACATAGGCTATTTTTTACCGCGGGATATTATCTCATTCCCACGGGAAAACAGGTTATAATACAACTCACAACAACTCATCACACCTATGTACATATAATAATATACCTATAGTCTATCTATTCCATATTAACCGTAGATAAGAAGCAAATAAAACATCTCCCGAAATGTAATCTTGCTACTTTTACGTGAAAGGCGAAAATGTTACAAATTGGACTTTTGTTACTAACTTTTATTATTACATCGAAAAAGTTGATCTGTAAAGGGAATAAAGGCGTCCTCACAACAGCTTATACTGTTACTTTTTAATAACAGTAATGATTTTCAAAACTAGCGACTTTCTGAAGTAAATTTCGTACTAAGAATAGTATGTACTGGCTGTTCCATTTTTTTGGTAAATTTTAATATTAACAGTAGCTTATGAGTTCGTCCAGGTCGTAATCTATTTGTGTACTAAATTTGATCCAAATCCGTCCAGCCATTTTACTTCGCCATATTAATAGGTGGCAAGTTTTTTTTTGCTCTCGATTTGCATACGAAAATCTTTAGAAATCGAAACGAGGAGGATATAACTGAACCTTACCTGTCTTAATGGAAACCCAACGCTCCGATGGCTGGTTGGCTTTCAGAAACCACTCTGCTATTAGAAAAGTGCCAAGAGCAACTCACATAGATAATAAATAAATATGTTGGGACATTAACACACAGCACCATCTAGTTCCATGGTAAGCTACGAGGCTTGTGTTATGGATACCAGATAGTTGATACACTACACAAATATAACTTTAAATATATATATAATATAAATATAAACACCCATGACTGGAGTACAAACATTCGTGCTCATCACACAAATGAATGCCCCCCAACGGGACTCGAACCCGCGACCGCTGGCACAGCAAGTAGGGGCACTACAAACTGAGCCAAACGTGTCGTCTAAACATAGTACACCCTGAGCGAGGTAGACCGTCTTTCAAGTAACTTTTGGGTTCACATCTGTATTTTTGGACGCTACTGAGCCTCCTCACCACAACAAGGTATTCAATTTACGGGGGTAAAACTGTGTGCATTGTTAGTATTTATTATAAATCTATTCACTATTTTTTATATGGTATCATCTTAGGTCGGGTTTGAAATGACAGATGTCAATGGCATTCGGTATTCTTCGGTCGGTGTGACGAAAGCTCTCCGTTTGAATTGTGTCGGTTACAAAGAAAATCAAAGTATTTCGGTCGGATTGATTAATGGGCTTATATATTATATTCTACATACACACAAAACACCCCTAGTGATCAGTGCCTACGCAGGATTAAGGATTCCGGGCCCGGCAACGCTTCCACAGCTAAGTCCACGTACAAGGTACACAATATATATTATAATTTATTAGCGTTAGTTTTTTATATTTTACTCCGCGTAACGCGGATCATACAAAATTATATCGTTCAAAACGCTTTCCATGTGAAACGGCATAACCCATTAGTACCGCCAACATCGCTCGTTAAAGCGCATATTTTCCTAGATCCCGGAGCTACAATAATTACATCCTTTGTTTAAAACTATATTATATTACAAACTTATTAATCCTTTACTGAAAAATTATATAGTCGAAGTCCGTCAGAATAATATATATATATATATATATAATATATATATATATATATATATATATATATATATATATATATATCTCGTTAAATTAACAGTTATATTTTGTGAATAATAGAATAATAAAATTAATACTATATTTACTTTTTGGATTTTTGAAGCATTAGCTCTCTTGCCCTTGAAAGATGGATAACATAATATTAGCTTTTTTTTCTTTATTGTAATAAAATCCGTTAGCTATTTTTATTTATTAACATTTATTAACTTATCACTCAGTTATAGAAATTGTTATTTGTATATGTATTCAGCTCTTTTTAACGTCCCACTTCTGGGCACGGGCCTCCCTTCAATACGAGGGGGATCAGGCTATAGTCCACCACGCTGGTCAAGTGCGAGTTGGCGGACACATGGTGGGTTCACATGTGTTTCGAAAACTTGCTAAGTTCTCTTAGACATGCAGGTTTCCTCACGATGTTTTCCTTCAAAGGCAAGTGGTAATCATGTTAGAAATGATTCGCACATGAAAATATCAGAGTTGCGGGACCAGGGATTTGAACCCGCTTCACCTGGCTTTTCAACCATACACGTTACCACTGGCTTACCGCTGCCTGTATCGCTGTTATTTGTATACTATTTTAAAACATTATTGTTTGGCTTCATGTTTAGTTCTATGACAGTTTATATTACTTCTTAATCTCAGTATTAATGTTACCACCATTTTAATTAAATACATATATTAAACAAAAATCTGTTCATTTAAAGCTAACAAATGTTTCGTTATACGCTAGGAATATAAACACGATTATTTTATAACAACATAATCTTATTTACTGTTTTAATGAAAACTCCTTGTAATTAATTTATTTTATGCAAACTCCTTACAATGCAAATATTTTTAACATGATTCAGGCAACCATATTACAGGGCATACATAAAACATGGCCTGATCCCCCTCGTATTGAAGGGAGGCCCGTGCCCAGCAGTGAGACGTTATAAACGGCTGAATACATACATACATACATACATACATACATACATACATACATACATACATACATACATACATACATACATACATACATACATACATACATACATACATACATACATACATACATACATACATACATACATACATACATACATACATACATACATACATACATACATACATACATACATACATACATACATACATACATACATAAAACATGTCAGTAACTTCTTGTAATATTACATGAGCATTTCTTGTATAACTGACAGAATGGATTGCGTCTGTTAACTAAACTTTGTGCCATTATAAATATTAAAAAAAATAATTGTATAAATATAATTTTATGTTATGTATCTCGGAAGTGGGTGTAGCGATTTGGATCTTTTGTATTTAGATAAGTTTTGCTTTTTAAGATTACTTAGATAGGTGTATTTTCTGAAAAACCGCAATTTTCATATTTTTACCGAGAAATCCGCGCGAAACTCGGTCGCCCAAGTACAATTGGCAAATCCGACCCTTTACCCCAGCTTATATTAAAAAAATGTGCGCCGAATCTTAAGTCACACAGCATTTTTTGTTTAATATTCTCGAAGTTTTCGTAACCGTCTTCCCAATAAAGGCGCGAGCGGTCAAGATTGCTAACTCAGAATATTAGTAAGGACACCAAACTGTACATATGTACCAAATTGGAACTTTCCTTGACCTTTTTCTTTGAATGTAATGATTAGATAATAACACACTCTTCTGCAACTGATGTTTTTAAAAGAAATACGAAATATTAATAAGAATGAACACGCTACTTTCATCTTATTCTGATATAAAAATTGAAGAAAACTTGTTTGTTGGTATATATGCGATAATCTCGTAAACTTTTAACACAATTAGTATGAATATTTATAGAAAGCTACATTATACAGACTACATTTGTATAAAGGTACTACGAGCGAAGCCAAAAGCTACAGCTAGTAGTGTATAAACGTCTACAGTTCACAATTCATGCAGGTAATGAAAGTATATTCGATAATCGAATGAAAATATTGGTATCGAGTTCGGTAAACATCGAATTGTAATGAAAATCGTGCGAGATATTTTCGGGATGAAAGTTTTAAATGAGATCCGAAAGATATTTTTTTAAGTGTACAAAATACATTTGGAAAAAATGCCATTGCTGTATTTTACTGAAATAACATAAGCTAATGTTATATACTTATTTGCAAATTAAGTACAATTTAGTGCGCAAATACTTACGACTTACGAGTATGTACGCACGTAAGAAGTTATACTTCTTTGGCGTAACAAAACAAAAATAGCTAAAGATTTCATCCTGGATATCACAACTCTCTGTTTGTAAAAGGAATGCAGCTAACTTCATCATGTCGCTTTTTGGCTGTCGGTGTGCGCGCGCCTCGTAAAATTTTACTCTTATAATTTTGTCCAAACGTGCCAAGAGAAATATTACTTTAAAAATATAATGTTTAAGCAAAAAATCAATGAATATTTAAAAATTACTATACTGTTTTTATAGAATTTTTTGAGTGACACTTGTCAGTACCATAAGGACTCGGAAGTGTTGGGACAATTTTATCGATAAAGATTTTAAACGTAAAATGTCAAAGAAAAAAATATTTTAAAATATCGGTAATACCGCAACTCATCTTTTACTTTCAGCATCACGTCAGTTCGACATTCGTTCTTGATCTTGTTTAACTTAAGGTGCAATTATTTTATGTATATTAATTCATAACTCATATTAAAGGTGAAAGTTTTTAGCAATTTTGAGACTTGAAATAAATTAAAAGCAATTAAATTTGAAACTGATCGTGCAGTTTGGAAGACGCTTATTTATATTCATTCATCGCCCAAAATCGGAACAACTTCGAAGTAATATCTAAAGTTTGAATGGAATTTTAATCTCTTAGAGAATGTCTTAATAAATTTATGAAAGGAAAGTTTGTTAATCGACAATAACAGTTGAATTTTTTGCGACATCAAAACAGTGAAATTGTGATTTGGTGTTCAATCATACATTCTACATTCTGCGCCTTATTTCTCACCAGTTATATCAAACTAGCGACTTTCTCTCGCTTCGCTCGATCAGATCGGGTCAATAGGTACGTTTTAACGGTTAGTATGAAATACAAATCTTTGAATTTCTGGGCTTTTCTGTACTATAATAAGCATGTATTATACATATAAACCTCCCTCTTGAATCACTCTATCTATTGCTGAAAACTGCATTAAAATCCGTTTAGTAGTTTAAAAGATCGAAACGAACAGACAGCGGAAGCGACTTCATTTTATACTATGTAAAGATTTTCTTTCCACTGGAGTATATCATTTGCTATACTCTCATAAAAGTCAAAGAAATTTAGTGCGCATATATCTGCGCATACACTTTAATTTCGTGCACTTAGCTAATGTGAGTGAGATTGGCTGTAAACGAAATCCGTTAGGACGACATTTTTTGTATATTAATCTATATATTTTTACTAACAGATGCTTCCTCCAGATTCTACATAACTTATGTGTTTCAGTA
Source organism: Brenthis hecate (assembly GCA_951806755.1). Taxonomy (NCBI): domain Eukaryota; kingdom Metazoa; phylum Arthropoda; class Insecta; order Lepidoptera; family Nymphalidae; genus Brenthis; species Brenthis hecate. The sequence continues at coordinate 25,103,430 of OX638252.1, read as the reverse complement.
AATCTTAGCATAAGACTCGTAATTGGAACTTTTTGATGACTAACCAAAAAGTTCGAGAGGTTTGATTTCACCATCTCTTTATTAGAGTTAGGGCAGTTTATCATCCCCTGTTAGTATCATTAAATGTCGTGTTAAGCTTTTTAAGTGCTGTTAAGGTTATTGAGTGTTTCTCAATGAGCTATTGAATCGTCAATTTTCTTAACTTGCATAATTTGTTTAGACTTAATTACGGCTCTTCAGTCCTATTTGGTGGTCGATCTAATTTTACATAATGAATGAAAAAAACATTTCGCCATCACAAGCTTTAAAATTTTGGGTTTTATCATGGTCCTTTTAGTATGTGAGTTTATGGTTTAAATATTCAGGTAATATTTTATCTATCACGGGACAGACTTTTTTATAGTTTTGCTAATTGTAAACGATGATAAAATGATTGAGTATAATAAGAAATTGGTGAAAGTAGCCTCTACATTTTTAAAACAAAGGGATGCCATTTTATCTCTAGACATGATATTTCTAAGTCATACATATTCGTATTAATATTAACGTGATCTAAAAGTCAGTAAAACTCAAAACCTGAATATAATAGGTATATAAACTTTAATTATAAAATTAAAAGTACTCGACTGCTTAAAAACGAACTAGAAAAATGGGAACAAGTTGACGAAGACGAAGTCTCATCCTTTCTGCGATTACTTGCTACGTGTATGTAGAAATATCTATATACTCTATAACATTCATATTATCTAGACGAATCTTACGATGTATGAACCATCAAAATTGGTTGGACATACATACCTATAGTATACAGGTACGTATAATGTACATACATATATGTCAACCACATGAAACTCCTTTGGACGTCACTGCAGTCAAGTAAAAATAGAGCTGAAACTCAAACCTCGAATTTACAGCCGCTAACCACTCAACTAAGGAAGCAGCTATTTACATACAATAACATGCAAAGAAAGCATATATGAATAATATATATGTTACAGTCAAAACTATTTTTTAGACAAAACTACTTTTGACTAAGAAGGTTGGTCAAAAGTAGTTTTGACTGCAGGTATTATTTTTTTTCTAAAAGTTCTAGTACGGCGTTGTGGTCAATGTTCTAACCTAACCAAGAAAGAAAGAAATATTTCTTCTGAGTAACCTTCAACCTACATTACCTTAACTTTTTAAGAGTTTTTACCGATGTCACCAGTGCCGGATTCAGTCTCAGCACCGCCCCTGGGCACAGTAAAAAACTGCTACTGACCAAGGCCTGCAATCAAAACTACTTTTGACCAACCTCTTTAAAAGTAATTTTGACTAAAAATAGTTTTGACTGTAACATATACATACTATATTACATAATATATTAAGATTGTATTGACTCTGCATAAATATTTATTAAATATTCAAAGTACCATAATTATTGCTATTAAGGGGAAAACGGTTTTAATACAAACGTAATTGGATAAAGCAATTAATCTCATTTAGTGATATAACGAATTGATGCATGCATTCTTTTAAAATTATGCGAAATATACTCAGTTTGTTCGTTCGGTTCTGTTATTTAACTCACTAAAATAAAGAAAATTTTCCATAAAATAAAACGTATGAAATCGGATTTTTCACTTCTAATCGGTATATCAATTTGAAACTTTGTATCTAAAGACTGTATGATAATACAATAAGTTATTTTTAATTTTATTAATCTTATAATGGAGCCCGGAGATGGCTATTGAAAACCTTTTAAAGGCTTCTAGTAAAATCTTTTGTTTGTTTGTCATGTGACATTTCACCTATGGTTAATTAATTTAATAGATATATATGCTACAAACGACTCACCCTCGCTCCGCTCGAATTCGTGCCTACTTACGTTTTAACGTTTAGTATAGATTTCTCAGAGATGAGATATTTTGTATTAATGTCCCACCATATTTATTTATTGATTTTCCTGCATTTTGACCCGGATAACCAGCTATCATCATACCAAATTTCATCAAAATCTGTCCAGTGGTTTTCTCGTGATGCGGTCATAGACAGAGAGGCAGACAAAAATCTAAAAACTATAGATTCGGCCACTGTATCGATAATATTGACTATTTCAATAAGATTTTCCAAAAAATATTTAATGTACAGGTTCGACTCAGTTACAATTTTATTATATGTATAGATAACGTTGAGGACAAAGATGGAAAAGTTTCAAGTTAGCGTCCTTTTTTTTAACGTTGGGAAATGCATTTACGCACGAGGTGTGGGACTCACCGGCAAACCCAGTACTACCCACTAAAACCCAACAAAACCTTCCCCCGTCTTAATGGGGCGTCGCAGGTTCGCTTACGCATTCAATTACGACGCCCCGACGGCAGGTCTGCCGAAGCAGACCACAACAACCACGGGGTTGCTCCAAGGTCCACTTTGCTATCAGAGAAGTACCAGGAGCAACCCGCATGGTACACTGCCCACCAAAGAGGGCCATCTCCCACCGCTCACCGAAGCGGGCCACCTCCCAGTGCGTTTCTTGGCTTCGCACCCGGCTGGATTATCGGGCACTACTGAACCTCCCCACCACGACAAGGTGTACGCACGTTGGGGAGTTAGCGTCCTAAACCAGCCACCGACAACTAATATGATCGCAACAACCATTAATTTTTATGATGGTCGCAAAAAAGTACATTAGAGACACAATATAAACAATTCACGTTACAAACCCGACAAAATATGAGTGAGGTCGTTATTTTAAGTTCATAAGCAACTATGTAAATCTACAAATGATAAGCGCTATCGTGGGTCAATTTATATGGCGCGTGCCGCATAAATAAGAAATCATTGTTATATATACTGTATCTTCCTACGTTTCAGCTCTACATTGCCATGTAAGTAGGCTAATACGAGTATAAACGGGTATGTAGAGCCTGAAGATTTCTGCATCATTAAATACTCATGTTTTATACATTGTATTCCGCAACGTGGGGTCTATGTCGTCTGGCGTGAAATTGTCAAATAATTGACTTCGTTGGAGAAATACTAAATCTTGCTTTCTGAAAGAAATAAAAGATATTTTTGAGGTATCATTTTTATGTTAGATAGATACTTGTGTTAGATTTTTACTTTACCAATTTTAGGTATTGGGATAGTTTATAAGAATAGAGTTTTGTATATAACAAATAAACAGTAAATACTGCCCGTGCATGAGCAAAACTAAAATATTTATGTTTTTTTTTTCAATTAGAATAGAAGTTTTATAAGAAGTTTTATTTTAATTAAGAAGTGTAAGTATTTTGGCTCGACCCAGGACTTGAACCTAAAACCATATTATAAAACCTTAAGTATATGTTGGACTCAAGGAAATTAATTTAATATAGCACAGTACATCAAATAGAATAAAGTAATCCTTTATAATTCACTGGGAATTTTATAATAATAAAAGGCGATAAACACTCTAAGGGCAAATCAAAATCTCTTAGCGTACGTTTAACCTAAGCCACTTATTCCACAGACACTAAAATGTTAGCCGACGCGATACATCTGTTTCTATATATATATATATCAAAAACTATTACCCATTACTACATTTATTTACATAATTATTGGTTCCTTGTTGTGTGCAATGACTCGACATTCAAATAGATTTTAATTATTTAAAGTAGATATATTTTTTTAAATTAACATAACTTTTTTAATTATGAATCGATGGAAATAAAACAAACACTAAATGTTAAGTGAAGCTTACTATAATATATTAGCGAAAACCACACTCAAATTGGTTAAGCCGTTTCTGAGATTAGCGCGCACAATCGCACAGACAAACAGTTAAGAACTCTAATAATCATTGTTTGGGGTTCTATTGCATTAATAAAGACCCCCAATAATACTTTTTCTCTAATATATATTTAATGTACAGACAACAATCAGTTACAATTTTATTATTTGTATAGATTTATAAATTGCCAAATAAAATTATTTTTTTATTTAATGTATACGTATATAACCCAGACGAGAGAGATACTCGTAGATCCAAAGCTCCAACCCCTAGATCCAAAGTTCTATACCTAACCCTATTCTACCCAGTTCTTGCATTACTCAATACCTAATCAGATGGTCCTTACCATCGCTATACAAAGCTATATTAAATGGACAACATTTCTTAACAGGTTTCATTATACAATTTTATTTATCTTTCAATTTGGGCGTTTTTGCTGTCATTAACATCTAATGTGCTTACTGTACCGTACTTTAAATGAGCATGATTTATTTTTTCATTTCTCAATATCTTGAATCATTTGATTTAACGCAATGGTTTTTAGGCATCTATATCCCTTGCTTTTGAAAATAAAATAACCCATAGACCTTTCGCTTATAAAGAGAAAATAGCTATACAGCTTACATGAAGTGTCAAGAGTACCAATATTTTTACTATAGAACATACTCGTTTTTAAGTTTTTTTTTTTTGCATTTCATTATATTTATAATTTAGCAATGGCATACACAAATTAAGATTAACATATTAAATGACTTGCTTTCGATTAAAAATAATAGTACCTGGACCACCGAGCTTCGCTCGGAGTTTTTGGTCAAAATTACAATGTTCTTTTTAAAAAAAACTAAAAACTTAAATAAATAAAACTATCTTTTCGGATTTTTTCGCGAATTTATTTTGATTTTTGGTTCCCGACGTTACATACATACAGGCATAACAGACAGGTAGATGTAGTAAGTTCTTACTGTGTAGATCAAAATGACAGCTTATCAGATTAAAATAACAGCAAACTAAAAATTATTATCCTCTTAAATAATTAATACTATATTTTATATTTTTCTTTATGGTTATAAATATAATAATGGCAACACTAAATATAGATTACTAATTAATATTTTAGCAAAATTAAATAAATAATATTCCATATTCAATTATAATTAAAATTATAAAAATGTTTTAAAGTTAAAAAATATTGTAATGTAATTGGTGCAATTTTCATTTTGTTAATTGTGGGTAGGCTGTCTGTAACAACTATACCTTCAAGACATGTAACACCTCAGTCTCTCCCGTGACCATGGATGCTGTAAAGCATTCGAAACGTCAGGAACCAAAAATCAAAATAAATTCGCGAAAAAATCCGAAAAGATAGTTTTATTTAAAATGTCAAGTATTCGCGTAAATCTAAGAAAGTATTAACTTAAATAAATACAAAAAAAATAAAAAAATATATACCTTTGTATGCGACCGCGATTCGAACCCGGACACTTATCATTGTCAATCTTGCGCCTTGGCCGCTTGAACATGATGCTTTCGCACAAGCATGCACAATTATCGACCATATTTTGCGAAGAATAATGCGAAAGAAAACCGCATGAAAAATTCGAAAACACGCGTTTTCCCAGACATAAGACTAATCTAGATCGATTTATGGCCCCATAAACCCCCTGTATACTAAATTTCATGAAAATCGTTGGAGCCGTTTCCGAGATTCTGATTATAAATACATATACAACAATCGCTCGTTTAAAGATATAAGAGAAGCGGCCACGAAGTTCACCACAAATCATTAACGTATTTCAATTACTTATAAATACAAGAATCTCCTTTATTTTAAACATGTTGTAGTTGCCCTGTTGTCAATATTGAAAATTTAAGGAAAACATTATATGAATAGAATTTACCTGCTAATATACTAAAAAAAACTGTTTCACGACTTTTATTTCTTGACTAGCATTGCCCGCGGCTCCGCCCCCGTTCAGATGACCAAAAACCAAATTCTTAGGGCTTACATATATATAGTATACTCTTACATTGCAGTTTTTGTATTTTTTCTCAGGAATGAGATATTTTCCCGCGGTAAAAAGTATCCTTTATGTTGACCCAGATAACCAGCTATCACCATACTAAATTTCATCAAAATCCCTCCAGTGGTTTTTCTGTGATGCGGTAACAGACAGACAGACAAAAATTCTAAAAACTATAGATTCGGTCTCTGTATCGATAATAATGTTTATTTCAATAAGAAAAAAATCAGTTAAGGTTAAGGAAAAAAAACTAAATGTGTTTCTTTGCTTATTTATATTATATAGAAAAGTATGGAGTGGAAAGGCTATGAATACATTACAAGAGTAAATCTGCTTCGCAGAATCCATTACTCAAAAGTTTTCTGAACACTAGATTATGACATCTTATTTAGATGATAATACTTACAATATCAAATATATATTATAACCATACAAAAGAAGGGGCTTAAGTAAGTCCAAATATAACAATACTAGCGACTCACCCTCGCTTCACTCGGGTTCGTCTCTAGTTTGCTTCCCCATACAATCTTTCATCCCCATTTTTACCCTCTTAAGGGATGATTTTCGGGATAAAAGCTATAGTTTGTCCTTTCCAAGGTCTCAAACTATATTCTTACCAAATTTCATCTAAATCGGTTCAGTGATCTCGAAGCTTATTCGGTACAAATAAACAAACAAACAAAAAAATCTTTCCTCTTTAAATATTAGTATAAATCACATAAGCACTTAATCCATACTAATATTATAAATGTGAAAGTGTGTTTGTTTGTTTTTCCTTCTTTCACGTCGAAACGGAGTAACGGATTGGCGTGATTTTTTGTGTGGATATAGTTAGAGGGTTGGTTACACAGGCTACTTTTTACCGCGGGAGATCATCTAATTCCGAAAAACACTTTATAATACAATCCAAAAAAATATGTATGATCAGAATTACTTGAAACTTAGTATTAATGCTCTTCAATAAAATTAAATACGTGTTTTAGCATTTTTGTATGAAACTATGTTTTTAGAGATTATTTTATAATTTTAGCGCGAGCAAAGCCGCAGGTTCTGCTAGTTTACAATACAAAGTTAAAATGTAAATGAGATGTACATATTTAGATAAGAAAAAATAAACAAAAAACTATTTCGACAAACGTAGCCTAATATAACATAATAAATAAATATGGTACTTATATAACTGAATGGTGGTATCGTCAGGTCCGTTCTACACGAACGTGCTGTAACAGAGGCATCTAAAACTATCGTTAGTACGCAATTTCCCAAACATTGCCTTTTATAAGTCCTAAAGAACCCTTATCTGTGACAGTAACAATTTGGGATAATGTCACCCAAAAATGCTGATGTTTGGGACCTAAAATTAAATTTGTTATCCTTTATCTAAAAGCTTTTATTGTTTTTGCATTTTTAATAGAAATGTTAGAATTATTGTCATCCTCTAGTACAAGATTAAGTCTGTAATTTTATAATATATTTACGTTTTAACGTTTATTATGGACTAGCGGCTCACCCTCGCTTCGCTCGGGTTCGCTTCTAGGAAAACAAAATCAAACCTATCCCACGGGAGTCGGAAACCGTACATTTTTCCGGGATAAAAAATACTCAATGTGCTATTCCAGACCATAGCCTATCTCTGTGCCAAATCTCATTCAAATCCGTTCAGCCGTGCTGGCGTGAAAGTGTAACATACACCCATACTTCACAAACTTTCACATTTATAATATTACTAGCGATTCACCCTCGCTCCGCTCGGGTTCGTTTCTTCGTTTTGATAAAATATTTTCCCGCACTAAAAAGTATCCTTTATGTTTACCTGGATAACCAGCTATCATCATACCAAATTTAATCAAAACCAAAATGACGACTCAATTTGTAAGCGACAAAATTGCTAATCACTCTGATAATATATACTCTGACGTCATATTCAGTCTGACCAATGGCGTTCGTTTCAACTGCTTTGAATTTCACACTTATATTTGCACTTTTTAATAATTATTTTCTTAATCAAATAGAAATCACATTAAAAATATTAATATAGGCTACATTCAAAACCAATAAAGATTATAATATATATATTTATATATATATATATATATATATATATATATATATATATATATATATGTGTACATATATATATTTATATATATATACATATTACACCTTTATTCAAATTACACGTTTGAGGAATAAGCCACGAAGATGTGATCTTATAAATTTCAAAAATATATATAATAGTGAAATAATTACTTTAAAACTCATTTGAAGTCATTCTCTAAATGGGTTAAATAAATGATGAAAGTTATAAAAGCTCGCAGCATCGCAACAGTTAACATGTAAGTTGGTACAAATCCCATCGGGCATACTGCTAATATGTACATATAATAAAACTGTAATAGGGTCACCGTTCTAAATTGAAAGTTTTCTAGAACATTTTGTGCTTTGGAGTTACTTAGAGATAATAAAATCTAAATTAAAATATCTATTTTCAGATATTTATCTTTTTGAACGCGGTAGACTTTGTTATGGTTAGCTGGAGTTTTATATAGCTCTTTTTTATTGTGGTTATGCACACACAAACACACACAAAAACACAAACACGCACACACACGCGCGCGCTCGCGCACACACGCACATGCACACACACGCACATGCACACATACACAACGCACGCTCACACACACACGCACGCACATACATAAATTCGGTTATTACGACAATTTTATAAAACGTTAGCATGTTACGTGAAATGGGTGAAAAATTTTAAACCTACACACAAAATACAATAATAATGTATACACAGTTATCTGTCAACTTCTGACGGGTGTCGCTGCGTTTGACAGATCCAATCTTGATTTAATTAAGACCGATTTCATTGAAAAGCTTTGAAAATATTCCTAAGTAAGTCTAAGGATTATTTTCAAAGCCAACTAAGTAAAGTAAAATATTATAATTTTTTTTATTATAAATATGTAGCTCCTAAGTTGTGGTAAAAGACAATTCTCATTCATCCCTCGTAATTTTTACAGATTAGCCGTAACAAATAAATGAATTCAATTTAACCCTCCGTGTGAAGTTAGCTTGGGTGTCATACATTATATATTTATGATATGTACATATATTGTATGTATTTAAAGTTATATATTATGTGTAGTGTATCAACTATCTAGTATCCATAACGGCTTCTCTATCTCGTAGCTTACCGTGGAAATAGATGGTGCTGTGTGTTAATGTCTCAACATATTTATTATTATTTACAAATCCCACGCGTGGCATGTGGCTAAAAACTTACAATTAAAAAAAAACACTGTTTTACGCTTATGTATATTTTTAATCAAAGAAATTATATGAATTTTCATAATTATTTAATTAAAACACGTTTTAGTTGAAGAAGGATTTAGTAAGGTGAAAAAAAAACAGTCGAATTGAGATCCTGCTCCTTTTTGAAGGTCGGTTGAAAAATATCGAGTAATAGTATAATATGAATGTGTATTGTGCAAAGTGCCTGAAATAAAATAAAAAATTTCGAGCATCCTAAGATTTTTATGCATTTTTATTCCTTTATTGTATCACAGTTCATAGAATACAAATAGCTTATGTCATGAAACATAAACCTAGAATGGCTGCACAAAAGACCTATATTTCTGAAGTAGAGTCGTTCAGAGCAGGCACACGCGAGTGAGTATACTCTCAGTTTTACACAAAGACTGCAATTGTAAAATTCAGTAAATCGCTATGAAACAATACTAAAACCTTCAGTTCATCTCGCTCGAAGAGCTTTGTATTGTGAGTACATTTATTTAAATATAAGGTAAAATGTTCAACTTAAGTCGTATAAATAGACAAATGCTTACTAAAGTGACTCCTGGGACGGTAATAGTGGGTTTGATCAGTGTAGTACAATTTTGCCTTGGCTAAGTGGTTAGTTTTCCACCACCAATTGAAGGCCACCACATATTCAAGCTTGGCGGAAATATTTATGTATAATATTAAACTACCAACTAGCTTCGTTTCGATCGGGTGCGTTCCTTGCGTTCATTTAACCATAATATACTATTTTAAAACATAATAGGAACTTTACCTTCAGAAATATGAAAGATATTATAAATTTTAAAAATATATCTAACATCCTTCAATCTACACTGTAGTTAACTGTTAAGTCTACAAAATATTTGATATATATTGGTTTCACGTAGATAATATGTGCATACAGATATAATATATGCAAGTGCTTGGTGAGTGCACGTCCACTTTTTCTGTCGACTCAGATCACTAATATTAAATGCTCAGATCCCATAACCGATGGCAATTTCAAATTCCCATAAGTCTCCTAAACAAACGCTTATTACGAAAACTTTAACCACATCCAAATTTGTTTAGTAATTTTCAATATGAAATAGTAATGTTCATATAGAGCATACGGTGGACTTCCTTTTATAAAATATAGAGATCCTTACAATATAAAGTTTTAATACATAAATCTATACGAAGACGACTCGCACTTGACAGATTTTATAATAAATTCTGATAATATCTGAAGTGTAAAAGCTAGGTATGTATCGTTAAACCCATCCTATTATCCCATTCAAGAAGCTTTCGCTGCCATTGTTTGCAGATTCTAAAGGAAACATAATCCGATACTTATTAGAGCGAGCTTAAGAGTTGCCATTATAATGTGATTTTACAATAAAGCTAAATTAATAGATTGTTAGTTATTTTTAATTTGCGATTTATTTAATTAAACAATATTAATTATTTGTGTTTTTATTAATTTTATTAAATTATATGATATCAAATTTATTGCAGAATCTATATCAATACATCTATACACATAAATAAAATTGAAGCGTCTGCTTGTAAAATCAAAATAACAGCGTTTTACTAAATGCATATGAAATTATATAAGGTACTGATAAGAAAGTCACATTTTTTTAAAAAATTGTCTGTCTATCTGTTTATTCCAGATAATCTCTGAAACGGCTGGACTTTTTTGACAGGATTTTTACTGGAAGATAGCTAATGTTATATGGAGTAACATAGGCACTTTTATTTTAGAAAAAATATTAGGGTTCCGGTCAAAAAAATTATAACGTACATAGGAACGAACCCGAGCGAAGCGAGGGTGAGTCGCTAGTATATGTATAAAGCTATAGAGATCGATGTATTTTATTTTATTTTAAAAGTCACTAGCGAGCCACCCTCGCTTCGCTCGGGTTAGTCCCTAGGTTGATTCCGCATACAAACTTTCATCCTCATTTTCACCCCCTTAAGGGATGATTTCCGGGATAAAAACTACCCTACGTCCTTTCCATGGTTTCAAACTATCTTCTAACCAAATTTCATTTAAATTGGTCCAGTAGTTTCGGAGCTTATTCGATACGAACAAACAAACAAAAAATCTTTTCTCTTTATAATATTAGTATAAATTTGCTTTAGTTGCTTAAATTCTAAACTGTCAGACTATAAAGAAATTATACACAGTATTCAAAAATCTATACTCTCCACTTGGGTGGGTACACAAAATTTATATCTAAATTGAGGTCCTTCTTTTTAACGTTAGTAAATAAAAACTTTTAAAAGAAAACTATCTTTTCGGATTATTTCGCGGATTTATTTTGATTTCTGGTTCCCGACGTTTCGAATGCTTTACAGCAATCATAATCATAGGGTCGAAATCTAAGAAAGTATAACATAATACTTAATACACATCTTGTTGAATTATTTCGCGGATTTATTTTGATTTTTGGTTTCCGGTTTTTGGACTTTTGGTTCGAATTCAATATTATTAGTATGGAGAAAAATATTTTTCATCCGTCATATACTTTAGTAATGTCTTTTCAGTGTCGCCCTTAAATAACTCAAGAGCTATCTTCGATCCATCTGTGCGATTTCTTAATTGGAGAGCCATTTGGGATTAAAATTTCCCAGTTTTCTAAGTGCGATATTATAAAAATATCTAATAAAGAAGAAAATTTTTCACTTTTCAAATTTTGTAATAATAATATTATTACTAGCGGATTTCCCCCGCTTTACTCGGGTGCGACCCTACTGCACATACACTCGTACACATAATGTACATATATACATACGTGCATGCGTACATACATACATACATACTGTAACATTTATAAGGATAAGTCAATTTTTTGATGAAATTGATATTTTTTGACAAATGATTAATCACCAAGCTTGCAATTTGATAATAGGTATGAACTACTATATTATTCATGGTGTAAATAAAATATTATAATATGTACAACAAACTTGGAAAACCGAGTGAAATAGGTTCAAATCCCGGATCTCGTACCTCTCATATTTTCATGCGCGAATCTTTTCCAACATAATTACCACATGTCTTTCGGTGAAGGAAAACATCGTGAAGAAACCTGCATGTCTGAGAGAACCCAGCAAGTTTTCGAAAGACATGTGAAGTCCGCCAACCCGCACTTGGCCAGCGTGGTGGACTATGGCCTAATCCCCTCGAATCTTCTGAAGAGAAACCAAACATGTAAACAAACTGAAAAGGAATTATATATGAGTACTAGGGACGAACTCGAGCGGAGCGATTGTAAGTTACGTTTTAACGTTTAGTGTAGATTTCTCAGAGATTAGATATTTACCCGCAGTAAAAAGTATTCTATATGTTGATCTAAATAACCAGCTATCATCATACAAAATTTCATCAAAATCTGTCCAGTTTTTCTCGTGATACGGTCACAGATAGACAGACAGACAAAAATTCTTAAAACTATAGATTTAGCCTCTGCATCGATAATAATGACTATTTCAATAAGATTTTTCAAAAAGTATTTAATGTACAGATTTGACTCACAGTTTTATTATATGTAGATATAGATAACTCATGTCACTTCCATATTATTTATGATTAATCTAACGACACTTTATATGTTCTATCAAGCTTAATAGTACTGAAAAAATTAAATAAAAAATAAAGCTTACCAAAATCTAACTGTCGACTAGTCAAGTCAAAAGTTATTTATTTCTAAAATTATAATTGTTTTAAAAAAAATAAGAAGCTTTTTTATTAATATTTCCTTCATCTGCGCAGAAACACAATAACGAATCGGCATAATTTTTCCGTTGGACTGCTAGTTTACTGCTGAAATAAGAGTCTGGACATCTGCAAGCCCTGCGGTGTTGCAGATGTCCATGGGCGGCGTTGATCACTTTCCATCAGGTGAGCCTCCTGCCCGTTTGCCCCCTTAGTCCCATTTAAAAAAAAAGTCTGAGCGAAACGAGGGCAGCTCGCTAGTGCAATTCAAATGTAGATTTTTTGCCATTCGGCTACAGAATATTAAAGCCCAGATGTCAAAACCCAGTTCCAGTTAGAATTGCTTTGAGCCTATAAAAAATGGAGGCTAAAATCTACGTACGACAGATGTTCTATTTCGCAGTAACGTCACGTAGAGCTTACCAATTTGCGACCGATGGCCCTCCACGATGCTTAATGGTTACTACTGTGACGTGAAGCAGGTTAAATTAAACACTACTTCTTGTCTATGATTCCGCTCGTTTTTACTACCATATAGCATAGTAGTCGGAATAACTATATTTATACGTAGTCACTAGTTCGATATGTGCGTAAAATAAATAAATAATAAATATGCTGGGACATTAACACACAGCACCATCTAGTTCCATGGTAAGTTACGAGGCTTGTGTTATGGATACCAGATAGTTGATACACTACACATATAACTTTAAATACATACATATTATAAATATAAACACCTATGACTAAAGTACAAATATTCGTGTTCATCACATAAATGAATGCCCCAGCGGGACTTGAACCAGCGACCACTGGCTCAACAAACTGCGCCAAACGTTTCGTCAATTAAACAAATATTACAATAAATCCCTAGTACTCGTAATAAATATTTGTTTATATTCTATTCAATTTATTTACCACTAGCATTGCCCGCGGCTCCGCCCGCATTTGATGACCAAAAACCAAATTCTTAGGTTTTACATATTATTTGTATACTCTTAGAATGCAGTTTTTGTATTTTTTCTCAGAAATGAGATATTTTCCCGTGGTAAAACGTATCCTATATGCTGACCCGATTAACCAGCTATCATCATACCAAATTTTATCAAAATCTGTCCAGTGGTTTTCTCGTGATGCGGTAACAGACAGACAAAAATTCTAAAAACTGTAGATTCGGACTCTGTATCGATAATAATGTCTATTTCAATTAGATTTTCCAAAAAATATTTAATGTACAGATTCGATTTAATTACAATTTTATTATATGTATAGATAAGCTAGCAAAAAGTCTTTGATTGTTGGATTTTTCTTGTAGAGTAGAATATACTAATGATCAGAATTATGTGAGTATATCTATCAAAAAAGTTGACTTTCCAGACTTTTGTTTACATATACTCATAAAAGAAGTATCGTATGAACAACGTATCATAAGCGTAACGATGTATGCCGATAAATCGAGAATTAATGTATCAGAAGGAAGGAAACTGTGTTTTAACCCACATTAAGTTTAAATGAACTGATTTGCTTATCCACTCGGTTTCCGTGATATATGAAAAGATATTGGCTTGAAATATTCGCATTAAGTCTATCAGCGAGAAAACTGGTATAGTAGCGGTCATTTTTGTTTAAATAATTTCAAAATTAGACACTTAAATTCATTTAATATTTTAAGGGTTTCAAAAATTAATAAAGATAATTGCAGATATTTTAATACATTTGTATAATACATGAAAATCGAAAATTAACATAACCATTTTATTATGGATTATGAATTTATGGTAAAGAAGCTGTAAATACATAATCTACTGCCTCTATTAGAGAGTGCAACTCCTATGATATTTTATTTTTAATTATCTAGTGATTAAAAACATTTTTCGTTTTTAGTTGGTTCAATTACCGGTTCGCGTAACGTTTAAAAAAATTAAATGCAGTTATTTATTTTTTTTAAATAAAATAATGCTTCCTTTGAATGCAACTTGATATTTTCAGTACTTAAGACTTTTACCTTCCATTTCCCATACGTTTGTTCCACGATCTTAGTTAGAGTCGATATGTATAAATTGTAAGCTTTCATGGTTTTTATTGATTGTAAGATACAATGTACGTTCGAGAGGTTTTATCTTTACCATAGACTCTATCGGTTAATTCAATAAAATAGTCATGGTGTGTTTTATTGTACTGTTAGCTAGTTCGATTACCTGTTAAAGTAAGCTTTATTGTAAAAAAAAAGTATGTAGTTATTATTCTTTTTTTAAATAAAAGAATGTTTCCTCTGAGAATAACTTGATAACATTAATATTTAAGGAACTTTTCTTCCATGTCGCATCCATTTTATCCCTGTATATATCAACTTCAAAGGCAAAACTGACCAAAGCTATATTTCAATTTTCATTTTGCAATGATAAATTGAAAGTGACATCAATTTAATACTTATTTAGATTTACATGAATATCTGACATTTTAAATATAATTAATTACCTTTTCGGATTTTTCCGTGGATTTCTTTTGAATTTTTGATTCCTAACGTTTCGAATGCTTTACAGCAATCATGTTTTAGACGTCTCAAAGGTCATTATCTTCTTTGGTCAGGTCAGGTTCTTATTTGACGACACGTTTGGCTCAGTTTGTAGTGATCCCACTTGCTGTGCCAGCGGTCGAGGGTTCGTGTCCCGCTGGGGGCATTCATTTGTGTGATGAGCACGTAGGTATGTTTGTACTCCAGCCATGGGTGTTTATATTTATATTTATAATATGTATGTATTTAAAAGTTATATATGTATAATGTATCAAGTATCTGGTATCCATAACACAGGCCTCGTAGCTTACCATGGAACTAGATGGTGCTGTGTGTTAATGTCCTGACATATTTATTATTTATATTATATAATTCTTACAGACATTTTATTTAATTAAAGTGACATCAATTTAGTAATGGAAAGCAAAAGTACCTGCACAGCCACATTTTGTTAGTTAAGCTCGAACGCAAAGTGGCGCATCTTGCCTCTCTAGCTATACGTTATGAGATTGTTAGGTAAATACGACATTAGTGCTTGGCGATATTTTATCCAAAATTAGCTTTCACCGTTAACTATTCTAATTTACATAGGAATGCCTTTCAGGTTACTAATGCCTGGGATAGTTCGTTTTATGTTAGAATACTTTTTCACGAAAGGGTACAGTCCTACCCTTAGGGGTAGATTTTCTGTTGTAAAATCCCTTTTTTGTACCAAGTCACCCTTTTTTTTTTAACGTTGGGAAATGCATTTACGCACCAGGTGTGGGACTCACCGACAAAGCCAGTACTACCCACAAACCCAACAAAGCCTTCCCCCGTCTTAATGGGGCATCGCAGGATCGCTTACGCATTCAACTACGACGCCCCGACGGCAGGTCTGCCGAAGCAGACCACTACAACCACGGGGTTGCTCCAAGGTCCACTCTGCTATCAGTACCAGGAGCAACCCGCATGGTACACCGCCCTCCGAAGAGGGCCACCTCCCACCGCCCACCGAAGTGAGCCACCTCCCTGTGCGTTTCTTGGCTTCGCGCCCGGCTGTATTGCCGGGCACTACTGAGCCCCCCACCACGACAAGGTGAACGCACGTTGGGGGGAGGGTACCAAGTCACCCTGGACTGAGTAGGAAAAAATTGTATAAGTTGTTTAAAGAAATCTTTTTAATTGATTTAGAATTATTGGCCAAAATTAGGCATAATATACAAACGAAAAAACCATATATCATAATAGAGTGACTCCTAATTTTTGAAGATAATAATATTTAGACAAATTAAATAGACTCAAATCATTTAATCGTTTAAATAGTAATTAAATAGGATCCACATTTATATTGTTTACAATATAAATAAAATAGTGTTTTTCGGATTTATTCACCGATATAATATGTACATATTTTTGGATCCCTACGTCTTGAATGCTTTCCGTGGCCTTGTTTCCTGTAAAGTTTTATTTAAAACTAGCTACTCATCCTCGCTCTACTCGGGTTCGTTTTAAGGGTTAGTATAGATTTCTCAGAGATGAGATATTTTTTCGCAGTAAAAAGTATCCTATATGTTGACACGGATTACTAGCTATCATCATACCAAATTTTATCAAAGTCTATCCAGTTGGTTTCAGACAGAGAGAAAAAAATTCTAAAAACTATAGATTCGGTCTCTGTATCGATAATAATGACTATTTCAATAAGATTTTCCATAAAACCCTTAATTTACAGATTCGACTCAGAATTTCATATTGGCGTAAATTTATATAGAAGTATTATGCTTACAAGTTTGTAAAAATACGGCACGTATTATTTTACAACGTGTTTTAAAAACTTAAAATATGTTAAACTAGCAAACTGGTGAACTTCGCCCATGTCTCATGGGAGTTCGAAAAATACAACCGCGCCGTGAATTTTGCTCAGAATTTCAAAGATTTCTTAAATTTCCCGCTGGAATTCAAATATTTTATTGAGATAAAATTTTCTGTCGATAAACTCTGAGTTATCTTAGATGCTTGTTTTAAAGTTATCGACATCAAAATGATAAAATTAACCAAAATAAAGGATCACTGGGAATGAGAAAATATAATATTACACTTGAAGTCGTTGTACTAATGTATTTTGCTAACCTACTGCTAATTTTAAATAAATAAAAAATCCGAAAAGATAGTTTTATTTTAAAATGTCAAATATTTGCGTAAATCTAGGAAGGTATTGAATAAAAACCCAGTGGTAACGCGCTCGCTTGGGAAACCGAGTGAAGCGGGTTCAAATCCCGGGTCTCGCACCTCTGATATTTTCATGTGCGAATCATTTCAAACATGATTACCACTTGCCTTACGGTGAAGGAAAACATCGTGAGGAAACCTGCATGTCTGAGAAAACCTTGCAAGTTTTCGAAAGAAATGTGAAGTCCGCCAATCCGCACTTGGCTAGCGTGGTGGACTATAGCCTGATCCCCCTCGTATGAAGGGAGGCCCGTGCCCAGCAGTGGGACGGTAAAAGGGCTGAATACATTGAATAAAAAAATTATGTGCTGATTGCAAGCAATATAAGTGTATGTGTGTCTTTTTTCTAACTACCTAAAATATGGGACTAATCTTAAAAACAGTTTTTAATGTAAAAGCTAAAAAATTACAGATCTTTGTAAAGAATCTGATTTAATATTAAAGAAAAATATACAAACATGGAAATCAATTATTTTTGAAGTAAAATTTCTTGAGGAGGGACTGAGGGCTACTTCAATACATTGGAAGAATGAGTATCGCGGTACCAATTGTCAAAATTATTAATAATTTTTAAAAATATATCTATACATATAATAAAATTCTAATTAAGCCGAATCTCTACATTAAATATTTTTTGGAAAATCTAATTGAAATAGACATTATTATCGGTACAGAGTCCGAATCTATAGTTTTTAGAATTTTTGTCTGTCTGTCTGTGTGTCTGTCTGTCTGTCTGTCTGTCTGTCTGTCTGTCTGTTACCGCATCACGAGAAAACCACTGGACAGATTTTGATGAAATTTGGTATGATGATAGCTATGATATGATGATAGCGTTATCCGGGTCAACATATGTTGATTTATTTTATATTATATAATTTATATTATATAATAATTTATATTATTTAATATTTATTTTATATAATTTATTTATTTACTATAACTTTATAAAAAATATTATATTTATATTTTGATTTGTCTTGTATCTGCTACAGCGTCATAGAAGTTTTACTTCAACTGCACGTAACCTACACTCACCCTTTTTTATTTTTGGATGACTAAAAAAAATGACACTAAATTTTATTTTAAGCATTAGCGACTCACACTCGCTCCGCTCGGGTTCCTTATTATCGAATTACGTTTAGTATATAGATTTCTCAGAAATAAGATATTTTCCCGCAGTAAAAAGTACCCTATATGTTGATCAGGATAACCAGATATCATATCAAATTTCATCAAAATATGTCCTGTAGTATTCTCGTGATACGATCGCAGACAGACAGACCGACAGATAGACAAACAGAAGTTCTAAAAACTATAGATTCGGGCTATGTATCGATATTAATGACTATTTCAATAAGATTTTCCTAAAAATATACAATATACAGATTCAACTCAGAATTTTTCACTGATTAATTATATAAGGAAACTCACATTTATACATTTATACAAAGTTAGCGAGTTCGAGATATTCATTTCTACCTCAACGAGTGGCTTAAGAGCTTACAGTTGTCACGTTGTAAGGAGGCTTCAAGGAGGCTTTTATTACCTGTAAGGTAAATCCTATTCAATTTTCAAACTTTCATATTAATTCCCTAACAAAAACAATTTAAGCTTTAAATTGTCTGTTGCTTTTTATTTCACAAAAGCTTTTATCCTTTGTTTATTTTATATTAAAAATGCAAAAATGATTACTTTAAGTAATTTTTTGCACACAGCATTGGTTCTATCAAGTTTTTTTACGAACTTATAATTTATATGTTAACACATCTTTATCTTTATAAATAAAAATAAATTTTCGTATGTTTTTCGTGTATGCGTGCCTAAACCGATTGTGATGAAACTCTGATGGATTATTCTGTATACGCCTGCAAATGTTCCTAGCGCAGAAGAAAAAATCTTTCGAAACTTGTTTTTTCTGCCTTCTTAAACCATTCAAGCACCCGAGCAAAGCGTGAGTAAGCCGCTAGTACCTATAAGAATCCAGTGTGGGTATGTAATTATTCTCCTTCAAACGGTTTGACCAATTAGAATGTTTTTCAACCGACTTCAAAAAGGAGGAGGTTCTCAATTCGACTGTATGTTTTTTTTTTTATGTTTGTTACCTCAGAACTCCGTCATTTATTAACCGATTTGGACAATTTTTGTTTTGTTTGAAAGGGTATACTTCCAGATTGGTCCCATTTAAATTTCAAAAAAAAATACCACCCCTAAGGATGGAAAAACAACTAATGATGAATTTAACCTACATCTAATTGTCATATTGACTTGAAACTTTGCAAGTATTTCTATTTCCGTTGATAGTACAGTGGTTCGGTGTTGTTGACCTGATCTGATGGCAAGGCCAGAAGGTGGATAGGTGGAACTCTTCAACGGCTAATAGTAGATACTTTGAGTTTGGGCTTATTTTGTTTGATTTGACAAGCCTAACACATTAGAATCCTTACTTTGCTACTACTGTCTACACTAAAAAGGGAAAAATAAAAACTTTTTAACAAAAAAATAAAAACCGACTTCAAACAAAAGCACTAAAAAGTGAAAAATAACTGATTGGTAGTTTTCATTTACTATACATACCTAATCAAATATTTTCGAAGTCGGTGTGCTTTGCTTTGTATGGGCTGGCACCGATTTCAAAAATATTTGATTAGGTATGTATTTAATAGGTAGGCTTTAATTACTTAGTCAAAGCACACCGACTTCGAAAATATTTGATTAGGTATGTATAGTAAATGAAAACTACCAATCAGTTATTTTTCACTTTTTAGTGCTTTTGTTTGAAGTCGGTTTTTATTTTTTTGTTAAAAAGTTTTTTGCGAGTATTTAGAGCTACACGGAAGGAGCTAGACTACAGTTGGACCTAAATTGTTGTGTTGTCGAAACTCAGATTTATACTAACTAATCGAACAACGAGGTATGTAAATAGATATAAATATGTCGGGACATTAACACACAACACCATCTAGTTCCATGGTAAGCTACGAGGCTTGTGTTACGGATACCGGATAATTGATACACTACACATATATTACTTTGAATACAAACATAAATAAAAACACCCATAACTGGAGTACAAACATTCATTAAAGGAGGACTTAATATAATAATTATATCAAAATCATAAATAAGTTCGATTTGCGAATTTTCTCGATGGAATAAATAAACTAAAACTTACTTAAATCGAATAACGCAAAATAACTTTATTTTCTACATAACTCTTTATTTACATGTACATTTTAAATTCCACATATCTGAAATCTAGGCTTTATCATAAGCCGTAGTAATGTCACTACGATTCTTTCTGTCACTTTGCCAAGAATATTTGATATTATATAATCAAAAATAGTCCTGCACAAGAATCGAACATGAATACATCATCATATTCCCAGTCAGACACATTGTAACTTACTTACTAATTTCATTATTATACTTATTAGTACGCTAAGAAGCTTTAGAAGGCTGTATATTATACTTTGTAAATATAAAATCATTAGAATCGAAAACAAATTCTAACAAGAATTTCGAAATAAGCGGATTTCTTTCCACTAGATGACAGTAACAAGGTCATTCTGTGAAGGCAACTAGAATTTTACGTTGTTTTGCAAAGTTTAGAAAGAAGTCGAAACTTCAAATCTATACAGATAAATAAAATTGAAGTGTTTCTTTGTAATGTCAAAATAACAGCGTTTTACTAAATCCACATGGATGTATACACGCTACAAATACCAAAACAACATTTTTTACCATTTTTGTCTATCTGTCTGTTTGTTCCGGCTAATCTCTGAAAAGGCGGGACCGATTTTGACGGAACTTTCACTGGCAGATAGCTGATGTAATAAGGAGTAACTTAGGCTAAGTTTATTTTAGAAAAAAAATAGGGTCCCACGAAAAAAAATTAAAACAAATGAAAAATTAAATAATATCCGATTCAAACAGGGAAGTTGTACACATGCTCTAGGGACAAACCCGAGCGAAGCGAGGGTGAGTCGCTAGTTATTGTTATATATCCCCATAGACTTTGATTTGTCCTCTAAGGCTATATCGAAGTTTGGTGAATGGAATGATTTTAATTTGGAGATTTACTAGCATTATAAATAATGCTATAAAGTATACTTATAATAAAAAACGAAAAAAGTGAAATCTGGGGACTTACACAATAAAGATCTACACAAATAAATAAAATTGAAGTATCTGTTTGTAATGTCAAAATAACAGCTTCTTATTAAACGCATATGAAGGTATATACGACAATCATAAGAAGAAACAATAAAGAATATGTCTATAATATGTAAATATGTAAAAGAATATGTCTGTCTATGTGTCTGTTTGTTCAAGCTAATATTCAAAACGGCTGGTCTGATTTTGACGCGACTTTCACTGGCAGATAGCTGATGTTACAAGGAGTAATCTAGGCTACTTTTATTTAACAAAAAGAATTCAAATTCCGCGCAAAAAAAATTAAAACTTACCTAGGGAAGCACCCGAGCGAAGCAAGGGTAAGTCGCTAGTCTTTTGATATAAACAAACACATAGTGTTACCAACTTCCCAAATGTAATTATATTTTCATAGCATTGCACAAGACATTTGTATAGGACAAACAATACTCCGCTTAGCATGCATAGTTATGAGAGTTCGTGCTTGCAACTTAACACTCATGATAATATGAATATCGGCGCTCACACCGGCTCATTGTAGCTCATAAAATCTAATAAATGGGAATTCTTGTCATGTTGCCTCTATTCATACGTAGGGTTATGAGATATGAAAATATCTATACATATAATAAAATTGTAACTAAACCGAATCTGTACATTAAATATTTTTTGGAAAATCTTATTGCAATAGACATTATTATCAATAAAGAGGCCGAATCTATAGTTTTTAGAATTTTTATCTGTCTGTCTGTCTGTCTGTTACCGCATCACAGAAAAACCACAGGAGGGATTTTAATGAAATTTGATATAGTGATAGCTGGTTATCCGGGTCAACATATAGGATACTTTTTACCGCGGGAAAATATCTCATTTTTGAGAAAAAATACAAAAACTGCAATGTAAGAGTATACTAATATATAAAACCTAAGAATTAGGTTTTTGGTCATCTGAACGCGGGCGGAGTCGCGGGCAATGCTAGTTAATAATATAATTGATTTGTATTTTACGCTATTAGTATTATATATATATATATATATATATATATATATATATATATATATATATATATATATATATATATATTTATTTAGTAGCTATCGACGAACTTTAGTTTTCAATAAAATATGTATTTTGAAAATTTAGTTTTTTATTTAATGATTATTACGGTCGAATTTTGACCACTATTTTGACTTTTGATAATAATCTATATAATTATATTATATTATGATATTTTATCAAATATCAATAGAAATCGATAATTTTAGATACTTTTATCGATATCTATAATTAACTTATAGTTTATGAACGGCACCACTGATTTTAGTAATTTCATTTACATCGTTTATACATAATATAACAGATTCAGCTTTAAATTCATGCACGCATTCCTCTAGTTTATCGCAAAAGATTCATGTTAGCTTCAAAAGCATAAAATATACTTGTATTAAAATTAACAGTATATAACAATATATTCACAATAAGCCTTCGAGGAGCAAAAATTTTGTAATACTTCTAAATTGTATCTTAAAAATACTTCTACATGAATTTTTTAAAGGGCAAAAATCTTTAAAAAAGTGACAACCCTGTCAATATCAGCTGTTATTGGCTGGCGTAGATACGCCTTTCATTTTAGCGCCACATTTTATAAGTTTGAAGTGTTATTAAAATTTCATAGATTTTTTTTCATTCATCTTCATATTTATGATGTTTCATGTAAATTATAATTATTTTATCCATGAATTCGCACGCAGTATAGGTATTCTAAGAACTTATTATGTATCTCTTTGAAATTTGCGGTCTCAAAGAGCATGGTATTTTGGACGGCACGCGTGTGGACGAAGACCCTACATCAAACCTCCTTAGAGACTAAAATTCCTTTGGCGGAAGGTATCGACCGCGATCGATTTTCGAATAAACATAGGATTTACAAATTTGGTATCCAGTTAATGCGTAAGAGCGATAGTACTTAATATGACGACACGTTTGGCTCAGTTTATAGTGACTCTACTTGCTGTGCCTGCGGTCACGGGTTCGAGTCCCGCTGGGGGCATTAATTTGTGTGATGAGCACGAATGTTCCATGGTAAGCTACGAGGCTTGTGTATGATGATATATAAATACACACATAAATATTATAAGCAAAAACACCCATGACTGGAGTAAAAACATACGTTGTCATCACATAAATGAATGCCCCCAGCGGGACTCGAACCCGCGACCGCTGGCACAGCAAGTAGGGTCACTACAAACTGAGCCAAACGTGTCGTAGTAATAAACCCATAAATTTTCTTTCGTAAAAGAGAAGTATTTGGTCGGCTATAAATAAAAGCTTTTGTGAAATCGCTAATTATGCCGATTGATTTTTTTTTTTAATTTTGAAGGTTAATTGAAATATTGCAAGATACTTAAATGCTCATTAAATGGTTTATTAATTATTATGAAAGATATTTTCATTTCATTTCATAATAATCGTGGGGCAGAAGAAAATAAACCAAGGAAAAAATGGAGCACCGACCAATCAAATTGGTAGATTAAATAATAATTTGAAATGATAATTATATTTCTTTTCAACCGACTTAAAAAAGGAGGAAGTTCTCAACTCGGCTGTATTTTTTTATCATCATTATATATTCAATACGTAAATCACAATAAATGCGAAAGTGTGTGTGTGTGTGTGTGTGTGTGTGTGTGTGTGTGTGTGTGTTTGTTACTTTTTCAAACAAGCAAGCAAACAAATAAACTCTTCAGATTTATATATTAGAATAGATATACTGTTATATTATATACAGGTCTAAACTTTCTACATTGGTCTTTTGTTGAAACTAAGCAAATTAATAGATTTACAGGTAAATCGAAGAATTCTAAGTCAAAATCATAAGATCTTTGTAGGCAGTAGAAGAATTCGTGTGTGGTCAAAGGCCGAGGGTAATCACATTCACTTCTGCTTTCCTTCCAACGAAATATGCGCTCTCTAAAGCCTTTCAATGTGAAATGAAATGCTTTGGAAACGAGATATGTAGGTGGAGAATATCTAAACAATTGAACGTCTAAGTTAAATCTATCTAATCTTTTAATATACTCGTATAAAATTCTCGTGTTACAGTGTTTGTAACAAAACTCCTCCGAAACGACATGACCGATTCTTATGAAATTTTGCGTGTATATTCATTCATCATTCATACCCCTAAGTGATAAGGGTGGTCCACCCCAAAAATCTTTTTTTTTTTTTTGGTCAATTTTTTTTTAATTTAATTTTATTATGAATCTGCATTAAAAATACATACAATCCAAAATTTTCACTAGGGACGAATCCGAGCGGAGCGAGAGTGTGTCGCTAGTATATATAATAAAGTTCTGAGTCGAATCTGTACATTCAATATTATTTGGCAAATCTTATTGAAATTATGATTATTATCGATACAGAGGCCGAATCTATAGTTTGTAGAATTTTTGCTTGTCTGTTTGCCTGTATGTCTGGGAGCCCATCACCAGAAAACCACTGGAAAGATTTCAATGAAATTTGGTAAGATGATAGCTGGTTATCCAGATCAATATTTAGAATATTTTTATCTACAATATGTCTCATTTCTGAAAAATCTATACTAACCTTTAAAACGTACCTAGGGACGAACTCGAGCGTAGTGAGGGTGAGTTGCTAGTTAACTAATAAGTGCAAGCTGCTCTCAACAGTCTATACTAAGTTGTCTTGAGTCCATGATAAATTAGTTTTTACTCGGAATCCCGTATTAGATATAATCGATCAGGATATAAGCTATTCATTCGTTGTATCAAATCCGTTGAACTGTTATAAGAATAACACAAATAGTATACTTACCCAAATTTATTTCTGATAAAATTAAACAAAATTATAAAGCAGGCAGTAAAAAATATTATATTATTTTTTCGCATATGATTCAAATTAAATGGTTCTTTATCGAATTTCATCAAAATCGTTTTAGTAATTTCAGCGTGAATAGCAGACTTATAATATAAAACATTAAAAAATGTTGTAAAATTTAACAAAAACATACTTTAAATGTTTCCTTTGTAACAAAAGGTAGAATGATGTCTGATCTTTTGATGTTTTGTAAATTCTTAATATTCAAGTAAGGAAGAATCAATCGGTTCAAACTCCAAATTGTTTCATATATTTCTTTGAAGAAGCAAAAGTCCCAAATTAAATTCTCTTGAATCGGAAATGCCAAGTACTGAAACACCATGATTGAGTGCTATAATTGCTGACGCCGACTGAAATCCTGACAAATGTCGCCTTTTATTGCATCTCTGATAATTTGAAGAGATTGAATCGACTTTTAGTATTTTTATGTAAATAAATATTGTATTGTTAACTAAAAGTAATCTGTGTATATTTATGTACATATTATTATTTAGTATCTGGGGAAAAGAGCTTCGCTCAGCATTTTTTTTTTGTAGAGCATTTTATCAGAAAATACATCTTTATAGGTAACGTCAAAAAGCAAGATCTTATCTATACATATAATAAAATTGTAACTAAACCGAGTCTGTAAATTAAATATTTTTTGGAAAATCTTATTGAAATAATCTTTATTATTGATACAGACACCGAATCTATAGTTTTTAGAATTTTTGTCTGTCTGTATGTCTGGGAGAGCATCACGAGAAAACCACTGGACAGATTTTAATGATATGATAGCTGGTTATCAGAGTATATAGGATACTTTTATTGTGAGAAAATATTCTATCTCTGAGAATTCTATACGAAACGTTAAAACGTAACGAGGGATGAACCCAAGCGGGGCGAGGGTGAGTCACAATTTGAATATATAGTATTGGCACTTATGACACTACTATACAAGCATCGTTGTATTTATTAATTTATTTTGTTAAATATTATGTTATGTACATACATACATACATATTGCCGGTATATACTGAAATAAACTTTTTATTCATTCATTTCCACAGACATTCCAAATTATGTTATTAAAGTACAAGTACAAATACATACGCACACGCACACACGCACCACGCACACGCACACGCACACGCATACGCACACGCACACGCAAACACGCGCACGCGCACGCGCACACACACACACGCACGCACGCACGCACGCACGCACGCACGCACGTACGCACGCACGCATGCGCGCACGCACGCACGCACGCACACACACACACATGTATTATACTGTATTTTACGTAACTTCACTTAATACATTTTTGTTAAAGTTAATTTTTATTTTACTTTTTATTTTATTTTTTTCTTTCACAAAGAATTTCTAAAATTAAGTTAAACATGCACCGTAATATTATTGACCTCCAATTATCATAAAAGATGGAAGAGGGCGCTGACTCCTGACATACAGGTTTATTCTAGTTTGGAAATCAGAGGCTTCAACAGGCTTATGTAACAACAAGCAATTGTGTCAATAAAGATTCTATTCTATTCTATTCTATTCTATTCTTAAAGTATCTTAGCGATAACATAGCTTTCTAGTTATAATACGTGTTTCAATATTGAATTAGTACCTACTTCAAAAGTTTACCTCCTACACACAAACTAACAATGCCTCTTTAGTTGTATTAATGTAGAAACAACAATTATTCTCATGCGGGCATTAAGCCTGTATAATTTATAATCTATAACTATACATATAACTAGCGACTCACCCTCGCTTCGCTTGATTCCCCATACAAACTTTCATCCCCATTTTCACCCCCTTAAGGGATGATTTCCGGTATAAAAAGTTTTTTTTACCAAATTTCATCTAAATCGGTTCAGTAGATCCAGATATTACCCCCTACAACGTCACAAACTCACATTTACCTCTTTATAATATTAGTATAGATAAAATTCTGAGTCAAATCTGTTTATTAAATATGATTTTGTAAAATCTTATTGAAATAGTCATTATTATTGATACGGAGGTCGAATCTATAGTTTTTAGATTTTTTGTCTGTCTATCTGGCAACGCATCACGAGGAAACCACGAAGATTGATGACGCTGATGATGACGCTGGTTATCCGGATCAATATATAGAATACTTTTTACTACGGGAAAATATCTCATCCCTGAGAAATCTATACTAAACGTTAAAATGTAACAATATTAATATTTTTATTCAGAAAATCGTTGAAGTATCATTTTATACTTATTGAACTAGCGACACACCCTCGTTTCGTTTTGGTGCCTCCAAGTACGTATTAAAAATAGGGTAATATTTTTTTGCGCGGAACCCTAGTTCTATTTCTAAAATAAAATTAGCCTAAGTTATTCCTTATAATATCACATATCTGACAGCGAAAGTCCGTCCAAATCGATCTAGCCGTTTCAGAGATTATCCGGAACAAACTGATAGACAGACAAATAAACAAAAATTTTATAAATTGTTATTTGCTTACACCGTATATGCTTTCATATGCATTTAGTAAAAAACAGATATCAATAATATTAACATAAAAGTTGTACATGAAAGAAACAAATAACAAACTTCGAAAAAGGCAATGCCAGTGTCATGCCGACCTCACTAAATTAAATAAATTTAAAGCATTTATCTCGTATGCGCAAATGTGTAGAGAAACCCAGAGGATTCACGCAGGTTCGATAATTAGATAACGGCTGATAATCGACTTTCCACGTTCACTCAGCGTTATAAATTAAGCCCAATATCATCGTTTATGTGATTTTATACGAAATAACGAGCTGTGACTTCAGCAATATTGGGTTGCGTATTTTTAATCAGATAAATACTATTTATACATTTAATAAAATTGTAACTAAGCCGAATCTGTATATTAAATATTTTTTTGGAAAATCTTATTGAAATAGACATTATTATCGATACAGAGACCGATTTTTTTGTTTTTAAAATTCTTGTCTATCTGTCTGTCTGTCTGTGACCGCATCATGAAAAACCACTGGAGGGATTTTGATGAAATTTGGTATGATCATAGCTGGTTTTCTGGGTCAACATATAGGATACTTTTTAATGCGGGAAAATATCCAAGATCTTCAGTGAGAGGTTAATGTGCTAAATTATTCCTGCATCGTGACCCGAATATAGTAAGCTATTATTTGTATAGACACTTTAATATGGATAAATTAAACGAAACACGTTTAATATAAAAAATGTATAAAATGGCCGATAGCGATGAGTAATGGTGTCGATAGAGTTGTATATAATGGAGATTAATGAATCGAGCTAACCGTTTTTATCACGACTGTTATATTTTCGCTATGCAGATAGAAGAGGGAATGATTTGACGATTCTACGTACAGATTTCATTAATAAACAAACCCTCAAGATGCACAATTAGCAAAAGTGTCCTCATAAAAGTGCCCAAATCGAATTTTTTTCAAATCCAATTGTGTTTAGCTTCTAGCAAACTTCCTAACGAGTATCCAAGTATAACATTATTTGTATGATATTGATCAAAGTCACGCAAGTAAATCGATTGTTGTTCTATTTGCAAAGTTATATATCATTTTTGACCCATTTCAAAATGACAACGTAAATATTAAATTCAGTTTATAAACAAATCTATTCCACGAGAACCGTACATTTTTCTAGGATAAAAAGTAGCCTGTGTTATTTTTATGTAGGAGCTATATTATTGAAAGTATCATTATAATCTATTTAGTAGTTTTTGCGTGAAAGAGTAATATACAATATACATCCATACATCTATACATCCAGACTTACAATCTTTCGCATTTATAATATTAGTAGGATGATGATGATGATCGTTTTATATTCTACTAAGAGAATCTTTAAATGCGAAGTTTGTGTGTGTGTTTGTTACTCTTTGAACTTCAACGCCGAAACGGCTGGTAGGATTTGGATGAAGTATAGTAAACAGATAGAATATAACTTGATACATAGTATACGTATAGTAATAAAATTACAGCACAGGACGCACCTTTTTTAAATGTTGGAAAGTGCATTAACGCATACCACGTGTCAACATACAGGTGGTTATGTGGGATTCACCGCCTACGCATTCAACTACGATGCCCCGACGGCAGGTCTGCCGAAGCAGACCACAATCCACAATCCACTCTGCTGTCAGAGAAGTACCAAGAGCAACCTGCACGTCACACCGCCCACCTAAAGGGACCACCTCCCTGTGCGTTTCTTGGCTTTGCGCCCGGCTGAACTGCCGGACGCCAATGAGTCCCCAACGTATTTTTCAGTAGGAATTAAGTAATCTCCCGCGATAAAAAGTAGCCTATGACACTCTTTAGACCTCCAATTATCCAATAATAATAATAACAAATAAACAAACAAACAAACAAACAAACAAACAAACAAACAAACAAACAAACAAACAAACAAACAAACAAACAAACAAACAAACAAACAAACAAACAAACAAACAAACAAACAAACAAACAAACAAACAAACAAACAAACAAATAACACACACTTTCACATGTCTAATATAAGTATAGATTTGTAAATGTGTCTCTTTCGCCGAAAAGTAAACGCTCACTTTCTAACCCCAAAAAAAATCAGTGTAATATACAATGTTTATCTCAATGACATAATATTGGCTTCATTTTAATTTACAGCACAATAATCGAGTTGTCGAGGGATCAATTTGAAATCCTGGTGCATTTTTCCCGATAAAAGTGATGAAATCTTTATTAATGTATTTTTGAAAAATCTACAGAGCTTACATGGACTCGTTTGAGTATAGATTTATCTGTAGCTTCCTTTATGGGGGTACCTACTTATCTTTTATATTTGCTTTTAAGCTTAAAATATATTAATGCCTTTTAAAGCCGTTTATAAACATATGTGTATTTTAAAGGTAGTAGGTTCGATTTTCGCAAGCTTTGAAGTAAAGAGAAACGTGTATTGATCATAATAAAGGTGTTTATTTTTGGAACTGATATAAAGCGTTAGGTCATGTTTCGATGCTTATACTCAAAAAAAGGTGCGGTAAAATCTTTGGTTTTCATAGGAAAATACAAAATCAATTTCTACCTATAGGTACCTGGTAAATAGCATAAAACAAAATAAATACTCTGTCTGCTTACATACATAATATGTGATACATCTTGCGGCAAGGATGAAACGTGTATGTCGAGAATAAAAGCTAGTTAAATAATTATCAAGGAAATTTTGAAATTGAGTGAAAATTCCTTATACGGTCAGGTTAAAATAGCAAAGAACAACTTACAAAAACGGTAGTGCAATAAATTTTAATAAAACTTAAACAAAAAGTAAAATTGCAAAGTGTAAAATTGCAAGTTAAAGCGGTATTTGAGTCTGGAGCGACTCACAACTTTCTGTGTTAACGCCCCAACTTTTAAAGCAACTTGTGAAATAGAACCGCAACTATAGTTTTACTGAATGTAGTGGTTACATAGTTAATGAATATACAGCATAGTTAAATTTTAACTTTTTTAAAATTTAAATATTTTTTATCTCGCGTCTCAAACTGTTTGACTTCATAGTATACATTTTAGCGACTAGTGAGTACATATCTGGGTATATACTTAATACTAGTTTTTTTCTGCGGCTTTGCTCGCGTGGTAACTAGGGCCAGGATCAAAGATAGCATGTATCGATTCCCAGGATGCAATCTATGTCATTACAAAATTTTATCAAGATCTGTTTAACGGTTTAAGCGTAACAAACAGAGTTGCTTTCACATTTTAATATTGGTGTGAATATAAGTAACACAATAATATTGTTCAAGCTAATTAAGATATGTTAAACAATTCGAGTAGTGTGCATGTATTCAGCCCTTTTTAACGTCCCACAGCTGGGCACGGGCCTCCCTTAAATACGAGGGGGATCAGCCCATAGTGCTAGGTTTTCTCAAACATGCAGGTTTCCTCACAAGGTTTTGCTTGATTTTCTAAGCGAGCGCATTACCACTGGGCTACCATTGCCTCGAATAGTATAAAAGCTCAAAAATATTTTATATAATAGGTGGATGTTACAAAGAATATATAGTATAAAGCTACAAGCAAACTCTTAGTTTAGAAGACAGTATTAGTACCGACATGTAATATACATATATGATTATACATAAAGCCCTATTCTATCATTGTCAGATCTTTGTGAGAATTATTGTATGAATTATTGTTATACGTATGTAATATAATACGAAAATATTGTGTAAGTATATAATACTAACGCACTTTACTCAATTAACGCAAAAGCACTCTTGGTAACGTCTACTACTAAATACACTAAATTATTTGTTACATTATAAGCTGATCTTTTTGCTATAACAACTCAACGGATTTGAGTACCTCAGATTGACAAACCTAAAAATAGAAAAGTGGATCCTCCCCCGTCATAATGGGACGTCACAAGATCAACTCAAAAAGATCAACAACTTCAGACGCCCCAACGGCAGGTCTGAAAAAGCAGACCACAACAACCATGAGGTTGCTCCAACGTTCTACTCTGCAATCAAATGCCAGCCCAAAGCAACCTGCACGGTACACCCACCAAGGTGTGCTGTATCCTAGTACGTTTCTTGGCTTTGTGCCTAGCTGGGTTGCCAGACGCTAATGAGAGCCAAGGGCAAGAATATATCCTAATTTAACACAAAAACCATTTTTATGGACGTATTTAATACGCAAGCGAAGCCGCGGGCGAATACTAGTGAATAAATCAATAATCAATATTATCGTTTATGTTATCAGGTATAAATAAAAACCGTAAATATAAATAAACACCAATAAAAACATTTGCACCAAGCTAAATTCAAACTCACGAAAATTTCAAAAAAGCCTTTATACTGCTTAGGAGTAATCTACTATAAAAGGTCTATTCATGAATTATTATCGTTTACGAATATAAGATACCACTAATTAAATTTCATTGAAGTGAAACTTCTTTAGAATCGTTGTAATTTGAAACTCGATGAAACGAAAACGCGACACTAAAAAGAGACAAACACATACAATAAACAACAATAGAATACATTGCCATGTTGCCATGGTAACCGTTATTATTGTCTGACAAATATATAACATTATATTCTTCCCGTATATGATATTCTATAAATATATGATCGTAATATGCCTAATATTCCTTATTTCATTATTGATTTGTTGTAATTTAATTGCGATATTTACACATTTTTTTTTTCAATTTTATTGTAGTACCACTTGCTAAGTAAAATACCCGATTATAACTTCCAAAAAAAAGGAAAAACTGTTGAGATCACCCAACAAACAACTTTACACGATCAATAATTTATCTCAGTTATCGCCGCGGGGAGGTCGGAAAATTTTAAAAACATTTGTTAAAGCAATTTAGTCTTAAAAACTCTAAGAAGAAAGATTATTTTCGTTTAAAAATAACAGAAGACACAAACTGCCGTATTAGATATTTAATGTGATGACGGTCGAACCTTTTATTCGTATTTCCAGAGAACAACCGTAAAATATCAAGAGGCATTACATATTATGTACCTGATTTACCTTATTTTGGGTTTATTTAATCTACAAGATTATTTTGATAGAATTTCTTATAAAGCTATAGTGGTTTAACAAAACAGACAGCAAATATATATATATATATATATATATATATATATATATATATATATATATATATATATATATATATATATATATATAACCTTAAAATAACAAAATAATACGTATCTTCTATGACTATACATATATTTAAATTTTTCCTTTTCCTAACACATTATCAGATACATTAAAAAAGGCATTGTTAATCCTGAAACCGCCAACGCAAATGTCAGTTTGATCAGCTGTGTAATTTTTGATCATTGACTTCTTTTTCATTAGTATATGCTATAGCAATTTTTTTTGTTCCAGGTAAAGATGTATCTCATGCGATAGAAAGGGGGTTTACCGTCGATGGCATGAAACCCACCATACTAACATGCGTCCCAGCCAGATTTGGTTGGCGACCACCACGCTGTTCCTCGCTATTCAATATTCTGAAATGAAACACTCATCTTCTTTAACCGAAGACTTCCAAATTAATCCAAACACCAGACATCATCACCGACATAGACATAAGCAAACTGAAGCTCCACTACCATTAGACTCATTCCTGACAGTAAACAAATATTTCGATCCTCTAACCAATTTTAGAGAAAAGGAATATTTAGATAAAGACCTCGTAGGTTACGATATGGTCGTTGACACAACTCAGAATGACTGGCTGAATATGTCTCAAGACCAGATTGGAGAGATGAAGGATAAAAAACATCAACACTGGCCAATAAAAAGGGAAGCTGTAATTGAAGGTGATTTGGTTTTAGGAGGCTTGATGATGGTTCATGAAAGGTCTGACAGCATGACATGTGGTCCAGTCATGCCTCAAGGTGGAGTTCAAGCGTTAGAAACAATGTTGTACACATTGGATATTATCAATAATAAATTGAAGCTAATACCAGGAGTAACTATCGGCGCTCATGTCCTTGACGATTGTGACAGAGATACATATGGTCTGGAGATGGCTGTTGACTTCATAAAAGGTATTTTTTACTATTTAAATGATTTAAGTAATTTTACTGTCAATATACTATATGTTCTTATTTTATTTTCTAAGATATATATATATATATATATATATATATATATATATATATTATATATATATATATATATATATATATATATATATACTGTTTGATCTTAGCATTATTTAGTCAACATACAGTGTCTTTAGTTAGCTTCATTTTTGACAGGATCCATAAGTAATATCGATGATGCTGAATACGCATGCAACGCAACAGCCATGAGGAAAGTCATCTCTGGCGTCGTGGGTGCTGCATCTAGCGTCACTTCTGTACAAGTTGCTAACTTGCTAAGACTGTTTAAAATACCACAGGTATATTTACATAAACATAATATATTAAAAACTAGCGACTCAACCTCGTTTCGCTCGGGTTCGGCCCTAGGTTGCTTCCCCATACAAACTTTGTACCGTCCCAGTTAGAACAGTATAATATAGTTGTTATTAGTTGTTTGGAGAGCACAAGTTTAAATACTTATAAGTTTGAAGTACTTTAATTACTGAAGTTACAGTATAATTTTGATGACTCTAACTGGCCACGTCTGTTCGGCTCAGCGTTTTTAAATGCACTCGTAAAAAATACAGCGACGCATCGCCTCAAAAAATAAGCAAAACTAAAAATGTACGTGAAACCGTACAAACTTTCATCCCAATTCTCACTCTTATGGGATGATTTCCGGGATAAAAACTATCCTATGTTTATCTTCATACCAAATGTCATCTAAATCGGTTCAGTAATTTTGAAGCCTATTCAGTACAAACAAACAAACAAACAAACAAACAAATCTTTCCTATTTATTATATTAATATAGATTTTAGACACATGTACCATGATATGCGCTTTAAACATTTTTTAAAAGATCATTTATTTGATAATAGTTATTTACGCTTAATTATACCCAAACGAAATGCTAAAACAGCTCACTTGTTACAAAGCCCTCTTACTACAAA
The DNA here is from genome assembly GCA_951806755.1 of Brenthis hecate. Classification (NCBI taxonomy): domain Eukaryota; kingdom Metazoa; phylum Arthropoda; class Insecta; order Lepidoptera; family Nymphalidae; genus Brenthis; species Brenthis hecate. The sequence continues at coordinate 25,068,300 of OX638252.1, read as the reverse complement.
GTTTTATGATGCATGACTGGAAGTACTGTTGCCAAATTTCGTACATTTGAGACAACTGTGTACTGTCATTTGCCAGTTTTTGATCTTCTGACGTGTCAAAATTAGAGGAATACTAAAATAAGTTAGTGACTTTCGATACTATTTACTTTTAATAGATTTTGATGACGATTAAATTTTGATTTTGATTTAGATTTTGTGACCATTTTCAATAAATCGCTCGACAATTGTTTAATTAAATTATAAAAGTTGTATCTGTATCACAGATTAAACAAGATCTGTATTGGATATCCAAACATGTTACTGAGAGACGAGATGGATATCTAGTGCACGTGAATGCGTGACATATCTATAAATACGGCTTGATTGTGCTAGAAATAATTTTCTTTTCAAAAACAACACGATTTTATTGAAAGAGCTAAAAAAATCTATTAAATGTATGTAATTAATAAAAAAATATCTTAATATAACACACACACACACACACACACACACACACACACACACACTCATACACACGCACGCATTCACACACACAAACACACACACACACACACACACACACACACACACACACACACACACACACACACACACACACACACACACACACACACACACACACACACACACACACACACACACACACACACACACACATATTCATCCATTTTCATTTTCATTCATTTACTCAGTTATCAAGTTAATGTTACTGCTTACGATAGAACCTAGTATTGTAATTAGTTGATACATGGTATATATGAAAACATAATGTACGGTACATAAATATACTGGTAAATATCCAAAGGGGAACGGGACTGTTACTCCTTAATACAGATTATCTTTATAACCTAGCAAGGAGTACAGTACTTCACCCAACCGTATGAAATTGATTTGTACAAGCCTTTACTGTAAAAATTGCTATGTTCTATGTTCAATTTCCTTATTCATGAATAAAGTTATTATTATTATTATTATTATAACAATCCTCAAAAACAAGCAAAAAGAAAGTTCTTTTATCGCCACTTTCAGGCTAATTTGAGTTACTTCCTTAATCTAACACTAATGTTATAAAGACTAAAAGTTGCAACAAGTAAAAAATAAAGCCAGTAAAAACTTCAGGCTAGGTTCATATATTTTTGGTTGTTATGGAACAAAATGGTAGCATAACTAGTAATTATAAATAAACTAGTAATATTATGCTGTCGCTACCTAATTTTTGTTATTCCAATGCCACTCTCATGCATACATTTTATCAGAATGGGAGCGCTTTCCAACAAAAGAGAAAATACGGCTATTTCATAATCCAAATCTCGTTGAATAACGATTTCATTTTCACATGGCCCGGGGGTTCACCAATGATAAATGACTCACGTTCCTCACTTCATTAGGAAACACCTACCAAACCTCAAAAGCATCTGATTTTCTATACAAATAGAATATTTCAAGATTTTCTGAAAATCTTGGAGCTATAAGATTTTTAATTAAACCTATATTTCATTTTGCTGCACGCCATTCAAATGTAGATGATTTAATCTTGCTAAAACAACATTTGAGTTCTAATGGATCAAAATGAGATATTTTACGCTTTTTTCCTTAATTTAAAGCTTTTAGTATGCACAGTGTATAAAATATTTGCTTTTTTCTCTCAACAGGTTTCATTCTTCTCGACGTCGCCCGAACTATCTAACAAAGCTCGTTTCGAGTACTTTACACGAACTATTCCGTCTGATCATCATCAGGTACTTATATATATTTTGATTTTTTCTTAAGTTTAATATTTATCCGAAATTACGGTATCAGTTTCGGAAAATTTTAGCTAAAAGCCGAAAAAGTACAACAAAAACCGAACCAAAGTGGAAACTTGTTTTTATTGTGAAATACATAGTCTGTTAGACGAAACCAGCTAAAGTAAAGAAAATTAGCTAAAGTAAATAAAATACAAAGTAATTGTCGTATATGGAAGTTTCCCTATTGGTTTTGGCCAAAACTGAAACAGAAACCGGTACTTGAGTGCGTGTATAACTCGTATATAACAAGTTTCAATTGGTAATGGATAACTTTTTTTATATATTATGTAAAGCTATAGGTATATGTAGAAACACAAATATTATTTAATAAGTCACCTACGAGTATTACTTCAGTTTTTGGTACATTCTTCGATATAACTGAGTGCCACATTAGCATTTTATGTGTACTAATATTCGCTCAGTGGTCGAAATTCAACTGAAACTATTTAAAAAAATTATAAATATATAAATAATAAATAAATAAATAAATAAATAATAAATATGTTGGGACATTAACACACAACACCATTTAGTTCCATGGTAAGCTACGAGGTCTGTGTTATGGACACCAGATAGATGATATACTTATACATATATAACTTTAAATACATACATATTATAAATATATGATTAGAATTTACCTATCTATAATAAAAAAATGTTTTTTTTTTACTGATAACACTAAAGCTCGTCAGTAGCTACTATACAAAAAAAAGAAAATTGGTTGTCAAAAACAAGATAAGAGAAATGTGCGGAGCTGTTTTGTCTTTGCCTATTTAAATAAAGACCAGCGACTCTATCTCGCTCCGCTCGGGTTCGTTCCTAGTTACATTTTAACCTTAAGTATAGATTTTTCAGATAAAAGATATTTCCCGCAGTAAAAAGTATCCTATATGTTGATCCGAATAACCAGCTATCATCATATTAAATTCCATCAAAATCTATGGTTTTCTCGTGATACGTTTCCAGACAGACAGACAAAAATTCTAAATACCTTAGATTCGGCCTCTGCACCGATAATAATGACTATTTCAATAAAGATTTTCCTAAATATATTTAATATTCAAATTCGACTCAGTTATATATATATATATATATATATATATATATATATATATGAATATATATATATATATATATATATATATATATATATATATATATATATATATATATATATATATATATATATATATATATAGATATAGATATTTTGCATTATTTGTTCAGGTGCAAGCGATGGTTGAGATAGTAAAGAAACTAGGATGGAGCTACGTCTCCATCATCTACGAGGAGTCCAGTTATGGAATCAAGGTTAGTAAAATGGTATCTTCTTATATGGTACCTTACAAAAGCTTATACAATAAAGTAGATGTGCCCCTTGTACCTTTAGTGCTTATAAAAACGATCTCTTACAGATAGCTGATAATAAAAGTTTCAAATAATAAAATACTAGCAGAAACTGCGGCTTCGCTCGCGCTAAAACTACAAAAAAAACTCTAAAATGGTAGGTTTCATACAAACTTTCATCCGCTATTTTATCCCTAAAATAAATGAATGAAGGAAAAATGCAAAAACACGTATTTAATTAATTGTATTGAAGAGCATTTATACCAAGTTTCAAGTTATTCTGATCATAAATACTTTTTGGATTGTATTATAACGTGTTTTTCCGTGGGAAAGAGATAATCTCCCGCGGTAAAAAGTAGCCTATGTCACTCTCCAGTCCTCTATCTCCACACAAAAAATCACGCCAATCCGCCAAGCCGTTTCGACGCGAAAGAAAGACAGACAAATAAGCAAACAAACAAACAAACACACTTTCACATTTATAATATTAGTATGGATTTAATGTACAAATTTAGCTTAGTTCCAATTTTATTATATGTATAGAAAACTAGACATTCATATGACATAAGCTATGCATGTTTAATCAATTTGTCCGAACACCACTAACAATAGGTAGCACTGCAAAATCATTGCAACCGTTTGTGGATGATTTTCATAACCCACTGACGTTTAATGTAAGGCAAATAAACCCTATTATATTAATTCCCACAATGAAATGTATGGAAATTGAGCTTTATGCTCTGAGAATACAAGCCTTGTGTTGAAATGTTAATGTTAAAGCATTTTGTGTTATATAATATGTCATTTAAGGTATGTTTTCGTACAAATGTTCAAATTGAATGCAATTAAGACTGGGTCCACACTATTGAATTTCAGACAAAAATAATTTGGGGTTTATCATAATTAGAACAATATTTTATAAAGATAATGATAATAATATATATTTTTAAGCAAAACAAATCTGAAAAGAATATCAATTCTTTACAAGATGTGTGAAACTAAAAGTATAATAAAAGAAAATAATGAATAATGATAAAATAAAAAATGTTATAAAACCCTAAAAAACCTAAAAAAATAAGCTTAGTAATTATACTGACTTTTAATGTAATCAAACAAAAAACTTGCATCAGAAAAAAAACCTACTTAACATTATAAATGCGTAAGTTCATAAGGATGTATGAATGTCCGGATGTATAGATGTATGGATGTTTATTACTCTTTCAAGCAAAAACTGCTAAATGGATTTTAATAAAACTTTACAATAATATATCTCATATATTAAAATAACACATAAGCTACTTTTTATCCCGGTAAAATGTAAGGTTCCCGTGGGATAGAAATGTTTGAAATAAATAAAAAAAAACGGATTCGGTTGAAATATTTTCTTTCTGACATTGATAGTTTGGTTTAGCTTCATTGGTAGGGTTCCGTACCCCAAGCTTTTGTTACTATTACTAAGCTTCCGCTGTCCGTCTGTTTGTCTGTCAGCGGGCTATATCTCATGAACCGTAATAGGTAGAGAGTTGAAATTTTCACAGAGTATGTATTTCTATTGCCGCTATAATAACAAATAATAAAAAAAACAAGATGGCAAATTTCAAAATGGCTGACATGCAAATTAAAAAAAAAAGCAATTTGTACATAGTGTTATATTTTATACGTAATTGTATAAGTGCGAGTCCAACTCGCATTTGATTTTGTGGTATTTATGATCTATCTCATTCTCCTGATTTTAAAATCAATACAACTTGTTAGTTCGGAAATCCAATGTGGATGGAACCGTAGATTGAAGTGTTACACGGCAAACAATGTTTATTGTCCTGGACACAACATCACACTGTTTATCTGACCAATAAACGTGAAAGCATCGCTATGAATCGTTACTGTCGCCGATATTATGTGAACCCGATAGTGTGGCATCTGTCCAAAATATTGGCAAATATTTTTGTTTATGAAAATGTATTACGAATAAACGCTTTGATATGTTATAAATTAAGTATTTTTTGAAATGAAATTAAATTAAACTTTATTAAATTAGACTATCTTCTTACCAAATTTCATCTAAATCGGTTCAGTAGATCCAGAGATTACCCTCTATAACATCACAAACTCACAAACTTTACCTCTTTATAATATTAGTATAGATGTATATTTTTGTGGCATATAAATAACTCATTCACTCACTTACGTACAAACGATCTTTTGTATTTGTAATATTAGCATAAATAACTTGTTTGCGAGCAATATGTTTGCCCATTGTGTTTATTTGTTATTTAATTTAATATGAATAGTGAGCGAAGCAAGGATCGAGCACTAGTATAGTAATGACAGAGGAAATCACTTACTATATAATTAATTAGCTTCAAGTTACAGTTTCGCACGCGCCTCAATTTTCGTTTAGTTCGTGCTTCGTAACCACTAAATACCAATCGCGGTTCCACTCATTAAACTCAAGTAAAACTTAACAATAACTTATAATTACATATTAGCCTGGAAGAGATCGCTTATAGCGATAAGGCCGCCTACTGTGCATCATCTAGTTTATATCTTCTTTATTTGTGGTTTACAATAAAGCATCTATCTATCTATCTATCTATCTATCTATCTATCTATTATAAAAAAGAATGCAAATATAAAAGTAGCCAAAAATCGGTTTCAGCTGACAATGCTTTAACCATTTCCCTGTCCCATGAGTTATATATGAACATTTCGATTATTTAACTAATAATTGTGTCTATTTTGCGGACAGTTAAATTGTTAAGATATGAATATCTAATAGGTAAACATGACAATGTAATGAAATGTATGAACTCTTAATTGTAGATAAAATATTATACACCAATTAATGATATATTTATACGTGTCAAAATAGTATGCTTTGCTTTGCATCGACTGGCACTGACTTCAAAAATATCTGATTAGGTTGTCTATAGTAAATAAAAACTCCCGTTCGGTTATAATTTACTTTTTAGTACTTTTTAAGTCGTTTTTTTAATATTTAATTGTCACTTTTGGAGTCATTCGTCAGAACAATGACCCCTTTGTCACAACCCGTCATGTAGAGACGTCTCTACATTTTTTATTCATTTATCTGTGTCTGCTTTTTCTATTTTATATTAAAACAAGCGGCAAAATAAACTGGTATCTTTTTGTTCAAAACCTTTTCGTATCCATTTGTGAATTAAAAAAATGTAATTTATAAGTTGACAAATATTAATTTACTTATTAGTTGACCTAGAATATACATTATATATTACATACATTACATAGGAGCTTCGGAATGAGATAAACATAAATAAAAATAAATTCTCGAGTATTCTTAAAAAGTATGACGAGATAAAACTTAAAAAAAATTATGATGAACAAATTAACAAAAAATAAAATTTCATGTAAAGGTGAAAGCTAATTATTTTTAAATTGAATATATTAATGAATTAAAGTATAAAACTCATAATATTTTCCACAGGCATTTGAAGAACTAGAAGCTTTGTTGGCTAGAAATGGCATCTGTATCGCTGTGAAGGAAAAGCTGGTGAAAGACTCGGGTGTTGCCAGCGAAGGAGCCTATGACAACATAGTGCAAAAGCTACTGACGAAACCACGAGCCAGAGGTAAGTATTATGAAAATAAATATTAAAAGTATTTGAAACCAGTTATAAAGGCAGTCATAGCCTAGTGGTTACGTGCTCGCTTGCAAAACCATGTGATACAGATTCGAATCCCGAGTCAAAATTCTGATATTTCCTTGCGAATTATTTCCATCATAATTATAGCTATCACACGATAAAGGAAAACATTTTTTTTTTTTTTTTTTATTGTACGATAGGCTTGCGCTTGATTACAATCAGCGTTGGGAAGCACTGATGAGGTCTAGGTTGGAGCGCGCTTGCCTAGAAAATGCCTATTCACTCTTGCCTTGAAAGTACTTAGATTATAAGTAGCAGGAAACACGTATGCTGGAAGGGTTGTGATGAAAGCTGTGGTCTACGTATGAAAAATAGCAAAGAGAAATTTACTAGGATTTGAAAGACATGGTGAGTCCACCAACACGCACTTAACCATCGTTGTGGACTTATCTTCTTTGTATATACTCGTATACCATCCATGTAGGCCCATGCCTTACCGTATTTCAGCCATGGCTGCCATGGAGCTATATATATATATATATATATATATATATATATATATATATATATATATATATATATATATATATATATATATATATATATATATATATTTATATATATATACATGCTAATCTAAATAAAAATTTCATAGTGTATCTCAAAATAAATAATAATATTGTATAAAAATGGCAACGTTCTTTTACTGTTTGAAAAGACAAATTGCTCATCTGGCACTTCTTATTGCCGAGCTTATCTGTTGTCAACAGCAGCGTCCCTTCATATATCAAACCTAAGATAACGTAATATCAGAGATGGTACGTACATATTATGTATTAAAAATGTGAATATAACTTTATGCACTCATTTAAAAAAAACATTGTCTTAATATTATATTATTATTATATTTTTCTTTCATTACTTATTTAGCAGCTTATCGCCTTAAGCTATAGTCTTAAATTAGATAAGAGGGTCCTGTGGAAGGTTAGACGTGCGCGACTCAGAGTATCCTAGTGCATACGTCTCAGCACTCCATTTCCCATGTTTTGTGAAACAATCATTGTTGTTAGATTAAGGAGTATATTTGTATCCATTTTTGTTATTACGAATTAAATGAATTAAACTTTTATTTAAGAAAAAGAATTAGGGTACCGCAAAAAAACCCATGAAAATGTTAACAAAACCTACCTAGTGACGTTCTCGAACAGAACGAGGGTAAATGCCTAGTTTAAAATACAAGTAGTGCCATAATACTATATGGTTAATATGGTAACAGTTCCATAAACTGCTTTTTAAACTAGAACGAAATATCGATAATAATATCGATTATTACAGGAATAACTATAGAGACCATACGCTTTTTTTAAAACTTTCCCATGATTATGTTATCTTTAGTCATATAAAGTATACCACTTGCGTTTTTCTAATATTCTAAGTATACTAAAATGAGTTAGTCGTAATGTATTTGTATCGCAGATCTTAGTCACATTTTGAAGTGATTTATTTTACATTATTTTATTTCTGCAATTTAGTAGATAAAGAGGCAACAGTATGTATGTATGTTTATATGTAAATTTGTATGCATGTATGTACATATATACATGAATCGAACCCGTAGCTGACGTTAGAAATAGCTTGTTTTAATATATTTTTTGAGTATTATAGTTTAATTAAATTTTTCGAAATCGTCTTTCAGTAGACAGAATGCTGATGCTTCTCATGTATATATTTATAAGTATAATACGCTCGTATGTAAAAAAAAGATCTTAAGCCTTGAAAAGTTTCTTTAGAAAGTTATTTTTAAAACCGAGCCCTTTTCTTTGTAAAATCTAGACTGAATCCATAAATAGTATAGTCTGGAACATCAATAAATAACAGTAATTGCCAATAACTCAATAACTTCCTGGCTTGTAGAGGGTATAAAAGTACAAATTGGATGTTGGACCGCTCATACTTCATACTCCTAACAAAAAATACTGAGCAATACATACCGTTGTTCTGGGATTGAAATAAAATTGGGATTCCACGTGTGAAAAATATGGCCTAAACATTTATTGCTAAGATATTTGCACGAAGTCACGCTATAGATAGCTATATGATAATAAATAAATAAATATTCTTTATTTATTTATTGGTTCTTTGGGAGAATTGATAAATATGTTAAATGTGTTGGCACATTAACACACAGCACCATCTAGTTCCATGGTAAGCTACGAGAGCTGTGTCACAGATACCAGATAGTTGATACACTACACATATATAACTTTAAATACATACATATTATAAACATAAGCACCCATGACTGGAGTTTAAACTTTCGTGCTCGTCGACAAATAAATGCCACAGCAAGTAGGGTCACTACAGACTGTGCCAAGAGTGTCGTCACAAACAAGACAGTGCGATTTCGCTATATTATATCCGCTATCGACATCGACTATTATACTTCATACATCATTATAAAATATATTCTACATACTATCAACTATCGAGCACTATCGAGTTACAAAAAAGTTCTTACAGAATATCGCTACAACTTCCTTGTCACTGTTAGCGATAATATAAAGGGTTTTCAACGCTTTTTCTCATTTTAGCACATCCGCATCGAAGAGTTGTATTTTCAATCTCCATATTAGTTCCATGGTATATTATTATTGTACATTTAATAAACTTCAGTACAGCTGAAATTATTTTGAAACTGTTAGCAGTTGCAAATTTCAAAAAAGGTTATTTTTTATTCTTCGTAGGTAAAAAATTAAAAAAAGGTAGGATTTCTGTAGAATTGTGTATAATAATATTGTATGTTTAATATTGCGAATGTAAGCAAGGGCCACTTACTATCCTATACAGTGGAACAAATGAGCTGGATATGGAAGAAAAGTACCTTATAATATATTAAAGATACCAATTTTCACTCTAAAGAAACATTCCTTTATTTTTCAACATATTAATAACTGCACAGAATATGCCTCAGCCGATAATCGAACCAACTAAAAACGCATAAAAATACAATTTCACTATTATATTCAACTAATTCATAGGGTTAACGAATCGATAGCAACATCTACATATATGATAAATACAAAACTATTATATTTTATACTTCGAACCATCACCTGCTAACATTTTCAATTTTAAAGTAACTTCAGTCAGCTGAAGTTAATTTAATGATACTTTTAACCCACTTTCAACAGCTATCGAGTAGCCCTTACTTTACTAAGGCTCTAACCTCACTCCACGTGTTTGCAGTAACATTGTGCAATATACCGGATAAATAGTATGCCACGCTACATTTGTTGATCATAATTTATACCTATAAAGAACTCCGTAAGTTGCGAGCTTAAAAGATGGAAAGAAAATAATGCATGAACATAGCAGTCGGACACATACATATTTTATTTTAATACTGCGTGTCTTGCTACATGAAAATATAAACTATGACACTCACGCTACCGAAACGATTCTAATAACGTATAATCTATCAAAATTGGTTCAGCAGTTTAGTAGTTCTGAGGGAACATATGAAGAGACGTACATACATACATACATGTACGTACATATATACAAGTCAATTACATAATCCTTTAGCCTTCGCCTCAATCGGGACGTTTACAACGAAATTCTTCAACATAAATCTAATATGTTTCCAGTTCATTCACTCAAACCATTCAATTACTTAGCGTGACGTTAATTTGTATTCGTATTTTCACTCACTCGTTAATTAAGTAACAAAAAAATTCTTTTGACGCACCTTGTTTAAGTGTTATATTTCAGTGAATCTCGCTTAAGGGTCACTTGTTTGTTTTTTGACGAAATTGTATATCAACAAACCGAAGGACATTCGGTTCGGGTAATTTTTTTTTTTCAATTCTTTACTATAATTATTGCAAGGCTTCCTTTTTAATCGACCTGTAACAAGACGGAGGTTATTTCTATGTTTGTATATATGTATTGTATATATTATGTATTTTTCACTTCAAAAATATCTATAATAAATGAAATCCTCCATTCAGATTTTTATAACTTTTTAGTGTCTCGGAGCCGGTTTTTTAAGTTTTTAATTTGTGTCTTCTAAAAGAGTTTAGATTTTTATTCAACTAATATCGCACTATTGCTAAGTATTCGCTATTAGTCAGTGTAAGCTCTCTTACTTTAATTAATAAACAGCTACAAAAATGTACGGAGTATATGCCATACAAATATATAATATACTTTCAAATCGTATTGTCCTTTTATATTTTCATCTGCGAAAAAATATTTGAAATTATTAATATATTATATTACTTTGACAAAATGAGCATATCACTCGAGGATGTGTTGTTATTAGTTAACGAACTTCTAGCAACAAACATGTATACAAACAAACAAATTAATAATAGTGTAAAATAAAATAAAATATTCCATTCAATTCTCTTGTTAATAGCTTCAAAGCGTGTCAGTTGAGCAGAGATTCCTTTGCCAAAAAATATAGTATTAATAATATATTAGTAGAAGCAAATTAGAATGAGACCTCCCTTTTTAAATCCTCCATTTTAAAAAACACAGCTAATTAAGTAATTCATTTCTAACATGATTACCACTTGCCTTACGGTGAAGGAAAAACATCGTGAGGAAACCTGCATGTATGAGCAACCTAGCAAGTTTTCGAAAGGCCCGCACTTGGCCAGCGTGGTGGACTATGGCCTGATCCCCCTCGTATTGAATGGACGCCCACCCCCAGCAGTGGGACATTAAAAAGGGCTTAAATACATACACATCCTATTATTATAGATATGGAACTTTGTAAGTGAGTGCATTTGTCACTTTATAACAACGTAATAGCCTTTTTTTAAGTTTGAAAATACATTAACGCATACTACTCATACAACAGGTGGTTATATGGAAATTCACTGGCTACAAAAACCCAGTCCTACCCACAAAAATCCAACGGGACCTTTGCGGTCTTATTGGGGCGTTGCAAGATCACTTACGTATTAAATCACGACGCTCCGAGGGTTGGTCTACTGAGATAGACCTCCTTCCATACTCCATGAGAACTAGGGGGTTGTTTTCACCGTTATTTCTGTTATTAGAGAAGTACCAGAAGCAACACCGTCACCTACTCACCTTCTTTAATATGAACATTACTGAAACCTTCTGCCATAACAAGATGAACACCTTCTAACATCTGCCAGATAAAAACTAGTTAAGAATACAGACAGAAAAGTTGTCCTTGTATATACGTACTCGTACGCTTATAAATCTTAACGCGTCGTTGGTTCGATAGCCAGATGCGGCAAGAGACAATTTTTCGCTAAAGTGGTTACATAAATTGGATAGGCGCTCGTCAATAAACGATGGCTGTCGTTTAGCAGAGCGGGTAAGTTGGGCCTTATCGCCCCAGCTTTTCACTTTCCAAGGCTTTATATTAACTGTATAATAAAATAAATATTTGCGTTATATGCTCTTGTATTTTACTTTGCTTTCCTCCAATACTGCCGGTACATTCGTATGCACGTAATTTTAGCTTTAGTTGGTGGATGTTTGGAGTAAACCTAAAGGATGCACTTTCGAAGTAAATAAGGACAGTTGTAAATCAGGCTTCCTAATTCATATTTGCTATAAAGCATTTGAAACATCGGGAGTATAAGTTCAAAATAAGATCACGAAAAAATGCAAAAATATAGTTTTATTCAACACTTTAATTTTTTTTAATTAAAAATAGAGGGTTCATTTAAGTGTCGAAGACTTTATAAAACTTCTTTAAAGTTTTTATTCAGTGCGCTACCTAGTACGAAAAGCTCAAGCGTTATCATTTAATCGAGTCCGCCATTTAAATTGAAATTTGGTTGCAGTTTTAGAAAAGTTCCATTAAACATTTAGTTTTCAAAGAATTCCTTTTGATTTCTGATAATTAAACTTTTCCTATTATATTTCTTTTAGTTTTATTTAAAATTAAAGCATAATAAAAGTTATTAATTTAGCTTTCAAAGTTTATGGCGTTTAGAGATGAGTATGTAATCCAATATATTATGTAATAGGTACTAGCAGAATCCGCGGCTTCGCTCGCGCTAAAGCTGCAAATAATCTTTAGAAAGGTAGTTGACAACCTGTCATCGATAGATGACAAACTGTCATCCCCTATTTAACCCTCTTATACGATGAATTTCGAAAATTGCTAAAACACGAATTTATTTAATTTTATTTAAGAGCATTAATACCAAGTTTCAAGTAATTCTTGATCATAAATATTTTTTTGGATTGTATTATAACGTGTTTTCCCGTGGGAATCAGATAATCTCCCGCGATGAAAAGTAGTCTATGTCACTCTCTCCACACCTCCAACTATCTCCACACAAAAAATCACGCCAATCCGTCACTCCGTTTCGACGTGAAAGAAGGACAAACAAACAAACACACTTTCACATTTATAATATTAAGTATGGATTATAAAAATCAATGCAAATGTCTGATTAAATTGATAAAGCGGCAATAAACTTGGCCTCATGAAATTGACTGACTTTTGGAGTTACGACAATGGCTGATGATGTCGATACCTAAAATCATATCGTAAGAATCCTTTAACTAAACTTATACCTACTGTCGATTTTCCCGACTTTTTTCCCTCTACTTGTCTGTCCTACATAATATGAAATCTTTTGAATGGATATAAATAGTCAACTATTTTAACTTGTCTAGAACAAGGCAACTAGCCTTTAACAAAGTCGAACCTACGACCTCCTCGATTTAACTATTAATAAAAACATTACAATATAAATGATGTATATGTACTTATCTTGTTAATTAAAACTTCCTATGTTTCAGAATAAGACCTTTTATTTGTTTAGTTATATTTTAAAATTACATTTGATTCATATTTAAAGCCAAATAACAAAAAAATATAACTAAATAAATTCTTATTGCTTACAAAACTTATATTATTAAATCTAATAGTTAGTTTTACTCAGAGGGTAAATCAGAAATAACATCTTATGTAGGAAATAAACATAAAGGAAATGGAGGGAATGAACAGATGGTGTAGATGCGTGAATGTAACCGCTTCGTTAAGTGTTTAATAACTTATACTAATGGTTCATAAATAGTAACCGTTTTAATTAGTCGGTTTATATAAGAGTGACCTAACTCTTAATGTTTTTATGGTGAATATCTATACTAATATTATAAATATGAAAGTGTGTTTGTTTGTCCTTCTTTCACGTAGAAACAGAGTGACGGATTGGCGTGATTTTTTGTATGGAGATAGTTAGAGGGCTGGAGAGTGACATAGGCTACTGACTTTTTACCGCGGGAGGTTATCTAATTCCTACGGGAAAACACGTTATAATACAATCCAAAAAAAGATTTAAGATCATAATTACTTGAAACTTTGATATTAATACTCTTCAAAGCAATTAAATAAATACGTGTTTTAGCATTTTACGAAATTCATCCTATAAGGGGGTAAATAGGGGGGAAGTTTGTATGAAACCTAGTTACCTTTTTAGAGATTTTTTTTGTAGTTTTAGCGCGAGCGAGGCCGCGGGTTCTGCTAGTATAAATATAAATATGTTGGGACATTAACACAGCACCATCTAGTTCCATGGTAAGCTACGAGGCTTGTGTTATGGATACCAGATAGTTGATACACTACACATATATAACTTTAAATACATACATACATTTTTTTTATATAAACACCTGTGACTGGAGTACAAGCATTAGTGCTCATCACACAAATGAATAGCCCCAGCAGGACTAGAATCTGCGACCGCTGGCACAGCAAGTACGGTCACTACAAACTGAGCCAAATGTGTCGTCAAATATAGATCTAATAATGTTATATTCTCATCTTTCGTAATTAATCACTGACTGGTGTCCTTTTATATACACATACAACTACATATGTATATAATATAAGGGTCGAGGAAACCAAAGGGAAATGAAATTTTTCTTGTTTAAGTGCCTTTCTATTATTGAAGGTCGACGTCCTCTTAAATTCTTCTTTGTTCAGGGCTAGCCTACACAGATCTTCAACTGTCTTCATCCTGGTTCGTTTCCGGGTGTTGGAGAGCCAGGACATTTTCCTTCTACCAAAACTTCTCTTACGCGCAACGTACCTAAGTATTGGGATATCAAGTTTCACACTTAGGAAATATTGTTTATTTTTAAAATAAGTCTAAGTAGATTTTAATATTTTGCAAAAAACATATGCCATTCGTTTGTTCTATCCATATAAATTATTATAGAATACAAACATATAGAAAACAAAATAAATGAAAAAACGTGCGCAAAAAGGGGCCCGCCCTATCGCTAATATAATAATCACCGATTTCTTCCACGACCTTTGGGTTAGAAATTACGGAAGTCTATACAGTATACAGGGTGGATGGTGTAAATACTCGTATAGTATACAATACTTACCATAATACCACCTAATACTCAATAAGAATTATATGATATAATTATATGTACCGTCCCAGTTAGAACAATACAAATAGTTGTTATTAGTTTAGACTGCACAAGTTAAAATACTTATAAGCTTGGACTACTTTAATTGCTGAAGTTACAGCTAATTTTGACGACTCTAACTGGCCACGTCTGTTCGGCTCAGTCTTTGAATGCACTCGTAAAAAATGTTGCGATGCATCGCCTCGAAAAACTATCGTGCAATGTAAGCAAAATAAGAATGTATGTGAAACCGTATACTATTCGTAATACATATCTACACATATAATATATACTAGCCGACTCGCCCTCATTTCTCTCAGGTTCCTCCCTATGAACGTTTTGACGGTTATTATGAAATAGATAGAGTATGGAGAGTTGTTTTGGGTTGTATTATATTGTGTTATCCCGTGGGAATTCGATAATGTCCCACGGAAAAATAACAAACACACAAATGCGGTTTCACATTTATATATTAGTATGGATGTCTAAAATATATTTATATAGTCAATAAAAATGTTGCACAATGTCAATTTCTCATTTAGAAAGACGATCTAGACAATGATTTTTTTACAGATTTAAAAAAAAATTAATTGTATAGATTATAATGAATACAAAATAAACAACCCCATAGCATTACAAAGTAAAATTAAGTGAAAACCACGTGTAAAGCATCTAAGTGCTGCTTGGAAAGTTCGTTGTTAGAAAATCGTAAACCCAGATTTATCGGTTCAAGGAACTACATTGTTCTATTTTTACTAAAATAAAAGATAATACGGTAGTGGGTGAATTTTCGCACATCACGCGAGTTGTGGTTTACACGTTCTTTTAGATATATATATATATATATATATATATATATATATATATATATATATATATATATATATATATATATATATATATATATATATATATATAACGCATGTAATGCATGCTATATGTTTTATTGCGGGCTTATGTTTCTTATATATTACATAAGGAGTTTATATAAAAAACGTTGTGCCGTTGGTCTACAAAATTACATATTGGTCCTAATTTTCTGAATTTATATGTATTTTAAACCCTTTATGTTGTTCTAGTTTTAGACCGCGACTTAACTTGCCTGATAAGAGTGGGGTGGGGATCAAAGGTAGCCTATGCCCAGGATGCAATCTATGTCCTTGCCAAATTTTATCGAAATCTATTCAGCGGTTTAACGTGATAAAATAACAGACAGAGTCACTTTTACATTTATAATATTAAGTATGGATAGAAAAAAAATCAATCAACCATTAGAATTAATTTTCTCAATAATATTTTTTTTTCAATTTTGTCGCATGTATGAGGATTTGTTTCACATGAATAATTTCCATACACTAAATGTACTACTTACTGTCTCCTTTAACTAAAAGCAAATGTTTGTAATGTACTCATAATCAAAAGGACCCTTCAGTAAGTATATCTACCATAAATTGGCTACGCTTTATCTTAGCGGTTTAGACGCTTCGATAACTTATATTAAGTAAGTTTACAGTTAATAGTCCTATCACTTCCCTGGGTACGGTCATACAATATACTCATAGTTACAATATATTTATTACGTTTAAAATAAAACTATTTTCTCGGGTTTGTTCTCGGTTTTATATATAAAAACTGTATATAAAAAATTCGATTTGAAAAATTCTTTTTGCATAAATAGCCCGTTTATTGAGGAAGGCTATAAGCTACTTATGATATAATATACAGGGTGGAACAAATCGATGGGACGTTATCAAGATTTACGCAAAGGAAACATTTTTTTATTTTAAAAAATAATAATAGCTGCATTTAATTTTAAAAAAAGATTACCTGAACCGGGAATCGAACCAAATAAAAGTACAAAATGGTGTCCGTTTTTGCATTTTTATTTAATAAAGGTACCCAGTGCAATTACAGGTAAGAGGCATAAATCATCTTAGTCCTCACAGTGACAACGCACCTGTGGTTCGTCATTTTTGTTGCATAAAACCTAAGTGCATGAACCGTAGGTTTTATGGGCGACACGTACTGCTTTCCATCAGGTGGTCTGTCTGCTCGTTTGTCACTGAACACCATAATAAAAAAAACTTTATCGAGTAATCATACCCCAAAATGCCTTACATAATTTTGGAAAAGAACTGATGCTCTTACACTGCTGGACTGATATTAACCAAACATAGCTAAGAACTACCGCAAGGAAACTGGCTTTCAAACAAAAAAAGAGCATCGAAATCGGTACATCCGTTTGGGAGCTACGATGTCACAGACACACACACAGATAGACAGACTGACAGACAGACATCGATGTCAAACTTATAAGACGCCTCTTTTTGCGTCAGGGTTTAATAATGTATTGTAATAGTGTGATACAGTTATTACACTATGAAAAGTTTTATTCATTCGCATTGCTAGCCACAAAATGTAGGCCCTATATTGATATTGTAATCACGTGCTATTCAGTGGCCATGTACTATATGAAACTGAATGCCAAAAAACATGATAATTGGAATCTGACCGATAACCACTTCATGTCTGTACAGCTCCATCTGGCTTTATTAAAAATATCGACTATATATGAAAATGTTATAAGTGAAACATCGGCACTCTATCTACACTATAAACAGGAAAGTTTGTGTTTTTGTATGTTTGTAACAAATAAATTCAAAACCACTAGAGCGACTTAGATGAAACTTGGCAGGAAGATAGTTTGAGACCATGGAAAGAACACAGGATAGTTTTTATTCCGAAAATCTTCCCTTAAAGGGGTGAAAATGGGGATGAAAGTTTGTATGAGGCATCAAACTAGGGACGAACACGAGCGAAGTGAGGATGAGTCGCTAGTATCTGATATATTTATTTAACTGTTTGATAAAAGATTATTATTAACTGTTGTAAATATTATTACTTCCATACTAGTTTATTAAAGTAATGATATTATCTGTCTGTTTGTTTGTATGCACTAATCTCTGGAATTAATAGTTCCATTGTAATAATTATTAGTTTATGTCTAACTTACATCACGCTATGATGCTTAGGACTCTTAAAGTATGCGGATAGAGCCACGGCAAAAGCTAGTTAATTTTATCAAATTACTAGCAACTTACCCTAGCTTCGCTCGGGTGCGTCCGTTTTAGATAGATATAAAAAGTTATAAGCCATGTAGATTTTTTTTCGATTCGAGATTTTCGTGATCTTTTTCGATATTTTATTTGTCTTTCTGCTATTCTTGACGGAGACAAATAAAATAGATCGTTAATCAATCACATATATAACGATATATATATATATATATATATATATATATATATATATATATATATATATATATATATATATATACATATTGGTAACTTGTAAACTGGTGTTACTTTGTCCATCCCACCAATACTTACTACTACGCGTAACATTTTGTAACTATTTGCAATTTACTCCAGTCCCAAGGGAGCAATATATGTACAGAGATCAAAATTTTATGACTTTCTCCGCCTATAAACTATCATATACGAAAAATCATAAATCGACCCGAAACTCATCAGGAAATAGAAATGCTTCAACTACATCTTTATATACTTCGATTAAAATTAAATGGACTAAAATATTCAAATAATGGCATATATCTTTACATAGTACAAAATGAAGTCGATTCTGCTGTCTGTTCGCGTAGATCTTTTAAACTACTTAACGGATTTTAATGCAGTTTTCAGCAATAGATAGAGTGATTCAAGAGAAAAGTTTATATGTATAATACATGCATATTAAAGTACAGAAAAGCCTAGGCATTCAAAGGTTTGTATTTCATCACTAATCGTTAAAACGTACCTAAGAGACGAACCGGAGCGAAGCGAGGGTGAGTCGCTAGTTTTAAATAAACCTCCAAGCCAGTAGATCTAACTCTAAAATTATGAGTTTTCGCACAGAAGTTTCTTATAATATGATTCAAAAGTTCATCCCCTAAAAATGTTAAATAGAGGAAGCAAGGTTTTCATAGAAGTTTCTAATTAGACAATCTTCTTTCTTAAAGCTTAAGTCACTTGTGCAATAAAAAACTGAACATCCAGCTATGAGCGCGATTAGCACGCTGTTATGTTTTCTCCATTCCCTTATATGGCGTTGAAGCATGCGCCCTCACAGAATCGAGCTGTACGAACATTAAAGCCTTTGAAATGTGGGTATACAGGAGCTAAGTATTATATCCTAGCGAGACAAAATAAAAAACATAACCATGCTAAGAGGCATAAAGAAAAAACAAAAGTTGTATATTTAGTAAAGAAAAAAAAACTTGAATATCTCGGCCACATAATGAGAAACTGAAAATACGACCTACAATTCATCATACAGGGCAAGATCCAAGGAAAACGAAGTGTGATTCAACGAAGAACATTTTGGCTGAAAAACCTACGCCCATGGTTTGAAAAATGCACCCGTTCATTATTCAAAGCCGATATTGAAGATGTAAGTTACCTTAATGATGACCGACCTTCGAAAAAAGATGGCATTTTAAGAAGAAGAGACAATCTTTTGTTTTTCAAAATCAAAATTTTATTTTAAAACTAGCGTATTACTTTCGCTCCTTTGGGGTCGTCCCTAAGTGTCTTTTCCCATACATTTTGTTATTACTTTTGCTCTTTTGGGGTCGGTTCCCATACATTTTATTGCTTAATTTTCGTTTAGGCAGAGCACGCAGGAGAAGCAACTCGACGATAAAAAAATTTTAAGTTTTACTCTGATTTCTGACAGTAAACATATTTTCACACACAAAAAAAATTGTTGTCATCGGTAATAAAGCTACCTAATAATTAAATTATTTTCATAATCGAATCACTAGTTTAAAAAAAAACAAATTAACAAAATTACAAACTTTACCTCTTTGCAATATTAGTGTAGATATAATACTTTGTAATCTCGAAATTCTACTTTTGATCTCACTATAGATAATTGTTCATTTTAGGTTCATTAAATTTTAATACACTCGCTTCTTAAAGTTACGATTTTAAATGAATAGGCTCTAATTCTGCGTTAATTGGAAATACTAATGAAGCTAACAATTCTGTCGGGAATATTATTAACTCCTAAACTTTGACTCTAGATATTAGATTTACAATACCCTGTTTGAAGTAATTAAACATTTAGGTGAAAATAAGTTATAAAAGTGATAAATTTCTAAGTAGATCAAAGTATTCTCAGACAGACTAATCTAATAAGGTTCTCCAAATAAAAAATTAGAAGTTTGGAAAAATCTTCTTGTAATATATTTTACTAGCCGCCACACCCTTGCTTCGCTCGGGTTTGTAGAGACAAAAAAGTATGTAAGGTATGTAACGGTTAGCATGGAATAGATAGACTATATATATATATATACATATATTACTGCTCCGCTCCCTTGGGCAGTAGCATGATGATATATATTATATAGCCTTCCTCAATAAACAGGATATCTAATGCAAAAATAATTTGTCAAATCGGATTAGTTAGTTCCTGAGATTAGCGCATACAGACAAACAAACTCTGTCTCTTTATAATATTAGTATAGTTTATCGACTATCGTTAGCCATCGTTCCCCTGCTAATCCACTTGTACTACAGGCATAAAAAATAGCACTTAAAATCAAAAAAATCACAATTTATCTAAAAATACTTTTAAGTAAAGAAAAGATACCACTCAAGACAGTTCTGCTGGAAATAGCCGTCAAGAAACTCAGCAGTTGCTCTTTAAAAATATTATTTGCTTACACACTGTGATACAATAATATTGTACTTGTACGTGAGAATCAAGTAGAATCGATCCCACACAATTATATTTGCATTATATTAAGATAAATATATACGTACTTTGTTTAATAGTATATTTTTAATTTTAGATTTTAATTATTCATTGACTCAAGTGGCAATTCCCATTAACGAAAGTTACTTTAATTTTTGTTTAGCCGTTCTAGAGATAAGCACAAAACGACAGACTATATTTTGTTTATATTATATATACTATAATATGTACATAATTGATAATATAAAATTTTATTAACAAGAAGGATCTATATTTAGAACTCATATAGCTTTATATGTAGAACATAACTACACCACTAAGACGTAAGCTCTTGCTAAAACGTTAGTGTATTAGCAACATTGATGAAAGCGAAATGGATTTGACCTGAAAGGGTATTAGGGTCGAAGTGAATAACTGTTTACATTACATCAGAGTTTAAGTAGCCATCAAATGGCTCTATATCTCAGGTCGGCTAAGCTAAATGTGTATAGACTGGGTATTGTAGTAATAATAGCAGGTGAGAATGTATTTATATTTATGACTAGCATTGCCCGCGGCTCCGCCCGCGTTCAGATGACCAAAAACCAAATTCTTAGGTTTTACATATTAGTATACTCTTATATTGCAGTTTTTGTATTTTTTCTCAGAAATGAGGTATTTTCCTGTGGTAAAAAGTATCCTATATGTTGACCCGGATAACCAGCTATCACCATACCAAATTTCATCAAAATCCCTCCAGTGGTTTTTTCGTGATGCGGTAACTATAGATTCGGCCTCTGTATCGATAATGTTTATGTCAATAAGATTTTCCAAAAAATATTTAATGTACAGATTCGGCTTGGTTACAATTTTATTATATGTATAGATAATTACGGAAAATTAAATTTATTATTTATGATGATATTATATTTTATGATATATTTTAGCTAAACAATTTTCGAATAGAATAAACGTTTATGTTTGCAGAAATCTAGTAAAAAATGGAAAATTAAAATTAATTTTAAAAAATAAAAAAAAAACACACCTGCGAGCTTAGATAATATAGTACTCTATTATCATTATTACTAATAGAAAACTAAATATATATATATATATATATATATATATATATATATATATATATATATATATATATATATATATATATATATATATATATATATATATATATAAATGACATACATACGTACAATGTACATATTATATTCTGAGAAATACATCAGTGATTAACATATGTTATTGATTAATAATTATGTATCTATATAAATAAAAATTAATATTTGTATGTTATTAAAAATTAATAGTCATGTGATATATTATAAAGAGTACATCGTCAAATATATATTAAAAACTAAACAAACACGTTATTTATTCGAAAATTTTAAATTGTTATGAACTAAAAGCAAAAATAATTTTGCATATATACGTATTTTACCAGAATAGTTGATAAAAGATAATGGGTTTTGGTTTCAATAAAATGCGGTTATGGTAATTTCATAGACCACCGACAAATTATTAAATTGAAACTTTATGTAATTACTGTGTAAACGTATAATGAAAAAGTTCTCGAACTATGTATATGTATATTTCTAATAAACCTTTTGTATAATCTATTTTACAGCTGTATGATGGCCTATAAAAAACTGAAACCTGTCCAAACTTGACCGAAAATCCTTTTTTCACATTGTACAAAGTATCATCTGATCAAAATTCACGAGTTGTATGGAGAAATGATATAAGAGACGTATCAATTCGAAAATTCGCAGTACAGGGTGGCCCAAAATAACGTTGACAAGTGATTTTTCAAATAATTTTATTAACTTTAAACTTACATGAAATTATGCTATAAATTATAAAAATACAACTTATTTTTTACAAGAATCCCTATTTGTCTTTAAAATAACCTCCTTTAGCGCGAAAGCATAGAGTCAAACGCTTGGTAAAATTTTCCACAATTTTCCGCACTTCCTCAACATATATTTTATCCCACTCCCGTGTAAGAGTAGCCTTCAGGTCATCAACAGTTCTATGAGGCGTAGAACAGGTCCTTACCTCTAATATTGACCATAAACTGTAATCCATTGGATTCAGATCAGGCGAGTAGGGTGGCCATTCTTTTGAGCTGATGAAATCAGGGAAATTGCTTTTGCACCACTGTTGAACACTTAAAGCTCTGTGAGCTGGAGCAGAGTCTTGTTGAAATATCCATGAATGGTTACCAAAGTGCTGTTGACTCCAAGGAAGAACCACAAATTCAAGGATGTCTCGTCGGTAATTGTCTTGGTTAATTTTTATACCATTTTTTACAAAAACGAGGGGAGTTTTGCCAGTGGCGCAAATTGCACCCCAAACCATAATTGATTTTGCGTTTTGGCGACGTGGAATGACTGCGGCAGCTCCAAGACGAGTGGAAGACCAGATCCTGTCATTTTGGTGATTATGGGCTTGTTCTATCGAAAACAATTTTTCGTCAGAGAATATGACATTTTTCCAATTTGAAGCAGCGGAGTGTTGTTTAAGCAAACGACATCTCTCAAGGCGAACTTTTTTGTCTTTCTCTGTAAGCAATTGCGCATTTCTGAGTTTGTACGGTATCAATTGGAGATCATATTTCACTATACGCTGCACGGTGAAGCGACTTATCCCCAAGTCTCGCGACATTTTTCTCACCTTGGTATGTGGATTTCGGACTAATCTTTGTTTGATAATGTGTTGGTTCCTAGCAGTTCGAACAAACCGCTTGCGTCCTCTCCCAGGATGTTATCCGATGTTGCCGAGCTCAACATAGCGTTTAATTGCTGAAGAAACTAGCTGACGACTAACACCAAGAATGTTTACTATCTCACACTGCCGTTTTCCACGCTCATACAATGAAATTATGGCTCCACGCTGCTCTGACATAACGTAATGAATATATTTTAAAACTTTTTAGCCAACAATATTAAAATGGCGCCAAAGAATGAAGAAAGAATAAACAAAAACAAAAGAGAACGCAAGGCATTCCATTTTTAAAATATTACTTTTTTAATTTTGTCAACGTTATTTTGGACCACGGTGTATGAATCCTGTCAACAAATATAATAAACACGTATTTCCTGCTTGTTCAAAAAACGACCCGTTCAGGGGGTGAAAAGAGGCAAACAATCTAAAAATCAACATATATTTCATTTTAAAGGTTTGTCGGGACGTTGATCACGTAAATGCATTTTTTTATAATATATTTTTTTTAATTGTAAAAAAATATTATCGATAAAGAATATTTGTTGATAATATTTTTTCTATAAATATAACTATATTCATTGAACTTAAAACTAAAACTTATCAAACCAAATTAAACTTGGCGCAAACAAAGCCGCGCCAAAAGCTAGTACAAAATAAAAAGCCAACATATTGCCTACTTTCGCACTCCAAGTAACTTTTCTTAACCACCAAGAACTAAATATACGAATATACAAGCCATGACCCAATTCCTTACGAACTCGTTCCGTCCTACAAAGTTTTGATTGCTATTAGTTACCTTTCTGCGTTCACTTTTAACATTGTTTTTCGGTAGATGAATTGTTTGTTGAATAAAAAAAAATGTTATATCACCATATTTTTATTTGTCTCCTTAGTTTGAGCGTCCAAATCTATACATATAATAAAATTGTAACTAAGCCGAACCTGTACATTAAATGTTTTTTTGGAAAATCTTATTGAAATAAACATTATTATCGATACAGAGGCCGAATCTATAGTTTTTAGAATTTCTGTCTGTCTGTCTGTCTGTCTGTCTGTCTGTCTGTCTATTACCGCATCACAGAAAACCCACTGGAGGGATTTTTATGAAATTTGGTATGATGGTAATTGGTTATCCGGGTCAACATATAGGATACTTTTTACCGCGGGAAAGTATCTCATTTAATTTATTATAAAGAGGCAGAGTTTGTTTGTTTGAACGCGCTAATCTCAGGAACTACTAATTCGATTTGAAAAATTATTTTTGTATTAGATAGCCCGTTTATTGAGGAATAGCAATTATTGAGGAATAGAAATATATAGCTGATGATGATGTTCTCCTAGCCGATTCCGGCTACGGCGGCCAATCTCATTGAGATTAGCCAACTGCGCAGGAGATATTATAGTGCTCAAGTGTACGCGCAGACACAAGTGCACTCTCTATTCCTGTCACTCTCATACTCCGGTGGGACGACCACTCGACACGACCGGCGAGAGTTAAGGCGCAGGACCGACGGCTTTACGTGCTCTCCGCGGCACGGGTGTGAAACACCGCCAACTTCCCAACTCCGGGCTGTTACTGAGACTTACTATACAGAAAGACTCAATAACTAAACTTGGCCCGACCCGAGACTCGAACCCAAGACCTCCGGGTGGGCAGCCGTACATGCTAGCCACTACACCACCAAGGCAGTTAGTTAGTTAGCTATAGGCTATATATCATCATGAAAAAATTTCACGGTTCTAGCGAGGGTAAGTCTCTAGTTAATTATACAGTGAGTGAAAATATACATACTAAAAATAAAACTTATACCAACTAGTGAGTACAAATGTAAGTATTGGTTTGTTAGTTTGGATTTAGAAGATAATTTTCAATTAACTTAACTGAACTTATTCCGATTTTTTAACTAAAAGTGGGCTCTCTTACATTGGACAAACAAAGCGATCCATTAGAACCCGGGTCAAAGAACACATAGCTGATGTGAAGCACCGTCGCAATACAACATCTGCTGTCTGCAAACATAGCCAGGACCGCCCAAGCCATTATATTCGTTTCGATAGACCTCAAATCCTGGCGAAAGAAAACCGATATCGCCCTAGAATGATTCGAGAAGCCATTGAAATTAAAAAACATCCAAATTTCAATAGGGAAGATGGCTGGGTACTACCATCGTCATGGGATCCTGTTATTAATATAATAAAATCAAATAATAAATATAAACATAACAGACAGGCAGATGTAGTAAGTTCATACTGTGTAGATCAAAATGACAGCTTATCTGATTAATATTTTTCATTTTTCATTTGTAAAAGTATATATTAATAGTGTTGCTTAGTAAATTGTTTTTAAATAATAGCTAACTAAATTAAAATTATTATCCTTAATTAATTTTAACTTTTTTAAATTATACGGCTTAAATAATTAATACTATATTTTATATTTTTCTTTATGGTTATAAATATAATAATGGCAACACTAAATATAGATTACTAATTAATATTTTTAAAATTGTAATAATTATAAAAATAATAGCAAAAATTAAATAAATAATTTTCCATATTCAATTATAATTAAAATTATAAAATTATAAAAATGTTTAAAGTTAAAAAATATTGTAATGTAATTGGTGCAACTTTCATTTTGTTAATTGTGGGTAGGCTGTCTGTAACAACTATACATTCAAGACATGTAACACCTCAGTCTCTCCCGTGACCATGGATGCTGTAAAGCATTCGAAACGTCGGGAACCAAAAATCAAAATAAATCCGCGAAATAATCCGAAAAGATAGTTTTATTTAATAATGTCAAACATTCGCGTAAATCTAAGAAAATATTAAAAGAAAGGTGTTCTACTCCTGAGTTTGAAACTTATTATTTTGATGGTGAATATGGTAGCAAAAAATATCTCTTCATTCTAGCTTCGGGAGATAGATGTCATTTGACGGTCTCTACAGTCTTCTTTGCGTGTTAAATGATAAGGGTGCCTGTGTCATTTTAAAGGGATTCTAAAGCCTCCAGCAAAGTATCAGTATAGTTGGAATACCATTATATATGCGAAACTTTTAACTGCCTCGGTGGTGTAGTGGCTAGCATGTACGGCTGCACACTCGGAGGTCCTGGGTTCGAGTCCCGGGTCGGGCCAAGTTTAGTTATTGAGTCTTTCTGTATAGTAAGTCTCAGTAACAACCCAGAGTTGGGAAGTTGGCGGTGTTTAACCCCCGTGCCTCGGAGAGCACGTAAATCCGTCGGTCCTGCGCCTTAACTCTCACTGGTCGTGTCGAGCAGTCGTCCCACCGGAGTATGAGAGTGACAGGAATAGAGAGTGCACGTTGTGTCTGCGCGTACACTTGTGCACTATAATATCTCCTGCGCAGTTGGCTAGTCTCAATGAGATTGGCCGCCGTGGCCGGAATCGGCTAGGAGAACATCATCATATATGCGAAAAGTACGTTTGTATGGAGTAACAAGCACATATGTATATTTTTGTTAGTCCTTCGCACTGAACTGGCTCCTCGGGTTTGGAAGAAATTTATTTCACAGATAAACTATAACTTTATTTAATACTTTGTAAGATTTACGCGAATATTTGACATTTTAAATAAAACTATCTTTTCGGATTATTTCGCGGATTTATTTGGATTTTTGGTTCCCTACGTTTTGAATGCTTTACAGCAATCATGGTCATGGGAGTGACTGAAGTGTTAGATGTCTCGAAGGTATAGTTGTTACAGACAGCTTACCCACAATTAACAAAATGAAAAATTGCACCAAGTACCTTACAATATTTTATAACATTTTTATAATTTTAATTAGTTTTATAATTGAATATGGAATATTATTTATTTGATTTTTGCTGTTATCATTATAATTATTACAATTTAAAAAGATATTAATTAGTTATCTATATTTAGTGTTGCCATTATTGTATTTATAACCATAAAGAAAAAATATAAAATATGATATTAATTATTTAAGCCACATAATTGTTCTGTGTAGTATAAAAAGTTAAAATTAGTTAAGAATAATAATTTGAATTTAGTTTGCTATTATTTAAAAAGACAATTTACTAAGCAACACTATTACTATATACTTTTACAAATGAAAAACATTAATGTGTGGATCAAAATGATAGCATTTCATATTTAAGAAATTTAACATTTCTGACAAAAATATAGACTATAGAAATTATAAGGTCAATAGAAATAGTAATGGTACTAAAATTGGTAATATTTTGGAAGCTTAACAAAATATCTTATTTACAGGGGCAATCATCTTCGGTTCTGATCAAGAAGTGGCTGGTGTAATGAGAGCAGTGGAACGCGTAAATGCGACCAGTTCCTTCAGTTGGATCGGGTCTGATGGGTGGAGCGCGAGAGCTCTGGTCTCTGAAGGCAACGAAAGAGCTGTAGAGGGAACGATCAGTGTGCAACCTCAGGCGAACGACGTAAAAGGCTTCAAAGAATATTTCTTAGAGCTCAATGTGAAGAATAATAAAAGAAATCCTTGGTTTGTCGGTAAGATTGATTTTATAACATTTTTAGGTAAAGATATTTAAGTTTTTACGTATACATATGATTTTCACCCCCTTAAGAGATTTCTGTAATAAAAAATATTCCATGTCTTTTCCAGGGTCCAAACTATCTTCTTATTAAATTTCATCTAAATCGGTTTTGTGGTTTTTGAGTTTATTCGTTACAAACATACAAAAATACAAATCTTTCCTCTTTATAATATTAGGTTAGAAAATAGTCCTCAAAATGATACAATCAAAGTAATTACTGCCTTTTGTAACTTTTTTCGAATTAGTGGTCCTTTCTTAAATATTTCTTGGAAAATATAGGGTCCATTTAAATAAAATTTGCACAAAGATAAAAAGTCAGTTGAATTTATATTAGACAGCCAATTCTGAAGAAAAATGTAGTTATATTGTTGGAACGTGCCAGGGCGGTAACCTGGGCGCGGGCGGCGAAACGTGAGGCGCGGACAGGCGCGGGTAATCAATCAGACCTGTATTGTTGGATTTTTTAATGTTATTTCTAAAATGTTTTTTATGTTCTTCATGTTTTAAATGTTTTGTATATTTTTAACGAAAGGAATTTAAAGTAGCGGTTTAATAAAAGGATATAAGTGTTTATTAAAAAAAATAATGCGCGAAACTTTATTGATTGAGCGACGCCATTTTTCGTTTTATTTTGTTTGTAGAAATTATAATATATGAGCTGCGAGCAATAACTATTTAGTAGTCTACAATTCATAATATTGATACTAATTTTATAAATGCGAAAGTAACTCTGTCTGTCTGTCTGTCTATATGTCTGTTACATTTTCACGCTTAATCCGCTGAACGGATTTAGATAAAATTTGATATGGAGATAGTATGAAATGCTGGAAAGGATAAAGGATGGTGTTTATTCTGGAAATCATCCTTTAACAGGGGGGGTGTAAGTTTCTATGGGGAATCAAAAACTTCACTTTTCAATATTTTTAAATATATATATATATATATATATATATATATATATATATATATATATATGCGTATATTTTATCCAATACTAACCGTTAAATATTATATTACAGAATTCTGGGAAGACCACTTCCAATGTCGCTACGCTGGTAGTCCTCGCACGCCGTACAACGGTCAATACAAACACGCCTGCTCTGGAAAGGAGAGGCTCACTGTGAACAACACTGAGTTTGAGAGACAACTACAGTTCGTCTCGGACGCTGTCATGGCATTCGCTTATTCGATCAAGTAAGTTATATTGATAATAATACTCAATAATATTTTATTTCCCAAAATGGCATTCATACAATATGTACTAACTCGTATGTGTAGTTAAAAACATAAGTACAATACAAATTGGAACAACTGATTTAGGTTGTTTAATATGGTCATCTCTTTCCCCGTACTAGGAGACCTGTATTCCGTCGAACAGAGCCAATCCTCTAATATTCAGTTTAGTATTTGTAATATGAGTGTGTTTTAGTGTTATTCTATAAAAACTTTTATCGAACTCGACAGCTAGATAGTAGATACGTGCATTTAAAGTGTTTGTATGGAATACGTATGCGGATTCAGCTGTCTTATTACATAAAAGAACTTAAAAATAATCTCTGAAAAATGTTGCAAGAGTGGTTGCGTAATACTCAATATTTCTATCAAAGTAGAATTTTTTTTTGCATTGCTAACGTGATGATATCGCTTAAATGGCATACACATGTACATATATGTTAAAATATATTAAAGAATATTTTTTGAAGTGAAAGTTCTTTAGGCGCGCCATGAGAAGGAAAAAAGGATTGGCGTTACGATGTTTGTAACGGAAACGGTTGTTACGGAAGTGAATTAATAGTCAATTAAAAATTATTTAAATTATTATATTACATGAATGGTATTTTAAAGAATAAATTAAATAAAAATAGATATTTATAAAAAAATATGTATATTTATTTTTAAATGAGCGATAGAATTAAATAAATATTGTTAAAAAAAATATTTACTTGAAATATTTTTTTATACATTATAAATATGATTATTTCACAAAAAAATTGCATCCCTATATTATTATTTATTTTATTAGAGTATATAATTTATTGAATCATTACAACATTTGATTGAAAATTAAATTTTATTTTAACACCATCTGTACTATGTGATTAATAAAATATTGTTTTCCTTTTTAAATCGATAAAAAAAATATTTTTGTAATATATCTTCTATTTTAACACCTCCAGGTAAATTTCTAAGAAATTAATTGAATTTCTATGAAATCTATTGTTAACTGACACGCCGGCGTGTCCGCGGTCGTGGAGGGACTAATTATTTGAAACATAAATTGAATTTCATAAATAGTATTGATAACCTACAGAAGTTTCACTTCTTGCGCGTGTACAAATTGATACAAATTAAAACAATAAAACAAATATTTATAAAATATTCTTAAGGTATATATTCGATAGTAAGTTTTTACTAATTATTGATGATGATGTTCTCCTGATCGATTCCGGCTACGGCGGCCAATCTCATTGAGACTAGCCAACTGCGCAGGAGATATTATAGTGCACAAGTGTACGCGCAGACACAACGTGCACTCTCTATTCCTATCACTCTCATACTCCGGTGGGACGACTGCTCGACACGACCAGTCAGAGTTAAGGCGCAGGACCGACGGCTTTACGTGCTCTCCGAGGCACGGGGGTGGAAACACCGCCAACTTCCCAACTCCAGGCTGTTACTGAGGCTCACTATACAGAAAGACTCAATAACTAAACTTGGTCCGACCCGGGATTCGAACGAGGACCTCCGGGTGTGCAGCCGTACATAATAGCCACTACACCACCGAGGCAGTTACTAGTTATGATGTAGTAGACCAACTTTAAACTGAGCGACCTCGAATCAATAAAGCTCTGGATATAAATATAACCGTATTCAATGTTATCACCATTACTGCCGCGGGAGCTTTATTTTCCCTGAAAAATGCCCGTACATTAATCAAAGTATAAAGAGTAAATCATCGTATATAGAAAATCCATTAGGTAAGCTGTTACATAAATTGTATACCTACTAGTACATACATATATATGTATTACATACATACATACATACATAGATACATACATAGTACATACATATGTATGTATGTACGAATTTCATCCGGCTTCATTCAATTATTCAAGTGAGCACATAACCAATTGGGCTATTAACAAAAAGTTATTTGCGATAATAAAACCATAAGTAAGGGTACCTATTAATTTGATACATAAAATAGAATTAGAAGACAATCCCAGAGATTATGGAAAGTATTATAATGCCCCAAGCTTCCGGCTAGTTAAATTTAAAACCTTCATTTATTTCTATTTCATCCGAAATCTCAATAATAGAAAATATTTTCCTTAATATTTATGACTGAACTGACGCGTAGCCCTCGGGAAAGCTATTCAAGTAACAATATATCCATTTGTTATTTGTTACCAAAATTCTGGGAAAACAATTGACTAAGAATAAGTTCACAGCTTCTATGTTTCATAACTTATTTAAATAGCTATCGAACAAAAATTAACATAAGCTTCCTGCTCAAGATCTATGTATTTGATTATTTCATTTCAAAAATAAATTACTCATTTGGCTTCTTTTTAAAATAAATTGCTAAAATATCTTGTAAGGAGATTTGGGGGTTATAAGAGATTCGTCCCTAGGTAGGTTTTAGTAGTTAGTATACCTAGATTTCTCAGAGATAAGATATTTTCCCGCACTAAAAAGTTACCCGGACAACCAACTATCATTATACCAAATTTCATCAAAATCCGTCTAGTGGTTTTCTCGTGATGCCTTCCCAGACAGACAGACAGGCAAAAAATCTTTCGGCCTCTGTATCGATGATAATGACTATTTCAAAAAGATTTTCCAAAAAATATTTAATGCACAGATTCGACTTAGAATTTTATTATATGTATAGATAACTACTATCAACCTGTTAAAGCTAAAACTAACACTAAAAAGTATCCAGCTATAACAAAATTATTTTAAAAAATTACTAGCTCTATAAAGCGTGTAATAATTCTAAATGAATATTGTTCCCACATAACCAATGATGTGGCAACATTCGTAAGCTTTGATACACATTAATTAATTATAAGGCTAGTATTGAACTGTTTGGATTCTCATTTAAGTTGCTTCGATTAACAGTTACTTCGATTGAGACATTAATGATAACATTTAAATAAGCACTTCTATAAGTACTTATGAATCGACGAATTTTGTATTTATACTAGAGACTTGCCATCGCTACTCGCACATATTAAATACTCGAGCGAAGTCGCGAAGACAAGCTAGTTATAAAAAAATCGGATAAATGCGAGTGTGACTCGCACACCGAATATTCCGTAACATGAAAACAGACTGACTGACAGACAGACAACAAAGTGATCCTGTAAGTTCCTTTTTTTCTTGTGATATAAGGAATCCTAAAAATAAGAAAAAAATATTACAATCTACTCATAATTTAAAATATGATTTTCTAATTTTGTTCTAACAACATCGCAATTCATTTTAAAACTATGCAAAGCAGATCTAACTTCAAGAAGTTTAAACACGCTCAGTTGCCAATAAATACTGTTCACATTTTAGCTACTATGGATATTAATCAGGGTGGAAATTGTCACTGATTGCGTGCTTCAGTCCGCTCAACGACGTCCTTGGATTTTCGCTCCAAATCTTCAATGGAGAAACACAAATTGTTGGACTTCAATTAGACCCCTTTCTAGAATTAATAATTTATGTTATTAAAAGTATTTCTTTGATTTATGACTTAAAGTAAAAAGGCATAAATCAAAAGTTCAAAAATATTTGATTCTACACAAAATTTTGTCTTTAACGTTCCATGTGTTGGTTGAAACACATTTATATTTCAATTTAAGTTTCTTATTTAGTGACTTCTGGGAGTGCCATTTAGGCACATTTTTACTTACATCTATTTTTCTCCTACGACATTCGCGTTATCAAAATACAATAATAAATAAGGTATACTTTATCAAAATCAGTTCAGGCGTTTAGGAATTACGAGAGACGCTTATACATCTTCGCGCAGTCGGGTAAATTAAATAAATCAAACAAATAATTAAACAAACAAAATCAAATAGAGCAATTTCCGTTTTTATATTTAATATTACGAGTAATATAAACTCTCAAGTAAATGAGCGTGAAAAGCCGAAATCTAAACACGCTTTTAATGTACAAAGTAGATCACGCTGACACGCAATTTCGTCTATTTTTATTCGCTGATGTATATTAATGATTCGTCCTACACTTACTCATCACGTTTTGTTAATTACTTTAGGTAACCTATTTCGCAAGCCATTGGGCTAATTTTAGTAATTATCACCAAATTTGTAAGTTTGTTCTATGTTAGTTAGGTTCAAAATGAATTTTTCAAATTTCTAAATGAATTTTTCAAATTTCTAAATGAATTTTTCAAATTTCACAATGAATTTAAATTGGATTACTATATGAGCCCTTTTTAATCATTAAAATATATCGCTAGTTTCAAACTCAATCACTAAACAAGAAGCGTGTAAAACTAAAAATTCAAGATATGAAACTTTACATCTACTCGTAATAATAAAATTAAGTTAAATATATAACTAGCGACTTACCTTATAATAATAGACTAAGACGAAACAGTTCAGTACACTTTTTTCCTTTGCTTATCTTATCTTTGGGGTGTTATAAGTTTGACGTCGATGTCTGTCTGTTTGTGTGTGTGTGTGTTTGTCTGTCCTGTGGTATCGTAGCTCTCAAACGGATGAACCGATTTCGGTGCGTTTTTTTTTTGATTTGAAAGCCAGTTTCCTTGTGGTGGTTCTTAGCTATGTTTGGTTAACATCGGTCCAACAGTATAAGAGTATCAGCTCTTTTGGCGTATGATTACTCGATTCGTTAAATGAAAATTAATTTGCGTAGGGGTTTTTTTTAATTATTTTGTTTACTAGCTATAGACGAGCTTAAGGGTTCTGAATTAAAAAGATTTGGAAACAGATTTTTTTTAATATTATGTTCATATAGATCAATCACTAGTTAAATAAAAAAGTCCATTTTTAAACTGAATAAAAGATACATTTATTGAGTACAATTTTGATGTTATTGTGGGTAAGTAAATGTTCGCGTTGTGGTGAATTCGCCAACGGCGTGACAAGTTGCGGCATCACAAAAATCCTGTGCACTTGCTGCGAGGCGACACTGAGTGAATTATCGTGCGAAATAAATATTTTATTTTCCAACAATTGTTTTCGGCGAGTTTCAATTTTCAACGGCCGTTAACTAGATTCAAGTTGATATATGAATATTATTGTTGTAAAAGCTATGCTGAAATGTTTGACTTGTAGTGAAAGTAAAATGTATAATTTATCAGTTGAATTGAATAATATAATTGCTTTTCATAGAAAACGGTATATGAATTGTGAAATTACTTTTAAACTTATTATTCCAGTCTTTTTTTCATGAAAATTATTTTAATTGAGGCTTTAGGTATAATCTATTCATTAAAAAAAAAACAACCAAAAATAATGATAATCGGTTCACAATTGGTGTGACAAGATATCGTGTATCAAATGCAAAAAAATGGCACCCAAATTATGCCCTTTTTTTTGAAGTCGGTCAAAAGTGTATAAGGCCTTAGCTTTATTTTTAAAGGTATTTTAATAACTTTTATCTGTCAGAAATAACAGGATTCTACAATCATACAAAAATAAAAATCTAAAATTATATAAGTCGTAGAATCATAAAATTATATGATATTATGATTCTACGACATCACAATTTAATCTGTCATTTGAATACAATTATCAATATTTCTATTCTCCTAAGAGATGTTGATGAAGTAATTGTGCTCAACTGGTACGCCTAAATGTCACAAAATAAAGAATAATAATAGAATTTCCAATCTTCAACGATTGTAGAGGGATATCTCGTGACTCGTCTAAGCCCTCTTGATGGTACATTCAGGAGATTAGCTCGTAAAAACGGTTAACCCTTTTCATGGCAAAGCGAACTTTTAGCGTCATCTACTATCTTTTGGGATCAAACCCTTGAAAATCTATTGAACGCTCTCGCCCCGGATTATTTCCAAATAATCTGAATTATTGCGGGATCTTATCCTTGTTATATTATAATTGAAAAAGTTTGATTGTTTGTATTTCGGTCATTTCTTCTGATATTTCTTGTTTGGATATACATGAATATATTTCTTTTTACCGACTTTAATAAATGAAGGAGATTATCTGTCAAACTACGTACAAAACTTGCTCATATTTGGCCCGTCATACTTTACGCTTGCGAATCTTGGACCATGAAAGAAGATTTCCGGAAAAAACTTGAGGTATTTGAAGTGTGGGTGTATCGCCGCATGCTCTGAATAATTTGGATGGATAAAATCACCAACATCGATGTCCTCAGACGGATGAAACGAAATAAACCCGCAATTGTCTAAATCATCAAAACAGGAAAAACTTACGTACTCGTAGCTAGGACACGTGCTAAGGCATGAGCATTACCAACTACTGCGGACTATTCTGATGGCCAAAATTGAGGGTAAAAGAAGTGTTGGTAGAAGGAAGATGTCCTAGCTCTGCAACATCCGACAATGAACTGGGATAAAGGGAGTTGATCTGTTCAGGCTAGCTCTGAATAAAGAAAAATTTACATGCAGGTTTCCTCACGATGTTTTCCTTCACCATTAAGACATCATGTTGGAAATAATTCGCACATGAACATATCAGAGGTGCGAGAACCGAGATTTGAACTCGCTTCACTCGGTTTCCAAAGAGAGCGCGTTACCACTGGGCTGCGTTAATCTATATAATATGTTACAAGATATATTTTCATATCAAGAACTGGTTGTGATAATTATTTTTAATGAACCATTTATAAGGTATAAACAGTTGCCCTCAAGATTTGAAAAATAAAATCACCTTAAAGACCCTAAAATTTCAATTTTAATCCATATATCTTCTTCTAAGAAACATTTCTCACTATCTAGCAATTCAATTTTTTTTGTGTAAGTGTAGTTTTTTTTATATATATTCTTTTTTAACAGTTCATTCGAGAGATTCGAGCTTGTTCTAAAAATGAGATTTAAATGTTTTAAATTAATAAACATACGTCTGTTTATTTGGGTTACATCCGGGATAAAGAGCTCCCGCCGGAAGGTAGACGAGATTATAACAAGATTATCTTTTAATTTTATAATATTAATAGCGACTCACCCTCGCTTCGCTCGGGTTCATCCTTAGGTGCATTTTAACGGTTATTATGGAATAGACAAACTATACATAATTATATTACATACATAGATACAAAATTACAAAATTACTGTACTTTTTGATTTTCCAGCTGATTTTCTGGCTTTTCCTATTTTCGTTTATACTTAAACGACCCCTAACACACCCCCAACAAAAACAAAAAAAAACAATTATTGAAATCGGTCCGTTTTTGAGCAAAAAATTAAATTTGACAGGGCAGTGTTGCTAAGTCAATTTTCTGAAAATCGAAAATGATGAAAAATCTGTGAATTTCTATATAATTCTATATAATTCAATATAATTTATAATTTCTAATTGAACCTATGACCTCTGTCTCACTAACGAACTATCGGATATATCATTTTGTTAGTCGCTTATGTATTGCAGTAATTAAAGGCTTTTTTATCTTAAAGAATACTTGCTGAGCTATACGCATACCTTCCTTCATTTCGCCTCAAAATAAAATAATAATATGAAATAGAGTATTATTAAGACTTTCAGGTAATTTGTTTTTAAGAGTTGAGATATTTTAGAGTAAATATGTACTTTTGGCGATACGTTTGGCTCAGTTTGTAGTGAACCTACTCGCCGTACCAGCGGTCGCGGGTTCATCATCTGGTATCCATAACACACACAATAGCCTCTAAACTTACCATGGAACTAGATCTTGTACCAATATATTTATTTATTATTATTATTTGTAGTTTAGTTTAACGCTCGTAAAAATAATTTATTTTTACAGAATCATCGAGATTTTTTTAGTAGAGAAATGTATTTTCATTGAAACATACAAACAAGTTTTTGTACATAAGGTATAAACCATCGGTACGGAAATACTCGCACTTGCCCTATTTTTTTAGCGACGATATAAAAATTCACACAGATTTATTCGACGAATTTACACAAGGATGAGTATAAGTGATGATATAAGATCGTCTCGGCACCAATTATATGAACATCTTATTGATATTCTACGACATTCTCAAAGAGGGAATGGTTGATGAGATACGAGCTTATGTAGGTACGTGGTTATTTCAAAATACATACAGTTAGTATGTTTGTACGTGAAAACTATGTATATATTTTTATTTGTTACATTTATATAAGATTGTTTTAAGAACTTGTGTGATTGACAAATTTGACGGTAATTTATTGAGTTTATCGCGTTTTTCTTTAAAAATGTTTACTTTATCTATACTAATATTATAAAGAGGAAAGATCTTTTGTTTGTTTGTCTATATCGAATGAGCTCTGAAACCACTAAACCGATTTAGATTAAATTTGGTTTGAGAATGTCCTAGAAAGGACTCAGAATAGTTTTTATTCCCGTTTTTGCAGTTTTTTTTTGCCGTTTGCCTTTTTGTCCTTTTTCATGAAATATTGCGCAGATGTCTGTTAAATTATGAACAAGACATGGCCTTTGGGACCTAAGGGTCGATCTTAGGCCTTGCAAAGCTAAGAACTTCGTTGAATTTAAAGCGTCTTTCAATTTAATCTATTAATCAAAATTAAAGTTTCTAGAACACATTCATCTATACAAATAAATAAAATAGAAGTATCTGTTTGTAACATCAAAATAACAGCTTTTTACTAAATTCATATGAAAGCATATAATAGTATGGTACTTATAAGAAAAAATAAAGAATTTTATATTTTTTACTTGTCTGTTTGTTTCGGCTAATGTCCGAAACGGCTGGACCAATTTTGACGGGACTTTCACTGTCAGCTGATGTTAAAAGGAATCACTTAGGCTACTTTTATTTTAGAAAAAGAATTAGAGTTCCACGTAGAAATAAACCATGAAATTGTGAACAAAATCCGCACCCGAGGGAAGTAAGGGTAAGTCGCTAGTAAATCATATAATTTAATAATATATATAAATATGTAAAAAATATATATTTGGAGTCTTAGATATTATATATTTTTTAGGGAAAGTTAGAAATTTTTGGAACCCTTTTTTGTCGTTTTAATTATACCTAACTTGAGATTGTCGGACGGATTTAAATAAAACATTAAATTGTGAATGAAAAGCTTATGTAAGCTACCCTTCTTCACAGTCATAATAGTATTAAGTAGTTAAGGCCTTCAAATACAACGCATATATTATGCTAATTTTTTTAACTAAATTTTGCTTTATAAAGTTAAACTTAAGGTACCTTTTTAAAAAACTAGCGGCTCATATTTGCTTCGCTCGGGTTCATCCCTAGATACGTTTTAAATATGTATAAATTGTTACTAACCAGCGTTAGCCATATAATTTTTTTTCGTGATTTTTTCTCATGTTTTAATAGTTATTCTGCCAATCCAACAAATCAAAGATCATAGAAATTGGTCCAGCCGTTCTTGAGTTATAAATGGTGTAACTAACTCGACTTTGTTTTATATGCATAGATTTGCACTTCGTTCCAACTCTTAGAATGGATATCGAACCCACAAACACCGACATACTCATCATTCCCTACTGCAAAACTAGGGTTATTTTCTTATATAATAACTACAAAAGGAAGCTTGAAGTAGAACAATATTCTCTGAAAATGAAAAAAAGTTACTTGAAAACTTTCACAGCTAGTAATTTCGAACTAATAATTTTCTTTTTCTCTCGTTTAGGTCACGCTTTGAACAAAGTCGATGTTAAAGTGAAACTAACAAGAAAATACGTTTGAAATAATTATTATAACAAAAGTTATATTATTTTCTATTAAAACGTAAAAAATGCAACCCCTAAATTCATGTAAACGGTATTCTTCTACTACTACAAATATTTTACATCAATGTATTATAAATGTGAAAATTAATGTGAAATGTGAAATTATAAATGTGAAAGTGTGTTTGTTTGTCTGTTTGTTTGTTTGTTTGTTTGTTTGTCTTTCTTTCACATCGAAACGTCTAAGCAAATTGGCGTGATTTTTTGTGTGAAGATAGTTGGAGGATATTTTGATATTTACTTCGAAGTCACTTAAAAGTAATCCGAGTGGATTTGTTTTACATGTTTTTTTTTTCTTTAAACGTATACAATATATGCAGCACCATTCTTAACGTATAATCGATTGATAAAAAACAATTAACAACAAAACTCGTAACATACACACAAATAAACAACTTTACGAAGTATCTGTTCCTTTTTAAATTTTTAACGATGCAAAAAAAGGGGTGTTCAACTTTGACGTCGATGTCTGTCTGTGTGTGTATGTATGTCTGTCTGTGGCATAGTAGCTCTCAAACGGATGGACCGATTTCGATACGGTGTTTTTTCATTTGAAAGCCAGTTTCCTTGCGGTGGTTCTTAGCAATGTTTGGTTAATATCGATCCAGCAGTGTAAGAGTATCAGCTCTTTTTCAAAATGATGTAAGGCATTTTGGCGTATGATTACTCGACTAAGTTCTTCATGCGTGCCAGTGTAATCGTTAAATGACAATTAATTTGTGTAGGGTTTTTTTTTTAATTTTAAATTTTAAATTTATAATTATAATTACATATACATACATATGTACATACACCCCAAGTGATTGGGAAATGGGCAGGGAGA
This sequence comes from Brenthis hecate, assembly GCA_951806755.1. NCBI lineage: Eukaryota > Metazoa > Arthropoda > Insecta > Lepidoptera > Nymphalidae > Brenthis > Brenthis hecate. The sequence continues at coordinate 25,028,312 of OX638252.1, read as the reverse complement.
AGAAGGTGCTTGATGGTGTGAGCGCTTGGGAAACCGAATGAGACGAGTTCAAATCCCGGGTCTCGCACCTCTGATATATTCCTTTGCAAATCATTTCCAACATTATTACCACTTGTTCTACGGTGAAGGAAAACATCTTGAGGAAACCTTAATGTCTGACAGAACCTAGCAAGTTTTCGAATGACACGTGAAATCGAACCCAACCCGCACTTGGCCAGCGTGACGGACTTTGGCCAGAATCTCAGAATCGGCTTTAGTTAACGGGACGCCAGAGCCCAGCAGTGGGACTTTAATAATAGCTAAACACAATCACTTAAACATGATTTAAGGCTGAAATATGCAAGGATGAAATACACACAAAACATCGAAGTCGGTTAAAAACACCCAATTACAAAATTATAAAGTAAAACAATTTTTATCAAAATGTATATGAAACGTAATTACTACAAAACACGGCTTATTTCCCCACTCTTCCAATTAATATTCATGATATTCTTTCTTGCATAAAATTTCGCGCACGCATTTCTATTGAAAGCGTCAAAGCCTGTAATGCGAATATGTAATTAGACCTACCAACTTCGTGCTCCAAAAACAATTTAAAAATGTGCGGTGTTTGTTATTATTGCTTGTTTTGGGTCAACCGGATTTTTATTGGTTTTAATAAATATTTTGGTCCCTTTACGTAAACAATTTCGCGCAAGAAATATTAATAATCTATACATATACCTAATAAAATTATAACTAAGCCGAATCTGTACATTAGATATTTTTTGGAAAATGTTATTAAAATAAACATTATTATCGATACAGAGGCCGAATCTATAGTTTTTAGAATTTTCGTCTGTCTGTCTGTCTGTTACCGCATCACAAAAAACCACTGGAGTGCATTTGATAAAATTTGGTATGATGATAGATGGTTATCCGGGTTAACATAAGGATACTTTTTTCCGCGTGAAAATGTCTCATTGCTGAGAAAAATACAAAAACTGCAATATAAGAGTATACTAATATGAAAAACCTAAGAATTTGGTTTTTGGTCGCCTGAACGCGGGCGGAGCCGCGGGCAATGCTAGTAAAAAAGAAAAATTAATAAAATATAGAAGTTTATTATCCAACTAAATCAAAACTTTAAGGAGAAACTAACTCAGTATAAATAATAAAATGGTTTAAGTAAAAAAATTGTTCGTTTTTCTTAAGAAACCTTGGGAAAAATGAATAATTGTTTAAATATCTATACATATAATAAAACAGTAACTTAGTGAAATCTGTACATGAAATATTAAAAAAAAATGGATGTAACATATTGTGACCAACTTGGTAACGCGTTCGTTTGGGAAATCTCTGATATATTCATGTGCGAATGATTTCCACCATGATTACCACCTGTCTTACGGTGAAGGAAAACATCGTGAGGGAACCTGCGTATCTTAGAGAACCTAGAAAATTTTCTAAAGACATTTTAAGTCTGCCAACCCGCACTTGGCCAGATGGACTATGACCTGATCTCCCTCGTATTGAAAGGAGGTCTGTGCCCATCAATAGGACGTTCGAAAGGACTGAATATAATCAACAATACAAAATATTATACAATCACAAGTATTTATACAAGAGAAAACAAAAATGAAACAAAAATAAAGTAACACATGTTCAGGCACTATATAACCTTTTTAACAAAATTGTTCCGCCAATAAGATGAAAAAGAAATGTGCGTTGGTATTTTCATTTCACAGGAAAAACCTTTGAGTATTTTTTTACTTCTATTTAAGAGGAAAGTTGAAAAATATTGGGATTAATCCGAATACTATTTTAAATGCGAAAGTTTGTGTGTGTGTGTGTGTGTGTGTGTGTGTGTGTGTGTGTGTGTGTGTGTGTGTGTGTGTGTGTGTGTGTGTGTGTGTGTGTGTGTGTGTTACAGTTATTATTATTACATATCTAAGTTTTTTTCAATCAGTGAAGTAGCACTAACAAAAGCTAGAATTCACTTGAGACACTCCCATTTGAAAATAGTGGGTATTTAACGGCTATCAACAGAAATAAAAAGTTAGTAATATTGATAGAATAATATTTAATAATCTACACGTAAACTACGTGCCTGAGTTAAATGATATGTATCATAAGCGCCCGCATCATCTATCCGTATTGAGTGATGTGTGTCAGCACAATGATATCTGAATTCAAAGGCACTTCATTATCTATATGAAAATTTGCACCTTTAATATATACTAATATTAGTTAATGTTCTAATTTATGTTGTACTTAGCGAATTACCTCGGTTCGCTCGAGTGTTTCTCCAAGTCATCATCTGTCTGTATGACTATCTGTATATTAAATTTCATCCAAATCCATCCAGTCATTTCAGTGTAGAAGAACAAAACATATACAAATTGTCGGATTTATAATTTTACATAAACAACATCAAAATATGTTAGATTAAATTAAAAATAATATTACTGTTTCTATATTATTATCAAACTAGCGCCTCTAGGAAAACAAAAACAAACCTATCCAACGGGAAACGTACATTTTTCCGGGATAAGAAGTAGCCTATGTGCTTTTCCAGACTGTAATCTATCTCTGTGCCTTTCATCCAGATCCGTTCAGCCGTTCTGGCGTGTAAGAGTAACAAACCTCCATACATCTATACTCACAAACTTTCACATTTATAATATTAGTATAGATATAGATGTCAATAACAAAAGAACATTATTGTACCAAATTGATAGATTTTTATTAAATAGTAACTGAAAATTACAAAGTGCTTTGTGAAAATTTGAAATGTTTTTGGACTGTAATTAATACCGCCGGTTAATTTGGTCTGCTCAGCCGTTCGTTGACTATTAAAACAGACCTTTAAAGTAAAACGTTCAACCGCGATAATATTTGGACTAAAGGCTACAATTAAGTATTGCAGACTATTGATAATTTATTCATTACTTCTAAAGTCATAAACAATTTTCTTAATAAAAATCTATATATTCATATTTTTAAGCACATAATACTTTCTTACTCTTTCTCCCTTGACATGGTCACTGCTGTAAAGCATTCGGAACGTCGGGAACCAAAAATCAAAATAAGTTCGCGAAAAAATGCAAAAAGAAAGTTATTAATACTGTTTGTATGTATTCAGTCCTCTTTAAAGTCCCACTGCTGGGCGCGGGCCTCCCTTTAATACAAGATTAATCAAGCCCTATTCAACCACGCTGGCCAAGAGCGGGTTGGCGAACTGCACATGTCGTTCAAAAACTTGTTAGGTTATCTCAGACATACAGGTTTCCCTACGATTTCTTCACCGTAAGGCAAATCATGTTGAAAATAATTCGCGCATGAAAACATCAGAGGTGCGAGACCCGGGATTTGAATTTGACCCAAGCGAGCGCGTTACCACTGTGCTACCACTGCCTTTTAATATCGATACTATGGCATAGATAACGTCATTCAGAGTCAGAGCCGCTCCTTATCTTTCTTTTGTAAATAAAGTGTATTCACGATATTTCGTTTTCTATCATTCAAAATACTTTTCTTCTGGGAAATACTCGTAGCTTTAATATGTACCTTAATTAAACTTTTATTTAGCTTATTGTTTGTTAAGCATTACTTCTCTTTCGCTCGACAGGGATTAATCTCTCCACGACCGCGGACACGCCGGCGTCTCAATTAACAACAGATTACTCAGAATTTTATTTAATTTCTTAGAAATATACATGGAGGTGTTAAAAAATTGGGTACCTATTAGAAGTCGGTCAGAAATATTTAAGGTTAGTTAAAAATGTACGCTATTTTATTTTGTAGACACACAATCCAAATAAATTCTCAAAGGGGTAGCTCAAAAGCCAGAAGTGCAAATGTGTAAAAGCTTTCAGAAGCGCAATCGACCAACGCCCCCTTTGTAATCTTAACGTTTTACTGTAGTTGTATTCTAACAAAATATATGAATATAAAGAAAGAATAAATGTTATATATTAAAAATACGAAAAAAAAAATAAACTGAAATCTATACTAATATTATAAAGGCATAGTTTGTTTGTTTGTTTGAACGCAGGAACTACATATCCGATTTGAAAATTGTTTTTGAATTAGGTAGCCCCTTTATTGAGAAAGACTTTAGTCTATATAATATTTTAGCGATAGGGTGCTATATGGTGTAATAAATTAACACGTAAAACTGAACGATATATTTATTATGAGTACGAGTATCTCATCCGAGTGTCTCATTCCAACTGCGGGCGCAAATACATATAATATAATGTGCTGACGGCACAATATCATATATTATATATATACATAGCGACAAACCCGAATGAAGAGAAGGTAAGTAGCTGTGTAACATAAGGCAAAGAGTTTATTTTTGTAGATTAAACGCGGGCGAAGCCGCGGGCTCTAATATAATAATAATATGTCAGGACATTAACACACAGCACCATCCAGTTCCATGGTAAGCTACGAGGCTTGTGTTATGGATACCAGATAGTCGATACATTATACATATATAACTTTTTTTTAAATACATACATATTATAAATATAAACATCCATGACTGGAGTACAAACATTCGTGCTCATCACACAAATGAATGCCCCCAGCGGGACTCGAACCCGCGACCACTGGCGCAGCAAGTAGGGTCATTACCAACTGAGCCAAACGTGTCGTCATAGTTCTATATAGTGTCGTCATAGCTCTGCTAGTTTATTAAATAAAATGAAAACTCAGGTGTATTTACAGTTAATATTATGGTTTTGCTATAGTCCTATCCAAACAAAAATATAGACATAAAAGGAAGAAAATAAATTTTAAAAATATGTGTAAGTATATTTTTTTGAATATAAAACTCAAATTAATTAAAATAGCTATACTAGGATATGGTATACAATTTTACCTGCTCCATTAAATACCCAAAGAAAAGTTTGAAAATTGTACAGCTAGGTAGCTACTCCTACCCTGGTTTACCTGCGGAGTTAAACAGCGTACTTCAGCGTGTATGACTGGCACATTAAGTTTTACTTTTTTATGTCTGTCTGTCTGTGTGTGTGTGTGTCTGTCTGTGGCATCGTAGCTCTCAAACGGATGGACCGATTTCGATGCGGTGTTTTTTTCATTTGAAAACCAGTTTCCTTGCGACGGTTCTTAGCTATGTTCGGTTAATATCGGTCCAGTAGTGTAAGAGTATCTATCAGCTCTTTTCCCAAATGATGTAAGGCATTTTGGCGTATGATTACTCGATTAAGTGCTTCACGCGTGCCAGTGTAATAGTTAAATGTAAAATGACAATTAATTTGCGTAGGGTTTTTTTGAATTTTTAATTTATTTGTTATCTTATAACACAGTGATTGACAAAACAGCATAAGCCAGTATGCTTAGATATCTATACATATAATAAAATTCTAGCTGACTCGAATCTGCGCATTGAATATTTTTTGGAAAATCTCATTGAAATAGTCATTATTATCGATACAGAGGCCGAATCTATAGTTTTTAAAATTTTTGTCCGTCTGTCAAGGATCGCATCACAAGAAAACAACTGGACAGATTTTGATGAAATTTAGTACGATGATAGCTGGTTATCCGGGTCAACATATAGGAAATTTTTGTACTGCTGGAAAATATCTCATCTCTGAGAAATGTATACTAACTATTAAAACGTTCCTTTCTTTGTTTTTATTATATTACACAAACAGTGATTAAAACGGCAGTGCGTTAAGCCAGTTATAATAAAAAAAATACAAATAAATAAAATATTTAAACTAAAGAGTTATTTCGAGTTGACGACACGTTTGGGTCAGTTTGTAGTGACCTACTTGCTGTGCCAACGGTCGCGGGTTCGAGTCCCGCTGGAGGCATTCGTGTGATGAGCACGAATGTTTGTACTCCAGTCATAGGTGTTTATATTTATAATATGTATATATTTAAAGTTATATATGTGGAGTGCATCAACTATCTGGTATCCATAACACAAGCCTCGTAGCTTTCCATGGAACTAGATGGTGATGTGTATTAATGTCCCAACATATTTATTTATTTAATATAAAGTTTATGAATATTTAAAATGCGGTGAAAGTGAATAAATAAACTTGCGACGTACGGTAAAGTAAAATATCACGTACACCGCAATAATTCAATCAATGTACATATGTCATGTTCCCTCCGCTACCGAATTCGAACCATTGTTGTCGACACACTCTTCTTACATGTTACGAATAATATTATTTCTTACTTTAGAAATTCCTTTCCAGTCGACATTTTGTATGGCATTTCTTTTATGAACTACCCATATGTATATTTTACCTGTATCTCTTAACTGTGCATAGCTTAAAAATGTGTATGTATGTATTCAGCCCTTTTTAACGTCCCACTGCTGGGGGTGGGCCTCCTTTCAATACGAGGGGGATCAGGCCATAGTCCACCACGCTGGCCAAGTGCGGGCGGACTGAGCAAGTCTTTCGAAAACTTGCTAGGTTCTCTCAGACATGCAGATTTCCTCATTATGTTTTCCTTCACCGTAATTCAAGTGGTGATCATGTTAGAAATGATTCGCACATGAAAATATCAGAGGTGCGAGACCCGGGATTTGAACCCACTTCACTCGGTTTCCCAAGCATGTTACCACTGGGCTGCCATGAGAATGTATAGAAGTATTTTATTGTACACGAGCTTTAAGAGATAAAATTAAGTTGTTTTTTTTTACTATAAATAAAAATGTTATCTACACTAATATTATAAAGAGATAAAATTTGTAAGTTTGTATGTGAGGACAATCTCCGAAACTACTAATCAAATTCTGAATATTCTTTCACATATATAAAATATTAGAGCGGAAGAATATGTTCACGAAAATATTAAAAATTGCAAGTTTATATGAAATTTCATACTGGGGGCAATAAATTCTAGTTTGTTTGTACTCTGCTTAAGCATCTTACTGGGAAAAATAAATAATCTTAATTTTAGACATACATATTAAAAAGCAAAGTATTAAATCACTTTGCCTACTCTGTATAAGTTACTGAGTCCTAAAGGTTTTCAGTTTTGATTAACAATTTTTCTTTAATATCTCCATTAATATTAATGTCTACAAATATAAATAAATATTTATGAACATGATTAGGTTAACAAAAATATTTCGACGTTCTACTTCATTGGCTTTCGCGTTGTATCTATACAGTATATTCATAATATATTTAATACATATAACAAAATTCTGAGTCGAATTTGTATATTAAATACTTTTTAGAAAATATTACTATCGATACAAAGGCCGAATCTATAGTTTTTATAATTTTTGTCTATTTGGGAACATATCATGGGAAAACCATTGGACAGATTTTGATAAAATTTACATGTAGGATACTTTTTACTTCGAGAAAATATCTCTGCTCGGAGAAATCTATACTAACCGTTAAAACGTAGCTATGGGACGAACCCGAGCGGAGATACGGTCAGTCTCTAGTCATTTATATGTCTAAATCCATACTAATATTGTAATGTGAAAGTAAATTTGTCTGTTGTCTTTTTACGCTTTAACTGCTGAACAGATTTCGATAAAAATTATATATAAGCTACCCTCGAACCCCGTCCCAGAATTAATATACGCGATCGAAGCAACGTGCAAAACTGTATCATAATATTTTCACCAACTATTGACAAATTCAATGTATATTGTGTCCAATGCAAATTCGTTTTATAGAACATTTTCTTGGCCATTTTTCACCTTGTTTGTACTAGAAGCTCATTGAACCGAAAAAGATATTTCACACGAAATTTTTCCCAGTTTATCCAAGATGCTGTGATATGGCAAAATAATAGTAAATCGTCCCTGTCATATATTCTTCTGGTATCTATAACTAAAGTTACTAATAAATTACTTTTGTACTTTTGTGCTTTTTACTTTTGTACTTAGTAGGGAGGCCCCAAAAGGGGATATTTAGATTTACTCAAGCGCGGAAAATTATCAAAAGGACACATGGACTCTATATTCGTCAAATTGCAAAGTTGGAATGTTTACGGCGACATTTATAAATAATAAGTCAAATTAAAAATTAAGGATACCATTTTTTCGTTTTTTCCCGAAAAATACATTGGTGTAATCAGTTTATTAAAAATTTGGTCAATAAAGTACACTTCTTTAATGATAATTGAAAAACATGTAGTTTATAAAGTAAAAATTATGGATTTTTCCAATATTTTAAATTTTTAAGGATGTTTTTACAGGATGACCATATATGTTTTTATTTTCTCAAAAAGTAGAGTTCAAGACGAAAAGAATGAGCCCTATCTGAAAATTGAACGATTTTTTTTTGTTTGTTATGTAAACGTCCACTTGAAGTTGGGGATGATTTTCAGCCTCTAGAGACCATTCAACATACTTTTCTCGGAAATGGCTAAACATTTCAATTTAATTTTTTTTTTTTATTTATTAGAAATTAAAAATAAAAAACCAAGAAAAAGTAAAAAACCGAGTTTTCTGCAAATATCTCAAAAACTTTGAGGTTATTGTAAAAAGTGTTGTTTATAAAAGTTGTACATTTTTATTAGACCTACAACTTTTGTAGAAAATATTTTTCGATAGAACGTCACAGTAAGCCAGAAATTCGAAAAAAAACTATTTTTCAACACTGCGTCCCCCCATTTCTCGGGGGTAGCTGGGCATGTGGGGCCATTTTATGAATTTCTATTCCTTATATACCTGCTAACATTTTAAAATCATAGAACTTCAGGTTTTCCATATATTTTTTTCTCTTAAATATAAAAGATTCCGATTGGTCTATATATTATATTTACATAAAATTAACAAAAATAAAAAATATTTGAATCCCAAAAAAGTATACTCGGGTTTTAAAATATACTCATAATAAATAAAAATAAAATAATGCGATATTTAATCAAATTACCGTATACACTTATTAAGTGTTGCGTAATGATTTTTCATCGATGGCCTTATTCATATTATATGAGGTTTTGTATATGTTGTAATGTATTTTGCTAGAATATTTTACATATATTTAAAAAAACGTAATAGCCTTATTAAGAAAAAAAACTTTACAATTTCATTTCTTATTTTTTTTTGCATTGATATATAAAAATGTATGACTGTTTTTTTTGGAACGGCTTACTTCTGCTTAAATTTGACCCCTCGTTACTGCTAACGACTCACCCTCACATGCGGAGCCGTACATTTTTCTACGATTAAAAGTGACCTATGTGCTATTCCAGACTTATAATCTATCTCTGTGCCAAATTGCATCCAGATCCGTTCAGCCGTTCTGGCGTGAAAGAGTAAAAAACAACCATCCATCCATTCTCACAAACTGTCATAATATTTTTCTAATATTGGTATAGTTTAATGGGATTATAGAAGTATAAAGAAATATAAACATGATGATGATGTCCTTCTAATCGATTCCGGCCACGGCGGCCAATCTCATCGAGACTAGCCAACTGCGCAGGAGATATTACAGTGCACAAGTGTACGCGCAGACACAAGTGCACTCTCTATTCCTGTCACTCTCATACTCCGGTGGGACGACTGCTCGACACGACCAGTGAGAGTGTCGGCGCAGGACCGACGGCTTTAGGTGCTCTCCGAGGCACGGGGGTGAAACACCGCCAACTTCCCAACTCCGGGCTGTTACTGAGGCTTGCTATACAGAGAGATTCAATAACTAAACTTAGTCCGACCCGGGAATAGAACCCAGGACCTGCGGGTATAATGCTGGCCACTACACCACCGAGACAGTTAATATAAACATAACAATAGCAATAATCAAAATACCAAATATTTCAATTTTATTGTTCCTGAACAAGTTAATAGTAACAACAGTATAAGTTAGAAAGCAATTTTATTACGTTGAGTATTCCATTGAATTGTGTCTATCGAATTAGATAGCACTTTTCATCAATTTATATCAATTTTGTTTGAATTTGTTTATTCCTAACGGTATTGGTTACAATTTTTCATTCCATCAAGTATACTAATATTATAAAGAGACAGAGTTTGTTTGTTTGTTGTGTTTGTTTGTTTTTTGTTCGTTTAAACGCGCTAATCGCAGGAACTACTTATCAGATTTGAAAAATTAATTTTGCATTAGATAGCCCGTTTATTGAGAAAGGCTATATATATTATCCCAGAAAAATGTACGGTTCCCGTGGGATAGATTTGTTTTTGCCTAGGGAAGAACCTAAGAACAGTATAAGTTAGATAACAATTCTATTTCATTGAGTATTCTATTGAATTGAGTTTATCGAATTAGATAGTATTTTTCATCAATTTGTATCAATTTTAGTTGAATTTGTTTTTTCCCAACGGTAATGGTTGTAATTTTTCATTCCATTATACATTTCTTTTTTGTAATAATGCTAATTGTTTTTATATCTTTTATCTTATATTGAAATTGCGTTTGTTTTAAATTACTATCGACTCATCCTGGATTCGCTCAGGTTCGTCACTAGCCGATTCTTTAAATTAACATAACTTTTTTACTTATAAACCGATTGAAATAAAACAAATACTTAATGTTAAATGAAGCTTACCACAATACGTTATTGAAATCGCACCCACATCGGTTAAGCCGTTTCTGAGATTAGCGCAGACAAACAGACAGATGAAAATTCTAAAAATCATTGTTTTGGGTTCTATAATGCTTCAATAAAGACACGGTAATGTTATACATCATTACCGTGATAATGATTAACGAACTCCAATAATAGTTTTTTCTCAAATATCTTCCATGTACAGACAGCGACCAGTTAATATTTTATAATATGTATTATCTATACATAATATAATAAAATTCTAACTAAGCCGAATCTGTACATTAAATATTTTTTGGAAAATCTTAATGAAATACACATTATTACGATACAGAGGCCGAATCCATAGTTTTTTAGAATTTTTGTCTGTCTGTCTGTCTGGTTGTTACCGCATCGCAGAAAAACCACTGGAGGAATTTTGATGAAATTTGGTATGGTGATAGCTGGTTATCCGGGTCAACATATAGGATACTTTTTATCGCGAGAAAATATCGAATTTCTGAGAAAAAATACAAAACTGCAATGTAAGAGTATACTAATATGTAAACCTAAGAATTTGGTTTTTGGTCATCTAAACGCGGGCGGAGCCGCGGGCAATGCTAGTGTATAGATAATATTCGTTCATGTGTCTTATTTTAACACAATTTTATTATTAGCAATCACTTATACCAAAGTTATAACTAACAATGCAACCTAATCTTGGAATTCAATTTTAACCTACCTCTAATTTTCGTATCGAATTGAATATACCTATGTAGTTCGGATGACAATACTATGATTTGGTATCTTGGAGCTGATCTGATGATTGGACCCAGGAGGTGGACGTGGAACCCTTCAGTGGCTACTAATAAACCCTTCAAGTTTGGGCTCATATGGTATATTGGTTTTGACGTGTCTCATACATTTCAGTTTTTTAAAACTATAAATATATAATCATAATCTATACTAATATTATAAATGTAAAAGTTTGTGAGTATGGGTGTATGGATGTTTGTTGCTCTTCCACGCCAGAATGGCTGAACGGATGTGCATGAAATTTGGCACAGAGATAGATTACAGTCTGGAATAACACATAGGCTACTTTTTATTCCGAAAAAATGTAGGGTTCCCGTGGGATAGGTTTGTTTTTGTTTTCCTAGAGGCGAACCCAAGCGAAGCGAGGGTGAGCTGCTAGTAATATTATTTGTCAATTGTGTAAATTATTATTTTTCTTTAACTAAGAAGTAATTCCGTTAATAGGCAATTAAAAATATTCCGCTCTTTTGGCTCAAACTTCTTAAACAAAACATTAGATTTGTACAGTCATTATTATTTCGTGTTTCGAAGTTAAATGACAGTTATTCGCTATAAGATATTGTTAAAATAGTACTGAAAATCATCTTCTTTTTCAAAAATATCTTTCCTTTGGCGCCATTTAAAAAAAACAAAAGAACCTAATAGAATGTATCAGCTGTCATGTTTGACAAACGATCAGCGCCACCTTTTGGCAACGTTATTTACTAACATAGTCTAAGTGTTGCTTCAGATCGTCTATTTATGTACTAAATGCCATTAAAAACTGTCTAGCTTTTTCAGTATGAATGAGTAACAAACATACACACAATATTGTAATGCATATAAGTAAAGTGAAGTTTTTTGCAATTTTTTTACAGAAATATCTTGAATCTAATAAATAGTTTATGAGTTACAGCAATTCAGTCGACTGGCTAGACGTCACTGCCCCTTGCATTTTCAAATTAGAAATCTTGACCTTTTTAACTAAGAGCTCCCTTTTATGCCTTCGCTGCCTGAACTACTTTGTCAGTCCATTAATGTTCATTTTTAAAATCAAAAGGCTTAAACAAGGTATTCTATGACGGTTTGAAAAATAGACATCTAAAAAAACATATTATGCGAAGGACGTGTTATCATTTTATCACGTGCTGTTCCAACGGTCGCGGATTCGAGTTCAGCTGGGGGCATTCATTTGTGTGATGAGCACGAATATTTGTATTCCAACCATGGGTATTTGTATTTATATGTACTTATGTATTTAAAGTTATATATGTATAGTGCTAGTGTATCAACTATCTGGTATCCATAACACAAGTCTCGTAGCTTACCGTGGAACTAGATGGTGCTGTGTGTTAATGACCCAATATATTTATTTATTTAATTTTAGAATTTCTATTCTTTAATAATTGCAGAACGAAATTATATCTAAGTTCCTTGTTCTTTTTTAAAATTATTTTTCAGTGCATACTATTCTTTTAGTAAAAGAAGTAAAATTAATTGAAAAATATCGTTTCCTTTGGCTGAGAAATCAAATCTATACTAATATTATAAAAAGGTAAAGTTTGTGAGTTTGTGAGTTTGTGAGGTTGTAGGGGGTAATCTCTGGATCTACTGAACCGATTTAGATGAAATTTGGTAGGAAGATAGTATGAAACTTTGGAAAGGACATAGTATACTTTTTATCCCGGAAATCATCTCTTAAGGGGGTGAAATGGGGATGAAAGTTTATATGGGGAATTAAGCTAGTGACGAACCCGAGCGAAGCGAAGGTGAGTCAGTCTCTCCTGTGACCATGATTGCTGTAAGGCATTCGAAACGTCGGGAACCAAAAATCAAAATAAATCCGCTAAATAATCCGAAAAGATAGTTTTATTTAAACAATGTATAACATTAAGCAAATCGCCTCGCTTTGCCATAACCAAGCTGAAACAAACATATTATTATGCAAATGTACTAAATTAAACACCTTAAAGTTATGATGTCTGTTTTGAGATTTCAAAATGGTTAGCACATAAGGAGGTCTTACCTATATTTATGTGCACTAGATACTAAATGTTGGCCTGTTATTAAAGAAAATGTATGTATATTTGGTTTCCACTGGCAACTTGAGTGGCAACAACATTTTTTTTTTCATTGTAATTACAATGAAGTTTGTATGAGTATATTACGCGATATTTTCGCGAATTGTATAATAATTCTCATATTTTTTTATTTATTAAAAATTTCATATTTTTAAGAAAATATTCAAAAGTAAAATGGCAAATATTCGAAGTGTTATAAATGGATGTTTTTTTAATAAAATCTACTTATTTTAAGCTTTAAACTTGTTCCCTTCATATATCTGTGTATATTTTTAGTTAATTTGTTATAATTACCTCTACGATTCAATTCAATTCTTTTATTTCGTGTATTCTAGGAGCGCTAGTTGGGCACAATTTACTTCGCCAATGTTACGTAGAATGGAGAAGACGAACTCTACTGTTTACTTGTTAAGAATTGTGACAGTGACAGTGACAGCACCATGACATCTTTTTGATGAGGAGTATCCCTTCTTAGGCGACCTTCCCAGCTACACAATTTCATAAGTAAAAATTTCAAAAAGACCGCTATTATCCGCGCCTAGCTTGAGTACGTTCTTAGATACCAAGTGTTAACCTATGTCTTATTCCATCTCTCGTCTATCTGTTTACTAAATTTCATCTAAATCCGTCCAGACGTTTCAACCTAGAGTAACAAACATACATACATACAATTTTAACAATATAGTTGTTCGATATATCAATCAACGGATATATCACGCGTTAACCATTCAATTAGCTTTAACACGCTGTTATAGACTTCAAGCACAAACTGTGTTTTTAAATCGTCGTAAACTGGCTTTGTATTCTATTTCCGTGATTTTAAATTAAATATTTTCAGCATATTCGAAAAATCACTTATCCGATAAAACTTTTTAAGTCAAAAGCCATAATTGAATTTTTTTCCACCATATTTTCTTACAATGATACTTGTAGCTTCTTCAAAACAACTTGATCGCAAATAGAGTATTTTGTATTCCGTTCACTTCCTCGTGTGAAGACGTAAGTGTAAATAAATAAGCTAGTCCTTAACTACACACAGAATACTGTTCCTTTAAATGCCACTCAATAACAAGATTGAAAAGCCAAGTATAGTGATAATATACTTACAATTCGCCCAGGCTTTGCCTAAGTTACTCGTAAATAAAAAATATTACGTTTACAATATAAACATACATATTATGTATGATACATACATACAAACAAGTAAGCAACTTACTGGTTGCCATATGCCTTTTTTTTAAGACAAGATATAATATTAATCCTACATTGTCTATAAGTACAGTGTATAAACACTAAATAAATAATTATTTATTTACAAGACACCCAGTTATTATATAAAAACTTAATACAAAATATTTAACATTAGAAGGTGTCACAACATGCACCATATTGTAACATAGGCTTATATACTAAAAGAATTAAAAAGTTAAATCTGAAAGAAAAAATACTAAAAAGAAAGAAACTCCAACAAAAAAAAACAAAAACAAAACAAAAAAAAACCAGAAAAGAAAAAGAAAAAAGAAACCTTAATCTTTATTTTATTGTAGTATTATCTCTATCACTACCCCTAAATTATTTAAAAAAAAAACATTAATTGCAAAAACAGTAAAAACAAGCAACATCATTAATAAAAGTCAGTCACTATTTCTCGAACTCAGTCTATCATGGCAAGGCATCAATATCATCCAACTGATGCTGCTAATGCATCGCTAACTTATGTGTTACTCCAGATCATAATCTATCTGTGTATAAAATTTCATCGAAATCGGTCCAGTCGTTTTAGCGTGAAGGTATACGAAAACATAAACCCTCGCATTTCTAGTAGTCCGATTGCACATACTCCATACCAACGGATAAGATATAAGGAATAATTAAATAGTTTCAAGCAGATATTTAAATTTCATTTGCTAACACACATAACCGAAGCTACATTTATCTATATGGAGATTCGAGAATTTGTCGATTTGTGTAGTTTATTGGATTTCAAAGTGAAATGGACGTTTTACAAATGCCTTCCACTGACGGGAGTGACAATAACATCAAACGATATGGACCGTGCCGAGTGCGAACTGATATGAAGATACTCGAAAATGCAAAAGCGAATATACTAGTGTGGTTGAATGGAATTTAACAATTATTATATAACTAGCAGATCAGCCATACTTCGCTCGGATTCGTCCGTAGGTTTTAAAGGTTAATATGGGATATATATATACCATATTATACATAAATATATATTACATAGCTATAATAAGTACTTGTGGGTTGTATTATAATATTCAAAAGTGCTTGTAATAAGTCTTATTGAATAAATTTTATTTCATTTCATTTTAATGTATTTTCCCGTGGGAATAAGATAATCTCATGTGGTAAAAAGTAGCCTATGTCACTCTCCAGCCCTCCAACGAACAACAAAAAACAAACGAGCGAGCGAGACAACGGACGGAGAGACGAATAGGCAAATAAACAAACACACTTTCACATTTAGAATATTGAATGAACAAAAAAATGAATTGGTAAAGATAAGTGAGATCTAATAAAAAGTTATGTACTAGAATAAAACGCTAAAACTTAGTAAAATATCACGATAATCATTGATTCTATGCTAACTATAGGTTACTGTGTTGTAAAACCAAAAACAAACACACGTTCCCATTCATATTATTATAGTTAGGATTTATTAGTACAATTTAATATGAAACCTAACTCTAAGTAATGAAATTACTCGGTTCGCTGACTTTGAAGTTCACAAAATAGGTTGAATTAATTCCTCTCGCGATGTTGGCATTACATTTAATATAAAATGTGATGTTACCATATAAATATTTAACATACAGCCTTTGAAGATTTTCTTCCTTCTGGGAACATTATTTTGAGTAAGTTTCTTTTTCTTGCTTCCTAAAGTCTTAAAGGTTGTACATCTTGTTTGTTGTGTACTTGGCAGGATGTTGTCCGGAATAATAATCTATATGTAAATAGGCAAAGACAAAACTGTTCAGTGCCGATAATGATTTTTTTTTGTTTAGTAGCTTTTGATGAGTTTTAGTGTTGTTATTTAACAAAAATATGGCAAATTAGCTTTTTTTATATATAGATAGGTAATTTTTTTTTTTTGAATTTTCAATAATAAACATACAAATTTTGATCACTGGGGGAGCATTAGTAGTAATAAAATAAGAAGTCAGTTGATAATCTAGCAGTTTGTAGTGGAGTGGTTTTCGTTTGCTCATTACGTCACCGACAAAAACTTACCTCAGGAATTTTTCTTGTCTTAGACTTTTGAAATCAACTCGGGACTCGAACTTCCTATATTTTAAAACCATTGAGGTAGCTCTGCAACTCTATATAATATTATAGACTAGCGAGTAGCGACTCGCCCACGCTTCGCTCGGGTTCGTAGGGATGAAGGGACGAAGCAACCTAGGGAGTATGTCATTTCCGCAATCTCAAACTATCTTCTTAACACATTTCATCTAAATCGGTTAAGTAGTCTCGGAGCTTATTCGGTACAAACAAACAAATGTTTCCTCTTTATAATATTAAATATACACTATAAGACAGTAGCAAAAAGTGGATTAAAATGCAACTACATTTAGCAAACATTTAAAAAAGACCTCCTGAAAGAAAAATATCCTCGAGATATTTTATTGTATATAAAATGGGACAGAACGAGATGAATGCATCGAGGTCACGCAACCGACATTGCATTTCATGAATTACACTGAAACTGATGAAAAGAAGTAAATTGAAAATGGACTAAACAGGAAACAGGGCCTCTCACTAAGAAGAATAGAATTGAGCTGCTGATTAATATTGTAGTAATTTTTGGGGTTCCGTATAAATAGGACCTAAGTAGTCCTTCTAACTAAACCTATCGTTCATCTGTTTTTTTTCATTCCACTCCATAAATTCACTAGATTTTTCCAATAAATTCTCAGCTGCAAACTCGGCTTGAACAGTTTGTTAATAACAGCCGCAAACGCCCTCAAACTGACGTTGGCCATATGCCGAATTTCTTTTCGATCGTGCTATAAAATAAATTAAATATGTAGGGACATTAACACACAGCACCGTCTAATTCCATGGTAAGCTACGAAGCTTGTGTTATGGATACCAGATAGTTGATACACTACACATACCTATATAACTTTAAATACATACATATTATAAACACCCATGACTGGAGTACAGAGGTTCATGCTCATCACAAAAATGAATGGTTCCAGCGGGACTCAAACCCTCAACTTCCGGCACAGCAAGTCAGGTCAGTACAAACTGAGCCAAAAATATTCCAGTATTCGTACAACAAAAATAAAGAAGTAAAAAATGCACCTGTACTTAGACCGTCGCTCATGATGATAATTTTCAGCACAACTTTTATATTTTATTAATCCCTCAACGACCGCGGACACGCCAGCGTTACAGTTACAATAGATTTCTTAGAAAGTTAATTAATTTCTTAAAAAAATACCTGGAGGTGTTAATTAATCATATAATCTATATATAAATTCTTTATTGCATATTAACAGAGTAACACTGATAATACAGAGACCAATGTGGGCAAAGGTGGACTTATCTCTAGAAGAGATCTCTTCCAGCCAACCTATAGAAGTGAGAAATAATGTTATATGACGGGACTAAAAAAACGCAATTGATTTAAGATAAAATTATAAATAATTATACAATTAAATAAGATAAAAAAGACACATATAATGATAAATATACAATAACTTACATATTATACATACTATATACACATATACATACATATATACATACATATAAAAGTATAAATATAATCGTATGCATTTGGAATACATAAAAATAGTGGATCTGATAATAAAATTAAGGACCAATTTGTGACAGAAGGTACTGTTTTAAATTTTTTTATAAGAAATTATAGGGTAGCTTTTTGAATGTATTTAGGGAGTTTGTTCCAGAGTAATGAGGCATATACTGAGAAAGAGTGCGAAAAAAGTGTGTCTATTCCACTTTGATGAATGAATTTAAAATGCAACAGTGCTTACCGTATATCCTATGTATATATGTATACTAAACAGCTTCAACCAATCCCATAACTTAGAAATTGGAGGACAATATACCAAAGTAACTTTAAAATCAATAATTTCGATGTTTACATGCACCATTGTACCTATTCACTTTTATATAAGATACGTTCACTGAATGGGAAAACGCTACCGTAATGAGGTTTTCTGAAACCGTGCTCACTGATTGAAGTTACGTAGTAAACGATTTTATAAGTCGAAATGACGCAATATGCGAGAGTTAACAGATTCGATTTGAGTGAAAACTACTGCGGCCTGCTTTATTTTTATAAATATTAGCTTTTCCTGCGGCTCCGATCACGTATTTATGTATAGCTCCAGACTTTATTGTCGATGATCGTAGAGTAATATTAGAAAATCTTCTCCAATAAATGAGGTCTAGAATTCCAAAAGGTTTTTCAAATTGGACTGGTAGTTTCAGAGATTAGTGCATACGAACAAACAAAAGGATAAAACACAGGAGAAAAAGGTACTGAACTGTTTTGTCTTTCCCTATTTATTCCATACATATGTATGTATATAGATGTATAAGTTAATATTAAGATATTATTTACTATCTAATACATTGAGAAGTTAAATATATAAACATTGATTAATATTTCGCTAAAATATGCCAAAAAATACACGCAAAAACACAATACTTATACATAGTATTATTATTTTTTAGTACTTAACATTTTCATGACTTGTTTATGAAATAAAAATTAAAATATGGCTTTTAGAAGAAATCAGCCAATTTCATTTCAAATAGATAACTAACTTTAGATATACCTTACAAAAACTTGTAAAAGCGGTAATCCACAGAAGGTTTTGAATATAGTAGCTTGTAAGACTTCATGTGAAAGGGGCACTACTAAATGTTTTAGTACTTAATACAACATGAGATAAAACTTTAGACGTTGCTTTTAAGCTCTTTCATATACTAGATATATATATATATATATATATATATATATATATATATATATATATATATATATATAGTATATGAAATATATATAAGGGATGCTTAGTTATCCATCCGGTAAATTAAAAAATGTGCTTAAACTTGAAACCTATCTAACAAATAATAAAATTCTAACTGAGCCGAACCTATACCTACACCAAATATATTTTGGAAAATCTTATTGAAATAGACTTTATATTATTGATACAGGGACCGAATCTATAGTTTTTAGAATGTTTATTTGAAATAAAATAATTATCATCTCAATTTATACTAAACTTTAAACCTAGGGACGAATCCGAACGGAACGAGGGTGAGTCGCTAGTATAAATAAAACCTATAACCAAAATATTACATAATAAATAAAACCAATAAACAAAATATTACATATTTTGCACAAGCCTTTGTGTTGAGAACATCGGGATGGATTTTTTATAGATTATGCTATACTAATTTCTAAGTGCAGTTCCGCTCGCGGTACATCAATAAAAGGCACAATAATATGTTAACCCAGAATATAAACTATCTTTATTCACACAAATCTGTTACAGCTTGATGAAGTAACAAACAGACACACACAATCATAAACTTTTCGTTTATAATAAATATGTATTAGTGGGATAGTAATGATAATTTTATTTCTATTATTTAAACTTACATGATATTTGTTTTACATTAATCAAAACACAAATTTGGAAGATATTTGAGAAAAACTGTAATTTGGGGTCTTTATTTATTTATGTACCAGAAAAAACATACAAGTGAAAACAGATATCATGTGTACAAAGGATCACTTATCTCTTTAAGAGATCTCTACCAGAAACCCTCAAGCGTGAGAAAATATAAAAATAATAATGAGGTGCGGTGTAGGTTCAAATTACAAACATCAATTATAATATAAATATACAAACATACATACATTCGTGCATAGTTACATATGTACATACATATTTACATAGATACTTACATACATACATTACATATTGACGCAATGAAACTCAAAGTAATGATTTTTAGAAGTTTTGTCTGTTAGTCTATGCACTTGTGCGCGTTAATCTCAGAAACTGCTAAACCGATTTGAGTGCGGTTTTCACTAATGTATTATAGTTACTTTCACTTCACATTCGTTTCATAAATAGAAAAGTTATGTCATTAAACGATCATCTAGAGATGAATCCGAGCGAAGGGAGGATGAGTCGATAGGATTCTAATAAAAATTAAATATTCATAGATAGTCTAGAACTTTAAAGCCTAAGCTATCGATTCAACCAAATATTTCAGTTTAACACTTGCCACTTAGCCGTGCAAACAGCTTCCAACCTAAACCTACACTCAGAACAAGGTCAAGATGAAATATTTGCTCTCCCAAACCGTTGAGAGAGATCCCTTAATTAACATACGAGCTCATAGGTAGAACACCTGTTAGGTTATGTTGTGGTGAGCTTGACAATGCGTTCGTTTAATTAAATTATACGGAAAAGGTTCACATATATGAATGTACTAGCGACTCACCCTCGCTTCGCTCGGGTTACATACAAAGTAGCCTATGTCACTCTCCAACCCTCCAAATATCTCCACACAAGAAATCACTCCAATCCGTTACTTTGTTTCGACATGAAAGAAGGACGAACAAACACACTTTTACATTTCTAATATAAGTATGGATTTAAGAAATTACAATTAGTTATGAAATTCTAACTTAAATTTTTCTATTTAACTATTTATGGTTTTACGAGTTTTCTTTCTTTCTCTCTTTCGCTCTATATCTCACTCTGTCTCTCCCTCTCTTTGGTTTTATTTATCTTTACTTCTTACTCAGTCTCAGGTTTTAAGACCATATACCTTTGTGTAAAAGTTAATATAGTTACTTGCATTGCCCGCGGCTTCACCCGCGTTCAGATGATCATAAACCAAATTTTTAGTCTTTACATATTAGTATACTCTTACATTACAGTTTTTGTATTTTTTATCAGAAATTAGACATTTTTCCGCGGTAAAAAGTATCCTTTATGTTGACCCGGATATCCAGCTATCACCATACTAAATTTCATCCAAATCCCTCCAATGGTTTTTCTGTGATGCGGTAACAGACAGATAGACAGACAGACAAAAATTCTAAAAACTATAGATTTGGCCTCTTTATCCATAAGAATGTTTATTTCAATAAGATTTTCCAAAAAAACATTTAATGTACAGATTTGACTTAGTTACAATTTTATTATATGTATAGATTACAATATTTAACTGTTTACAGCTAGCTATTTTCATCTATTTCAGTAGAATAAAGTGCTTTAATTAAATATGAAAGCAAACAGTTGAATTCGCAAAACCTACAAACGCAAAATTTAGAGAGAATATTCTTGGGTTTGCTAATGGTACATTCACACGCGACTTTAGGATGCTAGCGATGCTAATAAAATAATAAGGAAGGCGAACTTCAGAATTTTTGGTATTTTTTTTCAAGTTTATAAATTATGATATAACTTGCAATAATATACTGGTACGTTTCAAATTAAAATGGATATAGTATGTTATCCTTGAGAGATAGACATATGCCATCGCGGACTTTTCTGTAGACCTATATAAGATACACAATTCCACCATGCATTATTTTGTTATATCTCAAAGGGTTTAGGCAGCGTTTTCGTTGACAGCTCCCAGACGTCTTATTTTTTCCGACACCTCCAACAAATATCGTTATATTTTAGCCAATGTATACAAAAACTTAATAAATTATATACTAAAACCTTCCTCTTGAATCACTCTATCTATTAAAAAAACCGCATCAAAATCCGATGCGTAGTTTTAAAGATTAAAGCATACATAGGGATATAGGGACAGAGAAAGCGACTTTGTTTTATACTATGTAGTGATATGATAAACATCTATTTCACATAACAAAAATACTTAGTACCTACTCTTAGTGTTCAAATAAAGTCTAGAAATGAATACTATGACCTCCTGCAGTTACCTTAAAGTTTATTTTACAAAAAACATTTTCTCCATTACCTTACGCGTAATATATGAAAATGCCTTTTGCGACTTGATATAATGATATAGATTTTTCTTTAATTATAATATAAACTAGCGACGCACCTTCGCACCGCTCGGGATCTTCCCTAGTTACGTTTTAATGTTTAGTATAGATTTCTCAGAGATGAGATATTTTTCCACAGTAAAAACTCCTATATGTTGACCCGGATAACTGGCTATCATCATACCAAATTTCATCAAAATCTGTCCAGTGGTTTTCTCGTAATGCGAAAAATATAATAATTTAAAAACTATAGAATCGGCCACATTATCGCAAAATATAAAAGCCCAATGGATACAACGACACAACCGATGAGAGTTAAGGCGCAGGACTGATAGCTTTATGTGTTAGAAAAACTCATTGGACTAAGTAAATTTGATCTGACTCGGGACTCCAACCCAGGACCTCCGGATCTGCGGCCGTACGGCCACTATACCACTGATATATTTACAATACTAGTATATAATATGTACATATAATTAACAAATACCTACGTAGCTATATCACAATACCAGCTTAAAGCCCACGTAATGCAATTTGAATTACATTAAACTTCATGTTCTCAAGGAACATGAACACGCGCTAAGCCGAAGACGGAACATGTTACCTACCTCATATAATCCCCATTGATCAGGAACAAGATAAATTAATTTAGTATCGACTTAAACAAACATTAACAATTTATGTTTTGAGGCATGTTATACGTATAATCTAAATTTAATGAAGTTATATTTGAATGATGTTCGACATGTTCTAGAAACCCATTCAAAAACATATTCGTGTTCATAATAGAAGCAACATTTAGCAAGAATATCTAACATATTTTTTATTTTAGTAGTAGCTTACCATGGAACTAGATGGTACTGTGTGTTAATGTCCCAACATATTATTTATTTATAAAGAGTGACTTTTTTTCTTGAAACTTATGTGAAAATTCAGAATATATCAAAATTGATTGGATTAGCCTCTTAAAATGTACTAAAAAAATACCTATAACACCCCTTTTTGTAGTCGATTATAAAATGGGTGGACTTCAATTGAACAAAGAGTACGAATATCCGGTTGAATACAAACCAATTAATCAACAAGTGATCCGCTGCGTCTGATAGGTAGATAGATGTTAACGTTTCAATAGCGAATTTGAAAATGTACAATTTTATTGATGAAATTTACATTATGGACGACTATTGGCTTTTCATTTATGATGGGCAGAAACTACTGTGATGGAGGGTACGGATTCGATTCAATACTTGTGTTGACGAAAGTTTTTTTGTTTGTTTATTTATTTGTACCGGATAAGCTCCGAAACGACAGAACTGATTTAGATGAAATTTGGTTAAAAGATAGTTTAAAATCCTGGGTAGGTCATAGAATAGTTTTTATCCTGGAAATCGGCCCTAAGGCGGTGAAAATGGGGATAAAAGTTTGTATGGGGAAGCAACCTAAGAGCCAAACCTGAGCGAAATAAGAGTGAGTCGCTAGTGACACATACATATGTTTGGTTTGATCTCTTTGACTGATTACATATATGTATGTATAAAAATCTTCCTTCAAGGCAAGGTTATTATGAAGATGACAAATTGTATGTTTAATAATAGAACAAACTTAAAGCTCAGCGTGACATTCGCCTGTAGCCGACTGCGCCTGTGTTCATTTTCAATGTTATCTATACACATAAAATTCTATCCGAGTCGAATCTGTACATCTGTTTCCCGGCTGAGATCACTATAGATGTGTTTGTTTTACGTAATTCGAAAATGAATCAAATTTAGTTTCCCGGCTGAGAAAATTCAAAAAAATCTCCCTTATTAATCCTACATGTTGAACGGATAACCAGCTATCATTATATAAAATTTCATCAAAATCTGTCCAGTGGTTTTGTCATGATGCGGTTACAAACAGAAAAAAATATAAAAACTATGGATTCGGTTTCTGTATCGATAATAATTACTATTTCAATAAGATTTTCCAGAAAATATTTAATGTACAGATTCGGCTCAGTTATAATTTTATTATATGTATAAATGTGAATTGATTAACAAATTAAAATTAAAAAAAAACATTTCACAGATTTCAAAACCACTCCCTATTCAGAATTCAGTCAAAAATTGATACAAATTGTATTATTTCTTCTGACATTTAAGTTTATATTGGCCAACAGGGATATGCATGTAGAAGTGTGCGGTGGAAAACGAGGACTGTGCGATGCCATGCGACCAGCTAGCGGGGCGGAGCTGCTTCGCTTTTTGAGAAAAGTCCGGTTCACTGGTAAGATTTTGGTTATTTACTTTGAAAACTCATATAATAATATGAAGTACAAAGAAAGAAACCAGCCCCTTGGATATCAAATGTATGTATTGTCGTATCTCTCTCTCTCTTCTCTCTTTCTCTCTATCTCATTCTTTTTCTCTCTCCCATTCTTTCTCTCTCTCTCTCTTGATCATTGCCGATGCCGACAGACAAACACTAATACAAACTATTACATTTATTATAATAGTCCGAGTAAATATACATACTCATATGTACGAGTATGCTGTGAAAATCAGTGTGTCTTATTCGCAACAATTAACTCTATCGATAACCTTAACCATTATGTAAGTCTAAGCTTTCGATACCTCTAAAGAGGAAAATCCCGATACAAAGTTTCTTGCAGGATTCTTTTTTACAACTATAGTTGGTCTAAGTGCTCTTTAAGTGCTTTAAAGCTACTTTAGCTTGTTAGCTTTTACAACCTGCACTATAACATTTCGAAGTAAAATAACTTTTAAGAAGTGTAACTACGTAAGATAGTAGTTAACTTTTGAGTTAAAAATGCAATGTTCGGTCTAATGTGAATGCGGCATTCTGTCGCGACCTTTGAATAGATGTACCTATAGAAAATTAAAAGTTAGCATTTTAAAACGTTGAGCTTTCTTAATGAAAACTATTTGGAAATGCTTGAGAAGAAGTAATACAAAGAAAAAAGTTAATATTTTTTACTTCAAAGGCTAATATTTTGATATTTCGAAAATAGTATTATAATTTACTAACCACTCACCCTCGCTTCACTTTGCATTCGTCCATAGACAAAAACAAATCTATCCCACGGGACCCGTTCATTTTCCGGGATAAAACGTAATCTATGTGTTATTCCAGACAATCTATCACTGTGCCATCATCCAGTTCAGTTCAGCCGCTCTGGCGTAAAGGGTTACAAACAAACATCCATCTTTCCATCCTCACAAACCCTCACAATATACGAGATATGCGAGTATTTAATGAGACCAGTAATGAATCCGAACAATTCTTTTAAAAAAAATCAGCTATATTATTCTACTCTGAATTAATATTTTTTTTGGATAGTTATTCTTGGTAAAAGTTATAATTCTCTTTATCTATACATATAATAAAATTCAAACTAAGTCGAATCTGTACATTAAATATTTTTTGGAAAATCTAATTGAAATTGACATTATTATGAATACAGAGCCCGAATCTATAGTTTTTAGAATTTTTGTCTGTCTGTCTGTCTGTTACCGCATCATGAGAAAACCACTGGACAGATTTTAATGAAATTTAGTATGATGATAGCTGGTCATCCGGTTCAACATATAGGATACTTTTTACCGCGGGAAAAAATCTCATTTCTGAGAAAAAATACAAAAATTGCATTGTAAGACTAAGAGTATACTAATATGTAAAACCTAAGAGTTTGGTTTTTGGTCATCTGAACGCGGGCGGAGCCGCGGGAAATGCTAGTTTATTAAATAAGGTTATTTCCGTACTTATAATATAACAGATCAGATTCTCGCCATTTTCATAATTGCCTTATTATTCATTTTGCTCAGGTCTAAGCGGAGATGAGTTTTTCTTCGACAGCAACGGCGATGGTCCGGCGAGATATAACATCTTGCATTTCAAGCAGGTTTCCAAAGGGGTGTACCACTGGGTCAACGTCGGCCAATACATAGAGGGGGAACTACAACTCAATTTAGATGGTAAGTTATACTTATTTGTCATATAACATTATCAATTTGGAAGTCTATCAGTGAGTCAGTGAATGTCTTTCTTTATCGTTCTTGATATCTACACAGATATTTAATTTTAAGACTAATGTTTGCCTAAGATTCTGCCCGATTTACTTAGTGTATTTATCTTCTGCCCCGTTCCTAAGGGACTTAGCTTGAGGCCTTCCTCCATAAATACGCAATAAAATATAAATAGAATTTTTTCGGGTCGAATCGGTAGTTCCTTATATTGACATTTACAATACAATATATTAAAATACATTATATATTGTATGGTCTATAATAACCTATATTTTGGCTCCTGATATGAGCGGAAATAGCTTACGTATTACCTCAATTGAATATCAAAGAGGATTCAGTGACATCGAAAATATAGCTTCCTGAACTATATGACCCCGAGAGACATCGTGGGCATGAGTAAATTGGCTTATTGACACTATTTCCAACCGTCTGATTCCCATGTCGCGGACATCACTTCAGTGGAATAAACAAGTAGATTTTAAAAATTACCTATCGTCACCTACACATGGTTATCTACATTAATATTATTATAAAGAGGAAAGATTTATATTTTTGTATGTTTGTAACGAATAAACTCAAAAACTACTGGACCAATTTAGATGAAATTTGGTAAAAAGATAGTTTGAGATCCTAAGAAGGATAAAGAATATTTTTTATTCCGGCAATGATCCCTTAAGGGCGTAAAAATGGGGATGAAAGTTTGTATGGGGAATCAACCTAGGGACGAACCCGAGCGAAGCGAGGGTTAGCCCTAGAATGATTCAAGAAGCCATAGAAATCAAAAAACATCCAAATTTCAATAGGGAAGATGGCTGGGTACTACCATCGTCATGGGATCCTGTTATTAATATAATAAAATCTAATAATAAATCAGGTAGATGTAGTAAGTTCTTACTGTGTGGATCAAAATGATAGCATTTCAGATTAATATTTTTCATTTTTCATTTGTATACAGGGTCAAAAGTATACAGGGTCATTTTTAATTTACTGAAAACCTTTCGGGAATACACTATTTACAACATAACAACAACATCTGTAAGAAAAAAAATAATATATCTTAAATTTAACAAAAATAAAAATATTTTTATTGCACCTTCTCAACGGTAATAGTCCGGCATTAGCAAAAGAAAGTGCGTGTCCGGTGGAGGGGGAGGAGTGGAGGGGCGTAGGAAGCCGCGCTTACTCATTTAAACTTGGCCAGATGCTCCAACTTTAAAGTTTAGAAGGTACAAAAAATATTTTTATTTTTGTATGAAAATAAAAATTTAAGAAATATTATTTTTTCTTGTTACAGGTGTTGTTATGATGTAAATAGTATATTCCCAAAAGGTTTTCAATAAATTAAAAATGACCCTGTATAGTAATAGTGTTGCTTAGTAAATTGTCTTTTTAAATAATAGCAAACTAAATTAAAATTATTATTCTTTACTAATTTTAACTCTTTATATTACACATAGAACAATTATGTGGTTTAAATAATTATTATTATATTTTATATTTTTTCTTTATGGTTATAAATATAATAATGGCAACACTAAATATAGATTACTAATTAATATTTTTAAAATTGTAATAATTATAGTGATAACAGCAAAATTAAATAAATAATTTTTCAATTTAAAAATAAATAATTATTCAATTATAAAACTAATTAAAATTATAAAAATGTTATAAAATATTGTAAGGTACTTGGTGCAATTTTTCATTTTGTTAATTGTGGGTAGGCTGTCTGTAACAAGTATACCTTCAAGACATGTAACACCTCAGTCTCTCCCGTGACCATGATTGCAGTAAAGCATTCGAAACGTCAGGAAATAAAAATCCAAATAAATCCGTGAAATAATCCGAAAAGATAGTTTGATTTAAAATGTCAAATATTCGCGTAAATCTAACAAAGTATTAGATATAGTTTTTTCTTAAAAAATAATTATTACTCTCTTTTTAAAATAGTCAACTTTTGTAGCTAATATCCTCGCAATAAATTTTAAACAAATAATTGGATGTGAATCATTGTTTTTTAAATGTCCTAAAATATTTTAAAGAGAAGTTTGAAGGCCCTTTCAGATTAATTTTACTCCGAGCGACCTTACTAAGTAATGGCGGCCTACAAGTACGCAGCACATGCCCAAATTAAAATTCTGGTAACGGATAGGGCGAATTAACTTCACAATTAGGCAACTTTTTGATCAGTCCTAATTGATGTGCTCACCTGATCTGGTTACTTAATCCTCAAACATGAAAAGTAAAATATAATTTCCTTGTTTACAAGACAAATAATATTTGTCCAAATATATGTTTATTTATATGTGTATGATATATATATATATATATATATATATATATATATATATATATATATATATATATATATATATATATATATATATATGATGTTCTCCTGACCGATTCCGGCCACGGCGGCCAATCTCATTGAGACTAGCCAAATGCGCAGGAGATATTATAGTGCACAAGTGTACGCGCAGACACAACGTGCACTCTCTATTCCTGTCACTCTCATACTCCGGTGGGACGACTGCTCGACACGACCGGTGAGAGATAAGGCGCAGGACCGACGGCTTTACGTGCTCTCCGAGGCACGGGGGTGAAACACCGCCAACTTCCCAACTCCGGGCTGTCACTGAGGCTTACTATACAGAAAGACTCAATAACTAAACTTGGCCCGACCCGGGACTCAAACCCAGGACCTCAGGGTGTGCAGCCGTATATGCTAGCCACTACACCACCGAGGCAGTTATAAATATACATATATATATATATATATATATATATATATATATATATATATATATATATATATATATATATATATTTATATATAATTTAAATAGACACACAATAAATCACTTTTTTAAAATAATGTCATCATATCTATATATAAATAGGGTATACTACATACATAACGACAAAACAGTTCACTACCTCTTACTCCACTGTTTGTCAAACGATTTTTTTTTAGTAGCTATGGACAAGCTTTAGAATGTTGTTGACTTTATTTTTATTTTAACGTTGGGAAAATTAATTTACGCATACCACCTGCATAAATGTAGGTGGGACTCACCGGCAAAGCCAGTACTACCCATGAAATGGAACGCGGAACCTTCCCGGTCTTAATGAGGTTTCATAGGATCGCTTACGCATTCAACCACGACGCCTCGACGGCAGGTCTGCCGAAGCAGACCACAATAGCCATGGGTTTACTCTGACGGTCCACTCTGCTGTCAGAGATTTACCAGGAGCATCCCGCATGGCATACCGGTCACCGAGGTAGTCCGCCTCCCAGTGAGTTTCTTGGCTTCGCGGCCAGCTAGGTTGCCGGACGCTATTGAGCCTCCCCACCACGACAGAGTGAATGTACATTGGAGGCGAAAAAATGTCGTTCACTGGACGAACACTAGTTATCATAACTATATGATTATTATTACTAATAATGTTAACAGATATCCAATTCAAATGGGGGGAGCGTCGGCCGCCCGAGTCAGTCTGCAGCGCCGAATGCGAGCTGGGGCAAGCCAAGCAGTACGTCGAGGGCGAGAGCTGTTGCTGGCATTGCTTCAATTGTACCCAATATGAGGTAATTTTACTCATTAACTATATTTTTTTATAACCGACCTAAAATTACCAACCGAAAAAGAGGAGTTCATAAAAAAAATCTCCCTTAAAGGTGGAAAAATTGCGAAAATTCCACCCAAAATTACTTTGAAGTTGGCGTACCTTTTTTGTTAAACAGAAATTATTCATATTCTTTATCGTATACAACAAGATAGCCCTTATACGGTACAAAATAAAAAAGGTAGTTTTATCGCTTATTAGCGATTTCTTTCTGACAAACGCACGGTTAGCAAATATTGAAGTTCAAAAATAGGAAATCGATATACGAGTATAAATAAGCGAGGGTAAATAAAGCAGTTCGGTACATTTTCCTTCTCAGTTTGTCAGCCAATTTTCTTTCTTTTTTTTTTGTTTAGTAGCTATTGCCGAGCTTTAGTGGTATCAATAAAATGGAAACAAACATTTTTTACCGACTTTAAAAATAAGGAGGCTATCAATTCGACACGTACTCGTATGTGTGTAATATTATTGGAACTGAAAAATATTCACATATAATAATCTGTTAGGGTTTCCAAACAAATGTATAAAATTTTATAGATGTATGTATGTATGTTTGTCAACGGATTTCTCCGGAACTAGTAATCGGATCATGGTTTTTTTTTTCATTTGCTTATATTTATTACGACTTAGGGAATAATAAAGATTTCATCTAAATTGGTTTAGTAGTTTTTATGATATGTACACAGTTTAGTTTTAACTTAAAACTAAAAATTACGAAATAATTTATAGGTTAGGTAAATTCTATTTAGATATGTACATACGTCATACATATGTGTTCCCTTAATTCGATAATGATAATTATAATCAGATTTCGACAACTGGACGAACATAAGTAAATAATTATATGTGAATACGTATTTTTACTGTTTGTTATTTTTTCGCTTTGCAACTGTTTTATAGATTTGACTAAATTCGGAAGCTTAAAGCTCAAATTAACAATTAGCTAAAATTAATATCTAATCTATACATCTAGACAGATAAATAAAATTGAAGTGTCTCTTTGAAATGTCAAAATGACAGCTTTTCACTAAATGCATATGGATGTTTACACGATACATATACCAAAACAACATTTTTTACAATTCTTTTCTATCTGTCTGTTTGTTCTGGCTAATCTCTGAAATGGCTGGATCGATTTTGACAGGATTTTCACGGGCAGATAGCTGATGTAATAAGGAGTAACTTAGGCTACTTTTATTTTAGAAAAAAAAATAGAAAAATTTAATAATATCCGATTCAAATAGGATAGTTGTATACATACCTCGCTAGTTTTAGGATGAAATCTCTAGAAAAAACATTATAATATTTTAAAAATACAAAAAATCACTAAATCTTACAATTCGTACATATCGGCTTTGGCTCGTGGAATAAATGATTGGGGATTAGAAGAAAAGTCCTATAATATAAATATCAAAGTAATTAAACATATAAATTTCGCGCAAAGAAAATATTGTTTTATTTTTTAAAATAAGAATAAATGCATTTATTTTTTTTAAACTAACATGAGCCAAGAATCGAACTTAATTAAAACTAATTTCTTTGGGTGTCGCATTTGTTCCACTCTGTATACCATTTTGCTCAGTAAAAAGGGTTGGAATAGACAAATATACAGACAGACGTATAGTATAAAAAAATTCTATGTTTTCAGTATTTAGTTTTGAGAGGTACGTATAATAAACACTAAGAAGTATACAATAAACATTATTTTATATAAGCATCGATCAAAAAGTACTAGATACACAATCCCATGTAAAAGTTCTCTTAAATGTCACGAATTTTGTTTAGGTAATTATTCTAGTTGAAATAAATATACAACAATGTAAATTGAACCTTAAATACAAAGCTTAAAGTTGGTTTCACACAAAAAATTTAAAAGTACGCTCAAATATTCAAATGAGCGGTCCTTCGGTGAGGACATTTTTGGTCGCTGAGTGTATCTAGTTCTTTTTTGATCGATGTAACATAAGTCTAAAATGCGAAGCATAAAATAAACAAGCCAAAACTAAGTAAGTTTACCAAATTCAATGAACATTCAAGCATAACTTAAATAGTAAAAATATTTATTCACTACAATATGAAATCAGATATCTATTTACAGATATTAAAAAAAAAATATTAAACCGAGGTGTGTGGTGTAAGATAAACATACCCTTAATTCGCTTACATTACCATGAACTTAAGGGTTGATTTCATTGGGGAGATGAGTTTACGAATTATTATTAAACGATGCAGATTATTTGATCATCTAACCCTATGTGAGAGCTTTTCCTGATATTAACTTAATTTAACGGGTGGTTTAACGCTAATGCTGGTACTATTTTCATTAAAATTAACTAACTTTTAATGATAATTTCAATTTAATTTTCGTCCAAATGGCTTCAAAACGTACCAGATGATTACAAATGACTAATTTTATGAGTATTACAATACATACAATTAAATACGTCTGCATTATATCACAGCGAGAGTTAGGAAATATGTACTTATACTGTAAACATTCGACAAACGTTAAAATTAGCTTAGAAAAGCCCATTTGAAATTTAGTTATTCTTAATTAATATTAGGCGATTCTAATTCTTGCTTTGTTAATATTAGAAAGGCGAAAGTAACTCTGTTTGTTTATTTAATTGTCACCTTTTCACAACTAAACAGCTGAACCCATTTAGATGAAAATTAGTATGGAGATAGTTTGAAATCCTGGGAAGGACATAGGATAGTTTCTATCCCGAAAATCATCCCTTAAATGAAAAGGGGTGGAAGTTCGTATGGGAAATCAATTATTTCTCTATTAAGGGATATAAAACTCATGATACCTATGTATACATATATAGCCCACCTATTCTGAGTTCACTATAGTGAGTCTCTAGTAAAACTATATTTAAAGATTTCATTTTGATTTTTGTATATGTAAGCGTACATTTCATATGCTTTACAGCAAATACATTTACAAGAGAGACTAAGGTTTGACGTCACAACTATCACAGGTATTACAGACCGTGTCTAGTGTCTACACACAAATGTATGCAATATTTAGGAAAATATAATGAAATAGAAATTATATACCCAATAATTTTAAAATTGTTATCTGTAAAAATATTAAATGGTTTTATTACAGTATGAAATATTCCCATAAATCTAATAAAGTATTATGATATTATGCGAATTATCAGTCAAATCGAGAAATTATTGAGTTGGCTTCTATCAAAGTGAAAATATTATCCAAAAAAAACTACTAAATATTCAATGTGCAATGGAAGGAAAAGATGAAAAACTGAAAGAGAGAAGAGATAAAGGCAGAAAGACAAAGGTAGATAATCATATTGCAACGGATTATGCTCCGTGAAATTGAGACAGACAAACGTACAGATTTTTGTATATTATCATTACACTATGGAGGCACGTCGAGTGATCCTGTTAATTTTTAAGAAAGATTCTCTACCTCTTTAATGTTTTTCATTTTTCAGTTCATATCAAATTCTCATAATTTTCATTTTTCAGTTTCAGTTCATAGGTAATTATTTTTTAAATAACGTTTACCAAAAGTAATAGTATTAGGCTTGAATAATCTAAATGGCGTCGTCTATTGTGTGGAGATATTTGAGTTCTCCTCACCAGTTGTATTAAGAATTAAAATGACTTCTCAATGAATGAACGAACATGATATTTATGTTCCAGAAATGTTAAAATTTTCCCAAGAAATGAAAAAAGAAAACTCAAAATTCTAGGGAAAAACTTGAACTTGTATTTTTTACGATTTAGCTGTATTGAGACGGTTTTTTTTAGACAATACACTGTTTTACAACAAAAGCTATAAATGGTAAAATTGTATTAAACGTATTTCAAAAAATGCAAATAAATGCCTAATTGTTAAAAGCCATTAAAAATAACTTATTTTTTAGAAGACTAGCGACTTACCCTTGCTTCGCTCGGGTTTGTCCCTAGTTTGATTCCCCATACAAACTATAGTTTATGTTTTATTATAATTTATTTTCAAATTGACGATACCTACAGTAAATAAATAAATATATTGGGGCATTAACACACAGCGCCATCTAGTTCCATGGTAAGCTACGAGGCTTGTGTTATGGATACCAGATAGTTGATACACTACACATATATGACTTTAAATGCATACATATTCTAAATATAAATACCATTACTGGAGTACAAACATTCGTGCTAATGACACAAATGAATGCCCTTAGCGGAACTCGAACCGGCGACCGCTGGCACAGCAACTAGGGTCAATACAAACAGCCAAACGTGTCATCAAAATAGGCTTTAATATTCATCCAATACAGTACGTAACAAATTCTGAAATATAATTTATCAGTTAATGTTACAAATTAGAGACACGAGACTCTACCTGCCAAAACAAACCACCATCCCTTATTATTATTCATTAAATTATATAGACAATTACGACCCCATTGTTTAAAGAGATCTTCATAGGGTTAAGAGGTTCATCTCAAGTAAATACCTTGGTATTGGCAGCCACTCCACTAAGCACTTGGAATTACGTATATTCAATAGCGATATTTGAGGCACATATAAATTATAATTAGCCGTTAAGATTTTTCAATCAATTCAATTAAATAGTAAAGCAATTCAATTTAATACCGAAGTGGCAACTTTAACTGAGCTGCAGTTAAAGATTGATAGTGAATCCAAATAGGGGTTTATACAAAATATTAGTAAAGCAACCTTAAATTTTAGTATAGCAGACTATTTTCCCTTAAAAACCATTTCGTCAAGATTAAGTTGAGCTCACCAGCTCATAATTTATACTAAAAAGATTCCGACGAATTGAGAACCTCCTCCTTTTTGGAAGTCGGTTAAAAATCACAGAGAATTATTGCTCAACTACAATATAAAAAGACATATCATTCATAATATTTGTATTGATTATGTATACGAGGTACGTTTTTATTTTTTTGAGTGGAACCCAATTTCTTTTACTAAAATAAAAGTAGCCTAAGTTACTCCTTATAACATCAGATAGCTGCCAGTGAAAGTCCCGTCAAAATCAGTACAGCCGTTTCGGAGATTAGTCGGCACTAACATACAGACAGACAGACACAAAAATATTAAAAATTGTGTTTTTCTTTTAAGTACCATATGATTAATTTCATAATATGCATTTAGTAAAAAGCTGTTATTTTATATTACAAACAGACATTTTTTATCTGTATAGATAAGATAATACATAATATTCTTTAAATTTTGACTGTTTTTATAACGTCAGTTACAACTAGTTTAACTTTGTAAGTACGTGACATGCGGATGAAAATAATTTAATTCCATGGGACTGTGCGTGCTTAAACTTTCCAGTAGCTGCTAGAAAAACTTTAAGGAGTCACTTTTTTTCGTTTTATAACTCTCAAATAATACAATTATTTAAATTTTATGTACTTTAAACAAATCATAGGTATTAAAAAAACTATCTTTTCGGATTTTATCGCGGATTTATTCTGTTTGTGTTCCCGATGTTTCCCAGAAGTTATTTAGCTAATATACCTATAATAATTTTTGAGACGTTTAATACCTTAGTCTTCGCCGTGGCCATAATTGCTGTAAAGGTTTCGAAATCGTTGAAATTTATTTAAAACTAGTCAGTTCGTCACTAGGTACGTTTTAAATATATATAAATAGTTATTACCCAGCGTTAGCCAAATAAATTTTAATATGGTTGTTAAGTATTCTGAAATAAGTATTCTTAAATTTTATAATTTTCCGCGCAATTTTTTAATTTTTTTCTTCCATAAGAACCTTCTCCTGACAATAACAGACAAAACAAAAAAAAATTGTTAAATCGGTCCAGCCATTCATATATATATATATATAATATATATATATATATATATATATATATATATATATATATATATATATATATCAAATTCGCGTAAATCTAAGAAAATGTTATATAATTATTTTATGTCTATACAGATTCGTTCGCCAGAATCGGAAACAACGTGTATAGTGTGTCCGCGAGGCACTCTCCCGAACCCAACCAGGACAGAGTGCACGTCCATACCAGAGGCCTACTTGAGGCCTGATTCTGCTTGGGCGATTGGTGCGATGTCGTTTTCATCAGTCGGGATTTTGTTGACTGCGTAAGTATTATTTAAAGTTAAGTCAAAAAATATTATTTTAAGTAAAGATAAGTTTATTATATATTTTGCTTGTAAAAAGCTGTGAATTTTTAGAGACGATTAGAGGATTTTACGTAAGAAAATCATGATGATTATAATATATTGATACTTTTCAACGAACTTCAAAAAGGAGGAGTTTCCAATTCAGCTGTCGGCTGAAGTCGGTGCCAGGCGATACAAATCAAAGCACATAAACTTCAAAAATATCTGATTAGGTATCTACTCGTATAGTAAATGAAAACTACTAATCAGTTTTTTTTTTTTGCTTTTTTGTATGTTTCTTTTTTTGAAGTCGTGATTTTCGTATTTAATCCCTCCACGACCGCGGACACGCCCGCGCCGGCGTGTCAGTTAACAATAGATTTCTTAGAATTTTAATTAAATAAAAGCTTGTGAAAATAACACATATACAAACGAAATCTCAACAAATATTTCCAGGAACAGTTACAAAAAATATTTTTCGTCATAACTCTACTTTATAACGTGGTAATAAATCCTTATAAAATAAAAACAAAAGAGCGCGATACAGGGAAAATTAATGCATACAAAATAAGGCTTGGCTTATCAAGTACATAATGGATTTTATTTCATATCGGGTCACTTCGTTAGTGGTGCTTAAAACATTTTATGTCACAAAGCATGTAGTCCGAGAGCCAATTATAAAATTCGTCAAATATACATATACTAGCGCCTCACCCTCGCTCCGCTCGAGTCATCTCTAGTTACGTTTTAACAGTTAGTATAGATTTCTCAAAGATGAGATATTTTCTCGCATTAAAAAGTATTCTATACGTGGACCCGAATAACCAGCTATTATCATACCAAATTTCATCAAAATCTGTCCAGTAGTTCCCCCGTGATGAGTTCCCAGACAGACAGACAAAAATTCTGAAAACTCGGCCTCTGTATCGATAAAAATGACTATTTCAATGAGATTTCCCAAAAAATATTCAATGTACAGATTCGATTCAGTTAGAATTTTATTATATGTATAGATACAGATATTTTACAAAACAATAGGCTGCATTCTTTATGCTTTCTACTCTAAATGATACATTCAAAGAGAATCACATCAGAATCATATCACTATGTTGTCTTGAAATGACATCACAATAATACATTTTATATCATCACTACAAATAAATGTAATGTATATTGCAATTAAACAAGTTATTTAGTAGTTTATTTAGTTGCCTAGATAAAGAACAAATGAAATCTTTGCAAACACACAATCATCTTTTCAATGAAAATGGCGACCGTTTTTCAAATTGATAAATTTACATTGTGGTAATATACAACCTATATAATTAATATATACCTCAATCAGTAATCAAACCTGCAACGACAAAAAAGTTGAACTAAAAACTGAAAATACTTGTTTTAATTTCAAGTTATTTCACAACTATACTCTTTATTATAATAGAAGTAAGGGTTTGTTCAATTTAAGAAATAATTTTATTGCATTGTAAAAATGCAACAGTATTACATTGTAAGCTTCTACTTTAAAGTTGACAGCATATCATGTCATATCAAGTACACAAGGGGCCTTTAGTACTGGAATAATGGATTTATTTTATGAATAATATTACTTCAGAGCTGTAGTCTAAGAAGCAACTGTAATTAATGTTTCATTTTTACGAAATAAATATATCCGAATTATTTTATTATTATTAATATTATAAATGTGAAAGTTTTGAGTATGGATGTTTGTTACTCTTTCACGCCAGAACGGCTGAACGGATCTGAATGAAATTTAGAGATTGTTTTTTATATATCAGCACAATTCGGTTTGATTAATAAATTATTCGTATAGCTTTTCTTTATACAAAGCAGAATTCAATCTCATGAAATGAAGGTAAAAAAACGTAAGCGACACTGTGTCAGGAAAGTCTAGAATTTATGGTCGCCATAATTTCCGTTACTTAACTGGCAACCGAGGATCGCAATTTTTGGTTGACTCTGCCTATAACGGTTTTTTATACAAGAAAATCTAGATACAAATGAATCTGTATTACACTTATCTACTGAATGCGTATACTTAACCTATATTTCTGCTTACTTTTGACCAACTTGAAAAAAGAAAGAGTTGTTCCATTCCTTCGTTGTCAGGTTGATTGTCATCTACACATCCTGGATATATAATATATACTTCTGCCTCGTACGTGCAAATTGTAGGACGATCTTCCTTCTGAGGTTTTGATAAAGTTTTGATATGACCCCTGAGCGCTATAACATGGGGCATGGGGCATAGCATGGGGCAACGCATTCGCAATTCCTCTTATGTTGCAGATGTCTATGAGCGACGATAGATACTTACCATCAGGCGGATCGTTTGCTGGTTTACCCCTTTTGCTATAAAAAAAATGTCCTGCAGTATATGTAATTATAGGCAACCGCAGGATTAAAATAATCGATACTAATATTATAAAGAGGCAGAGTTTGTTTGTATGTTTGTTTGAACGCGCTAATCTCAGGACTTACTAATCTGATTTGGAAAATTCTTTTTGCATTAGATAGCCCGTTTATTACAGCTATAGGCTATATATCATCATAGTAGCTAGCTAGCACCCAAGAGAGCGGAGCAGTAATATTAATAGTATTTATAGTTATATTAATGTAGTTTAATATTCTTTTATTTGTTTGTGAGGTGACAATTTCAGGAACTGCACTAAACAGCTATAAAGGAACATAGTTAAATTAAATTACTTCGCATGGTCCATAGGGAGTAATGAAGTTAAGGGTACGCCCTTTGATCGAAATCCGTTATATTGGCTTATTGTTGTATTGATCCTATCGCATATGCATATCTCATATGAATGGCCTACTAACGATCGTCTTTGTCTTCATACTTCAGCAGTTAAAGGGTGAAAGGTCGACCAACGACGGTTAGGGTACTTCATAGGTCGCAGCCTTTGTGAAGTATTTAATTGTATCAACCCTTTATAGAATATACGTAATAGCTCTACTTCTTCGAATAAAGATATTAGAGGGGTTTATAGGGAGAGACCTCTTTTGTTTCAAAATATTTTATCGTCACATTTCTTTCAAAGATTCTTGGAGAAACATATATTTTTGCTCAGTAACGCACACACTTTAAAAATATAAATAGCTAGCGCTTTGCCTAAAAGTCTATGCGCTACTCCAGGTTATAATCTATCTTTATGCTAAATTTCATCCAAATCTGACCAGCCGTTTCTTCAGCAAGAACGAGTAAATACACACAAACAACACACACACACACACTAACTCTCACGCTGATAGCTGTAGTCCTATGTTTTATTCTTACTTATTATTATTTTAATTAAAACAAATACAAATCCAAAATTGCCCAATTATATACTCTTATATACCAATAAAAGATACGTACATTTAGGTACATTTATAATATATTTTTGCAAACCATCGCTAAAGTAATAAGAATCGATAATAATATATTTTTACTTTTAGATTCGTCTGCGGAGTGTGGGTGCGCCATAGCTCGACTCCGGTCGTGCGTGCGAGTGGGAGAGAGCTATCTTATGTCCTTCTCGCCGGGATACTTATGTGCTACTTAGTTACTTTCGCGCTGGTATTCCGACCGACTGACATTTTATGCTCCATTCAAAGGTAAGATACTTTTACTTATAGAGAAAAATAATGGGGCCTTTAGTTTTATTCAATAGGGTATTTAATGCTTAGGGCATTTTTTTAAAGTAACATTTATTTATTTTTTGCCACAATTTATACTTCAGTGAGAATAAATTATACTAATTTAAATTACTTAGAAATTCTCATCCATCCATTCTGTTTTTTTCGCGATGATACTAAAATGCTGCACTTAGAAATTGTAATTAAATTATTAAATGAGATATTTGTATGAGATATTTGTTTATTAAAAAAAGTAACTTTTAAGTGTTTAAACCAAACCACTATTTTTATATGCTTAAGTTCTAAGTTATCGTAGAAGAGTAATGTTTTAAACTAATTTACTAAATTTAATTTTTTACCTTCGAGTCAAGTAACGGACATCTGCCATGAAAGAATCCAGCCATTAATTTTATTTGTTCCCACCGTCCTAGTTTTTATTTCGAACTCTGAAGTGAAAATTTATAAATTGCTTTTTTTAGCTAATAAATAAAACATTCTTTATGCCAGTTCTTTTCTATTAAATTTAATTACTTTGATCAAGAACGAAACTTTAGATATATAGTGAAAAACCACAACAAATCTATCCCACGGGAACCGCACATTTTTCCGGGATAAAAGTAGCCTATGTACTATTCCAGACGTATAATCTATCTCTGTGCCAAACTTCATCCAGATTCGTTCAGCTATTCTGGCGTGAAAGAGTGACAAACATCCATACATCCATCCTTACAAACTGTCACATTTATAATATGTATTAGTATAGATATAATTAATGGGATTTAACTTTCAACATTTTGGACATCCAATTTCAAGTGTGACAAGATTTGAACTAAATTATTCTTAAAATAACTTTACCAGCTGGCATCCTTTGAAGCCATTATAAAGAAATTGAATTGAAAATAATTTTATTATTAAACTAGTGACTACGGTACGGCGATACGGTTTTAACGTTTATTTTGATTTCTCAGAGATGAAATATTTTCCCGCAATAAAAAGTATCCTCTATGTTGAACCGGATAACCAGCTAGCATCATACCAAATTTGGTCGCATCTGCATTTATCTGTTACCGCATCACGGTAAACCACTGGAGGGATTTTGATGAAATTTGGTATGATGATAGAGCTGGTTATCCGGGTCAACATATAGGATACTTTTTACTGCGGGAAAATATCTCATCTCTGAGAAATCTATACTATACCTTAAAACTTAACTAGGGACGAACTCGAGCGAAGGGAGGGTAATTTGCTAGTTTAATTATAATACTTATTAAAAAAAAATATTTAAAATTAAAAAACAACAAATATTGTAAGGTACTTTGGTGCCATTTTCGAATTTTTGAAATCATTTTCTAAAATTGTGGGTAGGCACTGTCTGTAACAAAATAAATCCGCGAAATAATCCGAAAAGATAGTGTTATTTAGTCTAAAAGATTTAATCACTATCCTCAACATTTCCTCTAGATTTGGTACCGGCTTCTGCTTCACGGTGGTGTACGCGGCTCTACTCACTAAAACAAACAGGATTTCTCGGATTTTCAACGCGAGCAAACATTCTGCCAAGAGACCTATACTCATCTCCCCAAGCTCTCAGCTCGCGATATGTACTGCACTTGTATCTATTCAGGTAAGCGAACGCTTTAACCGAACTCTTTGTATGTATATGTATGTTTGTTTGTATCTGCACAATTTTCTCAGCTACTTTGGGTTTTATATTAATAATATATTCCACATATTTTCAGAAATTCTTAAGCTTATTATATTATCATGACCATATCATTCTTATGTGGAAAGTTTTGTAAATAACTTGTCGGCCTCGTGGTAGTACAATTGTACATATATCCAAAGGTTCGAAGTTCCAGTTCCGGGGTGAGGTCAAAATAGCTACTGAGTTACCGTTATGTAACTCCAGTAGCAAAATCGTGATGGGAAGATAGCGGTATTTACACGTATATGCCTCGGAGTGCTCTCCGAAAAGCTCCGGAAAGCTATCGACCCGCGTTTGATCTCTCACAGGTTATGTCAAGTTGTCATCCCACCGGAACGTGACTGTTAAAGGAATAGAGAGTGCACTTGTGTCTGCGCTGTGTATAGTAATATGTATGTTTGACGACACGTTTGGCTCAGTCTGTAGTGACCCTACTTGCTTTGCCAGCCATCGCAGGTCCGAGTCTCGCTGAGGGCATTCAATTGTGTGATGAGCACGAATGTTTGTACTCCAGTCATGTTTGTTTATATTTATAATATGTATGTATTTAAAGTTATATATATGTAGTGTATCAACTATCTGGTATCCATAACACAAGCCTCGTAGCTTACCATGGAACTAGATGGTGCTATGTGTTATTGTCCCAACATATTTATTATTATTTATTATTTATCTCTAACGCATCTCGTTCTCAGTGAGATTTGTTTGACGGAAAACCGCTTTGAAGGATTTAATTTATTCTAAGTGTTTATTTGAACAATGCTTGGATACTTTACCACGTATCTTCTACATTTTTCGAAAAATCCATTAAGTCACTTTACTAAACACCATCATCAGATATTAATGTATTACTAATTACTGAATATTTTGGAAATGGCTAAAACAGGTCAAAAGATATTGGATAATTTAAATTAAGTAAATTTATATATTTTAGTATGGCGACCCGAGCTTCGATCGGCGTATTCGCTCGTTCAGTAGATGATCCATTGGCGATAAGCAAGTACCACAAATATTTACGAAATGTCACTATATGATATTGTCAGCGTGAGAGTACATAGAAAATAATAGAAAAAGGCTCTAATATAGGTTTTTTTTGGGAAGATTGCGTTTTTTTCAGAAAATAAACTATATATGTATGTATATATGAGGGTGGTCCGTATTCTTAACAAAAAAGTCTTTAGTTTCACGGGGCACCACATAATTTGATTATATACCCATAAGAAACTATTTCAGAATTTTTTCTTTTAATTTTTAAATAACATTTAAAGGTTGCTACTAAGGTTTGAATTTTAAATAAAAACTGAAAATCTCGACTTTTTTTGGATTCTTTTATTCATAAGTTAGGACATAAGAAAATTTAAACAAAATTTTATAAACCTTTTTAATAATTGTATATCAGGACCACTCGACAAGCAAGCCAAAGCATATCTTTCTCACGCAGGAAAGGGGTCGAGGAGAGAGGAGGCGGGGTGAGATCACCTATGAGAGTCTGTCCATGTTTCACTTGCAGTTCTTCAAATGCTTAATAAACATTTAAATGAATAATTAGTGAGACTCTGACTAAAGCTGCCATATAATGCTTTTTGTTAATGTTTGACAACTGGTAGCGACCTTTAAATCGTACCACAAATTAAAGAAACAAATCTGTTTCATTTTTAGATGTATACTAGCATTGCCCGCGGCTCCGCCCGCGTTCAGATGACCAAAAATGAAATTCTTAGGTTTTACATATTAGTATACTCTTATATTGCAGTTTTTGTATTTTTTCTCAGAAATGAGATATTTTCCCGCAGTAAAAAGTATCCTGTATGTTGGCCCGGATAACCAGCTATCATCATACCAAATTACATCAAAATCCCTCCAGTGATTTTTCTGTGAAGCGGTAACAGACAGACAAAATTTCTAAAAACTATAGATTCTGCCTTTGTATCGATAATAATGTTTATTTCAATAGGATTTTCCAAAAAATATTTAATGTACAGATTCGGCTTAGTTACAATTTTATTATATGTATAAATAATCGAATGACAAAGTACCGCGATGATAATTACAAAGTCTAAAAATAAGATTATATATATACATAATTTTAATTTTACAAGAATCGTTCATTTAAGTAACTGAAATAAAATATTATAAAAATATTTAAGAAGGTTATTAAATATATTTCAAAAAAATGAATAAAACCTTTTTAAATAAATAATTTTCACGAATTATATCCTTCAAAAGGAAGATTTGAATCTGATTATTATTCTCCATTAAAACAAGATAAAATATGAATGAACAACGTAATTATAGTACTTAGAATTCAATATTTAGATAAAAGGTCGTCTATTAACATTGATGTGAAATGAATTATTCGTATTGCCTTATTCCTATCTAAAGTTTAGATAAAAGATAGTCTAAAACATAAACACCTAATTTGTTGATTGATGCCGTCCATCTGAAATTCTCACCAAATATTTTAGAATTCATCTCTTTTAATTGAAATAACACTTTGTCTTAATTGAAACGCGGCGAAATTGCTTTATACTATTGTATTGATGTTTAAATTTTGTGCTTCATTATTTTTAATTATTATTTTAATTGACCGAGCGATCAAAGCGAGCGAATCGCCTCTGCTTCAAGTCTGGCAAAATTTGCTTTCCTCTGTCAGTTTGTTGGTACTCCTCTTCAGGACGTATTTTAACACCGATCTGGACGAAACTTGGTATACAGGTTTTACAATTTTATAGATTTTTTGTTGTTGGGGATTTTTGATTGGGCTTTCTTAAAAAAAGGGGCGAAATAGGGCTACTAGGCTTTTAGTTGGTTTCATGAATGTTTGGTGAAGATCTGATGAAGATCTTCGACGTGATGAGCAGAATAGCTCTTTAAAACGCGCTTTGTGCTCGCAAGGTGTACTGTTCGCAGAACTACTTGGTTATTTAAAGAGTTATTATTTTAAGTTTGAATTATTTATATCTAGTGACTTGCCCTTGCTTTGCTCGAGTAGGTATGCCGCTAGATTCCCTGTGTGACGTCATACAAAAATTAACTGAACTTAATTTAAGCACGTTCTAAAAGTACTAATAATATATATATATATATATATATATATATATATATATATA
Source organism: Brenthis hecate (assembly GCA_951806755.1). NCBI lineage: Eukaryota > Metazoa > Arthropoda > Insecta > Lepidoptera > Nymphalidae > Brenthis > Brenthis hecate. The sequence goes on along the minus strand of OX638252.1, from coordinate 24,983,638 downwards.
TATATATATATATATATATATACATACATAGTTCGCTTCTAATTGTTCCAATCGTAGTTACAGATTTTTCTAAAAATTAGCGCATTCAAACAAACATATGAACATACACAAAAGGAAACTTTTCAGCTTTATATTTTATTAGTATAGATTATTCATAGCAACTCTGAAAATCGACATGAATGCTAATTTGACTGCTCACTCATGTTTTAGAATTTCATTACGAATGAGAAGTTTTCTCGTTAAATAGCTTGTATCATTTTAAATATGCTACCATTATAATGTAAATTAAAACGTTGAATTAAAGTATTGTATACAATATTTCGACGTAAGGCGGGCTTTATCAAAATTCTAATCATATCTTCAAGTGCCACAACTTCCTTATTACAAAGTTTTTTATAAGCTAAATGGGTAGGTTGAGTGCCTGACTGGGAATTTTATGTCCTCAGAATATTCTTAACATCATGTCTTCTAATGGCACAACTTTATACAACCGATACATTTGAATTTGAAAATAACTAAGCATATTTATAATAAATTTTTGTAGCAAACGACGATTCGTAGCATCTCTACGTAGTAGGTGACGGAATCGAATCCCAGGCCTTTCAATTATTTATCGCGATAGAGGTATTTTATGACCTAATCCCCCTCATAATGAGGGATGGCCAGTGCCCAATAGTGGGACCTTAAAAAGGCTACATAAATATGTTATTGTAGGATGGTTTATTGCGTAATCTGTGTTATTTATGTAATTAATCTATAAAAAATGCTTAGATCAATATGTTGGACAAAAACATAGAAATGTCCTTACCGAATAAGCACTCATTTGAACATTTAGACACACACAGACGACACGTTTGGCTCAGTTTGTAGTGACCCTACTTGCTGCGCCAGCGGTCGCGGGTCTGAGTCCCGCTGGGGGCCTTCACGTGTGTAATGAGCATGAATGTTTGTACTCCAGTCATGGGTGTTTATATTTATAATATGTATGTATTTAAAGTTACATATGTATAGTGTATCAACTATCCGGTATCCATAACACGAGCCTCGTAGCTTACCATGGAACTAGATGGTGATGTGTGTTAATGTCCACAAATGTGACATATTTATTATTATTTATTATTATTATTCAAGGTTCAATTTACAGTGTTGTATATTTATTTCAACTAGAATAATTACCTAATCACAATTAGTGACAGTTTTAAGAGAATTTTTGAATGGAATTGTGTATCTAGTGGCTACTTTTTCGATCGATGGGGAGAATAGAACCTTTTGGCATTGCTAAATTTTTATTTTTTCTAAACTTGTAGTGTACAATGAAACTAGTATTTGCAGATATATAATATGAATGTAAAAACAAAATGTTTGAATGAAAATGTATTTGTAGAGAGATTTGTGTGTTAAGTGCGTTCTGTAAATAGCAGTAGTTAAAGCCAGCTTTCATCAATGCTCTCTATTCTGTGGCTTATAGTCGTGCCAAGCCAGCTTTCTTAGAAAAATGCTTGATAACTTTTGACAGGTGTTGTCTAATAACTTAGATAACGTAAATTCTGAGCAACGGAACGGCTTTTTTTAGATTCAACTTCTAAAAATTTTAATTTTTCATAGTTTGGATGATACTTAGACATGTTAAATTAATAAAAAATCCAGAACTAGCTGTTACTTTTTACTATGAATAATTTTTCGAACTAGGTTAGAAATTATTCTATTATTATAAAATAATGTAGAAGCAACTTTCGACATACATTATAATAATAATAGTTTTATAAAATTTGAACTCATTAAAACAACTTTCAAAGTTTGTTCAAACTATAAAACTTTGAAAATATAATAAAAATATGTATGTAGGGACGCGCACAGTACTGAGTACTAAATAAATTGGTTTTTGTATTATAAAAAACAAAGATTTCTATCTCTTTCTGTCGATCAATATGTGTATTTTTAACTCAAAAACAACTTTTCTAATTTGTAAGACGTTCTAATCATGAAGCTTAGTCAAAATCAATTATAATATGTCATTTTGCCATCTTTTCTTTAGATTTCTAATCTTCTACAATTATACAACGACACTCTATCTAAGAAAAAAAAACTAAAAAAAACTGTGTCTTGTAAGAAAAAAATACACTAAAAGAAATAAGATCCGGAAAATAGGTCCCGTGCAAAACTTAATTGTATATCTACTATAATATATGTATATAAAAATCAATGTTTGTTCATATTTCACGCACTGCCATATCGTTTTGCGATAAAACTTTGCCGACATTTTTCTTCCACTTGCCCAAAGATTATAGAAAGCACATTTCTGCAATAACTATGTATTTTTATCTATTTAAAACGCAGCACGCTATTTAAACGTATTTTTACATAAACAAACAAATATAATAAACAAATATGTTGGGACATTAATACACAGCACCATCTAGTTCCATGGTAAGCTACGAGGCTTGTGTTATGGATACCAGATAGTTGATACACAACACATATATAACTTTAAATACATAAATATTATAAATATAAATATAAACACCCATGACTGGAGTACAAACATTCGTTCTCATCACACAATGAATACACGCAGCGGGACTCGAACCCGCGACCGCTGGCAAAGCAAGTAGAGTCACTACACACTGAGCCAAACGTGTCGTCAAAATTTATTTTATATATTTCGAGCAAAAAGATTTTTTCGCTAATAAAAAGATAAAAAGTAGGTTAAATCAACCAACCCAACCAATATGACTCTAGACGGGGCTCGGCGGTGTATTTCCAAGGCAATAGATAAACATGGAAGCAAACGGTACAGAAACGTGATACACAAGCAAAGTTTTTCAGCTTCCGGTGTTTCCGACTGACTGATCGATTACCTCCCTTTGAAATTTCCCCTAACAGGTGCATGAATGTTTTAAAAATACTCGTAAACAGCTTCTTTCTACTTAATAAAACTAACACCGAGTTCAGTTCAGTTAAAGTTTTTTATGTAGCGAAAGTGAGCAGTAGGTTAGTGTAGTGGTCCCGTCCGTCCGTCCCACTGCTGGGCGTGGACTACCCTCGCATAGAACAATGCTAGGGAGATCTGACCATAGTCCACCACGCTGGTCAACTTGCTGGACCACTGGCTTGGTTACGGGTTAGCAGATTTCACATGTCTTTCGAAAATTAGAGAAGTTACCTCGAACATGAAAGTTTTCTCACGATGTTTTCCTTCACCATAAAACAAGTGATAATCATGTTGAATAAACAATACCCGGGATTTAAACTAGCTACGCTTAGTTTTCCAAGTGAATGCGGTACCTCTGGGTTACACACCGATCTAAAAGCATGAAATTTTGCTCTTTATACAGGGTCATTTTTAATTTACTGAAAACCTTTTGGGAATATACTATTTACATTATAACAACAACATCTGTAACAAGAAAAAATAATATATTTTAAATTTTTATTTTCATACAAATAATAAAATATATATTTTTTTGCACCTTCTAAACTTTAAAGTTCTAGCATATGGCCAAGTTTAAATGAGTAAGCGCGGCTTCCTACACCCCTCCACCCCTCCCCTTCCACCGGACACGCACTTTCTTTTGCTAATGCTGGACTATTACCGTTAAGAAGGTGCAATAAAAATACTTTTATTTTTGTTAAATTTAAGATATATTATTTTTTTTTCTTACAGATGTTGTTGTTATGATGTAAATAGTATACTCCCAAAAGGTTTTTAGCAAATTAAAAATGACCCTGTATAATAACCAACCAAGGATTGAATAATGCATAATAATTCATATCGTCACTTTTGACATAGAAATATGGAAATGGATGTTTAAGCTTCTCTTCATATTGTCGATGGGGAATCCCATCGGACTCGCGGCTTGTTAGTACACGTTATTGTTACGATTTTGGTTCAGTTTATTTTACATTCATACAAATACTAGCACAATGCCCTGGCTTCATCTGCACGTTATATCTGATATTCATTTTTATTATTTTAAATAAATTTTTTAAAACGTATTACAAATCGGAAATGCCAAATGTCAATTTTTAACCGACGAAAAATGGAGTTTAAAGATAGCCTATGTCCATTCTTAGGATGCAATATCTCTTGCCGAATTTTATCGAATTCTGTTCAGCAGTTTAAGTGTGAAAATCTAACAGACTGAGTTAGTTTCACATTTATAGCATTAGTATGGATACAGGCGTTGGAAGGAAGGGTGCAAGGGTGTGCACTTGCAGCCCTCTGCCATGAAGGAAAATACATAGAAAAAGTTAAAGAATTAAAATTGTATTAGTAAAATCTGTTTTTAAACTTAGATATCTGGGAAAAAATATGATAAATAAGATATGAATATAAATTATAAAGTTAATCATTTAAAGATTAGTAGTTTAATGTGAAGAAGCAGATGAAACCCCCTACAAATGCCGCTGCCCATGTAATAGATACATACATATAACATAATTGCTCTTACACATAAACTAAAACAAAAAATTGAGGCGAAATAACTCGTAATTCAAATAAAATACCACTCATTAGAATTTAATTATAATTAATTATTCAAACAAAAGCAATTATACGAAACTAACTCTACAAATCTAAATCACGTCGAAACGGTTGATAAAATTTACTACATATAAACGTTAGTTAATGCTTCATAGCACAAATAAATTTTAAACTGATTTACATAGAATTACGATCGTGTACTCAAATAGGTACCATATCATATCCATTTCTAGTTAGGACTGTTAGTTTTATGTATATCGTACTAGCGACACCCTCGCTTCGCTTGGGTATGTTTTAATCTTTTGAGCGAAACACTATTTTTTTCCAAAAAAAAGTTGTAAAGTTACTCCTTGTAACATCAGCTATCTGCCAGTGAAAGTCCCGTCAAAATCAGCTGAGCCGTTTCGGAGATTAACCGTAATTCACAGACAGATAGACAGACAGACAAAAGTTTGAATTTCTCTTATAAATACTGTATATAATTTCAAAGTTATTCCTTATAACATCAGCTATCTTCCAGTGAAAGCCTCGTCAAAATCAGTCGAGCCGTTTCGGAGATTAATCGAAATTAACAGACAGATAGACCTACAGACAAAAGTTTGAATTTCTCTTATAAATACTGTATATAATTTCAAAGTTATTCCTTATAACATCAACTATCTGCCAGTGAAAGCCTCGTCAAAATCAGCTGAGCCGTTTCGGAGATTAACCGTAATTCACAGACAGATAGACAAAAGTTTGAATATCTCTTATAAATACTGTATACAATTTCATATATGCATGTAGTAAAATATTTTATTTCGACATTACAAACAGACATTTCAATTTTATTTATCTGTATAGAAGATAAAAATGACGCACTAAAACTGATTACGTTTCGTTATAACAACGCTTATTTACGATGCCGTAAAATAGAACTTTTGTAGACGACCTAGAAATTAACTTGGAAATTATGTATGTATTTTAAGAAAAACTTATGATATGAAATATTAATAAATAAACACCATAAAACCAAAGTAAAAATTTAGTGCTTAGCAATGATTTTATGTGATATCATCCCTAAGTACATTTTAACGGTTAGTATGGAATAGATGGATTATATATTATATACATAGGTACAAAATAAACAGTTCCGAACTTTTTGATTTTCCAATAGTTTTTTTTTTTGGGGGTTTTCCATATTTTTATACTTGTACCACCCCTGATAGACTCCCAACAAAATAAAAAATTATTATCCAAATCGGTCCAGTCGTTTTTGAGTTATAGCAAGACCAATGAACGGCAGTTGATTTTTATATAGACAAAAAAATTGATGTTTTGTAAATATGTATGTAATACTAGCGACTCACCCTCGCTCCGCTCGGGTCATCCCTAGTTACGTTTTAACGTTTAGTATAGATATCTCAGAGCTCAGAGATGAGATATTTTCCCGCAGTAAAAAGTATCATATATGTTGACAGAGATAACCACCAAATTTCATCAAAATCTGTCCAATCGTTTTCTCATGATGCGGTAACAGACAGACAGACAGACAAAAAATGTAAAAAATATGTATTCGGCCTCTATATCAATAGTAATGTCTATTTCAATAAGATTTTCCAAAAAATATTTAATGTACAGATTCGGCTTAGTTACATTTTAATTATATGTATAGATTAGTACAATGAAGTATTTGACTAGCTATGTAAACTACAAATATACCGGTCACAGATTGATATTTGTTCCAGCAAACCTTATATCCTCTATTCCACACTGATCAGTGTAGTTGTTAGGTCGAATCATGTGAATGTGACATCCCGAACTAGGGTCTACTGTTGAAAACTTGGCAAAACACCAAACAACTGTTGTCTTAAAATTAACGACTGCCAAGGCAAGGTACTCGTAGTAGCTCAGTGGTCGCTTGCTTGGGAAACCCAGTGAAGCGGGTTCATTTACGGGTCTCGTACCTCTTATATTATATGCGAAAGATTTTCAACATAATTACAATTTCTCTTACGTTTAAAGTTACTTCTTTATTTATGCTATGATAAGGTATAGTATACTTCCTTTACCTTATCGCGAGGAAACTTTCTTGCCTGAAGGAATCTAGCAAGTTTGCGAAAGACATGTTTTTAAAAGTAAATACATAGTGACTTTAAAAGTAAAAATAACGAGACCTGTAATAATAATATTATAAGAAATATTTTGTTGTAAGAAGAATATAATTTTAAAGTAAAAATAAACAAAGCCAAATGCAGACTTTGTATTATATCTCAAAACAAACTCGAGAACAAGTAATACATAAAACATACTAAAACCGCTTACCAGTTTTCTCTATTCAGAATAAATAACCACCGGTCACTAAGAATCCTTACACTGCTCTGTTGCTTGTACTTTCTAAAGGAAAGATTTTCTGCTGTAGACGCTACGAGACGTCTCCTTAGAAATCTTGAGTGTTAGAAATGAATATTTTGATTTAATTATTCAATAGAATAAAAAAAAGGCAGTGTTAGCCCAGTGGTAGCGCGCTCGCTTGGGAAACCGAATGAAGCAGATTCAAATCCTGAGTCTCGCACCTCTCATATTTTCATGTGCGAATCATTTCTAACATACCACTTACCTTACGGTGAACGAAAACATCGTGAGGAAACCTGTATGTCAGAGAGAACCTGACAAGTTTTCGAAATTCATGTGAAGTCCGCCAATCCGCACTTGGCCAGCGTGGTGGACTATGGCCTAAACCCCCTCTTATTGAAGATTCAATAGAAAGGGTTTTCTTAGATGATGTATTGAACTGACTTATGTACGTATTTTGTGTTAACATAATTGTCTTAACATTTCTTACCATTTCCATACCATACTTTGTTGAACCATAAGTCTTATATTGGATAAAATATGATATCTATAATTAATCAAAATTTAACATAAAATTTTTACTTCAAAATGGAATATTCAAGCAAAATTATGAATTCCTGCTACCTACAGTCTAAAATGTAATAAATTTTATTTTACTTGTATATTATAACTATGACTAAAAATCCTTATGCTTTAAAAATATATCTATAAAAGAGCCAGATATTTAACTTCACTTCAAGTTGGTCATGTCATGTAAAGCAGACTCTCATTTGTAAGTTCCCAGTCAACCCTCGTCAACCTCATTCATCAATCTCACCGAATAAGTTTATGTCTCTTAAGAATGAATAGGATTTGCGTCAAATTTCAATAGTTTACTACGATTGATTGATCTAAATAGCCTCAGCAGCGAATTCTGAGATTAGCTCTGTACGGATGAAGTGAAATGAAGCACGCTCAAATACAAGTGCATTCTTTATTTCTCTCACGCTTAAAACCCCGATGGGTTGAAAATTTGATCGATCATGCTCTTCGAGGCACGAGAGATCTAACCGCCAACTCCATAGCTCCTCCGAGATTTTTTTCACTGAAATATCCAATAACTACACTTGACTCAACCTGGAACTAGAATCCAGCGCCTTCCGATCTGTAGCCTTACTTACTAATCACTAGACGAACGAAGACCGTTATTATTTAAATATAAAGACACACCGAAGTCGCTGTATGTAAAAAAATCACATCCATCTAAATCTCCAGACAAATCAAAAAAATCTTCTTTTATAACATTAGGAAGAATTACTTAACAAAACCTAACAAATTTGATAGATAAATTATAATCCATATTATTTTCAGGTGCTTATAGTGGTGGTGTGGATGATCGTGGCGCCAGCTAGAGCAATGTTCCACTACCCCACGAGGGAGGACAACATGTTAGTGTGCGATTCATACGTCGACGCGTCTTACATGATCGCCTTCTTCTACCCCATCGTACTGATCGTCGTATGCACAGTGTATGCTATACTCACTAGGAAAATACCTGAGGCATTTAATGAGAGCAAACATATAGGTAAGTAGAAAATTAAAGTTAATTTCCTTATACCCAGAATTAATGTTATATATAAATATATTAATAAACTTAACGAAAGAACGGAGAACGTAATATATGTATTATACATGGAAAACAAAAACAAACCAATCCCACGGGAATCATACAATTTTCCGGGATAAAAAGTAGCATATGTGTTATTCCAGACTATATTCTATCTCTGTGCCGAATTTCATCCAGATCCGTTCAGCCGTTCTGGCGTGAAAGACTAACAAACATCCATACTCACAAACTTTTACATTTATAATATTTATACAGATATACATACTCGTTTTGTGCTATAATTTTGAAATACAGACTAATATAATTTGAGTGAAAATAATTAAAAAACTAAAAATGTTTTTCTACAAATAAACCTCATTGAATTTTCCCAGAAAAATTTCTCATTATTTTATTTCCGGAATTTGGCCCAAGCGTATTTTTTGTTAAACGTTCATAAAATAAATGACACGAAGAAAATTAGGGTTTGGTCGAACTTTCAGATCATTTAGTATTGAGACCGATTGCAAGGCACCTTTCACATGCATTTCATAGTTTAACTTATTTTACACGGTGTTTCTATTTTATACTAGAAATACTCTAGAAAATCAAAAACAAAACTTTTTCCATTCAAATTTTAATAAAAAAAGTGATACTGTAAACTTTTTTCTCTAAGCTGAGCACTTGCTCATATATCAATTTTTGCATTTCTAACCTCAAAAATAACGAAGTCTCGTACAAACTTTCTTACTTTAACCCCTTAGAGGATGAATTTCCAAAAATCCATTTTTAAGTGAACACTTACGTCACTTAAGGAGCATTACGCAAAATTTCATGCTTCTAGATCCAGCAGTTTCTTACTTTATATATATATAGAAATTATATACAAATAAATCGCCTTATGAAATACTATAGGTTCATTGCTAGGTTGCTTCCCCATACAAACTTTTATCCCCATTTTTCCCGCCTTAGGGATGATTTCCGGGATAAAAACTATCCTATGTCCTTCCCAGAGTCTCAAACTATCTTCTTACCAAAAATCATCTAAATCGGTTTAATAGTTTCGTAGCCTATTCGATACAAACAAATAAACAAAAAAATCTTTCCTCTTTATAATATTTCTCTAGCATACAGATAAAACCTTCTTGAGCGTGTAGACAAATAGCCCACTAAAATTTCATGATCATCAATTTTTTATTTATTTTCAAATTCATATCAAATTTCGCTATCGGATGAATGATAATCAAACAAACATCCATTCATTTAAACTTACATAATACATATATATGTAGATGAAACCATACTGGTAGCAGGCTGGTGACATCGTGAATAGTTCCGGCTCGGTTAACGAATCAAATTAAACATAAATATATTCTTGATTCAAATAGACTATAAGGAATTGAATAGAAATTGTTAATTGAGCCGCTTTGTCTATCAAATTAATTAAAACTATGTCAACGAAACTTCCCTCCAATCAAAAAGCTCGCCAAGCTTTTTAACAGTAAAACACGACAAGTCCCTTGTGAATAAATATATATTTATTTATTATTGTTACACTTGCTGTGAAGATCAAAGCTTCAATTATTTATATTTTATATGTATGTATATTGTATATAATATATCATATATCAATCTCACAACAAAGAAAAATGTAACAATAGAATAACAGGAAAAAAATTCTATACCTACTAAATATGTATCAAAAAACTCTTTGTGCTTTACATACTTTTAGTGTAGTTTATATATTTGAGTTTTTATTTGTAGTTTCCAATTCTGCCAAAATTGAAAAAATACATTGTTTTGGTAAAATTGCCCTCATTTAGAGCTTTATGAGTTTTAATTCATCAGTGATATCCAACAGACGTAATTACTCCCACGGTCGATAGCTCGACAACAGCATTGAGATGCCTCTGATATTTACCCATTGTAAGCTTGTGTACAATAGAAACTACGCAGGAGATCTGGTATCGCTTTTAACCGCAATTTCATTCGAGTATCGATTTCAAATACTCCTAAGTTTTATTGGCATTGAACTTGAGTACGATGGCGGTATCTGTATTAGTTGGACAAATGTTTTCCCAGATCTTGGTAAGGATTTGGCATATTATTTAAAATGTTCGAACATTTTCTTTGACATCTTTAAAGTATGTGTTTAAAGATTATAAATTACTTTCATTTTAAACGTACAGGACTTATATTAACTTAGAATACGCTTGAAAGATAATTATTCTACCCTAAGAGATAGATTTTCTGTTGTAATTTACCCAGTCCAGTTTTGAAGTATTATTCATTATAATAAGAATTGTCAAGTAATACATTCACAAATATGGTATGGAATTTAACATTTTTTTTTTAATCAAGCAAAATTTTAACTCTCTCATAACCTGTTCCTTTATATGATACATGAACCACTATATATTTTTTTTGTTGGACAACCATAATCAAACTCGAAATTTTATATTTATTACGTTATGTATCCCTTTTTGGGACATCCAGGTCTATTACATATATAATATATACTAATATATACTATGCTAATATATGTCTATATTAATATATACGTACTAAACGAGTACTTAAAAAGAAACAAATATACACGACCTTAAAAGAATTTGATTTTTTCAGCCCGTGTACGGAACCCTGAAAAAAATATAGTACAGAAACGTATAGAATAAAATCTGTACAAAAGCAACATTAGTTAAATAATAAGCTTCTTAACAAATGATTAATGTGCCTATGTGTATATGTGTATGTGTGAGTGTGTGTGTGTGTGTGTGTGTGTGTATATGTATATATATATATATATATATATATATATATATATATATATATATATATATAAAGCATTCGAAACGTCGGGAACCAAAAATCAAAATAAATCCGCGAAATAATCCGAAAAGATAGTTTTATTTAAAATATTCTGGGTCTAGTAAGGGGAAGTTGGGAAGATGTCAATGTACAATATACTCGTATACCCTATTTCTGAAGCAGAGCATGTAAAATTGCTTCTACAGACTACAACACCTGACCTCTCACCGGTCATACGAGATTGCTGACAACAGTTTGTATGAAATAATTCAAAGAAAATAAATTAAATAGCCCGTTAAATACAATAAACTTCTGTTCACTCCAATATTCCCACTTCCATGGTCGGTGTCACAATACCGTTTTGTATGGAAATGTAATAATGGTGAATTTCCAAGTTGGCTGGCATCCTGAGAGTTGCGGTGCTGAGATATCTTATAATGTAATAAGATATTCATAGCTTTTAAGTTTATTTTATCTATTCCGTAGTATTTTGCGAAGAAAATTTTGTATATATCTCTATCTGACTGCGGAGTCAGTCTAATATAAAGTAGCGACTATACAATATATATACAAACATACATACACTTAAAAACGTACATACATAATTATTATACGTATATAGCTAGTTACCGATTGTCCCGGTTTTATTCAGAATGATAAATCTCAATAAACTTGAACGTCATCAGAATTTTTTCCAGGTCTGGAAGCAACAACTCACTTTCAAGTAATACAAAACGATCAATTACCAACGGACACACAGACGAACATTCATTTATTTTTATATATTTGGACTAGTAAAGATACGCGATTATCATAGAAAAACGAAAGAAAGAAAAACGTCAACATGAATGAGGCGGAAGTTTTTCTTTCTGGATTTTTTGATTTGGATGCAAGATCAATTGAAAACTGATTTTAATATATATTATTTTGATTTTAAAAATTTAACTAGATATAATCTGAACATTGAATATTTTTTGGAAAATTTTATTGAAATAGTCATTATTTTCGATACGGAGGCCAAATTTATAATTTTGTCTGTCTGTCACTAGAAACGCACTGGACAGATTTAGATGAAATTTAGTATGATGATAGCTGGTTATCTGAGTTAACATATAGGATACTTTTTACTGCGGGAAAATATCTCATCTCTGAGAAATCGAAAAATACTAAACGTTTAAACGTAACTAGGGACTCTCGCTAATCTCATATAAATTTCAAAAATAAAATATCAACTAAAGGTAGAACAATTACTTTTAAAAGTTATTTTAAGTCAGTGTAAAGTACACAAAGGTGTTTCTTTAAGTTACAAAGAAAGAAAAGTAAATACCTTTAAATATCTATTTACCTGTTCTTTGCATACCTAAATAAAAAATCGTCCAAGTGCGAGTCGAACTCGCGCACGAAGAGTCCCGTACCATTATTTATAAAAACATCAAAAATCACATTTGTTGTATGGAAGCCCCCCTTAAATATTTGTTTTATTTTAATTAAAATATTTATTTTTAAAGTGAATATATAACTAAATATTCTATGAATTTTTCAAGCGTCTACCTATTGCCGTTATCAATATCGAGCAACAACGAGGAAAAAAATCAAGTTCGTTGTATGTGAGCCGCCTTAAATATTTATTTCATTCTGTTTTTTAGTATTTATTCTTATAGCGGCAACAGAAATACATCATCTGTGAAAATTTCAACTGTCTAACTATCACGGTTCATGAGATACAGCCTGGTGACAGACGGACAGACAGACAAACGGACGGACAAACAGCGGAGTCTTAGTAATAGGATCCCGTTTTACCCTTTGGGTACGGAACCCTTAAAAAACAGTACGTCCGAATTCTACCAAGAAACACTAATGCCCGATTTCACCAACAACCCATAAGCTACCACCTACGTATGGGATCCCTAGCTTAAAAGTCCCCTAAATTAGCCCCTAAATTAACTTTCGTTTTACCATCGTCTTTAAGCCCATATTTCGAGCACCTAAGTTTAGGGGATCTTTTAACATTTAGGTGACCCCTAACTGTCGGTGAAACAGAAACTGTCCCCTAACAGCCCCCTAACCATGCTTAGGGGATCCCTTAAACTTAGGTAACGTTGGTGAAATCGGGCATAACACTTGTAGTAACAAACACTAGATATCTTTACAAAATATAAATTTAGCGTGGCAAGAACGTGACGTTTAAATGAAACTCCTAACAATGGCGAACTTAATTGAGTTTTATACTTCTGCAGTTGAATTAAAATAGATGGAAAAATATAAAAATTTAAATCCGACCATTCTTTCGCTTTTGAACTTAAGAAAGTTTTTTAAAGTGAATTGTTTATACAAGTAAATCAAATGTACGATCTTCGACGGGATTTTCAGGTTTTTTTTTTATGTCAAAATAGCTGTAACTAACGGAACTAATATTTCGTTGATCTTCCGAACACCGAAACTTAAATAATAAAATAAAATAATAAATATGTGTATGTATGTACATTAACACACAGCACCATCTAGTTCCATGGTAAGCTACGAGGCCTGTGTTATGGATACCAGATAGTTGATACATTACATATATATAATTTTAAATGCATACATATTATAAATATAAACACCCATGACTGGAGTACAAACATTCGTGATCATCATACAAATGAATGACCCCAGCGGGACTCAAACCCGCGACCGCTGGCACAGCAAGCAGGGTTACTACAAACTGAGCCAAACGAGCTGTCAAATAACCTTTCAAAAGATTTTATCAATCTGTATCTGTTCGTCGTGAATCTTGAAAGAACTATTTAACGCCGCAATACGCAAGCAAACCTGCAAGCGATAGCTAGTTTGATAATAATTACTTATAAGTAAATCTGTAAAACCCTTATAAATAAAAACTATATAATTCGCTATCGGTAATAGAAAACCAAATAATAGACATAACAATATATATATATATATATATATATATATATATATATATATATATATATATATATGTATGTATAAGTGATGTGACCAAGCGTTATGTCACGTGGTCAGAGTATGTCATTTACATACTATACTAATATTATAAAATTTGTTTGTTTCGCGCTCTAATCTCAGGAACTACAAATCCGATTTGAAAAATTCTTTTTGCATTAGGTAGCCCGTTTATTGAGAATAGCTATATACGAGTATCATCATGCTACTACCCAAGGGAGCGGACAGCGGTGTAGTAATCATAAATGTCAACATATCGGACAGACAGAAGCGATGGTTAGTCGCTGGTCTATACAGATAGATAAATAAAATTGAAGTGTCTGTTTATAATGTCAAAATAACAACGTCAAAATGATAAATGCATATGAAGTTATATACGGTACCTATAGGAAAAACACAATTATTAAAAATTTTGTCTGTCTGTTTGTTCCGAATAATCTCTTAAACGACTGGACTGATTTTGACGGGACTTTCACTGGAAGATAGCTGATGTTATAGGGAATAACATAGGATACTTTTATTCTAGGAAAAGAATTAGGGTTCCGCTCAAAAAAAATAAAACGTACCTAGGGACGAACCCGAGCGAAGCGAGAGTGAGTAGCTAGTTTACATAATATACTATATTTTATTTAGCAGTCCACTATTCCTACTAATATTTGACACGAGATGTCGCTACAACCACGGTAATTATGTAACATTACCGTGCTACATCGCTTTAAAATTCATATTGTTTGACAGCATTCCTTAGGGCATTTTTATTCCGTTTTTTTTTTAAGTTTGCTCTTACCGATTTCGATTATAGCAAGTCTACAGTCAGTCGTCATTTTGTCTATTTTCGACGCTGGCGAAGCAAATTGTGTTCAACATTTTCAGCTGTCACACTTCGTTAGAATTTAGAGTGCAATAGAATTTCAGTTACATTTGTTTTGTTGACGTTTTTGATGCATTTCTACTCTTAATTTATTACTCTGTGACTTTACTCGTATATAAATATTTATTTCTTTATTTTATATTCAGTACGTTAGTATAATATTCTATATTATAATGTATGTGAGTACATAATTGATATTTTTAACTTTATTTATAGTTAATCTGTTTTACACAAAAATAACTTCTAAAAATATCAAAAATATTTTTGAAGTTATACTTCTTTTGGCACTTTTGAAAAAAATATGAGAGTAAAATTCTTATGATACGCCCGCACAGCGACAGCCAAAAAGCGACATGATGAAGTTAGCTACATTCCTTTTACAAACAGAGACTTGTCATATACGGGATGAAACCTTTAGCTATTTTTGTTCCGTTACGCCAAAGAAGTACAATTTCTTAAGCACATACACACACGTATTTTTTAATGTTAATCGCTAAAAAGTAAAAACTAAACTTTGAAATAAATCAATCCCATCACTAAATGTCCTATTTTTTAGAAATAGCAAAGATAACGTATAACATGCACGAGAGAAAAGTTAATCAAAATAGATATTTTGATTTAGGTGATTACCTAAAGAATGTATTTACTAGTAAATATAATATTAGCAACACTATCTAATATATAAAATGTCCATGTCACAATGTTAGTTACCGTACTCCTCCGAAACGGCTTTACCGATTTTTACAAAATTTTATATGCATATTCAGTAGGTCTGAGAATCGGCTACTATCTATTTTCCATACCCCTAAGTGATAAGGGTGGTCAACCCTAAAAAAAATGTTATGATTCGGCATTAAAAAATACATACAAACCTAAAATTTCACTAGTTTTGTATAAAAATTCATAAACTAAATAAAGCTAAACTATGAAATGAAAAAACTTTCTATATACTTCATCACATGTACAGTTGTTCTGGAAAGTAATTTTAACTTGCTTAGTTATTTCTTAAGTTTTCGCGATTATTATAAGACTGAAAATGGTTTTAAAAGGATTTTACTCCTTTCTTTTCTGTTATATACACCTTTATGAAATTAACATTTTTAAATAAAAGTATTAATTCGCATTTTTTCGCAGATTTACTTTGATTCTTAGTCCCCGACGTTACGAATGTTTTTACAACAGCAATAATAGGTAAAGTATCTGGTAGGCCAAATATACAAAAGAAAAAGTCATTAAAATCAGTCGAGCCGTTTCTGAGGAGTGCGACCACAAACACCGTCACACGAGATTTTGAGACAAATGTAGACAGTAGATCATATTTCAAATTACTGTAAAATAATGTTATGTCGGCAATAAAGGGGTATAACTTGCGATATTCCCGACAATATATCTTCAACAAACTTAGCAATTAGTGTCGAGGGACCCATCACCTTGTATTCTTCTTAAACAAAATTTCGACACTTTGGACTGCTGTTAAATTCTTCATTATTAATTAATTCATCGCTCCCTTGTTAATATTACTGAAGTATTTAACTCAAGTCATATTTGTGCAATTTAGTTTTAAATTAATTTACTGACAATCCATTAAGAGGGTGCTTTTTATGTTTTAAGTATTTACTTGGCAAGCTCTGTAGCTTGAAGTACTGAATAAATAACATAAGAAATAAGAAAAGATATGAAAGTTATTATCAATTTTTCAAATTTATTCGCTATAGCTCGGAGCTGTCGCTTCTGCGCTTCATGTCTACATAACCCGTCACGTTGGGCGACGACACGTTTGGCTCAGTTTGTAATGACCCAACTTGCTGTACCAGCGGTCGCGGGTTCGAGTCATGAGTTTTTATATTTACAATACTGTCGCGTAATTGAGTGTGTAACGTCATTACATCAAAATTATAATTAAAAAGACACGTCTGGGGCATGCTTTATGCATCCTAAGACAGTTGTCAAAACATTTCGAGAGATGAATTTAGACAAGAACAGTTAATTATAAACTGCCATGTGTAAGAGTGAGAGAGGAACAAAATATTCGAAATGACTTGAAAGGTTTTGAATTTTCGAGTACTAGAATGTTATTAGTTTATGCATATAAAAAGGCCGGCAGTGTGTCGAGAGATCAGTTGAATTTCGAAGTTAAGTGAAGATTGCGAAGAAGTACGAAAAAAGTGAAAAATGAAGAAAAGTGGAGTGAAACTATTGTGAAAATATATCTAGTGGTAAAATCTAGTGTTCAACGACTGATTTTAACTGGAACTGTGTACATACTGCGTGCGTTAGTGAATCTCCATAAGTCTCTCTTATTAATCAAGAGTAATAAAACATCGATAGTGCAAAAAAACGTGCTTTAATTTCTGATCCCAAACTCATGGAACATAACAACACGGTATTGTTACATACTGTATTCCATCTTCATACAAACGGTCGGAAATCGAGTTATACCTACGCGCGTAGCGTTCGGTATACACTCGGTAGACAACCGTGCGGGGCTGCCACATCGTATAATTTGATACGAAAATTTTATAAGATGGTTATGTTATGTAACTTTTATAATTTGATACAAAAATAAACATTTTATTCCACCCGTCAAACAAAAAAGTATCGAGACATCGTTTTAAAAATAAAAATTAATTAATTAAATTAAAAATAAAAATTAAAGTATTTTTAATTAAACTTTTTTTCCGAATGCGGATTCTTTATACCCTTAAATTTAACAATAAAGCTTTTTGTACGTCTAAATCCAGGCGCAATTATTTTTCAATCTCAAATTTATAAGGGTCACATACCACCCTTATAAATTTGAGATTTCTTAATTAAATCTACTAATAATATTTTTTAAATAAAATATATAATATTTGAAATCACAAAACTAGAAAGAAACTCAAGTAGGTAGATGAATTTAAAATACTGACCGGCGGGCACTCGGCAGCCCTGTCGCGTGCCGCTCGGCTGTAGGTAATTGTTTCAAGGACAGGCCCGAGTTGCAATACTGTATGCATAACATTACCGTGGTAACAATATATTTGTATTTAAAGTTATACGTATTACTAGCAGAACCCGCGGCTTTGCTCGCGCTAAAACTACAAAAGAATCTCTAAAAAAGTAGTTTCAGACAAAGTTTCATCCCCTATTTTACCCCCTTATAGGACGAATTTCCAAAAATGCTTAAACAGGTGTTTATTTAATTTTATTGAAGGGCAATAATACCAAGTTTCAAGTAAGTCTGATCATAAATATTTGTTTTGATTGTATTATAACGTGTTTTCCCGTGGGAATTAGATAATCTCCCGCGGTAAAAAGTAGCCTATATCACTCTCCAGCCCTTCAACTATCTCCACACAAAAAATCACGCCAACCCGTCACTCCGTTTTGACGTGAAAGAAGGACAAACAAACAAACACACTTTCACATTTATATTATCAGTATGGATGTGTAGTGTATCCACTATCTGGTATCCATAACACAAGCCACGTAGCTTACCATGGAAGTAGATGGTGCTGTGTGTCAATGTCCCAACATATTTATTTATTTGGATAAAAAAATATAAATGTCTTACTATTATAAATACGTAATTTAGTATGTGATCGTGTGCGAGTGCGTGTGCGTGTATGTTTGTTACTTCTTCATGCTAAAACGGCTGAAGAAACATATAGGTCCCAGTTAAGAACTCAAACAAAGTTAGATTAAGGCACAAGTATTATTATGATGTAAAACGGGATATTTACCATGCTTATCACTTAGGTACTTTTGAGATTTCCATGGTGCTTGTATCAGTGCCGAAATATCGGTAACTCTCAAAAGTATGTGATGAACATGGTAAATATCCCAGTGTGTATATATCATAATAATATTGTCAATGACCATAAAAGTTTAAAGACTTATAAAGCACATAGTGTAATATTTTACATTATTTTACATTTACAAGTAATTTTTCAACGCAGGTTTCACAATGTACACGACGTGCGTGATCTGGCTGGCGTTCGTTCCTTTGTACTTCGGCACGGCGAGCCACGTGCCGCTGCGCATCACTAGCATGGCCGTCACTATATCACTGAGTGCAAGCGTCACCCTCGTCTGCTTATTTTCCCCTAAGGTATTTATTTGGCTTAGACGAAAATCGAACCTGGATCTGCTTACTAAAGAATTGTTAGTTTCGTCGTCTTTAGTCTAAGTTTCTTACACCATTTTTTGCCGAAAGTGAGGCATTCTTGCTGAACTTGATCCAGACTATTGATTTGTACAACAAACAATATCCGGTAATACATTCTCAAATAATACTCGTTCAATGTTTATAGACAGACACATGAAACGAGATGAAATAAATTTTGATTTTACCGAATTAAACTTTTACATGCACTATTGAATCGTAAATTTGATTTAAAAATAACCAGTCCATGGAATTACCATCTCGGAAATCAGTTGTACTGAGAAGAGCACACGAAACTAAACAATTTAAATACCAAGTTACAGTAATCTGTATACAGCAAAATAGCTTTCCCACATACAATTCAATTTATCATCCATTTCACACATCTTCATGTACAAACAATTCTTCATCAGAGTAATAAGTTTTAAATGAATCTATCTTCTCGGATTTGGTCCCGACATTTCGGAGTTTGCATTACAGGGGCCATGGTCACGGGAGAGGCTAAGGCATAAATTAATTAAGAAATTATCAAGGGAATAAAATTAACTTAGTAATATAATTTTACCTTAAAATTATTGACAAGGTTTAAATTTTATTATACTCGGCCTGAGTATTATGATCTGCTAGAATGAATGATTTATTAAATTTTGACGATGAAATTTGAGGGTTACAAACTCATTTTTATATCAAGAACTTATACAATTCTGAAACATATAAAGAATATAATATACTAGCGACTCATCCTCGCTTCGCTCGGGTTCGCCCCTCGTTACGTTTTAACGTTTACTATAGATTTCTCAAAGGTGAGAAATTGTCCCGCAGCAAAAAGTAATTTTCGACTTATGCTTACTCGTGATGCGTTCCCAGAGACAGGCAGACACAAAAATTCGAAAAACTATACATTCGACCACTGTATCGATAGTAATGGCTATTTCAATAATTATATTTTCCAAAAAATATTTGATGTGCAGTTTCGACTCACTATCATCGATTTCGATTATGATCGATTCGAATCATCATCGATCAAATATTATATGTTGATAGGTTTCAACTTATCTCTTTAAGAAACTTCCAGTAACCCTTAAACATAAAAAAAACATAATAAAGTGCGTAAACAAACAAGTATAAAAACTATGACCGATAAATATAGCAAATATTTTATTCCACAGCTGTACATAATACTAATTCGTCCGGAACGCAACGTCCGCCAGAGCATCATGCCCGTACGCTACAGTCGCAAGCCGCCGCCGCTCGCTTTGCCGCACCCACCAAATAAGAGTAAGTTCGACTCGACATTCTATTTCACAGTGTATTGCGTCTGTTGGAAACAAACCTGCAGTTGATGTGGAATGAAATATGGTATTATATTGGGTTTTGTGGTTGGCTTGTTAAAGTATTGAGGCGAACCAACTCGCTAGTTCAAAGGCTTTTACATATTTTATCATTGATATTCAAATCAAATCAAAATATTTTATTCAGCATTTTAATGCATAACTCTCAATTTTAATGCATAAGACTCATGACGGTCAGTAAAAAATTGTAATAATAAAATAATTTATTATTACAATTTTTTACTGACCGTCATGAGTCTACTACCAGTTTGGAAAGGAGAAGCCTCAGACCTGAGAAGAACTGGCGAAAGAAACTCATTCGATTGACTTCTTAAGGGCCTCAATTTGTCTATATTATGCTGTGAGAATGTTAAATAAAATTTAACCTAACTAGTGTTTTCCGAGAGACCATAGTCGTTAAATACTAATATTAATAGCTACTAAATATAAACGAAGAAAATCGATCGACAGAAAGACAAGAAAAAGATGCTGAACTGTTTTGTCTATTTATATGTATGTACATTTCTAATAAGTTACAGATATTCTGTGATGGCTCCATAATTTATTATATATCTGTATTTTTTTTTCGCATATCGTGACCTGGCACTAATAATACAAATAGCACAGCACTAACACAACAATAATTTTGCTTAAAATTGCCTGTATCTCCTGCTTACGTGATGTTAGCTTATATAAAAATGCTGTGATTTGTTTGTGTTCGATGCACTTATCTCCGAAAAAACAGCCGATTAAGCAAGAGTCACTCTTCAGTCAGACTTCAGTCAGACGTCAGAGTCAGACTTTCAGTGGCAAGAAGAAAATTTCTTGGGGTTAAAGACATTTATTACTCTAAAGAACACACTGTTCACTTATGCAGAGATTAAGTACAATATATATAAAGATAATATTAACAGTATTTACACGGTAGCATGCATTATAAATTTTTTTGTTACTTTTTCTTATGTAACTTTAATTTGTTACTATATCATGTATTATAAAAAGATAATCTTTTTTAAAAAATATTAATATTATACTAATATAATATTCATATTTTTTAAAATTGAAGACATGCAGTTATAAAATTTTATCTATAACATATGATTTCAACTTATTCTTAAAAGGCTTAATATTATTACAATTTCTTCTGGTAGTAAATGGAATTCTTTCAACATAGATAATAAAAAGAGAGTGATTTAATCAACAAATTTATTTTTTGATATGAAGGTTTTAGATTAGAGTTACTTAGACTATGTATAGTACATCATAAAAAGTAAAGTTGATTGTGTACGAGTATACGTAGAATGAAACTTGCTAATTCTCGCGTTTTATAAAGTTACTTATGTTTTAACGTTTAGTTCTCAGAGATTAGTCAGAGGTTTTTTTTCTCGCAGTAAAAAGTATTATATATGTTGAACCGGATAAACAGCTATCACCATACCAAATTTCATCAAAATCTGTCCAATGGTTTTCTCGTGATGCGGTCACAGAAAGACAGACAGCCATAAAAAAATTCTAACAACTGTAGATTCGGCCTCTGTATCGATAATAATAACTATCTCAATAAGATTTTCCAAAAAATATTTAATGTACAGATTCGACTCAGCTAGAATTTTATTATATGTATAGACTATGAATAGTTGTCACAATAACCGCAGTCTCCATTCGAAAATTTTATAATAATTGAAATAGTTTTTATATTGGTACCAACTAAACAAAACAAAGTTTAACATCAGACCATTTTCACTGGAAATATACGAGAACGTGCTTTCATTATATTATGGCTATATTCATTTACACTTAATAATATAGGAAGAAAAATATATACCAAATAATACATATAGGGAAAAAAATCTCTTTTTCCTGAAGGAACCTGGACAGGGTATTTATTGAAACCAACTGATAATAATTATTATTAACTAGCAACTCACCCTCGGGTTCGTCCCTAGATAAAAACAAATTATCCCACGGGAACCGTACATTTTTCCAAGATAAAAAGTAGGTAACCTATATACAATTCCAGACTATAGTCTATCTCTGTGGCAAATTTAATCCAGATCCGTTCAGTCGTTCTGGCGTGATTAAGTAACAAACATCCATCCATCCTCGCAAACTCTCACATTTATAATATTAGTATGGATATGGATAGTAATAAAGAAAAACAAGATTACCACCGGCTCTTCTCAGCAGAACTGCTTTCCGAGCCGGTGGTAGCTTCCTCACGGACTGACGACACTGACGCTCTAAATTGACAAGTCAAAACTGCTTGTACATAATTGTAAAAAATTGAATAAAGTTTTTTTTCATTCATTTCATTAAATGCAAGGGAAAATATTATAAATCATTTTTGAGGCTAGAGTTGAAATATATAAGAATAAAATTCTTAGTTGTCAAGTTTTCTCAATAATCTGTGTATATCAATGCCCGAATCTAACACCTAGTTTAGGGTCAAGTAAATTGGGAATGAGTGATAGTTGCCGAAATCGGTCCGGATATAAATATTATTACAATAATAAAATTGCATTACAATACTTTAGTAACAGAAGTTGAATAAAAAGAAGAAATTTAATTTAACTGTTGAATAACAAATAATCCTATAATGGAATATACTAACTCATATTGGAGAATAACTACTTTTTAACTAAGCTATAAAAAATCGATTTCTAGCAAACTCTTCATCAGTTTCTTTCTCCGCTCTTGTCAAACATAATATTATGTATATTTATTTATTATTTAACTAAAATATTATAACAATATAATTATAAAATTCAGCGTGCATACTCTTAAAAAAAATCAATAAGTCGTCAAAATGACTTCAATTCGATTCTCTTATAATATGCCTCGAAGCGTGCCAGTTGAGCATCAAAAATGGCTTGTTTGCTTGTTGTAGCTTATTTGATTGATTCTGACACGTGACACTTCTAATAAGGGATGTCAGACGTCAAAAGGGGTTGAAGGAAAAGGAAAATATTGAAATCCGTTTTGTCATTACTCATTTCACCCCTTGAGTTGTGATTCGATTTTCTCAATAAGAAATAAGCAGTCTAGTAACAAATATATTTGAGTTCAATTTTCCTGTTAATGCCTTTAATCAAGCTAAAATAATTCCTTAACCTTACCTTTGAAAGTGACTAATGACTGTTGACATTTTTCACATTTGACGCAGGTCACGTTAGCAAATATTGGGCCATCCCCGGTACAACGGTTTTGTTTTAATAAATAACAAAGCCTTATTTATAATGTAAACACCAGGAGTTTCGTCACATTTTAAATTAAACGTATTAAAGAGTTTACGCCTTCTTCTTATAAAACTATCGCTGAACTAATATTTTTTAATATTTTTGAATTTGAATTTTTTTTAAAAATTTCTTCTTCTACACGCGAATCCTATCTAGAATCAACAGCAATTTAAGTGTGTAAAATATTTGAGAAGTTACAGTCCGCAAAAAAAACTTGCTTACCTAGAAAAATCTTACTTTTTATGGGGTTGAGTTTACTTGAAACCATAAACATATACCTATGGTCTGTTCTAGTCAATCTGTTTCTTGAGGTGGATAAATTCGTAAAATACGCTTCATTACAGTAGACTTTTTAACAAATAATAAAAGGACATGAGCAAAACTATGCAGTGCTCATAAAATAAACGTGTTTTAAGAATTTGCAAAAAAACCTATAAATAGGAACTACAAGACATCTGAATATCAGTATTAGACAATCAAGTGGAACAATCGGTGGTATTTTATATTCCACGCTCGAAAGTTCTATGCAAATATTCTAGGAAACAATATGTACGATTCAAATCGCCTTGTACGAGTCGAACAGCTTTATGCATATTGCAGCCATTTTTATAGTTAAATGGAACGCTCTATTGTGATTCCTTTATTATTTTTTACTCGCCTCGACCGGAGAAGCCAATGTGTTTGACTTGCATGTACTCATCTGCATAATATGTCGATTAATATTACAAAAAATATAAAATTTTGCTAAATCTATACTAATATTATAAAGAGGTAAAGTGAGTTTGTGGATTTGTGAGTTTGAGACGTTGTAGGGGGTAATCTCTGGATCTACGGAACCGATTTAGATGAAATTTGGTTAGAAGATAGGTTGAGACCTTGGGAAGGACATAGGATACTTTTTATCCCGGAAATCATCCTTTAAGGAGGTGAAAATGGGGATGAAAGTTTGTATGTGGAATGAATCTAGTGTATCGCTAGTGTTTTATAATTTAAATTGCGTGAAATATAAAGCTTATTCGGCAACATGGCATTCAGCATCATATTTTGAGCTGTAATGTTTTAATTAACTAAGTTTAATGTTTTACTTATATTTATTTACTGTCTGGCGTAGTAGTAACTATTTATCATGTATTTGGTACAAAAGTAACTGAGTTCAAAGTTACACAGGTTAAAGGTTCAATTGAAAACGTGGTATTATGAACGAATGAGGCAATAGTTTAGGAACACATGAAATTAGAGGATTTTCTTGTTTTTGTATTATCTTATTTCTTTTAGAATATTTTTACTTAAAACTCAATTTTGTTATAAAATAGATTTCATATTTATTCATTTTTTCCAGAACCACCTTGCGCTGACAAAGGAACCCAAACAGATCCAGCGGACTTCAACAAATTGACCAACGGGCAGACTGTGCAGGCAAAAGACGAATCTAAAGATGAAATAAAAGATAAAAACAAAATTAAGGATGAACTAAAAGATAAAAACAAAATTAAAGATGAACTAAAAGATAAAAACAAAATTAAAGATGAAATAAAAGATAAAAACAAAATAGATAAAAATAACAAAGCAGAAAAAGATACCAAATGTAATAACGTAAAAGGTAAAAATGAAGTTCTTAACGAGATGAATGAAAGAGACGCGTTATAGCAACGAGAGTCGTCCAAGTCTTTAAACGACGTCGTTGTCAACAAAAATAATAATTGTTTCAAAAAGAAAAGCTGCTCTTGCAAACTGAGAGAGCGCAAGCCGATTGTGGTCTGATTCTTTTACTTTTAATGTACATTGCCGTTTAAGTTGAATATTTTTGAGCTCAACCATTAAAAAAGTTTTTGTGCATAAATTATATAATTGATTATATATATATATATATATATATATATATATATATATATATATAATACGAGATATTTATTAATAAAATGTAAATTTCTTACTCGTATTACGTCTGCAACTAATATTAAATGAACTAAAGTCAAAAAGATTTTTTAAAAGATTAGCTTATCAACTTTAATTACACTAGATATATGAGTTCGAACTCAAAAATATTAAAAAAATACTATATCAGGTAAGTTGTAAATATTTTATCAAATTTTCCATATAGCATAATATGTATGTATCTATACTTTAATATTAAAACGAAGTTAGTGAATCTCATTAACCTATAATTGATAGGTGCAGGTTTGATTACCGTTCTTTAAACTATAATAAGTTGTAAATAAATAAGTGAGACTTGTATATATATTGCAAAAGACACATAGTGATATTGTAAATAAATAACATATTAATTATATACATATAATAAATATTATATTATAGCATAAGTATATGTATATGGGGCCAGCACTGAGCCAGGACCTCGGGAAGACAGACTGTAGGTATTACATAAAAATTACGTAATCACATTCTAGATTATCTAGATCTAGATTTTAAAATAAGTACCTACTATTTACACATACATATATCTATACATAACATATCATATGTATTCATTCTAAATGTACCCTTTCAAATATATGCTGTACCGATTTCGATGAGTCGACAAAATGTATAGCAATTAGGTAGTTTAACTGTTATTGTATTTTTGGAACACATTGTTAACGATATTATATAAAAATTGGTTTCCCAAATAAAGTGACATCGATTTTCGGACAGGGAAGTTTCATCATACCAAAATGCCTTTCCTCATTTGTTATTTGAATAGGGTTTGCAACATTGCGTGCTCCGTTTTAAATTAAGCAGGAAGTGAAGCGTAATTCTCTGAAAATATCCTGAATTTATACCTGTACCATCCCTAAAGAAAATTCCTTACTTTATACTCACCCTATGATTAATACTCTAAATTCGATAGCTTTTTATAAATTTATTGATTTATATTTGTTTTACGCAACAGGGTTTATGCAGACATCTGATGTTTTATAGACAGGAAAGTGAAATGTATTATCACAGTAAGCTACATAAAGGTTATATTGAAAATGCTAATAATATATGTATTTCCTTTTGGATAGTCCGAAATAATCGATTCTCTAGTTATAAACTATTTAAATCTTAACAATATTTACATATCTTAAATAACTGCTAAGTCTTCTATTAACTATTGTACTCTCTTTCTAAATATATATTATAAGCCATATTTGTAGGATATCTCAAATTCTTCATATTCGGACCAGTTTACCAAGTTTTGCTAAATATAACTTTTCAATAAAGGTTTAACATCCACTATATTATATTATATATAAATTATTTTTTTCATATTATAATCACAATCTGACTCGATAATATTCACTATGACAGTGATGTTGGAAAGATGGTTTACTCAGCCTTGTACATCTAAAAACCCAACGGAACCGCCCCCGTCCTATCGATACCGATCCCGTGACATCACAGGATTGCTTACGCATTACGTCGTCTACTACTCGTCCCGATGGCTGGTCTGTCGAGGTAGACCACACAACCAAGGGGTTGCCACGGTCCACTCTGCTCAGAGAAGTACCTTTTTTCTTTTTTTTAAAGGTTGGGAAATGCATTTACGATTATCACCTGCATACATACAGGTAGTTATGTGGGACTCACCGGTTAGAGAAGCCACTATTTTCCACTAAAACTCAACCGCTCAGACCAGGATGAATGCGCCCGAGTAACTAAATTGTCGGACGCTAATGAGCACATAATGTCAGATATCATAGTGAATGTAATATATGTATAATAAATAATAAATACATAGTATAAATTTATTACAGTCTTCCTTCTCACTTCGTCCCGCTTCTGGACAAAGAACGAATATTATAATATAAATATATTTTACTGAACTTTAATGCTATCCCAATATTGGGAATATGGACTTAGATATTAGTATTAATCAAATACTAAAAGTAAAAATATACTTGTATTATAATGATAGTTGTATTTTATATTGTATAGTTAATATTTAATAATAATGTTTAAAATTGTATATAAAATTATGTTAAGTGTCCTTTCTTTCCCTGGTCTTTTGCTCGCCCTGTATATTGTGACTATATTACACGCAAATAAACGGGTTTAATGTTACTTGTATTTTTATTTCAACCAGATTTTACTCTGTGGTTTTGTAAAATATTAAATCTGAGAATTAATAATACTTCTACAGTTTCTCTCTTCTTAAAAAAAATTGGCAAAATATTTACCTATCTACTTTACCTGTCTACGACACGTTTGGCTCAGTTTGTAGTGTACCCTACTTGCTGTGTCAGCAGTCGCGGGACCGAGTCCCGCTGGAGGCATTCGTGTGATGAGCACGAATGTTTGTACTCCAGACATGGGTGTTTATATTTAATATGTATGTATTTAAAGTTATATATGTGTAGTGTATGAGCTATCTGGTATCATAACACAAGCCTCGTAGCTTACCATGGAATTAGATGGAGCGGTGTGGTGATGTCCCAACATATTTATTATTTATACTACTTGTGTACGATAGTAAATCGTCTTTTGAAAATTAAAATATTTGTCTATCTGTTTGTAATATGAATCTTCAGAAAAACATAGCTTATTAAAGTGACGACGGTTCCTGATATCCAAAACAAACAGTTTCACTCATAAATATACAAATAATAACAAAATAGAATCGAAACCCTCTCACTAATCTCGTTTAATGATTTGGGGAAGACATTTACCTATTAATCGACCATAATCTCTTGACCCATGGTGTCTAAGCGTTACTATTACTGGAGAAACCATTTAATATTAGGGACCGGTATCGATGTTATCGCCCTAATCTATCTTTCGCCCCTTGGTGATCAACCGTAATCAAGAATTAAGCACTGACTATATTATTTTGGATAAATATCTTATAACCCTAGCATTAGATTGATGATAGACACAAAAATCTCTGTTTTAGACGTAATATTATTATTATTTTTTAATATTATTATTATTATTTTTCAACTGCCTCGGTGGTGTAGTGGCTAGCATGTACGGCTGCACACCCGGAGGTCCTGGGTTCGAGTCCCGGGTCGGGCCAAGTTTAGTTATCGAGTCTTTCTGTATAAGTAAGCCTCAGTAACAGCCCGGAGTTGGGAAGTTGGCGGTGTTTCACCCCCGAGCCTCGGAGAGCACGTAAAGCCGTCGGTCCTGCGCCTTAACTCTCACTGGTCGTGTCGAGCAGTCGTCCCACCGGAGTATGAGAGTGATAGGAATAGAGAGTGCACGTTGTGTCTGCGCGTACACTTGTGCACTATAATATCTCCTGCGCAGTTGGCTAGTCTCAATGAGATTGGCCGCCGTGGCCGGAATCGGTCGGGAGAACATCATCATTATTTTTTTTAAATAAAACTATCTTTTCGGATTATTTCGCGGATTTATTTTGATTCGAAACGTCGGTAACCAAAAATCAAAATAAACCCGCGAAATAATCCGAAAAGATAGTTTTATTTAAAATGTCAAATATTCGCGTAAATCTAAGAAAGTATTTTTTTTTTGGAACTCCGCGCCTCTTGTACTATAAGCAAGGACTGAAGCAATGAGCAATGAAATCCCTCAGTACCACAATTGGACTATAAGCTGAAAGCAAGTCCTTCGACAATAAATACAGCTATCCCTGTGCTTTCATAAGTTCGAAAAACACCCAGAAACACTCGTCGAACGGAACCCTACAATGCCAGCTGACCCTCAACTTTTCTAGTGGCACATCTCCTCTTCAGGCACTTGCTTCCACTTATTCGCAAGAAACAAGCATTTACTTGAGTGAACACTAAATAAAATCAGGAAACTGACCTCTTATCATTAACAAGAGCTCTTGGCAGGTCGCTGCTTTAATCTAGCTTATGGCGAGCTATAGGTAGATTGCATTTTTGCTCGTTGAAAATATTAAGTTTTAGTATTCTTATTCGTTTGTAAAAAAAATCAACCATAGATAAATCGGTGGTACTCTCTTGATACTAATAAAATTTATGTATTCAAACCCAACCTTAACAATCTCAGTTGTATCTCGTCACTTCATTTTATGGAAAGCCTAGCTTCGAATGTGTCTGGAGACCGATTTATAAAAATAAAGCATTTGACCGTGATTCTTGCAAAGATTTTAAGACTTTTTCTATTATGCTGTAAAAAGTTTCTATTGACGCTAACGAATCTTTGTCACAAAGTTATAAAAAATAAAAGGCTGAGCCACATTGTTATTCGAAAGAAATAAAAAGATATCAGAAACTTCGAACTTATTGTCAGTGAGCTATTACAATAATGATACAAACAATACGGCAAACTAAAATAACTTATTGGCAAGTTACAGTTTTTTTCCTTCTCCCAATTTTTTTAAAAATGGTGTAATCTGTACTAATATTATAAAGAGACAGAGTTTGTTTATTTGAACGTGCTAGTCTCAGGAAGTACTACTCCGATTTGAAAAAATATTTTTGCATTAAATAGTCCGTTTATTGAGGAAGGTAACAGGTTATATATCATCCCGGAAAAACGTGCGGTTCCCATGGGACAAATTTGTTTTTGTTGAGGAATGAACCCCAAGGCAAAGTGAGGTTGAGTCACTAGTCCTCTACATATAATTTTATAAATGGAAAAAATTTCCCATCAAATCTTAAAAATTCAGTTAGTCTTAAATTCGAATTATATTTCTTTCAACTAGTTATCTGATAAAAAAACGGCTTTACGTGCTCTCCGAGGCACGGGGGTGAAACACCGCCAACTTCCCAACTCCGGGCGGTTACTGAGACTTACTATACAGAAAGACTTAATAACTAAACTTGGCCCGACCCGAAACTCCAACCCAGAACATCCGAATCTGCGGCCATATATGCTAGCCACTAGACCACCGAGGTAATTCCCTATGGAACATTAAACGTTTAATTTTAGTATTATTAACTCATTAATCTTATACTTTAGACAATGCTTAATTATTATATTATAAAATCCGTAATTTATGTAACATAATATTCTACCGGAACCATAATTTATAACAAGTTAATAGGACATTTACTATATCACGTTATCTAATACGTCACGGCCGGGTGTTCCATCGATCTATTTCTGAACACCCAAGGGATTTAGCTTGTCACAATGCTATCTCCACGAACCAGAGAAGGACGAGAACAACAAATGACGGAACACAATCCAAATGAAGCTACGAATTGTTATAATTTCACTCAACAAACTATTGTCGATGAATGGCCGCCTAATTGAGTTTATTCAACACTAGCATTTCCCGCGGCTCCGCCCGCGTTCAGATGACCAAAAACCAAATTCTTAAGTTTTACATTTAGTATAATACTCTTACATTGCAGTTTTTGTATTTTTTCTCAGAAATGAGATATTTTTCCGAGGTAAAACGTATCCTTTATGTTAACCCGGATAACCAGCTATCATCATACCAAACTTCATCAAAATCTGTCCAGTGGTTTTCTCGTGATGCGGTAACAGACAGATAAAAATTCTAAAAACTATAGATTCGGACTCTGTATCGATAATAATGTCTATTTCAATAAGATTTGCCGAAAAATATTTAATATACAGATTCGACTCAGTTACAATTTTATTATAGGTATAGATTAGCGACTCACTCTCGCTTCGCTCGGGTTCGTCCCTAAGTTAATTCTCCATTAAAACTTTTATCCTCATTTTCCCCTTAAGGTATGACTTCCAGGATAAAATCTATCCTGTGTCTTTCCCGGGGTCTCAAACTGTCTTTCTACCGAATTTCATCTAAATCAGTCCAGCAGTTTGGAGCTTATTCGATACAAAGAAACAAAAAAATCTAATTACGAAAAGATCAAAGTTGTAGTACAAAGATTTATTGATATATAAATAAAATGTACAACCGTTGCTATAGATATTGGAGAATTGAATATATGATCGTAATATTATTGAGCAAAACGTCTTTGCATAAAACACCAAAACTATGAAGAGTATTTCGAATAAGTTGTCAATTCATACCAAAGACATAATGAAAGGGATCGATCGATCCATCGTGTAGAAAAGATGGAGTATCTACAAAATTAAGAAAACAATTTCAAAGTTATATTATTAGAATTTTGTTTTCCATAATATAATGGAGCCAAGTTTTGCAAGTAATCTATACTGATTCGAAGTAAAATTAACATTGAAAAAAGATACTAAGAATATTGAAGTGAAGGAGATAATGATATTAGTGGTGGATTATAATGATTAGTGATGGGAATAAGCTAATTTAATATACTATGTAATTATGATATGACCGCGAAAGTTTGTGGATGGATGGAAGTTTGTGAAGGATAGATGGAGGGATGGATGGATGGATGATTGATACTCTTTCAACTACAGAACGTGTTTTGACGTAACTGTACTGTGTAGTAATATAGCTTAGGTATATACATCAGAGTAACAAGCTATTATTTTTAATGATATAGTAGATAATATGACAATTGAACTTACGCTCGAAAATGAGCCGAGGGAAAACGCTTGTATATAGTACATACGTATGTATATAACTCTGTTATATCAATCACGTGCCGATAACAGCGTTAAAACAACTATTTTTTAACGCTCTTAATACATTTTCTTAAGTTAATGTAAAAGTACTTACACTCATTTTCTGTTTGAAATGTCTATATTATAATGGGTAATATCATACTGTCTCATCACACCTTGACGGGATTTTTACCTTACGGCACACCTGCTATTCATTTTCGTTGTACCCCTAAACATCGGCGACGGCGTGGCACTAATGGCAATGTTGAAAGACAACATTTACTTTTTGTATGCAATAAATATTATGTATTCAGCCCTTTTCAACAGACTTCAAAAAGGAGGAGGTTCTCAATTCGACTGTTTTTTTTTTTATGATTGTTACCTCAGAACTCCGTCATTTATTAACCGATTTGGACAATTTTTGTGTTGTTTAAAAGTGTATACTTCCAGATTGGTCCCATTTAAATTTCAAAAAAAAAATACCACCCCTAAGGGTGGAAAAACAGCTAATGATGAATTTAACCTACTTCTAATTGTCATATTGACTTGAAACTTTGCAAGTGTTTCTATTTCCGTTGATAGTACAGTGGTTCGGTATCATTGACCTGATCTGATGGTAAGGCTAGAAAGTGGATAGGTGGAACTCTTCAACGGCTAATAGTAGATACTTTGAGTTTGGGCTTATTTTGTTTGATTTGACAAGCCTAACACGTTAGAATTTTTACTTTGCTACTACTGTCTTCACTAAAAAGGGAAAAATAAAAACTTTTTAACAAAAAAAATAAAAACCGACATCAAACAAAAGCACTAAAAAGTAAAAAATAACTGATTGGTAGTAATTTTTTACTTTTAGTGCTTTTGTTTGAAGTCGTTTTTTTGTATTTGTAAAAAAGTTTTTTTAACATCCTACTGCTGAGCACGGACCTCGCTTCACTACGAGGTGGTGAAGGCCTTAGTCTACCACGCTGGCCAAGTGCGGGTTGGTGGAATAAATATATATCATCACCTCCCTGTCCATTTCCCAATCACTTGGGGTCGGCGCAGTACATCTTCTGTACTGCTGATAGGATTTGACAAAAGTTTCACGACTGGCTGCCTGCCTGCCTGACATCAACCCTCCTTGGAAATAAATATAACTATATACAATAAATAAAATAGTTTAGTGTTAAAGCTATAAGTACATAGAAATTCAAATAGATTTAGTTGATTATACGAGAAGGCTTTTTATTTATTTTTGCTCAAATATTTCCTCCATTTACGAGTAATGTTTTGTCAATTACGTCCTAAACTTGTGAACCGAACGCCATCAATAATAAATGAGTACTACTTCTATCCTTACTTGAAATAAACCTTCCTTATCTCCGAACCTATTTAACTTTCGCCCGGAAATAGAGAAAATACCCATTTTTAGGGAAAAGGTTTTACAATGTAAATGTTGAAAATGAGTTTCCTTTATATGTACGTAATTATAAATTCCTATACAACCGACACGAAACGGAGACAGGTACAGTACAGCTCGTAATCTATCGATCCTACCATTAAAAGGGACTAGGCTAATCCTTACATTATTTATTTTATTTAAATTTTTTATTACATTTTTTAAAACACTAATTTAAACGCCAACCACGCAACAAAAACCATGTATGATTTTCCCGTACATAAACATAAACTAACATTGCTAGTCCGACTAGCAATATTTATTTAGTTGAATCCCAGTAATCCCTCCACGACCGCGGATACGCCGGCGTGTCAGTTAACAATAGATTTCATAGAATTTTAATTATTTTCTTAGAAATTTACTTGGAGGTGTTAATAAAAATAACATAGTACTTATGGGTCAACCTGTTACGAATTAATTGAAAACACAAAAAAGTATATACTAGCGACTCACCCTCGCTCCGCTCGGATTCGTCCCTGGGGTGGGGTCTGGGAGGACCACCCTTATCCTTATCACTTAGGGGTATGGAAAATACATAGTAGCCGATTCTCAGACCTACTGAATACGCATACATTATTTGGTAAAAATGGTAAAGCCGTTTCGGAGGAGTACGGTAACT
This sequence comes from Brenthis hecate, assembly GCA_951806755.1. NCBI lineage: Eukaryota > Metazoa > Arthropoda > Insecta > Lepidoptera > Nymphalidae > Brenthis > Brenthis hecate. The sequence continues at coordinate 24,949,398 of OX638252.1, read as the reverse complement.
AACATTGTGACATGGAAATTTTATATATAAGATAATATTGTGACTCAAAAGTATTAAATTACTCTCTGCCCTTATTTTCCAATTATAACACGAAAGCGCATTATGCGGCATAATGATCAACTCCGAATTTTTCAACTACAGCACCACTCCGTACGATCGAGCACTTTGAAAAGTACTGCTTTGGCGTGATGCGCGCAACGGGTAGCAAAAAATGTAAGAAGTGTTTTTTGCGTTCGTATTTGTGTGTCAATGTGCTATGTAATTGGAAAATTCTACATGTATACATCTCTACATGTTATATGTTGTATTATCTCTGACTTGAAGCCATAAACTAGATAGACAGATTGACAGAGGATTTTTGACAGAACTTTGACGGTTATCAGGTGTCATCGCATAGACAAGTGTCAAATATCCAACAGTTTACACATAGAGTATATTGCTACATATATAAGTTTACACCATAGAAGGTATCAACAAAATATTGTAGTATTTTTGTAAATTGTAATCCTTCAACTTTCTGAAAATATATCGTATAAAATTTGCAAATTTTAAATTTATATAATGGAAGACAATACAATTAATATCATAAGAGAAAGTACTAGAAATCTAATAAAACTGAACCGGCAAATACACAAGAATGAAGAAAGTGATTTACGTCGTTGTTTGCAAGAAAAAAGGTATTTATTGCAAAAATAATAATATTAAATTGTTAAAAGCTATATAAAGTGGAATAAAATTTAATTTTATACTCGGATCCACTTTAAAATAAGAGTTTACCGTCTTTTAAGGATTTCATGTGAAAATATATCAGATATTGCAAATAGATTAAAAACAAAGACTGCTATTTCCGAAATAGATCTGCAGAATTTGAAAAATGGGTTAATAGAAGATTCCCAATATATTGAAATAGTTTTAAATGTTCATGGCGCATTAAGAGGACTCGTTAGGGAATTAACAGGTATTTATTAAATTAAACTTTACTTTCATTATAATATGTATAACAACATATATGACACCATTTTTTTTATATTTTTCGATGGAAATCATTTTTCGACATCAAATAAAGTAACTTATTGAGTAAAATAAATAAAAAATAATCTGGATCCAAGTTTTATGAGCTGTAATTTTAGCTATTTGCACACATACCATACCAACAACAATTTATTGGTAAATAAAGAAATACATTGATAAAACCTTTATTTTTGTCAAGTACTATGTACATAGTTTGCACAACACATTCATTTTTCCATTTTGCTTTATCAGGTGTCATCTTAGAGCCCCTTCAGCAGTCTATCAAATATGGATATTCCTTACCGTGTATAATATACTTAATACTTTCATACTTACATATATTACTTTCATCTCTTCTCACATCCAAGCCACCATAAATTACATTTATAAAATCATTGTTTTTTTATAATTTCAGGCCACAATATAAAGAACCAAGTTGCAGCAGCGGGTTGTTGTTGTAATTTAGCATTAGGAGATGTAAAAGCTTGTACTGCTTTAGCCAAAGCCGCTGGCTCATATCTTGTAGCTGCTTTGGATAACTTCACTACTGAACTTGCTGTAAGGTTTTGTTAAATAATAATAATATCACATTTATACTAATAATATAAATGCAAAAGTAGTGTCTGTTACCTTTTCAAGCTTATTCTGCTGAAATAGATGGAATTTGGTATGGAGATAGTTTGATACTCTGGAAAGAATATAGGATTGTTTTTATCCTGGAAATATCAAAGGGATGAAAAGGGGGTGGAAGTTTGTATGAGGAATCATTCATTTTTCAATGGATATTTTTTTTTTAAATACTTTCCTACTCTTCTATACCTTGTATATTATAGTCTATTAATAACATATGAACCATTAGTATATGTTTATTGTTCACCCCTCTATGATAAGAATGTCAATAAAAGTGAGCCGGTGTGTTCACACTTATTCACTTACAAAATTTTTGGCATTAATAATAATGATGAATGAACAATGATTTCCACACAACACAAATACCTTGAGTAAAATTTTTCGAGGTTTCTTATATTAAAATACAAAATATTTATTTCATTCACAAGTCTGTCTGTCTAATAAAGCCATATTTCCCCTGCATGTATTCGTAAAAGGAAAAGTGATGTTTTGTTACATATATAGACTAATCTGACTGTATTACCCACTTTAGTGTAAATCAATTTGTTCAGACAGAAGATATATTATCTTACATATATTATTTTATATTATAGGTCACATGTGCATGGACTATCGGTAACTTAGCTGGTTCTGGCGATAAAGTATGTGATATATTGGTTTCGCAAGGAGCTATCTCAAAATTAAGTAATTTCCACAATAATGAGGATTTGCAAGATGCGGCTTTGTATGCATTAGTACACTTTGCTTACCAAATGAAGGACAACTTAAGGTAAAGTGTACACACTTGATCTGGTCTTTTTATTAGAAGTGCTCTTACTTCAAAATAGTTAGCGTATTGAACTCGTATAGCATGATACTAAAATGTTTCTTCGTTTATTTTTAAATATAGAATATGAAAGAGTTTTTGTGACTTGACAGAAGTTTTTGAAGTTTTTGGTACAAGATGTAGAAATATAAAGCAAAAAGCAAATCTATCCTATCCACATATTATCGACATTAACATACCATACATTAACATACAACTATAATCTGTTCAGCTGTTCTGGCATAATTTAAGTAACAAACATTCATCCATCCACGCTTTGGTATTTATATTTATTATGGGATTACATAGTGTGGGAAAATGCAAATATATATATATATATATATATATATATATATATATATATATATATATATATATAAAATACCAAATTATTATTATTTTATTATTTGCTCATTTAGAACATAAATTATTGTAATTATATATAATCTATTCCAGACATGATCATCTCAACAAAATGATTCAAACTTTAACAAAACTGGACATCTCTACGGCATCTTTGCAATTGCTTTTTATACTTTCATGTCATAATGACTTTAAAGAAAACATCAATGAAGATATATTAAAGAAAATTTTAAACTATTTACCAACAGCTATAAAGTCAATGAACACCCAACAGCCAGATAATAAATTATTGTTTATAACTAGAATTTTAGCTAACATGGATGGTTTTTATAATATTATTTTAAAATGTATAGATATAAATAATTTATATGAAGAAATAATAGTTTTGGTAAATTGTAATAATAGTGTAAGCGAGTCTCTTTTGTGGTTGTTGGGAAATTTGTTGAATTTTTGTGATAATAAAGAGCTTTTGTTTAAATTGTACAGTTGATACATTAGCAAAAATAAAATGTTGATACTAAATGATTTGAGTTCTTTTTTTTCATAGTGTCATCTATGATATATTAAATATACTGAAAACCATAATTATTATTTAAAGTAATAATTATCTATACATACTTATTACAAATCTCTCAGTTTTTTTTAATATTAATAGTTGTGAATAAAACTATCTTTTCCAATATTTTAGCGGATTTATTTTAATTTTACTTTTTGGTTCCCGACGTTTTTAATGATATCCAGCAAACATGGGTGAAGGCAATATGTAAATGCATATCCGAAAATATAGTTTTATTTAAAATGTCAGAAATTTACGTAAATCTGAGAAAGCATTTATAATTCTGGATGAAAAGTTCATTTTATTTACTAATCTATACTAATATTATGAAGAGGCAGACTTTGAACGCGCTAATCTCGGGAACTACTAATCTGATATGAAAAATTCTTTTTGCATAAAATAGCCCGTTTATTAAGTAAGGCTATATATAATCATGCTGCTACCTAAGTGAGCGAAACAGTTATCATAAAATGTCAACAAATCTAGTAGACTTCCTTACATTATTGTAAAACTATTTAGGTAAATGATGTAAAGACAACGACAAACCCACACGAAGCGAGGGTGTTTTCTGTCTGTGACCGCATCACGAGAAAATCAGTGGACAGATTTTGATGATAGCTGGTTATCCGGGTCTACATAATGTAGGGTAGGTACTTTTTACTGCGAGAAAATATCTCATCTCTGAGAAATCTATTCTAAACTTTAAAACGTAATTGTATAAATATTCTTCTATAAAGTTTTACAAACTTTTACATAGTAAAACACTATTCGAAATTGACAAAAGCTTAATGATAATGAAAATGCTTTCCAGAATGCTTAAAAAACAAAGTAAACCTGTAAATATTTTGAGGGTCGATTAACTTTTGGGACACCACTGTGAATTGTCCCTCGGATGTCAAAAAGAATAATTAATTTTAAAAATAAAACAATCGTATTGTTTTCGCAATAAATATAATATTATTATATCATTAATTATTCATAATATATTTTAATAATTAGATAATATGGATAAGGCTACAAATTACAAAATTACTTTTAAATTTTCAAATGACAATCGCTCTCACAAATGTAGCGTAACGTTCCGTTCACATTTGGCGCCATTCTTAATTATTACATTGTTAAAGAAAAATATCATAGGCTTGAATAATATAAAATATTCGTTGATGAAGTTGTCATTTTTTAACTGGGAATCATCATTAGCTAATTCAAATGGTTTTTTTCTTAATTATTGCTCTAATATGAACGGATTAAAATAAAGCGATAATCATTTCGGAATGATGAACTTCTATCGAGTTTAAAACTTGAGCATTATTTATTAATTATTAGTACTCACTACACGTCTGCGATACAGGAAGATTAAGTTGCAACCACTTTTCACCGATAACATGTAAATTCTAGCCCAATGTTGTTTCAACTTATGACATTTTTCATGCACCATGGCATTAGTACGAGGTTTTTTTAGACAATTTACTTCCCTAGAATTTAAGAATCCATTATTATAAGTTTGGAATTTGGATTGATTTTCGCTGCTAGTTGTTTGGAAAAACGATTTTCAAAACTCGTACTAGTGCCTTTGATGTATGTTATATGTCATATGTGTAGTGCATACTTAAGAACTTATTGTAATATAATTTAATTTATGTGGTAAGTACCCTTCGTAGAATTTTTTGTTATTAATATAAATAATTAAAAGATAGATGTTTAAAACAAAAACAATTTTTTAATTTGTAGATGAATTGACCGTTGTAAAGAATTTGTTCTTCATTAAAAGTAAATGTGCAATGTTAGGAAAATCTTAACATTTATGTTTTAAACATTAAATGAGAAGTTTAACTAAAATTTCTTCCTAATTACACAACAATCTTTCAAATACTATTCTCAATCATATTAAATTATTTAAATGCAGGTAGGTGTTCGCTTAATAAAAATAGGCAAACTAATATTTAATTTTAATAAGACTTAGGTCTTAGGAAATTACTCAAACAGCCAAAATTTAATAGACAACTAAAGTAAAGGTAGATGCACACCAATTCAAAAACATTAAAATATTTTAAATATTTCGTAATTTATTTATAGTTTATTATAAATACATGACATGAGCCCGACACACTAATCACGTGCAGAACCACTATGACAAATAGATAGGTATTACTACATGTCACTATCTAGGCACTTTAAATCGAAAACCATAGGAAAGGTATAATCGGATATTTCTATAATCTATATTGAATAATTAAAAATTGGAATTTAAAATATATCACGTCTACAAAAACAAAAATATGTAAATAGTTAAAAAAAACATTATCCGTCTACGAAGCTGATGATACAATTTCTAAAAGATCATTCCAATTTTTGTTATATCCATGCATAGATAAGAAAAAGAAAAAAACATATTTATTATACATTCATGTTTAATTTATGGAATCGTAAAGCACGTCCACAAGAACAGTACTTAAATTCTAATAGAAATTGATCTTAATGTGCGTTTGTTTCGAATTCGCTTTAATTAATCTAAATCTAATATTTATTGAGAAATTAAAATCAGTCAGGTATATTATTTAGTCTATAAAACGGCCAAGGCACACGGCCAGCTGACAGTACTTGGCCCTTAGCATGAGTTTCTTTTTATGAGTAATTGTTATTAAGTAGGTGAAATACGCGTAATATAACTGTGCTGCTTTAAAAAACTGCTTTGCAACAAATCGCTTTATAGTTATTCATGTCGCTATTAAAGAAGGACTTTGACAAGTCTAATTACAGAGAGAAATAGAATTGTATTAAGTACTCTATCTACTATGTACAATTTTATTCCATTAATATTTAGCAATGCCGATTTGGTTTGCATTTAATTCCGCTAGAGGCGCTGCTGGGAGATGCATGGAAAATAACAATTGTTACATACTACCAATAATTTTTCTTTCAAAACTCTGGCTAAGAGCTCTTAGATGTCCTTTTTTTAATTATATATCCCATTTTATGAGTTTACATCAGAAATAACCGTTGGCTAACACAAGTTAAATCACAACAGTTTAAGGACTGTTGCCCTAAAAATTGAGATCTTAGTCTTTATTCGTGTCTTTGTTTTATATTAATAGTATTCTCCATCTTAACAATTTTTAACGTCAATTGACAATGTAGAGGTTTAATAAGGCCTAACACAGACGAACGATTTTAATGGCGTATACATACATATTACACGTAAGTATTCAGTTTTGAGTTTTAACTTATTTTTAATCAATCTAGGTATTGAAGCTACCTATATTTTATTGCGGATTGAACCTGGTTTCTTAATTGGTTTTGCGCTTCTTCCTGTTTTTCTTTAACAGAGTTTCAAAATTAATACTCGATTTGATTATAAATAAGAAAAAAACGAAAAATCGATCACGTGCGTTAGGCATTACTTACCCACTTAATTTTGGTCTTCCGATACAATGCGTCGTCAGAGATCATAACATAAATGCGTTCACTTACACAAATAAAATCGCATATAACACAAAAACGATACAGTGTGAATACCTATAAGTCTAATACTGACACCAAGGTATATGTGGTAAATATATCATATTATTTCGTTTAAAACAATTATGTAAATTGGATACAGTAGCTACAATCGATTAGTAGGTATTAAATAACTATATTTGTGAGAGATTCGCAGTATCATTATGTGTGGTCGGAGTGCTTGCGGTGGGCGCGACGCGTCCGCGACCTTTGCTCGTTTGGGGAACTAACTGGAAATATAAAAAAAAAACATATTTTCTTTTATTATTTCTGGCTAAAAATAAAAAAGTTTATTTCTTGCTTACACTATTTTAATTAAAGTGGAAACTTGTTTTCTATTTGCCGGTTGAAGCATCATATATGTATATCGTATATGTATAAGGTTAAATGTCAAGTGCATGATATCAAAAATTATTAGCAGGTAAAGCAATTTTGTTAGTTATATACTCTTTTTTTTATTTATATTCGTAAACCACTTTTTTTTTATAACTAGGGGAAAATTAAAATATAATAATATAAGTACAGGATTGGATTTAAATCATTTCTTTGCAAAAATATATTATGCTCAGAAAGCAAATTGTATTCTGGTACTTTAATTAAAGCTAACTAAATCATTGCGAAGCAAGGCTGAAGTATCTTTGTACTAATACTATATTATTAAATAAAAAACTTTGAATTAAGGTATTTTATAAATACAAAAGCTTATCATGAATGGTTATGCTTATATTTTAATTTTTGTGCATTTAGTACAAACACACACACATACACTCGCGCGCGCGCGCTTAAATTTTTTTAACCAATTTTAAACTTAAAAATTAACTTTTCACACCATGCACACTTTTCTATTTCATTAAAAATAGCATCATAACTGGCCCGTATATAAAACGGAGTATAATAAAAAAATAACTTGAAAGTAAAACGTGACGTGTTTATTTATTTTTGTTTTTAGATCTTCCTGTAAAAACTACACAAAAACTTGTACACGTGCATGAGGATTAAAAAAATGGTAAACAAACAAAAAATACGAGTTAATAAATAAAATGGTTAGAAATCTCTATAAAAGGTACTACTGTTTTAGTCATGCATGAATGGGTTAATGTTATATTTTCCTTCACAAGTAATGATATTCATGTTCTCCTCACCGTTTCCGTGGGGTATTATTTTAGTAACCACTATTTTCAACTCGGGATATGTAGGAATTCTAGCGTCATGTGATTTGTTTGTCGCTAAACTATCGGTGGATATCGGTTTTAAACGCGACTGTTCTGAAATTCAACAAAAAATAACAAAAAGAATTTTTCAACCGTAAATAAAAAAATAAAAAGGGCAGTGCATAAACACACAAACGTGAGTGATATTTTTCATTGATTTACCTGGCGGTTCATCTGGACTTTTCCCATTAGTCGTTTCACCGTTTGTTGATTGAGTCTTTTTGTTTTTGTCGTAACTGTAACCTCGTGGCCGTGTATGAGCTATAATATAAATTATATTCGAAAAAAATATCCAGAAATAGCAGGGTTTTATTCAAAATATATTAGAAATAAATTTAATAAATATACTATACAATAAATATGTTTGATAAGTTGTAATACTTACTGTTAGCATAGACGGTAGAGCGCAGCGGTTGTCCGACGGCAGTTAGTTCTGGCAGAGTGAGCGGTCGTCTGTTGTTTCGATTCCGTGATCCCATACTGTATTCCCTAAGAAATAATACCAAATAACTATTATAATAGTTGTTTCTGCTAATAAAAACGTTTAATAAAATATAATTATGCCTGTGTGTGGTTTATGAAAACACCATTAATAATTTTTAAGGCTTTAATTCTTTACACTGTTAATTTTTATAAACTGTTACTTATTATATTATATTATTTAATCCCCAGTGCCACGCCTAAGTCTAATCTACTATCTTCATTCTGATTGGTCCCCGACCATCGCATGACAAATGTCTTGGCGCCACCGAGCACAGATTAAATATAACTTTAATATAGCACATCTTCCTTTTTAAAAACAAATAACACTTATCGTTTATAAATCAAATATAGCACATCTTCCTTTTACAAACAAATCAAATCTTATGATACTTATCGTTTATAAATCAAATATAGCACATCCTCCTTTTACAAACAAATAAAATCTTATGATACTTATCCTTTATAAATAAAATATAGTATATCCTCCTTTTACAAACAAATCAAATCTAAAGATTAATTGATTAATCTTTATAAATTAATTAATACAAAACGTAATCATTTAGATATGATGGTAATCGAACTGTCCTCTTAGAAGCACTGGGTACATTATTAACTCGATGATCATTACACACCTGAACAGCATCATGAGTGATTCGACGCGCCCAATGCCTCTGAGGGGAGATCTGAGGGGAGGAGGGGACACCAGGACATACATTCAGGTTGTTTGGATGTCGGCTTCCTTTAGATTTAATGAACCAACTGTTCCTTACTTTACTAGAGCCATCATTATCATCCTTTATTGTTACAGACCTTGGGTTTATATTTAATTTTACAATTGTAGCAGGTTTCCAAAATATGCTCCTTTCATTGTCTTTATAATAAACTTTTTGACCAGGTGTAAAATTCTCTGTTCTAGGCTTAGAGTCTAAATCATAATATTTTTTGTGTTTTAATGCGTTTTGTATTAGTTGAGGCTTGAAATTTGGAGTTAATTTAGGTTTTAACAATGTTTTATTTATAGGAAGTTTAGTCTTACAAATTCTATTGAATAACAGTTGTGATGGACTGTAAGGTGACTGACAAATAGGTGTGTTTCTGTATTCTAATAAGTAACTCTCAATGTCTGATTTTGTTTCATTACACTTTTTTAGCATATTTTTACATATTCCTACTGCATTCTCAGCAGCTCCATTACTTTGATGATAATGAGGACTGGAGTAAATTGGTTTAAATTGCCATTCGCGACTAAATGCAAGAAATGAGAATGAATTAAATGGCATGTTATCACAATAAACAATTTCTGGAATGCCATGTAAAGAAAATATATTTTTAAGAACTTTTATGGTACTTTCAGCTGTTTTACTTAATAGTTTGTGGAGTTCTATCCACTTAGAGTAGTGATCAACCAATGTTAAATAATTATCATTACCATATTGTAGAATATCTATTGACACATGCTGGAATGGTAATTCAGGTTGAAGTCTGATTAACATAGGTTCTTTAATATTGTTACGAGAAAATTTTTTGCATAATGTACATGCAGTTACAAAGCTTTCAATGTCATTATTCATGCCTTGCCAAGAGAACAACATTTTAGCTCTGGCTTTAGTTTTATTAATTCCAAAATGACAATCATGAACTTTACATATTAATAAATTCCGTAAACTTTTGGGAATATATAATTTTTTATCTATATATAACAGGTTATTCTCAAGACTAATGTTATTTCTAGACATAAAATAAAATTTAATGGAATCTTCAACTTTTGTTTTTGATTTAGGCCAACCATTTTTTAAATAATAAAATAACTTAATAGCAACAGTGTCATTTAGTAAGGCATCCTTGATTTTAGTCAACAAGTCGTCAGATACATTTATTGAGTGAATTACATCATTTAAATCCTTATCACAGTCACTGCTGGCTTTTGAACATGCTCTGCTAAGTGCATCAGCTATATACATTTGAGTACCTTTTATATGCCTTACATCAATATTATATATACATAGTTTTAGTTTTATTCTTTGTAATCTTGTAGAAGGAATACTTGCAATCTCTTTTTTCATTATTGATATTAGTGGTAAATGATCTGTTTGAACTAAGACTTTTCTGCCATATATATATGTATGAAATTTTTTACATGCAAATAAAATTGCAAGGAATTCCTTCTCAATTTGTCCATAGTTAATCTCTGTGGGTGTAAGCGATTTTGATGCAAAACATACTGGTTTATTATTTTGTAGTAATACACAGCCAATTCCTGTTTTACTAGCATCTGTTTGTATGATTATTTTTTCATTAGGATCAAATGTTTGCAACACAGGATAACTTGTAATACAGGACTTAATTTTTTCAAAACAATTAGTATGTATTTTTTGCCAGTCAAAAACAGAGTTTTTTTTTAACAATTCTCGTAGGGGTGTATTTAAACTAGCTAGATTGGGAATGAATGAATGCAAGTAATTAACAAGACCTAAAAATCTTTGTAAATCATGCTTATTAGTAGGTTTATCATAATCAATAACAGCTTTTATAGAATCAGGATCAGGACTTACTGTTCCATTCTCAAAAATGTGACCCAAATATTTGACTTGAGTGACCATGTATTGGAATTTATCTTTGTTGAATTTTATGTTAAATTTCCTAGCTTTATCAAAAACATTTTTCAATATATTATTCATACCTTCTCTTGTATCTGAAAATAATAATATGTCATCAATATAATTAATTACACCCTCTACATCAGAAAATATATCTGACAGCATTTTTTGAAAGATTTCAGATGCAATATTAATACCAAAGGGTAACCTATTAAATTTAAATGTTCCAAAGATAGTTGCGAATGTACAGTATTTGGAACTGTTTTCTGTTAATGTAATGTGCCAAAACGAATCTTTTAAGTCTAACAATGAAAAGAATTTAGCATTTTTTAGTTTCACTGATAGTTCAGATAAAGTTGGAATGGAACAGTAGTCTTTAACTATTGAATCATTTAAATCTTTTGGGTCTAAACATATTCGGATTGAACCATTGGGTTTCTCAACAATAACTATTCTATTCACCCACTCCGATGGTTCAGTTACTTTTGATATAATATCCAACTCAATTAACTTATCTAACTCAACTTTTAATTTTGATTTTATTTTTAATGGAACTCTATAAGGTGGCTTCGATGTGGGGATTGTGTTTTGTTTTAATTTTATCTCATAAGGTTTTTGAATTTTGCCGACCCCGCAGAAAAGATCTAGGTTTTCATTAATAATAGTGTCTCTACTTACTTTGCTAATTTCTGATATTTCCATGCGCTGAATCAAGTTAAGCTTGACACAAGTATCTCGCGACAAGATTGGAATTGATTGTTTACCACCTGCTACACAGAATGTTTCTTCAGTGCCTATGTTATTTGTTTTAATTTTAAGTTTTATTATACCTTCTATTGGGGTTTTGTACCCATTCCAGCTTTCAAGGTTAGCAGATGTTTTGTTAAGAGTTAAGGGCTTGGATGAATTCTTTATGATTTCTTGAAATAAATTCATGGGTATGATGTTGACATCCGCACCAGAATCGAGTTTAAAGTTAACTTCTGATCCTTCTACATTAATTTTCTCATACCATGCCAGTGAATCAATGAAGAATGTTGATGTTAGTGCACCACAAAAGTAGTTATCTTCAGTTTCAGGATCCAAATGCACTTCAGAGACATTTTTGTTGGTGCTCTTATTGCTGGACCGACACACTTTTGCAAAGTGGTTGGTTTTTTGACACTTTGCACATGTTTTACCAAAGGCTGGACATTGAGCATAATTATGACTATAGCCACATTTGTTACACATTTTTACTGTATTATTATACATTTCTTTACTATATTTAACTTGTTTATCTTTAGTATATTTATTTGTATGAGATGATGACACTGAATCAATTTTATCATGAGCCTGAGAAGAGTTTTGAATTTCCTTTATATGGTTGTTTGTAATTTCCGCTGTTCGTAATGAAGCAATAACATTTTCTAACGGGGGGTCTCCATTTTTAATTAATTTTTCTTGACTATCCTTATCGATAGTTCCAAACACCAATCTGTCTCTTATCATCTCTTCATAGCATTCTTTTTTGAAACCACATTGAGAGGCCTTCGCTTTAACATCTGTTAAGAAATTGTCAAAGGATTCACCATTTTGCTGTGTCCTACTGTAGAACAAGTGTCTTGTATGTAGAATATTTGTTTTGGGATTACAGTACAAGTGAAATTGCTTCAATACATCATCCAGTTTACGATCTTTTGGCAGTTTCGGAAAAGTATTGTAGACTGCCAACGCATTTTCGCCAACAGTATTTAGAAGGATGGCAATTAATCTAGTATCTGATGCTTCATTTAAGCCTGCTGCTTCTAAATATATTTTAAAACTTTGACTGAAACGCCGCCAATTCTCTGATAAATTTCCTTCAAGACAGAGAGGAGCTGGTAGGTTATACGTATATGCCATTGTGACTTTTACCTTTTACGACTGCGCCATGTGTGGTTTATGAAAACACCATTAATAATTTTTAAGGCTTTAATTCTTTACACTGTTAATTTTTATAAACTGTTACTTATTATATTATATTATTTAATCCCCAGTGCCACGCCTAAGTCTAATCTACTATCTTCATTCTGATTGGTCCCCGACCATCGCATGACAAATGTCTTGGCGCCACCGAGCACAGATTAAATATAACTTTAATATAGCACATCTTCCTTTTTAAAAACAAATAACACTTATCGTTTATAAATCAAATATAGCACAGCCTGAATACTGTTACTTTTGTGCAAAAATATAGTACCAAAAGATATCCAGAATTTTAAGCATCTGATTATCATAATTGTTAGAAATTTAAATCTGAGTGATACACTTTGTGTTATTAATCTCGTCATAGTTTCACAAAAAACAAGATTCCTTTTTTAATCAATTTTCTTCAAATAGTCAAATTTTCTATACCAATAATTAATCATTAACCCTCTTATACAACAGTGAACAAGAATACCTATGGGAAGCATCCCATCAACTTCCAGTATACAAGGCGGTAGGTCTAAGGCGGTGGCGCTGAGTCGGGCAAATTTTGCGAAAAGAGGAAGGATATTATACTGCAATTGTGTATAAAAAGTTGCATTCCAATGGCCGCCGGTTGATGAAGATCTGGTTGACCAATTAACACCTGGAGGAGGCCCATTTTTGGCGGACTTTAGAATGGTAGGACTCTCATAGAATAATGTCCAAGCAACAGCTAAAGATAGAAGGGCATGAAGAACTGCTGCAGCCCTCAGTTCTACGACGGAATAATAGGACCATATCACACAATAGAACTGAGAAATAGGAAAGAAGAATCCGAGACAACAAAAAGAAAAATAGGACTATAAATAAAGATATACTATAATTATAGATAACGTAAACTTTTTAAACAAAACGGTTCCCTGTTGTTTTTGGTTGTAGGAACCAAAAAACTAAATAAATCCACGAAATAAGCCAAAAACATAGTTTTATTTAAAATGTTAAATAAAAGTAAATCTAAGTAAATCTAAATATTACGTAAACTTTTCTTACTCTCTAAGTGGCTCTCGCCAAAAATCCGGCGTATGTACTGGAGGGAAGTGATAGTTGTTCTGATACCCGTACCCGTCCAGCCCGCTCGCGCGCAGGCTCGCGTGCAGGGAGTTCTTCATACACTGCAACTGTTTACACAAACACATCTAATCATCTAATATTAATTAATATAGAGACATCTCTAAGCATTTTGTATTACTTTGGAAATTTGAGAACTTTGATTTTCACTTCATTAGATTACACATGGTTTTATAAGGGGAACTTCATTTATTAAAATGATATATCTTTAAAATAGTAACTGCAACTCTAATACTAAATATATTTAAACATGGTAATACCAAAACATTAACAATACATATTCTAAAGTCATAGATAATTGTAGTAAAAACTAAATAGAATTTATCTATCAATAAATATGTATATACTATGTACTACACTAAACACTATAGTTGTTTCTATTAGACACTACATTGAAAAGACAAATTACAAAGAGAAGGAAGCAAGTACGACGGCGCGGAAAGGGAACAGTGCTAACACGAAACTTAGCCCACTCGCACACATCGCGTCAACTTTGTCGTTTAGTTCATACTATTTATAATTCGAACGAAACTATCGTCCCGTCCGCGCCGACCTTTGCGGCTGTATTGTAAACTGTACACAGATATGCCCAATTAATTTATTCATAACCTTCATTGCTTAAATTTGCCATTTAAAATAACGAAACTGATTAAATTGTATAATGTGTATTATCAGGCTATGACATATAAAAAATGAAAGAAATATGTTATTTAATGTTTCGTTGTATGTAAATAGCAATACAATATGAATCTGTGCACATTAAATATTAAGTCATCAACCCCGAGCATACTGTGAACAGTCACTGATAAAATATGGACATGGTGGTATTGCCATCGCGATGGTATAATCCTATCAAAATGCTAATAGTATTGTATACTCACAAATTTCACAAATCTTTCACCATTTTTAATATTTAACAAAGTATCAAAACTCAATGGTAATTAATATGATAGAATATGACTCCTATTATAAATGTGAAAGTTTGTATGTGTGTGTGTTTGTGTGTTATTTTTTCACGACTGGACAGATTTGGATGTATATACTTAGATAGATTATGATTTGGACTAAGGCATAGGCTAGACTATGAGCACCTAGGAACATGCCCCAGGAAAGAGAAGGTAAGTCGCTAATATACTTTATGATATAAACAACTTTTCAATGGTAATTCTCATGAATAAATACGTATTATATATTTAGTGGTAATATATTTTGTGTGTTATATCTATTGAATGAATCCCTAATTAGCATTGGGTATTATTATTTTTTCATATGTGTTTATTAATCTCTTTTCTCACAGAAGAAATTTTAGTACCATTATATGTTATTATATGGTGATGAAACGAATCGATGAACTAGACAAGAATTTACGTGTAATCCTGCATGTATCGACAACAATAGCATTATTATAAACATGTAATGTATAATCGTTTAGCATAATTATAATGACAAGTACTATTAGCATTTCTCTGGGACACCGACATACATGCGCGTGTCGTGCGGCCGCGCCGTCGAACAGTAGGTTGGTGACGCCCGCGCCCCCGAGTACCTCTCTGCGCTGGCGCTCGGCGTCCGCGCGCAGGCGCCGCACGAGGCGCTCCGCCTCCGCCAGCCGCAGCCGCAGCTCGGCGCGGCCCTCCTCCGCGCCCGCCTCGGCCGCGGCCGGCGCGCGCGCCTCCGCCTCGCGCAGCTTTCTGTGCCCGCGGGGCGGTTGGGTTCATTTTATTTTAATAACTATCGACTCACCCTCGCTTCACTCGGGTTCGTCCCAAGGTATGTTTTAATTTTTTTGAGTGGAACCCTAATTCTTTTTCTAGAATAAAAGTAGCCTATGTTACTCCATATAAAATCACCTAGCTTCCAGAGAAAGTCCCGTCAAAATCAGTCCAGCCATTTCAAACGTTATCCGAAACAAACAGAAAAACAAAATTAAGAAAAAAGTGTTTTTCTTATTAGTACCGTATACAATTTCATATGCATTTAGTAAAACGCTATTATTTTTACTTTACAACCAGACACTTCAATTTTACTTATCTGTAGAGACCTTTTAGATTTACGCGAATATTTGACATTTTATATAAATTTTATTTCATAAAGAAGTTAGGATGAAACTCGACTTTGTGTTTCTGTTTAATTTAAACTTTTTTATTTTGTTAATTTAAAAAATACATATGTTGTAATCGCTAATTAATTACATATAATAGAGGCAGTACAAATTAATTCATTTTCAAATTTGGTTACTTTTTCAAAAGATTTTCTTATTTTAAGTTTATGCTGATATTGAAATTAGAACCTACTGTGATCATAAACAAGTTAATACACGAACAATATTATGGTAATCGCCCTTAAAAACTAGCACCGATAGCGGTGAGCGACAAATCGTAAGAACCACATATAAGAAAGGCTAAAGTACATAGCACGAGATTTTGTTATACTTGAGACCTGTATAAGGGAAAGGTGTGTAACACAATCATTTCAAGGCAATTTAGATTTACCTCAGATGAATGATATTGCACATGCAATATTTGATCGCGTGTAAATGTATTTTATGAGATTAAGACTGGTCCTAATACAGCTGGAATAGTTCTCGATTGTAATTCGTGACTATTTCTTAAGAGGGCGTGCTTTAAAATATTGTTGATAATTATTTCTCGTATGAATAATAAGTTACTTTATATTACTACTAGTATAGTATTATGTTCTGTGATATCATGTAATGTGAAAGTGTGTTTGTTTGTTTGTTTGTACTTCTTTTACGTCGAAACAGAGTAACAGATTTGCGTAATTTTCGTGTCGAGATAGTTAGATGACTGGAGAGTGACATAGGCTACTTTTTACCGCGTGAGATTATCTTATTCTCACGGGAAAACAAGTTATATTACAACTCAAAAAATATTTAAACTTAGTATAAATGCTCTTCAATACAATTAAATGAATAAGTGTTTTAGCATTTTTCGAAATTCATCGCATAAGGGGGTAAAGTAGGGAATTAAAGTTTGTATGGAATCTACTGTTTTAGTTTTTTTGTAGTTTTAGCGCGAGCGAAGCCGCGGGTTCTGCTAGTTACTATATAATAATACTGAAGATATATTTCATTAAAAAATTTAAAAGGAATATACACGGTCATAGAAATATATCTTTGCCATTTGAATGTATTGCTTAGTGCGCAACAATCTTTATTTTTTTTTAAACGATTTATAAAAAAAAATCAAATAGTTATTTTTTTATGATTATTAATATGTTAGTGAAATAGATAGATAAAGCATTATTTAAACAATATTATTAAACTGGTTTGCAGAAACAATAAGTACGTACAATTTACATATTTCAATAATTCTTAATGTTTATAAGTTGATATATATTTTTCTTATTATGTTAACTAATATATAAGGGGCCCGTTCGAAATTAATGGATAATATTGTAAAATTATAAAATAAAAATTTATCTAAAACAAAAGAATTAATATAATACCGTTGAGATTTCTAACACATTATATCTCCCGTGACGATGATTAGATTGACGTGACTAAGTTTAATTTTAATTATTTAAACAAATTCTCATTTTTAAATTCCCACAAAATGCTAGCCCAGGGCTCCGCTAATTCACGGTCCGCCCCTAGAACTCACTCGCAGTTCAGTTGAGGATGAGTTACTAGTATACAGTATAACAATAATATATGTACATACTCGGTCTGCGCGTCCACGAGCTTCTGCAGCTGCAGCGCGCGCGCCTCCGCCGCCCGCGCCTCGCCGCGCGCCGCCGCCGCCTCCTTCTCTAGGCGGGACACCTCTTTACGAAGCTTTTCCTACAATACAAATATTCCATTTTACTAGAATACAACTTAAATCATATAATATCAAATATTTATTGTGAATTGTTATCATTTAATTTTGAATTTTGTCTTATTTTATAAGATTTTAATACATACTTCGTTTATTAAATATTTGTTTTATTATTAAAAATAATATAGGTACATTTTACTTTATAATTATTCGATTTTTTTATAATATTATTTTATATTTATTGACTTGAGTACGAAAATAAAATATATTTCAATTTTCAGGTACAAATCGTTCGCTAAATAAATGTGCGTTCTTCTTAATTTTTTTCATGATATTCCTAAATGAAATTCGTTACTAAGTATTATAGTACAATTTACATAATTATACTTTTTGTTAATTGTTATTTTCAGATATTTTTAATAATGTTTCAATTATAATCAAAGTTAAAAAGTTTTACTATAAAAAACTGGCAGCAAAAAATATTCGATATACTAAATATATATAAAAAAAATGTTTACTACGATGACGTTTATACTTAAGGTGACCTAGTGTCTCTGTGTAATACCTATATACTTATACTACTTTCAGTAATTATTTAGTAAATTGGACAAAGAGTATTAACATCTTAAGTCAAGGTCACAGAGTGTTAAGCTAATAACATTAGCGAATGCAATATTGTCGAGGTTTCTAATGCTGCGTACAATTTATAGCTTCGCAAGCATTTGTTATGATTCATCCCGTTCTATCGTACTATTAGTTACCTCATTGCTTTCAGCTGTGTCATCGGGTGTCGGCTGGGCCGGTTTCACGGTAGACTCTTTGTTGAATATTAGTTGAAATTGCAAGTCTGGAAACGATGCAACAATACAATATAAACAAGATCTAATTGTGAAACTTTGATTAGGTGATCCATTGTATTAGGTTGCTTTTTTGTTATAGAACCTGGAATAACACATGTATACCTTGCGATGGGAGTAGCCAGTCAGTTTCGATTTTCAAGTAGCTATTTATTACTAAAAAATATACATTATATATTTATAACAAAGTAAAGGCATTTAATAATTAATACATGAGTACTGGTTGGTACTAGGTATTTTAACCATGAAGCAATTTTATTTGCAGAATAAACATAGGTCACTTAAGAAAAGACGGTTCAGCGCACTCAACCTAAATCACGCATATTGCGTGTTTGCAGTACAGAAGAGTATCGTAGTCACACTGGGATAAATATTTGTATGTATATTCAAATTAAAATGTATACTTGTAAAGAAATCGAACCTTAGGCTTTGTCGTTCTATTGTTCGTGTCTCTGCTGTGGAATAAAATATATTAATAAATAAAAAATACCTCTATTTCTCTCTCGCAAAGCTTCTATCTCAGTATGAAGGCCGCTCAACATGAGCCGGTGTTGTTCTTGCAGAAAGCGGACACTATGCTCTAAGTGTGCTACCCGGGCTGCTGCATCTGTACCAATGATGAACCCACTGCCATTTGATTCTGGAGGCGATTTCTTCACCTGTAATCATTATTTATTTCATTTTAGCAAATAGTACAGTTTCACAAGTAAAAATGAACAATAATGCTTATCATTGCAACACAAAGTGAAAATCAAATACTCGTAAAAAAGTGACGTTGAAATGTTAGACACTAATGAATAACAAGTAATTAAAGCATATATTCAATCAAATTTTACTCGCATGCATAAAGATTTTATTTATATTTTTATAACTATTCATCAATTAATATTTCAATAAAGGCTCGTTCAGAATATAACATTATTCAACGTTGTTCATCCAAATTAATACGATTTAATATAATCCGACACACTTTAGTCTTTGTTCTTTGTTGTTCAAGTGGGCGCCTGAAACTCAAGCTGCCTCTTCACATCTGTATACTTATTCGAACAAAATTAGCTATCAACTGGGATTTACGATGTAGTTTTCATTCACAACAATAGTTTGCCCGTTAATACTTCGTAACACAAAGAGTGGGAAATCCCCATGGTATTGGCGCTATACATTTCTCATCAAGTCAATGACCTTATAGAAGTCTCTTTTGATATAATATTTTATAATCATTCCTATATTGATAGTTTTTTTTTCTAATTTATAAAAAACATTTGTATGTCTTTCACCGAATTAGTACCTACATGCTAAATAATATTCTATCAATTAGTAATTATAATTATGTTATATAGGTAGCTTCTTTTTATAAAATATTAAAATTATCATAATTATAAAATCATATTACAATATAAGCAAAATTCGATGTACATGTTTAATGGTTTTTGTTAGAATGATTAATTGATGTATCGAAATTTGTTATATTATTTAAATATGAATAGCGATATACATTTTGAATGCAATTGACCTACCTGTAATTTTGTGAACGGTGCAGTGGGTACCAGAACTTTAGAAGCCATTGCTAGCTCTCAACACCGCGACGCAATCAGAATAACTTAGACCACCTTTGTTATGATCTACCTCGGAGCACGCGCGCGCTTGCAATGGAAAAGATCCGACATTTGTGCACGGCAAAATAAACGACGACCTTGCCCACTACGCGTAATAATTAAAAATAAAATCGACGATAGAAACACAAATAAACACTGTATTATTTGAACCTGTGTTTTATTTTGAGGTAGTTACTTATGGTCTACGACCGATGTGACCTTGCACTGGTGACCAAAATTGACTCGAGGAAAAGCACTTATTTTCTTAAAATTTACTTCATTTTTGGATGGTTTCTGTGAGGTTTTTCTTATTTCAGCGGTACTGTCGGCTACGACAGGTGCATGGGGACGAGAGGGCCTGAGGGGAGGGAGTGCAGGGTATCGATCGCGCCGCCGCGCACCGGTCTCGCGTAACGCTGACTCACGGGATCTGTCTAACCAACTGTGGCGCTGTGCCAACAGCATTGATGTGCTATGGCATGTCATCAAGAGATTATGCCTTAATTTTAACAATTGCATTTGGAGTAGGACTGCGACTATAGATATTTTACTTGGCTTCGCTTCGAATAATTAATAGAAGTATCTACAAATAGTTTGATTAAATTTTAATTCTATTATCTCATTTACCCTTTAAATTATAGAGACAATAAATTAATGAATAATGAGCATTAATTTTCAGCAATGGACCATCCAATCGTAAACTTTCCTTTAAAAACCAATTAGAAATTTAATACTATGGAATTATTTATTACCGGGCTTAATTTAATAAATGTTTTTCTCGCTCAATTTTAACAAAATTATATTAATTATATATTTTCTGAAGACCAATTTAAAACGGAAAATTAAAAGTCATGTATTTTCTGTGTAATTTTCATTACAGTTCGTTTGAATTTATAATATAATTAGCCAGACTTGGTGGACCTCTATATATTATGGGTACCGAAAATCTATACTAATATTATAAATGTGAAAGTTTAAGTATTTGGATGGATGTTTGTTATTCAATAACGGCTGAACGGATCTGGATGAAATTTGGCACAGAGTTAGATTATACATAGTCTCGAATATTACGAAGCTTATTTTTTATCCCAGAAAAATGTACGGTTCCTGTGGGATACTTATGTTTTTGTTTACTCGATTTGTAATTCTATAAATTATAACGTAACTACATAATTAGACTATATTGATATTTTTCCCTGTTTATTTTATGACGCATGTATACTAGTCTAATAACAACAGACATTGGTAAAGTATTAATAACAATACAGAAAAAAAAAGATTTATTGATACACTAAATCATTTGTTAAAAATGGCACAGGCTGTAGATACCAACCCCTATTTAGTTGATATAAAACGATAGCACGATAGCATCTAAATGGAAGTAGGACAGAAGCAATCGCTTGACATAATTGCAGTTCCTATTTACAATGTTACTCGTGACTACTAATGTACTCCAACGCAGGTTGGAGAAATAATTTTAAACTTTTATACGTTTAATATAATGCGGTGGATGTTTAATATTATTATTGTCTAGAACTATCTATACTTATAATAAAACTGTAGAGATCGAATGTCTGTACATAGAAAAAAATTGTTAAAAACGAGTCAGGAGGATGTAAGAAGAGAAATAGAAAAAAAAAAAACATTTTTTTTTGTTTCTCTTTCTGTTTGTACAGGCTAAATGCTAATCTCTGAAACTGTTGGACCGATTTAAAGAAATTTTGCATGGTGATACCTTATACCCTCTGTCAACATTTTAAATACTTTTCATCCCAGAAAATTAAAGAGTTCCCGTGGGATAATAACTGATACAGCTTAGTACACAACAACTTAAGCACCTAATGTAGTAAAATTTGGCATGCTGAAACCTTATATTGCCGGTCAAACAACAGGTTACTTTTTATCCCGGAAAAATGAACGGTTTCCGTGGGATAGATCTGTTTGTGCTTTTCTGTTTGCGCTAGTCCTTAATAATATTTCAAATGCGATAGTTTGTTTTTAAATCTTCTGACGCCGTGATTTTTTTTAGGGATATAGTACATATGTGGTCAGGACAGTTAGGTCAGGTCAGAGAGTTGTGGTGATGATATAACTATATTACTCTGATAGATACAAACTAGAAGTACTAGGAACAAACAATTACAAGGTGCTGTCAAGACAACGTATCATAGTTATCATAATAATAAATAACTAGCTATAGCTAGTTAGGTTAATGATGATGTTCTCCTAGCCGATTCCGGCCACGGCGGCCAATCTCATTGAGACTAGCCAACTGCGCAGGAGATATTATAGTGCACAAGTGTACGCGCAGACACAAGTGCACTCTCTGTTCCTGTCACTCTCATACTCCGGTGGGACGACTGCTCGACACGACCAGTGAGAGGTAAGGCGCAGGACCGACGGCTTTACGTGCTCTCCGAGGCACGGGGGTGAAACACCGCCAACTTCCCAACTCCGGGCTGTTACTGAGACTTACGGTACAGAAAGACTCAATAACTAAACTTGGCCCGACCCGGGACTCGAACCCAGGACCTCCGAGTGTGCAGCCGTACATGCTAGCCACTACACCACCGAGGCAGTTAGATTAATATTAGTTTTTGGGTTTAATATTATCGAATTGGAATAATCGAAGATAATAAATTTACATTCATGTAGATTATCTAAACATACATATTAAATATATACGTACATTAAACTTGAAATAGAATAGATACAAATAGATAGAGCCTATTGATAGTAGGTAATTACAACTTCATAGGCTGTCCTCGTTTCTGTATAAGGACATAGCCTTACTTAAAATAATAATCTGTTGGACAAATCCAGCTTAACTGCTAGCATTAGAAATCAAACATAATTTTCCTGTTTAGTTACTAAGACGATACAAAATGATAATTTAAAAACTTTGCAGCCCCCAGGATCTTTAAAATAATTTTGATGTGTCC
This sequence comes from Brenthis hecate, assembly GCA_951806755.1. Taxonomy (NCBI): domain Eukaryota; kingdom Metazoa; phylum Arthropoda; class Insecta; order Lepidoptera; family Nymphalidae; genus Brenthis; species Brenthis hecate. Next base: position 24,926,014 of record OX638252.1, on the reverse strand, counting down.
GTATATTATTTATTCATATAATAAAAATATTCATATACATACCTAAGAACTATATATTATATTATCTAAATATTATAAAAAAAATAATACGATTGCTATACGTACTATATATTTTTAGATTGATATTTAAACCACTTATTGCTTTTTCGCGGTTTGAATCTAAGTAAATTATTTCAAAGGTAAAGATTTTAATAAATATTATTGATAAATTATTCAATCTTTGGCACAAATTCAGGATTGGGGACTTTGCCCCTAGCGGAGTGGGTGGTATTTCTGGATAAGGGACGTGATAGGGAGTCGAAATGTTAAATAAAAATTGTCCGCGAACGTATGAGTAAAAAGTTATTGAGACTTAAAGTTACAACATTTCCATACATTTTCATATATTTCTTTACCACCATTCGGAGTGGGTGGTATTTTTAGATAGGGGAGGTGACAGAGAGTCAAAATATATTAAAAATATTTGGAGGAAACGTACGAGTAAAAAGTTATTGAGACTTACAAGTTATAACATATCTAACACATTTCCATACATTTCTTTACCTAAATAAGTGATTACAACAGATAAACATACCTTTAACGAATAGTACGCATCCTTTTTTATGTACATTACACATTTTCACAACAATTAATGCTTTATTGTATTTAATATTTTAATAATTTCACAACACAAACAAAACGATCTTACATTTTGACAAAAGCAAAACTGACACTTTGTTTTATATTACCGCTTAAATGACAACAGATTATATTTGATTATTCGTCATATCTTGGTTAGGTTAGGTTAGAACATTTAAGATTATTTATTTATTATTCCTCATATCTGGGTTAGGTTAGGTTAGAACATTTAAGATTATTTATTTATTATTCCTCATATCTGGGTTAGGTTAGGTTAGAACATTTAAGATTATTTATTTATTATTCCTCATATCTTGGTTAGGTTAGGTTAGAACAGTTGCCACAACGCACGAGCCGAGCGAGCGAAGCGAGCGTGCCGCGGTAGCGGCCGGCGAGTGCCATAAATGACTAGAAAACTAGAAAATTCGAATTTCACGCAAAGTACAAATAAAGACAATCATCTGGAGATTATTTTGACAATTGAAAGTGACGTTTTGACTCCAAGTGTCTAAATGGTAGTAATGTCAAAATAATGTATGGAAATGTTGTAACTTTAAGTCTCAATAAATTTTTACTCATATGTTCGCGGACAATTTTTATTTAACATTTCGACTTCCTATCACGTCCCTTATCCAGAAATACCACCCACTCCGCTAGGGGCAGAGTCCCCAATTCTAAATCGCAGCCCAATCTTTTACCTAAACTTTATTACCTATTATCAAGGTTTTTGTGTGATATTGGTATTTAATTTAAGCTTAATAATAATTAAATAAACAATAAAATAAATATCCACCTCCAATTCATGATCTTCAGTTCCACTCGTGATGGTTAAAATTGCTGTGCGGCTCCACTGAGGAAAATGTCGGGTATCATGCAACGGCACCGACGGTGCCCCCATCGTGACTGTCGGACGAATGCCGTATAACATGTTTATTGAATTATCTACCAAAAAGTTACAAAATTCGAAAGTTTCAAAATATTTTAATTGTCACCCCTATATTTAGCGAGTCAATTATAGTATGTTTATGTAATTTTATTAGGGTTATTTCTTCGAAACTGAAACTAATTATATAAATATAATTTTTAAACTTTCAACATTAAATCAATAATTAGATCGCAACAAAGATCAAGATTATTTTTTCATGAAAAGTTTTTCACTTTGTTGTACTATTGAACTTGTAAGCGTCAATCGTTGCCTAGCAACCAAATTTTCATGCGTTCGGATACTATTACTATATTTTTGTTAATGTAAAAGAATCAGAAACTAATCATAATGCTGTAAATATTTTTTTTAATTATGTAAATAAATAGTTTCTAATGTCGGTGGTAAATATAACGGATCCTTTTTATGGTTTGTTCTAAATTATAGATAAAAACCTTTGGTTTTAATTCTTGCAGTAAACTGTGTATGGATTCGATTGTCATAAATTTACTTCCTGTTAGTTGTCATATGGTTTTTAAATTTCGATAATAATATTGAAAAATAAATTACATACATTCGATTTTCCACTTCATTTTACGATTTCAGTTGTATATTTTTTTGTATAATAATGGAGACATGTGTAAGAGGATTTGCTTATATGCCTGAAACAAAAGCAGAAACAAGCGATTTAAAGGTACGTTATCAAGTTGAATATTTTTTTAGTTTGTAACTATTTTATTTATCAGAATAGTTAGAAATATGAATTGATTAATTTCATATTTAAGTATGTAGAAAGTGAAGACCTAGAAAGAACTTGGAAAATTACTAGAAGAGAACGTCTAAAACGACAAGAACAGAAAGTATGGGAAGAATTTATAAAGGAACAAGATATTGTGCAAAATATGTGCCAAGGTACTTTGAATTAATTAATATAACACTAATTTATTAGTCAATTTATAATGATTAATTCTATTTAAGACATTGCTACATTTGTAATTTATTTCATGTCTTCATTCACAGATGATCCTTATCAATTCTTAGACCAAGTACCTGAAGATTGTATAAAGGAACTTTTAGATATAGAGCTACAGAAAATGAAGCAAGAAGCCATTGAAGAGATTCAGGCAAGATATATTATAGGTTTTTTTATTCTATTACATATATTGAAAATTAGCTTACTTAAAAATGTATTAATCTCAAAATGTTACAGTATGTATGGATGTATGTAAATACATAATATTCCATTATTTGAATTTAGTTAAATTATGTTTACCAAAAAAGCAAATTTTAATTGAGCTAAAAAATAGAACATTTTTAGGTCATAACTGAAGAAATAGAAGAATCTAATCAAAATGATAATCAACACATAGTAACATTTATTGAGAATGAAGACCAAGAGTGTGATATGTTCCATGTGTTTGATGATGAAAAAGACGATGAAGCTTCCGGTGAATATAAAAATATAAATATTATTTTTACAATACTAAGAACTATATTTAGGTAATAAAATCATTTTTATAGGGATTTATTGGTATGTTCCACCTTTATTGATTATTTGAATGAATTTTTCACTTTATCAATACTAATATTATCAATGCGAAAGTCTTGTGTCAGTCTGTTGGTTGCCTCTTCATGCTTAATCCACTGAACCAAGTAAGATGAAATTTTGTATCGAGATAGTTTGAGAAAACAAGTTTAAGGAGAACATACAATAGTTTTTATCTCGGAAATCATCCCTTAAGGGGGTGAAAACGGAGTGGATCAGAAATTTGTATAAAGAATCAATTATTTCACATTTTTAAAGTACTTACCTACTTTTCTATAATTATGTATGTATAGTCTAGGGACGAACCCAAGCGAGAATGAGTCGCTAGTTCTAAATAACCTAATTAATCATTTATCTCAGGTCCTGAAGAAGAAGCTCTAAATGACTCAATCAACAGTCCTCCATGCACTGTGCGAGAGAGACAAGAAGAGAAAAATTCCCCATCCAGGCATAGTAGTCCTGATAAAATATCATGTAAGTTTATTTGTGTATACTAGTTACTTATCTTGCTTCGTTTGAGTGCATCCCTAATAACACACACAGCAGCTGCCTAAGTATGGAAAAAGCTGTGCCAGAAGAAAAAGAACACAAGCCGCATAGCTTACCATGGAACTAGATGGTGCTGTGTTAATGTCCCAACATATTTAATTATTATGTTTATTTAACAAAATCTTATGATTTCAGGTAAATCATCTACGGAGAATGTGACCAACATGATTGAAAACAGCATCTACTGCGCCAAAGTTAAGGAGCTGAGGATGAAGATCAATGAGGAATTGACAAATATTATGTAATTGAATCTTACTTAATATAAATATGAAAGTTCAGATGTTTGGATGTTTGTTACTCAATCACGCCAGAACAGCTAAACGGATCTTGATGAAATTTGGCACAGAGATAGATTATAGTCTAGAATAACACATAGTCAACTTTTTATCCCGGAAAAATGTACGGTTCCCGTGCGGTAGATTTGTTTTTGTTTTTTATTTTTTTGTCGTACATTTATAGTCAAACCCTAATCATTTTTATAGATTGAAACTAAATAATAATAATTATTAAATCGGACGACCGGGCTATACATTGAGTTTTTTTTAAAAAGATAAAAAATTGCGGTTTGTCAGAATATACCTATATAAATTAACTTAAAAAACTAAACCTTTTCTAAATACAAAGATGGAAATGGTGAGAGCCATTTCCGAGATACAAGACATAAATTATTTAGATATACAAGAAGTGCTCGTATGATATTTATTGGATGTATACTTTACAGACAATTATTAAAATATTTTTGACGGACTTTATAACTGAAGTTACTTTTAATGTGTAATAGGGTTCCGTACCTGAAGGGTGCCAACGGAACCCTATTACTAAGCCTCCGCTGTTCATCCGTCCGTCCGTCTGTCAGATGGTTGTATCTCATCAACCGTAATAGGTAGAGAGCTGAAACTTTCACAGAGTATGTGCTTCTATTGCCGCTATAACAGTAAGTAATAAAAATAAATAAAATTAAAATACAAGAAGCATTTTTTTAACGTTCGTAATCGATCATCGAAGTTAATATACCACATACATAGAGTAAAAGTCATATTAATAAAAAGTACATGTATGATGGTACGGATCCTGGTGTACAAATTGGACTCTCAGTTGACCAATTTATTCATGAAGAATTTATTATGTAACTAATATACAGATTAGTGAGAAAAAAATAATTATTATTATAAATTTTGTATACGTCTTACTTTTCAACCCGTCTTCTTCGAAAAAGAGGAAGTTTTCAATTCGCGGAATCTTTTTTTTTTCAATTATGTTCACTGATTACTCGAAGACGCCTGAATCGATTTGTAAAATTCTTTTCTTTTTTCAAAGGATGGTCCCATTTAAATTTTATGGAAATCGGTCAAGGGGTTTTTAAAAAATCAAGAATAAATTAATTTTAGATAAATGGCTTAATTGAACATGTTATTAAAAAACTTCCTTCTTACAAATGACCTGCTTATTACGTCTACACTAAAAATGGAAAAATAAAAACTTAAAAAAAAAAACTGACTTCCAGGCACTTAAATGTAAAAAATAACTAAACGGGGGTTTTTATTTAGAAAAGATACCTAATCAGATATTTTCGAAGTCGGTGTGTTTTAATTTGTATCGGCTGGCACCGAATCAGAAAATATCTGATTAGCTATCTATTCTAAATGAATTCCCGTTTACTTATTTTTTACTTTTTAGTTCCTGGAAGTCGGTTTTTTTTAAGTTCTTAGACTAAAAGTTAATTTTATTTATATTCACAGAATGTTCTTAGAGACACGAGATATTATCAACATTGACCCCACGGATATACCCAAAATGATGAAACGCTCCGTCGAGTTCAGCGCTCGCTTCAACAGGGTCCATTTGTATCAGCTACAAAGACAAGTTAGTTATTACTTTGCTGGTTATTGTTTGGTCGCAGGTTCCATTCCTGCACACTTATTTAAGTATCTGGGCGACTGACCTATGCTCGGCGTTTTTTCGGAAAGGACAGTTAAATATATAGATGAGACTGCTTTATGAAAATACATCACCTATTAGAGCACTACAATTTACTTCTATTTTTTATCAATACTTCTAAATGGCAAAGAAATATTTCTTTTAAATGACAGAAATTGTTGTATAACTAGATTGCTCACAACTGTGATTGCGAAATGGTTCCGTGGGTCTGTAACATTTTTGAGAACTAACAAATTTATTAAAAAATACGCGTATTTATAATATTGGCACAGAATAAAAATTCATATAATACGCGATCGCCTTTAATTATAAAGGAAATGCTGCGGGTTGTCAAAAACTATTAATATTCATTGCGAATGATTTCGAAGTTATATTGTTATAGTGCCATTTCGTGGCAAGTTACAATCAACCTTAAAGTCGTTTATCGACGTACGCTCCACAATGAAAATTAATATTTATTGACTACCGTATTTGGCAGCATTACGTTAAAATTAAAGTCCTTAAAAAATTAAAGATTACCTATAATATGAATTTTTATACTAAGCTTATTATCCTGACTAGATAGCCTTTGTTAGATAGTATGGATAAGTATATATTATACAATTAATTTATATGAGAAATTACATTAACTTAAGTTCTATTTAACACTTTTGTTCCATTTAACGTTCGGTACATCGCAAATTCACAGACATAACAAGAAACAAGTAGAGGGTAAGATAAAAAAATGTAGTTCGCTGAGTGATCGAACTTCGACCATGATTATAATTGATTTTTTTATTTATAAAACTAAAGCTCGTTAATAACTATTAAACTATACATAATTCTCAATTTGACCACATTAAAGAGTATATATGCGTGTGTGTCAAATACTTGGTAGTGTGTGTAATTTTTTTTTTATTGATTTAATGTATTTTGTATGCATAATTTAAGAAAAATAGATTTCAATTCAATTTCGATATTTGCCAAAGAAGTTTTACTTCAACCGCGCGTAAAGGTTACACGCACCCATTTTTTTTTTGATATCCTGACCATGACTATGGTATCAGTATGACGTATCCCCCTAGATGGCGGACATGGAGCGCCACGCTCGCCGCGCGCCGGCCCTCGCGCGGCGCACGCACGGGCGCGCGCAGCGGGCGCGCGCCGCCGCGCTGCACGCCGCGCTGCTGCACGCGCTGCAGGTGAGCGCGCACTGCCTGACGTGCGGGCGGGCGGGGGTATATATAGACGGTGAAGATAGAGATAGAAGGATAAGAGGAAGATGGCGCAGTGCGAGTGACATGTATAGCTGTGATAGAGAGAGAGGGAACGATGGTGTGGTGTTGGCGCGAGTGAGATATACAGCTTTGGTAGAGAGAAAGAGGGAGGACTGAAATGTACAGCGTGTGAGGTGGAAAGATGTATATAGTATTAGTATATGAAATGTATTTTGTTGCTGGGGTGGGATAAGTAGAAAGGAATAGAAAGTCATAGGACTAAACATAAAGCCTTACAATGATGTATTAAAACATTATACATATATTAATAGAATATTCATTACTGCGGTAAATAAATAAATTTTAATAAATTTATAGCAAAGAAATAAAACTAATGCAAAAAAAATATAAAATAATAAAAAAATCTTTTTATTACCTACATACTTGTATATTACTAAAAAAATTTTTATGTTATATAATACATATAACATAAAATTTCAACTACTTTTTATTGAAAGTAACCGACATATATAGCAAAATTGAAAATAGTAGCATAAACAGCAAATCACGTGACCATTTTTGACTTTGACATTTTTTTTTGGCGGGCTTCGTCTATTATATAGAAGCCTTTAGTCTAAATGTAGAAAATAACAAACGTTACGTTTCTAGGTACTATTAGATGTTCCTGCAAAAAAGATAGTGTTTCCAGGATACCTACTCTAGGTATCCTAAGAATTCTCATACACTGTAGGTGATAACAATCGAGCGTGTTATCTATGTGCCGTGCAAGTTAATGAATACCTTATTTCTTAAATACAGGGGCATAACTAACAGTTTTACCTTCCAGGTGCTATCCAAGTCCCTGCCACAAACGTGGTGTATGCGGGAGAGCGCGGAGGCCGCGCGCGCCACGGCGCGGGCGGCGCGCGCGGCCGCCCGCGTCGCGCCGGACTCGTGTGGCGATGTTAGTGGGGAGCTCTGTCTTTGTTTGTTTATTCATTCACGCATTTATTCATTCGACCAGTGTACAGTTACCACAATTACGTTATAAAGTTTGTTGCGCTCCGATATACGCAACGGTAGGCCCCGCCGGCGAGAGCCACGGCGAGCGATCATTACGTGACGGAGCACCCACTTGTCTCTCAAAGCCGTGGACGACAGGACCACTTTAATTTAAATAATTCATTTTCCTTACCCTTATTATATGTAAACGCATAATAGAGATGACGATTGTTAACCAGCGTCCAGCGTTAAAATAGTATATATAGTCCATTTTGATTTATACGTCCACCAGAACCCCAACAGGTTACAACTTTTGTTTCTTAGGTAATTCTATTCCAACCGCGTTCGGCTACACTTGCCCGTAATTAATTTGTAATTGATTGTAATAATTTTTTTTTTAAAGTGCTTTGATTAAAATCGCTTAACAGTTCATTCGTTCATTTATGCATCCATTCATTTATTCCTTTCTTCATTCATTTATTTATTTGACTATTCATTCATTCGATGATTCATTCATTTATTCACTGATTTATCTCATCGTCATTGAACCCTATTTTCAAAATTACTTATGGTCGGTGTTTTTAATTTTAATGTATAATTATTAGCTAGAAATGGAATTAGTAGTTTGATTGTGTTCATTTGTCTGTATGTCTGTAGGCTACTCTTGTGGAGAGTATTGGTTTCTTTTATAACATGTATGTACATATATTGATGGTAATTTAATGAGCATCACTAGATATATTGCAATAAAATTATACAAAAACTCAATGCATGTAACTGAGAAGCGAATTTTTTTTTGTGTTCACATAAAATTGTCCAAAATGAGATTACTTGTTTGTTCAAGCCAATAAGCGACAAGTTATTTATGACAGACCATAATGTAAATTTCTTTTAAAAGCTCTTAAACAAATGGCCACATAGCAATATAATACAAGTTCTGTTTTTAAGTTTAGATTAGATTGTTATAAATAATTGTTTGTAGGTAATACCAGAGACCTGCGACAAGCTGGAAGAAACATTAAACGAGTACACGGCAAAGATGTCCGAGTATTTGAACAGTATTGAAAATACGGTGAGATTTTATCTTTACAAAAGTAAATTATTATAACGTATTATATATTACTAATGACTTGCTTCGCTCGGGTGCATCCCTGCATGCTTTTTTTTTGTAGTTATATAAATTTCTATATAAAAAAAATGTTCGTATGTTTGTCCTCTATGCGCTCATAAACTATTGTTCCAATTGTGGTAAAACTCAGGTAGGCTGTTCTGTATACGCCTGCGAAGGTTCCTGTCGCAATAGAATGTATCTTTCTTTGGACGTTTATCTTTTCATTCATAAACTATTCAAGCTCAGAGATGCTCAGTGAAGCGAGTGTAAGTGGCTAGTATAAAGATGGCGTCACCTTGTGACAACTTTTTGCGACATTTAAATGGGCTTCTATAGTCCATTTTTGACATTAAAATGAATTTTGAATTATATTCCTTCAAAATATGAAAAAGAATGCAAGTGTGAACCTGTTTATATTTAAGTATAATCACAGCAAAATAAATACACAAAAAAAAGGCATGGAAGATATATTTGTTGCGTTACATACTCTTACTACAACTATGTCTGTTGCAGCTATATTTAATTATTTTGATCTATTTTATTAAAAATATAAATAAAATTCGTGCTTAAAATTTTTATTTTCTTTTTACAAATTTGTCAAAAATGTAATTTATAAAAAGTTGTAAATGTAGTTAATAAAAAAAGTCTTAATAATGTGTGTGTGCGTGCGTGCGTGCGTGTGTGTGTGTGTGTGTATATATGTTAGTGCCTACACAACAAAAGTAAACTAAGGAGTAGCATATATATATTATTTTAGTTTATAGTTTTTTTAAGGAGTGATATGTATTGACAAATTGACTGCATTTTTTTCTTATATATTTTCAGAGTGTCTCCTGTTCAAGAAAATCAAGCAAAGTCAAAAACAAAAAGAAGTCTATAGGGACTTGGTCCAAGTCTGTAAATAAGTCATGTAAGAGTTATTTTTTACCGACATTCGAAATAGGAGGGGTTTTTTATTAATAAGGCTGGCAATATTAGCAATTCAATTCAATTCTCTTGTGAACGGCTTCAAAGCGTGCCAGTTGGGCACAGATTACTTTGCCAGTGTCACGTAGAATGGAGTAGACATGAAAGAGATTGGTCGGTAAATTAAGATCATTATATATTAATGATGTATTAAGTTATAATGTGTAATAAAAGAGAGTAATTCCTTTATAAACTTTCGATTTACAATAAATCTAAAAATGAATCACCGAAATGTATGTACGCGCATAACTTCCGATCGACGGCACCAAACTGGATAATTTTTTTTTGTGTTTTTGTCAGGAGAAGTTTTGTATAGAAGAAAATTAAAAGAAATTTTTTTTTTACTAAAATATGTTTTTTTATAAATGTCATGATATAAAAAGTGAATGAGTGAAATAGTTTTTATTTTATCCCGGAAATCATCCCTTAAGGGTGAGAATGGGGATGAAAATTTGTATGGGGAATCAAGCTAGGGACGAATGAGTCGCTAGTATTTTTATAAAAATACAATCAATACTATCTTCTAAAACCGTCTCTCCCGTGACCATGATTGCTGTAAAACATTCGAAACGTCGGGAACCAAAAAACAAAATAAATGCGCGAAAATCCAAAAAAAAAAAACAGTTTTATTTAAAAAGTCCAATAATAATAAAGTTATTTTGAATTTGGTATGATTTTTTAATATAAAAACCATGGTTGTATATTAGGAAATATAATTTTACTTTACTTTCCAGTTACAAATGCAGAAGCGCGTCTGTCCATGTACTCTCTGGACACTCTCAAAGTCAGTCTGAACCCAAAATCGTCTAGCTCCAAAGATAACTCCAGGTGAAATATTAATTATATAAAAATATTTTATATAATTAATATTTACATTAGAACATTTGAGCGCACTTTTAATTTTTTTTTTGTGAAAACAACTTTAAGGGTTGCATTTAAGGTTCAATTTACATTGTTATACATTTATTTCATCTAGAATAACTTACCTAAACACAATTGGTGACAGTTTTAAGGGAACTTTTGCATGGGATTGTGTACATATCTAGAAATTTTTTGATCGATGTTTTGTTAACGATTAATATATTCAGTGATCCCAAAGGTATTACTTGATAGGTTATAATCGTACCGAGGAATCTTGCCGGTAACAAATAAAAAATAGTTCAATTTAATATTAATAGATGGCGTTGTACGCAACGAATTGTTATTGGTTTTTGTGGAAAATCAGTACCAAGCTTAATCCCAGATATGTTATGTAACTATTATATTAATATTATTGTTTAAAAAAATATACTAAACAAAAAAATATAATGAAATTCTCAATAACACTGATACATAATATTATTTATATAAATCATCAGTCATTTGGTTCATAGATGGCGCTGTTTACATTTCATGAATTGTTTAGCAATAAACGTTGGCTTATTTAGGTTTTTTTAAACCAATAATAATTATTTTTATTGATGCATTTGTAGCGGAACGTCTAAAATCCACGCGAGCGGCGGCCGGAGTAAAGATTTTGATAAAGGGGAGTTTGCTAAAGATCAAAATAAAAAGCCTCGGTAAAGTTATAATTTTTTTGTTTTTATATTTTATTTATTTATTTGATTACTATGTTTTGCCTGCGGGTTCGCTTCCATTGTAAACGTGACATGGAGGGGAATCGGTCTAATACCATACTAATATTATAAATGTGAAAGTGTGTATGTTTGTTTGTTTGTACTTCATTCACGTCGTAACGGAGTGAAACAAATAACTTTCTTAAATTTACGTGTTTTATATTTATTATTTATTTTTCTTTAAAACTAGGTACGTTTTAATTTTTTTGAGTGGAATCCTGTTTTTTCCTAAAATAAAAGTGGCCCAAGTTACTTCTTATAAAATTAGCTATCTGCCGGTAAAAGACCCGTCAAAATCGGTCCAGCAGTTCCGGAGATTAACCGGAACAAACAGACAGGCAGACAAAAATTTAAGAAATTTTGTTTATCTTATATGTACCATATTATATACTTTCATATGCATTTAGTATAAAGCTGTTATTCATACATTACAAACAGACAGTTCAATTTTATTTATCTGTACAGATTTCATTTTTAATCATTTGCTAAGGTGAATGCGGTTAATATATTTGATTTTAAGTAAAACTTATACAATTAATAACAAAACTATTCGTATATACTCTAGCGGCCGGCGCCCGGCGCGCGCACGCTCGTGCAGCGCGTGGCGGTGAGTGCGCTTTGTATACACATCATTGTTGTAATATATATATATTGTTTTTGTATAATAAATAAATCAATTTGTCTAATTATGTATGTATTAAATAAAAATGTGTGTGTCTACGTGTCTGTACACAAGTTCTCTCTCTACTCCTGTCACTCACACTTCGGTAATAGTATTATTATGATTGACGCTCCACCCTCGCGGCGGGCGGCGGCGCGGGAGCGAAGCGCCAACTTCCCGACTCCGAGCTGTTACTGAATTTTAGCCCAATCCGAAACTCGAACTCGGGACCTCCGGATCTGCGGCCGTAAATGCTAGACCACCGAAACCGTGCAATTTATACTTCTTTATTAGATATAAATGATATATAGACTATATTTGCAATGTTTAATCTAAAATCAGATTTTTATTTCTTTATCCAAATAACTTTGAAACCACTAAAAATCATCATAAATAGATATAAAATAAAAAGAGCAAACCGATAAACACTTTCATATTTTACAATATTAATGTCGATCCCTATATTTTGTTCCCCAGTGTGCGTCCAGCCATGTCAGTCGGGACGCGAGTCCTCGGTCCACTCCGAAGAGTAGAAACGTTACTCCACGACTAAACAAAAATACACCAAGAACACCTAAAAATAATAATAATAAACTAAACACGCCTCGGTCTAGAGTAAACAATGCTAATACTAAAAATAAAAATGCAACAAATAATAAAGAGACCAAAGAAGTTACCAGAAATAATGAGAAATTGGATAATAATGATATGGAATATTCCAGAATGAATGCAGATTTTAATAAAAGTATTCAAAGTACTATAGAAGGTATTGAAACAAATGATGCGAAGGAGACGGACGATGTCAAAGTAAATTCCGTTGAAAAGAAAGAGATGGGAGATGTGAAATCAAATGTGCGAGAAAGAGAGAACGATATTGAAGATAAGGAGAGTAGGAAGAATGCTAAACCAAAAGAGGAACGGCGTGAGAAGAATCATGAAGGAACTAAGGTAAGTGATACTAGAATATAAAATTCACTGTCACATAATTATATACAATTTGATTTAATACTAGTAACTAGCCGTGACTTTACGTGTTTTTTTTTTAAATTTTATTCTTTCTTTTAACGTATGGTAACGATTTATAGTAAGATTCAAATTTCGAGTAGAAATAATTTATTATAATATTATTAATATGAAATCGATTTCTTATCTTTTTAAAAACATGGCAATGATCCCAAGCTTTTACAATTATTTTGACATGGTATTTGTAGGTTTATAAATAATAACACAGATAATTAAAAAAAAAAACAAGTGATTTATTTGAAAAATAAAATAAAGTATCGCGAAAGCGTAAAATTGCAAACAGTTCTTGTAAAAATTGTCAGCCCAAAGCATGAACTTACCCATAACAATTATAATATTAAATACTTAAATTATTTACAACGAAATGTCTTTGATTGAAGCAAAGCCTTATCATTTTTAGCATAGTATTATATAATTGGGAAGAATTTTTTTTAATTTGTTCACTCAATATTTGTGTTTCATTTATATATATAGAGTTGCATGAAGAATTGTAATATAAACTTTAAATTTTACAATATCAGATGAAAACGTCAAAGCTTCATAATAGATACAGATTAAAATATATTATTTGATATACATAATTTATTATCTGTATTTCTTTTGCTTTACTTTAAAAAATGCCACTTTTTTATCATAGTTGGCGATAAATTGCGTTTTTACAAGTGATTTTTTTATAACCTCTACTAGAATACTTCATTCTGTATTTTGTGTTTCTTTCGTATAAAAATTGTAATAGTTTTTTGCAATAATTTCCATTTTTTTAATTAAAAATATGTCTTTTTTTTAATTATTCATGTATTGCTCTATGGGCATTGTGATAAGTGCACTTTGGATTTCGATGGGTGGTTATATTTTTATAATATACGTTTAATAAATAGCGTTTGTTGTTTGTCTGTCTGTTTATGCGCATTTGCCGCAAAGTGGCTTGTTGTCCAGTACTGAGAAAGTTGAGTCGGTGACTGGGTTTCGGCATTTCTGGAAAATAGAAATATATTTATTTATATATTTTTTCGGGAAACAAACAGTGAAATAATCCTTATATATAGTTACAATCACACACCAGCAAAGTTTATACAAATATGTCATAGCAAGAGTAAACATGATATGTATTGAAATTAGTTTAAACTTTAAGAACAAAATAAAAATTGTAACAAAAATTACTGCAAAATAAAAACACTATCAAAAGGACAACAAAAAAATTGATATAAGTAAACATTACCTATATAAATAAAAAAAAATATATAAAAAAAGTAAAACAAACTCTAACAGAACACAATACAAATTAAAAAAAAATACAATGTATTATATATGAATATACTATGTTATATATCAGTGACTTGGCTTTATCTCAGTGATAAGAGGATTTTCTTGTTTTTACCTAATTCATAACAAAGAAAAGATAAATAAATGCACACTTTTATCTTTTTTAGATGAAGATGTTACGTGATGTATCGTCATTTTAGATTTCGGGACGATATATGAGTTTTTCGTAACATAATTACACTAAAATTATAAATATTAATGAGAGCAATTTAGAACTAGTTTTTGACGATGGATTCTTCTGGCGTTGAACATGGATAAAAACTACCCAGAATCCGATTCTACTCAAACCTGTTGGACAGTTATATCTTTTACATTTATAATATTTATACTCTACATAATATACTTGGCCCAAGCCGGGACTTGAACCCATGGCTTCTGATCTGCAGCCATATATATTAGCTACTAGACCATCGAGGCAGCTAGGTTATGGTATTTGTGTGATACTCACAGTGCAAGTGAAACACTCGCGATGCCACTTGTTGTCGAGCGCGATGATGGCCTTGTCGACTATAGGCGTGGCGCAGCCCGCGCAGCGCGGCGCGAACTTGTCCGCGTAGCACGACGAGCAGTAGGGACGGCCCGCCTGGAAACAGATAGATAGACAGATAAACACTCTATTGCATACAAAAAGCTTAAAAAAATAAATAAAATCGACTTCCAGGCACTAAAATGTAAAAAATAACTAAACGGGGGTTTTCATTTAGAATAAATACCTAATCAGATATTTTCGAAGTCGGTGCCAGCCGACGCGTAGGAAATCTAATACATTTTGATACGTAAAATACATATTTACCTATTAGATATTCATATCTTAAAATATTGTCCGCTGATGATAAACTAGGGATGAAAAAAGCTCCCAATCGGTACGATTTTTTTCCGAAATCTTCAACAAACATCGTCATATTTCTGTCAATTTACACAAAACCTTTATGAATTATACATTTGAACCTTCCTCATGAATCACTCCGCTACTCCGTCCATTGGTGAAAATCTTACCAAAATCCGTTCCGTAGTTTTTGAGTTTATCGCATTCAGCCAGACAGACAGACAGAGCTTTGCCCACGTGTGACGTGTTATATTATTTATTGTATATTACTAACTACTTTTATTTCTTAAAATTTAAATAAAAAGAAATATTTATTTTAAAGTCAGTGTAACGTAATATTTAATAAACATACCTATTAGTTTTTTTTTAATTAAAATTAAACTAAAAACAAGTGCGAGTCGGACTCGCACACGAAGGGCGCGGAAGTGCCATAATCGTTTTTATTTTAATTTGCATGGCAGCCTTTTTGAAATTTGCCATCTTGGTTTTTTATTACTTGTTGTTATAGCGGCAATAGAAATACACTTGGCACCCTTCGGGTACGGAAGCTTAAAAAGCAAATATTTATTTATTGTTCATATAAATCATTAGAAACTCAAATATACCAACAATAAGCTCAACATTACCTGCTCCATAAAGCCGCCCCCGCCCAACTCCTTCATGCAGCCGCCGCACACGAAGTGGTGCGCGTGCCACGATACACCTAACGCTTGGATCACGCGCTGAAATAGATTAAAATAGATAATTATATACTTGTTAAAACTCTTACACTGACTAACTGACTGGCAATACATAGTCTGAACCGTATGGTCTAGAAACATGAGTGTTTGCACAAGAGTTACTCCAAAAACGGTAGAATATATAAATCATAATATGCTTATATGGTCGATCCCACAGTATAATTTATTATTTCTTTAGCCAGTGCGTTTTACTGCTAGCGACTTAAGGAGCCGAAACTCAATACTACAATAAATAACTTTTTGGGATATTGTGCCACTATCGTCGTTCACTTCAACTGTCATTTATCAGATGCAATAATATTGCGAATCGGTCGTGAGTTCAATTCCCGACTATGTAATATGTACCTATATGAGCGATTTTATACACGTATGTAATATGTATGTATACACGTTTGGCTCAGTTTGTAGTGACCCTACTTACTGTGCCAGCGGTTGCGGGTTCGAGTCCCGCTGGGGACATTTATTTGTGTGATGAGCACGAATGTTTGTACTTCAGTCATGGGTGTTTATATTTATAATATGTATGTATTTAAAGTTATATATATGTAGTGTATCAACTATCTGGTATCCATAACACGAGCGTCGTAGCTTACCATGGAACTAGATGGTGCTGTGTGTTAATATCCCAACATATTTATTTATTTATGTACAAAATGTGATGATAAGGTAGACGTACTATGCAAAAGCTTGTAAATCATTCCGCACACACGCCACACTGTTGTTGTCCACACTCCCTTTATTGACATAAATGATCCAATTATTGTTTGAGAACCACCGTTTTATCATATATTTTTTTTGGTAGACATTGCCTCATGTATCTTCTTGGAGAAAACATATACCTACCTATCGCCATTTTATGTTGTATGCAATAAAGGATGTATAAATAAATTAAAATAAAGGATTCAATTCAATGTTATTGTCAATGGTTTCAAAGCGTAAAAAAAATTAAAAAAAAAATCTTCCATTTAATCGATGACAACTCGAAACCCAATTGCCGTTTACTTTTTACTTCGGATAAGTTTTCTCAGACTAAATAATTTTATAAGAGCCCGCCAAAAAAAATCTAAGTCAATAATTGTAGCATGTTTTGCTGTTTACTCTACTATTATCGATTTTGCCATACATATCATTTTCTTTATACAAAAAATAAGGATTATATGGTAATTGGTCGTTAAGTTACAATTATGAGAAGAAGAAAATATGAAGAATCATCATAAAAAAAAATTATATTATGAAGTATTTTCTTAAGTTTCAGTTCTCTTTCCTTTGAAAGAGATAATATTAGATTATTTTTTCTCTTTATTATAATACTAGCATTGTCGCGGCTCCGCCCGCGTCCAGATGACCAAAAACCAAATTCTTTTACATATTAGTATTTAGTATACTCTTACAGTGCAGTTTTTGTATTTTTTCTCAGAAATGACATATTTTCCCGTGGTAAAAAGTATCCTATATGTTGACCCGGATAACCAGCTATCATCATACTAAATTTCATCAAAATCTGTCCAGTGGTTTTCTCGTGATGCGGTAACAGACAGACAGACAGATAGACAGACAGACAAAAATTCTAAAAACTATAGATTCGGACTCTGTACCGATAATAATGTCTATTTCAATTAGATTTTCCCAAAAATATTCAATGTACAGATTCGACTTACTTACAATTTTATTATATGTATATAAAACCCGATAGCTATTTTTATTTATTAACATTTATTCACTCATCACAGCAATCAATATTCTATCAATATTTGTATTCTGTTTTAAAACATTACATATTATTTGGAATCATTACTGTTTGGCTTCATACTTAGTTCTATGACACTCTGTCGATATTATTCTTTAATCTGAGGTTCATTCCGGTCCGGAGGCGGAACTCCGTTATTAATGCTAAGGGGCATTCGTTCCGCAAATAGCGCTATTGTTTCTGTGATGACATCACCTTTGTTTGTGAAAAATATACACAACCCGTGCTATGCGCCTGCGCATCTTATAATCGTTTAAATGTTATAGCAGACTTGTGATAATTAAAATGTACATAACTATAGTGTTTTCTATGTCTGGTCAACGTGGGACAATTTGGTAATGAGAATTTCATCAAAATTTGTACAGTAATTTAATTTTAGTTTGCACTAACTTTAGTGATCTCGTATTGTTTATACATCAGCAAAAAGTGGAGAAGAGATTAGTTAGCGATACTCTATTGTTCTCTCTGTTTGCTGTGGAAGAGATAATTGGGTCATTAACACACAGTATCATCTAGTTCCATGGTAAGCTACGAGGCCTGTGTTGTGGATACCAGATAGTTAATACGCAACACATATTATATAACTTTAAATACATACATATTATTATTAAAAACACCCATAAATGGAGTACAACATTCGTGCTCATCACACAAATGAATGCCCACAACGGGGCTCGAATTCGCGACCGCTGGCACAGCAAGTAGGGTCACTACAAACTGAGCCAAACGTGTCGTTAAGATGATATAGATGTTATCATCAATAGATAACAGATATCACCCATGTATGTAAAAGGCTCAGTGAAATTGACCGTGACAAAAAATTGTTTAAGAAAATTATATTATAACAAGCATTGCCCGCGGCTCCGCCCGCGTTCAAATGATCAAAAACCAAATTCTTAGGTTTTATATATAAGTATACTCTTACAATGCAGTTTTTGTATTTTTTCTCAGAAATGAGATACTTTCCCTCTGGAATAAGTATCCTATATGTTGACCCGGATAACCAACTATCACCATACCAAATTTCATCAAAATTCCTCCATTGGTTTTTCTGTGATGCGGTAACAGACAGACAGACAGCAAAAATTCTAAAAACTATAGACTCGGCCTCTGTATCGATAATAATTTTTGTTTCAATAAGATTGTCCAAAAAATAAATCATGTACAGATTTGGTTTAGTTTCAATTTTATTATATGTATAGATTATTAAAGTATGAAAAGTGTAATTACATAAGTTGCAGCGTAATTGCGTTTGAAACATGAGTGAAATAAAGTTCTTAAACGACGGCATAATAACTGATGTGTTTACGATCGCGTCGGTCTTTCTATTTCGAACCATTCATTCTCGTCACTAGTGATTTACTAGTCGTTAAAATGTTGCTTTTGGAACTGAGCGGTGTTTATTAAGATATTTTAAGTTCAATTATCACTTTCACGAGTCTAAAAAACACCGTATAGGTGTATAATACACTATTTTTTGTACGTGACTTCGTTCGTGTTGTAGATACGTCAATAAATGCCTAATTCTATATACTAATTCAAGATATAAGCCGTCTCAATTCAATTGTCTCGTTAATGGCTTCAAAGCGTGCCGATTGAGCTCGCATCACTTCGCCAATATCACCTAGAAGTGCCATCTCATACACTTACTGAAATAAATTAACTTAATATTAGTCATTGTATCTAGAGATACCCAAAAATCAAAATGCGCGCACTCCCTTACAGTCTAATAAAGTTACTTGTGAATGTGTGAGTATTTAGATACATATTAATGAGTTTTTAACGTTTTTAAGTAAATTGGATAAAAAACAACTAAGAAAAAAATACTAAAATTGTAGTATCTAAAACAACAACAACTAAGCAACTCAATATTTTATATTAAAATTAATTTTTATACTAGATACGTTTTAACGGTTAGTATAGATTTCTCAGAGATGAGATATTTTCCCGTAATAAAGAATATTCTATAGACCAAATTAACCAGCTATTATTATACCAAATTTCATCAAAACCTGTCCAGTAGTTTTCTCGTGATGCGTTCCCAGACAGAGAGACAGACAGACAGACAAAAACTCTAAAAGCCATCTGTATCGATAATAATGACATTTGATTTCAATAAGATTCTCCAAAAAATATATTTAATATACAGATTCGACTTAGAATTTTTTATATGTACCTATAGATAATTTTAATTAATGCTAATATTGAAAACGATTGGTATCTTTAATTTTGCCATAAAAGGCTTTAAAGAAGGTATCTGTGACTCAAACTAACTTTACTTGCCGTGACGTCATTCGTACACCCACGATGGTTGCTACTTAATTCCAGTAAAAGATCACAAGATAGATTTTTTAAGTATACGCGTAATGGTTTATTAAATGGAGATAAAAATGTGATTTTGTTTGTTTTAATTGTATGACTAGCATTGCCCGCGGCTCCGCCCGCGTTCAGATGACCAAAAACCAAATTCTTAGGTTTTACATATTAGTATACTGTTACATTGCAGTTTTTGTATTTTTTCTCAGAAATGAGATATTTTTCGCCG
Organism: Brenthis hecate; assembly: GCA_951806755.1. NCBI lineage: Eukaryota > Metazoa > Arthropoda > Insecta > Lepidoptera > Nymphalidae > Brenthis > Brenthis hecate. Next base: position 24,905,685 of record OX638252.1, on the reverse strand, counting down.
TAAAAAGTATCCTATATGTTGACCCTGATGATCAGCTGTGACCATACCAAATTTTATCAAAATCCGTCCAGTAGTTTTTCTGTGATGCGGTAACAGACAGACAGACAGACAGACAAAAATTCTAAAAACTATAGGTTCGGCCTCTATATCGATAATAATGTCTATTTCAATAAGATTTTCCAAAAAATATTTAATATACAGATTTGACTCAGTTAGAATTTTATTATATATATTGAATAACATATTATTTGTACCGATCAATAAAGAACTATTATCTTCCTTAGTACTTAAAATTGTATTATGATTTATATCTATCTATAAGTAAAAAATACCAAAAGGCGATGTTACTCGTTTATAATCCAGACTAATATTATAAATGTGAAAGTTTGTTTGTTTGTCCATTTGTCATGTCAAAATTGTTTTTTGTTGTTTTAGCGCGAGCAAAGCCGTGGGTTCTGCTAGTATTAAATAAATGCAAAATGCACCCGAGCAAAGCAAGAGTAGCTATAATATGTCGTTAGTAAATCATGTTTGTTAAATGGCAGGTGTCAATGTCATTTGTTTTCATATTAAAATCACGTCGTCGTAGTTTTTTCTTCAATTCATTCAACGGTGGGACACCTCACACTGTGAATCATCGGTTGTGTCTATCTCTTAAGTCCAAGGTCATGTATTTATGAGTATGGTTTTATGCCATCAGTTAATTGCTTTGCGGTTTTTGTTTTTGTTTACATTGAGGTTCTCCTGACCGATTCCGAATCTCATTGAGACTAGCCAACTGCGCAGGAGATATTATAGTGCTCAAGTGTACGCGCAGACACAACGTGCACTCTCTATTCCTGTCACTCTCATACTCTGGTGGGACGACCACTCGACACGACCAGTGAGAGTTAAGGCGCAGGACCGACGGCTTTACGTGCTCTCCGAGGCACGGGGGTGAAACACCGCCAACTTCCCAACTCCGGGCTGTTACTGAGGCTTACTATACAGAAAGACTCAATAACTAAACTTGGCCCGACCCGGGACTCGAACCCAGGACCTCCAGGTGTGCAGCCGTACATGCTAGCCACTACACGACCGACGCAGTTAAAGTTTAAGTTGTTTACATTATATTATATTTAACGGGAAAATGAGGTATAAAAATACCGTAAATAAGTAGCTGTATATTGATTAACCAAGTATGCAATTATTACTCAAATAACCTTTTTTTGGTATGTTATGTACTAAATATGAATTCGTTCATTCATTCTCTTACATTATAATCGAAAATTTAGGCATAAAGAGAGGATTTTTCATAATTAATTTCGAAACTGGCATAAATCGTAATTTTTTAAAGAGAATCTTAAACACCATATTATATACTAGCGACTGTCCCTCGCTCCGCTCGGGTTTGTCCCTAGGTGATTCTTTTTTTTATTTATGAACCGATTGAAATAACACTAAAACTAAATACTAAGCGAAGCTTACATTACATTAGTGAAATCGCGCCCAAATCGGTTAAGCCGTTTGTAAGATTAGCGCGCAGACGCACAAACACACAAAAATTCTAAAAATCATTGCTTTGGGTTCTATTCCGTTAATAAAGACCCCCAATAATAGTTTTTCCTAAATATCATTCATGTACAGACAGCAATCAGTAAAAAAATATATTATACGTACCTACCTATAGATTATACCTATATAGGATGTTGAAACTTTTGTTTATAGATACTTGCGGGTAAAATGCTTTTTTAACATTTTTAAACTAGACAGATTAAATAAGAAAAGTATTGATAAGTAACTACTAATTGCGATTTTTTGTTATTTCGAGTAAGTATACCTGACAGTGCATCTGAGGACTCGAATCGATTATCTCTTACAATAGTGCTGGCTCTACGAGTATATAAGGCGTATGTCCACAACGTTATATTGTTGTAATGAGTTTTGATGAATTAAATATAGCAATTTACTGGTCACGCCTTATAAGAAGCTATAAATAACTATAGGTAGCCATCAGAAATTAATTATTTTCCTCCACGCCCGTTACGTTGATTAATGATTGGAAACATTGCAAAAAAACTGCCCATTTACATATTAACATTAAGTTCTCTCAAACGAGTGGGACGCAGTTAAACGTACAGGAGCACTATATTTGGTTAACGTTGCGTCACCTAATGACAATAATTTTTGCCTCGTTTTCCCTGAACATTGTTCAATTAGTCACTCGTGTATTGGTTGGCTCGAGTTTCTGAATACCGTGATTTGGCATGTTCTTTCCGGATTATTAAAATCCGTGTGCAAAACAAAAACGTGGAATTTACGGGAATCGAACTCGCGAACACCCACGTATTAGATCATAGTACATACAGTGATATAATTCATTTGCTTTTATATAGTGTTTTTTCAGCGAAATTGTCTTATTTCTTTAACTGACAACTGCTACGTTTCGGCCTGTGTTTATTCGTTATCTTAGAATCTATTGGAGTCTGGACCGATTAAAATAAAACTTTTCTATATTTTTAAGGGACAGACAGACATTTTTCATAATTTGGTCCTATTTCTATTAGATTATGTATTAGATATTAAGTAAATATTAAAGACTATGGAAAAATAACATATCGTTACATCTTATAGTGTCGTCCTCTCTCATCTCGTATTCCATTAAGAAAATCAAGAGTGCATTCAATAATATGAAACGAGGTCAACGGTGCTTACGTGATCGGGCTCACAATGTAAGAACAATTTAACAACACCCTTATAGTGTGTTAGTTGCTTAGATTTATATATTCGGAAACTAGCAACTCACCCTCGCTTGGGTTCGTCCCTAGTGAAAAACAAACAAATCTATCCCACATTACACACATACAATCTCGAAAACTTTGAGGTTATTTTAAAAAGTGTTATTCATAAAAGTTGTAGATTTTTACTAGACCTACAACTTTTGTAGAAAACATTTTTCGATAGAACGTCAACGTCGTAAGCCGGAAATTGAAAAAAACTATTTTTCAACACTTTGCGTCCCCCCATTTCTCGGGGGTAGCTGGGCATGTGGGGCATTTTATGAATTTCTATTCCTTATATAGCTGCTAACATTTTAAAATCATAAAACTTCAGGTTTTCAATATTTTTTTCTATTAAAAATGAACGGATTCCGATTGGTCTGTCAGTAAATATTAGTAGGATAAACTCACATCAGTGATGGGGTCGCCGCAGCCATGGCACCTCGGGCTGTGGAACTGCGTGTAGCACGGCACGCAGTGCACTCCGCCGTCGTGCTGGTGGAACTTGGCCCCGTCGATTGGCTTGCGACAGGTGTTGCATGTGAAGTGCTCGGGATGCCACTTTTTGTTCAGTGCTGTGACTATCTGGAAATAGACGATGTTGTTAGCATTTTGTTACGAAATTGTGTTAGGAAATACTTTGGGTTATATTTTGCTTGATGATTTTCAAGGAATATCAATTTTCATATTATAATTTATTTATTAATGTAGAGAATAATATTGTAGTAGTAGTGCTAAAATCAATCAATTGCAGCAATATATGGGGAATTGTGGAAACGAAGCCATAGCCTAAACTCGCATGTGTATCTAGTAGCCATTGGAGAGCCACTTTCTGTTTTTATCACCAGATCAGCTCGATGGTGACAAATTACTTAATTGTCATCGATATTACATACATTATCGAAATTTTAAATTGATTTCTTTATATAATGCACATTATACATGTGTAGTTATCGTAATGTTAAAAATAAATAAATTTACATTGCCATTTAAAATATTGTATAAGATTCAAAAGGCATCTTACAATTGGGTCAATATTTGTTTACACATACACAAAAAACCAATAAACATAATATAACGCGTTAATGCCCTATTTACATTTAGTTCTACGCAGTTCTTTGCCCGTATACGTCTTTATTTTAACGTGATTATCTCTTTAAGGCAGAAGTAACGCCTCTTCGTGACGCTTAGCGCCATTCGCTAGTTGGCTTTATATGGAAGATCAGACATTGATATGCAGTGCTTATTTGTAGCATGTGATAAAAACATGGCGAGTGCGTAAATTGTTTAAATTGAGAGGGTTTCGTACTTATATGTAATGTTTTGTTTGTTATGTGCTCTTGCAACTTTGGTTTGGAACGGCTTTAATATACATGGTCATTTTTAATTTACTAAAAACCTTTTGGGAATATATATTTACATCATAAGAAAAATTTCTGTAACAAGAAAAAATAATATTTCTTAAAAAAAAATTCATACAAAAATAAAAAGTTCAGATTATTTCAGTATACTTCAGTCTATTTCAGTCTATTTCAGTCTACTTCAGTCTACTTCAGTCTATTTCAGTCTATTTCAGTCTATTTCCGTCTATTTCCGTCTATTTCCGTCTATTTTCATCTATTTCCGTCTATTTCCGTCTATTCCCTTCTGAAGCACCCGTTCCAGTCAAGTCAAGGTAATTTTTTTTATATAATTTTGTGTAGAGTCGTTAAAATATTTATAACCAGTTATTGTATCTTCCCGGAGAAAGAAAGATTTTCTTGAAGTAAAAGGTATCCTAAACGTTGACTCGAGTAATAAGTTATCACTTCACCAAATTTCGTTGAAATCGGTTCATTACATTTCGCGTGAAACGCGCATACAAAAACAGACAAACAAACAGACAAACATATTTTTTTTTAATAACTATTGTTTTGTGGTCTATGTTGTGTACATAATTCGTTACAAATAAACGAAAACATCTATCCCACGGGAACCGTACATTTTTGGGATAAAAAGTAAGCTATTTGTTATTCTGATGTACGACCTATATTCTTCTAAAGTTTCATCAAAATCCAATCAGTAGTTTCTGTGTACTAAGCTGTATAAGTTACTATAGTTTTTTGATTGTCCCACGGGAACCCTTTAATTTTCCGGGATGAAAAGTAGCCGATATGTTATTATCATGTATGAACTATATTATTGTAAAGTTTTATTAAAATCGAATCAGTAGTTTTTGTGTACTAAACTGTATAAGTTATTATAGTTTTTTAACTATCCCACGGGAACTATTTAATTTTCCGGGATAAAAAGTATCTAAGATGTTGCCCAGGGATATAAGGTACTACCATGCAAAATTTCATTCAAATCGGTTCAATAGATTAGGAGATTAGCCCGTACAAACAGACAAACAGACAGCGAAACAAAAAAATTGAAAAAAAAACTGGATTTGTTCTATTTGTCTTCTTACATCGCCCTGACTCGGTTTTTAGCATTTTTTTGATATGTACAGACATTCGACCTCTAATCTTTTATTATAGTATGGATATAGATAGTAAAACTGATGCACAGACTACCACACAAAGGTTGTTATTTTATTACACAGTAATGCTGCTTATTTGTTGTCATTTTCTCTGTTTTTGATTATGGTATAAAGAACCCTAAAATTAATGGTGATACATTACCAACTAAAGCGTTTAAACGTAATTGTTATGGAGTGGTCAACATTTGAATACGTTAATGTATCTATTAACTAAATTGCTTGTTGCGATTTATTTGTGAGATTTTTAAATTTGTAAATATTCCTATCTAATACTTTCTTAGATTTACGCATATATCTGACATTTTAAATAAAACTATCTTTTCGGATTATTTCGCGGATTTATTTTGATTTTTGGTTCCCGACGTTTCCAATGCTTTACTGCAATCATGGTCACGGGAGAGACTGAGGTGTTGGATGTAACAACTATACCTTCGAGACATCCAAAACTTCAGTCTCCGAAAAGATCATTTTATTTAAAATTGCTTGTTCTTATTTATTTGTGAGATTTTTAAATTTGTAAATACTCCTATATATCTAATACTCGTCATATAGACGGACAGCAAATATGCATAAAGTACCTTTATGCACACAGCACTATCTTGTCACTTTTAATACCTTGATAATATACCACTTGAAATGCGATACAGTTGTCAGTTTAATATTAAAGTAATATATGAAACGTCTGGGCGATCGAGCTTCGCTCAATGTGATTTTTTGTTTTTTTTTTTTTGCTCAGAAAAGATATAAAAATTGTGTGTTTTTTTTTAAATTATTTTTGTCATTTTCGAATTAGGTATAATTCTCAATGATTACATGTTATTCTCGAAAATTTTGTGTACGATAACATGTGATTTTCGTCGATAAAGACGTATTATCGATTGATGACGCAATTGCATCATATCTTATCTGCTAAGCGGCTGCTGATACATTATGATTATTTGTTTTGGCTTCAAAATTTGAATACATACAATGCGTAAAGAATTTTAACTAGGTATGGGATTTGGATTTTTTTTATTAGTAGAGCTATGTAGAAGAAGTTATGTACTTATAAACAGTGGCTTAGTTATGGCTATGTCACAAATGATTTTTTTATTTCCAAACATTTTTTTGAGGACGGCTCTCACAGAAGTTTGAAAAAAAACCGCAAGAAAAAAATATCCTAAATTTCCGCTAATTACTTTTTGCGGGGACAACGAGAATTGTAATCGTACCTATGTTTTATAAAACAATTAATGGTCCTCTAAGCTCAATTTTTTTATAAAATTTTACTTAAGTGTTCTTTCGTCAGAGCGCTTTAAAAAGGAAGAAGTTCGAAAAGTGTGACTGTCTATGGACCATATTCGTTTTCAAAAAAGGAAAAGAATAGGGTACTACCATTTTTTTTTGCTTTGGGGCCCAAAAAGGCTTGTTACGCCACTGCTTATAAAGATAAAATTATTTATTACATCGGTATTTATCTACTATCTACAATGAGATTACTAATAAATTAATTTTTACAATATATTATGTACGAACATGTTGTAATGTTTCAGTATTTTTTTAAGGAATATACCTACACTATACTTCAAAATATGATGGCAAGTGTAATTGATATTTATGTACATGTTTATAGTTTTACATGTTATTTAAGTTTTTTGAATTATTGTTTTTTTTTTGAACGAATTTAACTTCTTTGTAGTTGATTTTACAAGAACCTCTTCTACGAGTAAGTCATCTCTTAGGCGTCAAAGTAGTTTTTTAAGTCATATAATATATATTAATATTAAACCGCATGGAATATGCCACATTTAATTGGTGACATCATTGAAAATGTGTCAGTTTATTATCGATATTCTGAAAACTTATTAATTAGCTTATCATGTTAATCTATCGTTTCCATTAAATATTTTATGATAAAAAACCTTTTTAACAAAAAAATAAAACCGACTTCAAACAAAAGCAAAAATAACTAATTGGTAGTTTTTATTTACTATACATACCTAATCAAATATTTTCGAAGTCGGTGTGCTTTGCTTTGTATGGGCTGGCACCGATTTCGAAAATATTTGATGAGGTATGTATAGTAAATGAAAACTACCAATTAGTTATTTTTTACTTTTTAGTGCTTTTGTTTGAAGTCGGTTTTTATTTTTTTGTTAAAAAGTTTTTATTTTTCCCTTTTTAGTGTAGACAGTAGTAGCAAAGTAAGAATTCTAACGTGTTAGGCTTGTCAAATCAAACAAAGCCCAAACTCAAAGTATCTTCATATATCATATCACTATTAGCTGTTGAAGAGTTCCACCAATCCACCTTCTGGTCTTACCATCAGATCAGGTCAGCAATACCGAACCACTGTACTATCAACGGAAATAGAAACACTTGCAAAGTTTCAAGTCAATATGACAATTAGAAGTAGGTTAAATTCATCAATAGCTATTTTTCCACCCTCAGGGGTGGTATTTTTTTTTGAAATTTAAATAGGACCAATCTGGAAGTATACACTTTCAAACAACACAAAAATTGTCCAAATCGATTAATAAATGACGGAGTTGTGAGGTAACAAACATAAAAAAAATACAGTCGAATTGAGAACATCCTCCTTTTTGAAGTCGGTTGAAAATTAATGTTTTGGTGTTTTACAAGAATAGAGATTAAAATAAAAACTTCATATCCTACTTTTAATATAAACTATAGTAATACTGAGTAATACTGCATTTTTCGTTTAAGCTATTTAAATTTTAAAGTATTCTGAAACTTTCTATGCCTCAAATCATTCAAGGGGTAAGAAACTAATGTGTGTAATAATATCTATTTTATATTTAAGTATGTATAAACTCGATGTTTCCGATTCGTGAAGAACCGTGCATGCCTGAAAAATTTAACCAGTTCTCTAAAGACGTGAGAAATTTGATAACACGTATTTATCTATTTTTATGAACTACGGCTTTATCCCACGCATCACACCTAGGGGAGGCCCAGAAGTGGAACGTCTAAAGAACTGAATTATTATAGTACTTCATCTACCATTCTGGCGGACCAAGACACTATCATATCGTGTATTTACTATCTAGTAAGCTATTATGCATGGATGAATCATGTCCGTAGAAGAATAACTATTGTGTCAGGTTCACTGGCCATGACCTAGTATTACCTATTGTCATAACATAACACAACAATTCTTCTATCTAAGTCGATTCTATTGATTCATTAGGCCTCAAAAAAAAACGAGATTTATCGTGGGACACCCTGTAGGAACGAAGTCCCTTCCGCTCTGTCCTTGGCTCATAAATTATATTACAAAAACTATCATAGTAAATGTATGTAAATGTTGAAGTTCTTCGAAGAAAGGCCTGCACAGAGTGCACGTTTTCTTACAACATATGTATCATCCTTATGGGGTGTTCTTAGTAAATAATAACTCCTCTTTTTTGGAAGTTGATTGAAAAGTGTCGTGACGGTAAAAATATTACACTTTTTTCCGTCTAGCTCCCATTCGCCAAGTGTGCTGAATCACGTGCGTCAAAGTACTTCATCCCAAAAGTAGATTAAATTTTTTATTTTACGTAGATACCTAAAATGTGAGCTGGATCATGTATTCTACAATAGATTCGCAGTCGGGATTCTTAATACTATTGCTGGTTGTTCAGATATGCGTAAGGAAAATATTTTACTTTAAAAGGATTTTCTTTATTATTTTAAAGACACAAAATGTCTGATTTTGTTTTAATCTGTTATTGGCCATAAGTAACCTATTACTTTAGGTTTTTATGACCTTCTAGAGATAGAATGATTGAAAGATATGTTATTAATTTATGGCCAATAAACAAATAGAGTCAAGTATATATGTATGAATATAGGTACATTGCGATCACAAAATATTTTAACATAAGAAAAAGTTTTTATTGGGAAAATTAGGATTTTCATGCGTGTAGAAGGGGCTTTAGTTAGTTTTTTGAAATACTCACTCTTCCCTGGATTGCAGAATTGCAGCCATTGCATATTACAGGTCCCCCGTCCTTTGTAGACTGTAACAAAAAAAGTACAAATTAAAAAAATATTGTTAATACTAAGTAGTAAAGAAAATTTGTGTTGTTAGGTCCAAAAACCGCCACAAGGAAAATATGATACCTCTAATCTATACATATAATAACATTGTAACGAAGCCGAATCTGTACATTAAATATTTTTTGGAAAATCACGTGTTTTTAGCTTTTGTCTGTCTGTCTGTTGCCGCATCACCGTAAGAGCAAACTAACTTAAAAACCTAAGAATTTGGTTTTTGTTCATCTGAATGCGGGCGAAGCCGCGGGCAATGCTAGTGGATAAATAAATACAAAAATGCATTGTGAGATTTGTGTACCTACTACTAAAAAGGTTTTATATGTTTTTATTGTTTCGATCGATATTATTATTGACCTTGATTCGAATGCATATCTGACCGATAATGATAATATTATGATTGTGATGCGATAACGATCTCATTTTTATTACTTCGACTGCATGCTATGACATCATCTTCGATATGGGCTAAAGTAGGATTTGCTATTTCATTAAAATATGTAATGGCGCCATGTAAATATGTTTTTGTCTGTTACTCTATTCTATTAGGACCATAACTTAAAAACTTGACCTCGTATTTTGTATGAGAGCGCGTAAAACAGTGACCTCATAGTACTTTTGTATGAAATATAATATTTAGAAAAAAGAATTTAAAAAAAAGTTTCGATTTTAGGTATATGTTTTTTTTTTTTGCGGATAAAAAATCTTTCCTTAACGATGGAATAAATACTTTTAAAAGATTTTGAAGAAGATACAATGATTTAGTTAAAAAGTATTCATTCAATTTAAAATCGATTTTAAACATTTAAAAAATAATTTCTATTTTATATTATTACAATACTAAGTTACAATGGTGTTCTTTAAATGTGCAGATATAGTTGTTTTTGTTGTTATTTACCAAAGTAAAAAATCCTTAGAAAAAATAGAATATAACATTTTTTAATATTTTGTAAGTTCTGTAAACTGTTAGGTTTAAAGTACGTATATGTATTATTTATTCATTTAGACAAACACAATAACAACATACATATTAACATTTATATACATTTAGACGACAATAAATTAATTAATCAGATATGTATGTCTTTACCAGTGTACATAACATTCGCTGTCATTACATAATCAAAAGAATATATAATTAATAAAAATAATTAAATCAAATAAAAAACTTTTTAACAAAAAAATAAAAACCGACTTCAAACAAAAGCACTAAAAAGTGAAAAATAACTGATTGGTAGTTTTCATTTACTATACATACCTAATCAAATATTTTCGAAGTCGGTGTGCTTTGGCTAAGTAATTAAAGCCTACCTATTAAATACATACCTAATTAAATATTTTCGAAATCGGTGCCAGCCCATACAAAGCAAAGCACACCGACTTCGAAAATATTTGATTAGGTATGTATAGTAAATGAAAACTACCAATCAGTTATTTTTCACTTTTTAGTGCTTTTGTTTGAAGTCGGTTTTTATTTTTTTGTTAAAAAGTTTTTATTTTTCACTTTTTAGTGTAGATAGTAGTAGCAAAGTAAGGATTCTAACGTGTTAGGCTTGTCAAATCAAACAAAATAAGCCCAAACTCAAAGTATCTACTATTAGCCGTTGAAGAGTTCCACCTATCCACCTTCTGGCCTTGCCATCAGATCAGGTCAACAACACCGAACCACTGTACTATCAACGGAAATAGAAATACTTGCAAAGTTTCAAGTCAATATGACAATTAGAAGTAGGTTAAATTCATCATTAGTTGTTTTTCCACCCTTAGGGGTGGTATTTTTTTTTTGAAATTTAAATGGGACCAATCTGGAAGTATACCCTTTCAAACAACACAAAAATGGTCCAAATCGGTTAATAAATGACGGAGTTCTGAGGTAACAAACATAAAAAAAAAACATACAGTCGAATTGAGAACCTCCTCCTTTTTGAAGTCGGTTGAAAATGATTCTTAACTAGTCTACAACTGCCAGCTATACTAATTAATTTAAATGATGTTAAAAAAGAGTCAAATAATATAAATCAAATTAAAAATTAATCAAATAATATTTTAAATAAAACTATCTTTTCGAATTTTGTCGCGGATTTATTTGGATTTTTGTTTCCCGACGTTTCGAATGCTTTACAGCATCCATGGTCACGGGAGAGACTGAGGTGTTACATGTCTCAAAGGTATAGTTGTTACAGACAGCCTTCCCACAAATGTCGGGAAACAAAAATCCAAATAAATCCGCGACAAAATCCGAAAAGATAGTTTTATTTAAAATGAAATGTCAAATATTCGCGTAAATCTAAGAAAGTATTATTGATCAAATAATAACTAAACATTTCATGTCAAATTATTTAAGTAATTAGTAAATCAAAGCAGTCAAAATAAGTCAAAAAATTAAATACAAAGTCAAGTTAAATATTAATCAAATAATAACAAAGTCAAAATAAAATGATTCAGACTATGTATAATAATTAAGAATATTGTAGTTTGAAATTCGTTTTAGCGTTCTATGTATACTGCCTGCTAAATTTTAAGTGTGAAGCTAAAGTATGCGGTTCGGGAAGATGTGGGCGCATGTTTACGATAGCTAATTTACGATTATTTGCCCCTGGAAACATAGTCACGAGTTCGAATTTTTCAGTGCCTAAACCAATGTTAATGTTTGATACAATGAGGTAACATGAAGGAGATGATTTGCCTTTAATACTTGTAAATCCTTATATTTTACCTTTCTTTCGTGACAATTGACATTATGTCAATATTATTTAAATAGATAAATACTTGGTATATTGTTATTGTATTATATATATATATATATATATATATTTATAATTTATATTTTATATATATATTATACTTGGTATATTGTTAATATATTTGTTATTTGAAAATAAAATGTAAAGTGCTAGCAGAACCCGCGGCTTCGCTCGCGGTAAAAATAAAAAAAAACTAAAAAGATACTTTCATACAAATGTTCATTCCCTATTTTACCCCTTTATACGATGAATTTTGAAAAATGCTAAGACATGTATTTAATTTTGTTGAAGAGCATATGTACCAAGTTTCAAGTATATATATATATATATATATATATATATATATATATATATATATATATATATATATATATATATACATATAGTATAATTCTGTATAATTCTGATAATAAATATTTTTTTGGATTGTTAATATAACGTGTTTTCCCGTGGGAATTACGTAATCTCCCGCGATAAAAAGTAGCCTATGTCACTCTCCAGACCTCCAACTATATCCACACAAAAAATCACGCCAATCCGTCACTCCGTTTCGACGTGAAAGAAGGACAAACAAACACACTTTCCCATTTATAATATTAGTATGGATATAACTAAAGTGATTAGTTATTGAATAAAAGCATTAAAATCTTATATAAGGAAATTCTCGTATAAAGTCATCACAATAATAGATACAGTAATTGTTACACTATCGACCAGTTAATTGAGTTATAAACACATCTTGATTGATATAAAACGTTTTCTTGACAATTAATCTGCAGTTGATGTTTTTATCGTCTCACGCACGCTCACATAGATTGCTTGAATATTATATATAATGTATCTAACACTTAGTAATAAGATAGTTCGCATAATAATCTAATGATTTAAGCGATTATTTGACATCTATACAGATAAATAAAATTGAAGTGTTTGTTTGTAATGTCAAAATAACAGCTCTGTATAAGAAAAACACAATTTTAAATTTTTGTCTGTCTGTCTGTTTGTTCCGGCTAATCTCCGAAACGACTGGGCCGATTTTGACGGGATTCTCACTGGCAGGTAGTTGATGTTATAAGAAGTAACTTAGGCTACTTTTATTTCAGTGAAAGAATTAGGGTTCCGCTCAAAAAAAAATAAACTTTACCTAGTGTTTTAAATAAAAAAAATGTTTTGGGATTTCGCGGATTCATTTTGATGTTTAGTTCCTGACGACGAAGTTATCCGAAAAGTTGATTAGCATTTTATTGAGCAATGTTTATACTTATTTAATAACTTTGATCTGCGAAAAAAAGCAAGCTGCTTTTTTTGTACCCAAAAAATTGTACCTACTCGTAATTATATTGCATACGCAAAAATTATCATTTTTGAAATACATACTCGTAACAATGTATTGTGTATAACAGATAACTATAAAACTTAAAAGCTTAACTAACATAAAACAGCTTTAATTTTGGCTAATATTTTCTTTAACTAAATATCTGATTTATATAAATATAGACACGGCATAAAATATGAGAATATACTCAAATGGTACAAATATTCTAACACTAGCGGTTCACCCTCGGGTTCGCCTCTAGAAAAACAAAAACAAATCCCACGGGAACCGTACATTTTCCCGAGAAAAAACTAGCCTATGTGTTATTCTGCTGTATGAGCTATATTATTGTAAAGTTTCATTAAAATCCTTTCAGTAGTTTTTGCGTGAAAGCTACTAACAAACATCCATACATCCTCACAAACTTTCGCATTTATAATATTAGTAGAACAACAAGTGTTTACAGAAAACCATGTATCCATTAGTCTATTTCACTATTCAAGACGTAAACTATTTTCAGTGAAACAGATTAATGAAAAGTTTGTAGCATTGTAGCTTGTACGAGTATACCTATGCCTAAGTGAGCCGTGGGCGGACACCTGTCGCAACGAACACGCGTACGTGCGACTTTAACTGACGGATATCAAAGAAAGCGATGAAGTCACAGAACCGTGACAACGTCGTATTTGGACGATACTTTAACGGAACAATGGTCTTAGCGTGTTGCATATGAATTATGGATTCACTTAATTGATAGTTTAACCTTTGATTTATCTATTATTATTATTATTATTAATATTTGTTGATTGCTTTTTGTTTGCGATATTGATTTTGGGGGTTCGTTGATAGAAGGCTTAAACGGAGAACTAATATTTTCGTATTTTAGGTCTTTTCGTGCTTCACTGTAGTATCTGATTGACAATTCTGAGGCTGACTGATGGGTTGTCCGATTTCGGAGGTATTGTCCATTTGAATATTTTTTAAGTTTCTATTCATTTACGATGGATACAAATATGTTCTGGTTTTCTTAGAAATAGTGATATGATTAATTATATATCTAATAGTTTCGTTGTTCTAAAAATTATCGATAACTAGTGAATCACTCTCGCTTCGCTCGTGTTCGTCCCTGGATACATTTTAAATAAATGCTAATAGTTATTAGCCAGCGTTAACCATATAAACGTTTAACTTTTTTTTTCGTTATGTTTTTTTATCAGTTATTCTGCTATTCGGGGCGAAGACAAATTCAACAAATCAAAGATCATAGAAGTCGGTCTAGCCGTTCTTGAGTTATAAATGGTGTAACAAACATGCCTGCATATATATATATATATATATATATATATATATATATATATATATATATATATATATATATATATATATATATATGATAATATGATAATATGATATTGTATGAGATTGGTAAATGGTATGTTTCACGAGTGCAGGTTTCGATAACGGTCGTACGATCCCTGAGTAGCTCTTTTTATTGGTTGTTTGAACGTGCTAAACTCTTGAAGCACTACAGGACGATTTGACTAATGGTTTCACTATTTCATAACTTATTTATTGTGGATGGCTATATATAGGCTAACATCATGCCGTCTTTTAAATTCAGAGCATTTTCAATGCTATTCAATTTTCTTGTTAAAGGCTTCAAATCGTGCCACAAGAGCATTTTATCTATACAAATAAATAAAATTAAGTGTCTGTTTGTAATGTCAAAATCTGTTATCTTTTTACTAAATGCATATGAAAATGTATACGGTAGTTACATCGAACAAAAAATTACTAGATGCATAATCAGCGACAAAAAATATCCTCACTGAATGAGCATAATTTACATTGTTGTATATTTTTTTCAAATAGAATAATTACCTAAACACAACTGGTGACAGTTTTAAGAGAAATTTTGCATGGGATTGTATATGTAGAACTTTTTTGATTGATGGGTGATTTACTCATATGAGAACCTGTTAGTCTATTTGTTCCGGCTAATCTAATCTCTAAAATGGATTGATTTTAACGAACTTTCGCTGGCAGATAGCTGATCTTATAAGAAGTAACTTGGCTACTTTTATAGATGAAAATGAAAAGATAGAATAAAATGAAAGAGAATTAGGGATCCGCTCATAAAATTAAAACGTACATATGGACGCGGCCGAGCTAAACGAGGGTAGGTTGCTAATAGAAATAATAATAATAACATAGATAAACAAAACATATTATTTACATAAATGCAAGAATATAATAAAAAAGTTAGAAAATAATGTAATTTTAAGAAGGCCAAGAAGCAGGCCTCTAACGTCCGTCGTAATGTTTTATTTGCATTCTAAATTAAGCAATGACTTACTCGTAGTCTAAAAGGGAATTAGATAATGAAAACATTTATCAATTTAAGTGCCTTATGCTATATATATACTTGTGACACAAACAGAATCTATGTAGGGCGAGCCTCCGCAAGGTCAAGGCAGCGAGACGTTAGGTTGACCGTCCACTAAAATGTAGCGTTTATATTTTCGTAATCGTTATTTCAATTTGTTTTTTGTTTTTATTTTATCGCGCTAAATGTTTGTTACGGAACTCGAATCGTCGCATCAGCTTTGCTCTACAAACCTCGCGCGGCGACGACAAGACAAGGTCAGGTGCAAGTGCAAGCGCAGCAGCCACCTACATTTCATCAATGCCGATGTCTCAACTTCCTACAATAATGTAGTATAAAAGGCATTACTTGGCTGCATCTTCACTGATTTGATCTAACATCCATCGACAGTCATTTTAGTAGTAAGAACTAGTAAAATGACTAAAGGTTTTATTTGTATTAATTTAGAAATATTTACTTGTACAATATTTTAGTGAAATGTGTATAAATTAATGGTCTGACGGTGTTTATTTTTATGTTTGTCCTCGATAATATGTATAGCTTTCATTAAGAAATAATCTATACTAATATTATGAAGTGGTAGAGTATTTTGTTTGTATGTTTGTTTGTTTGAAGGGGCTAATCTCAGGAACTACTAATCCGATTTGTTAAATTCTTTTTTCATTAGATAGCTCGTTTATTGAGGAAGACTATAAGCAATATATCATCATACAAATACCCAAATGAGCGGAGCAGTAATATAATATATACTCTATCCACACCATACTAACCGTTGGAAAGCAAAATTCAATACTTTCCTTTATTTTAACATATGGAAAGCGAATTTTTTAATATACCCAGTGGACGATAAACCTTATTGAGGAAGTTGGCGGTGTCATATGTTGTTTTGATGTCTGATTCATACTTCGTCGATATAGGCATATACTTACTGATATAGCTTTTTTTTTATTTTTAATGTTTATTTGTTATATTTTTAAATTTTGTTATATACTGGCTTTTGCCTGTTGCTCCGCTCATCTATTACAATTATATAATCAATTACCTATAGTCTATGTGGCCATAAACCGGAAAAAGTTGTAATAAAATCGATTTAGTCATCATGGATACTATTGGGTTTGAACTGATGGTTTTGGTTGCTTGAGAATCAGCATCGTTGAAGTAAATATGTATATTGCGGTCAATTAATATAAGCTATTTTAAAATCATTGGCCACTTTCATTTTTTTACTAGATATATATTATATTATAATGTATGTACATTATACATATAGTCTATATATATAATAAAATTGTAACTGAGTCGAATCTGTACATTAAATATTTTTTGGAAAATTTAATTGAAATACACATTATTACATTATTATCGATACAGAGAATAGAATTTTTATCTATCTGTCTGTTACCGCATCACGAGAAAACCACTGGACAGATTTTAATGAAATTTGGTATGATGATAGCTATCCGGGTCAACATATAGGATACTTTTTACCGCGGGAAAATATCTCTAGAAAAAATACAAAAACTGCCGTGTAAGAGTATACTAATATGTAAAACCTAAGAATTTGATTTTTAGTCATCTGAACGCGGGCGGAGCCGCGGACAATGCTAGTAGTAAATATATTTACTGTGTACATTTATCATTAGATAAAGTTCGCCAGCAAAGGAACTTTGTACGAGCTTTTAACTCTTAGTATTTTTCCGAGATTGACTCATACTTAACCAACCTAAAGTAATTTCCACTACTTAATTAAATTAAACAACATAAACTATCAAATAAATTACCAAAACACGTTGTAAATTTTCATTTAATAATATAATCTATACTAATAATATTATAAAGAGGTAAAGTTTGTGAGTTTGTGAAATTGTGAGTCAGTGACGTTGTAGGGGGTAACCTCTGAATCTACTGAACCGATTTAGATAAAATTTGGGACCCTGGGAAAGACATAGGATACTTTTTATCCCGGAAAACATCCCTTAAGGGGTTGAAAATGGGAATGAATATTTGTACGGGGAATCAAGCTAGGGAGGAACCCGAGCGAACCGAGGGTGAGTCGCTAGCTAGTATCTTTTATAAAAGTTGGATCTAATTGGCTAATTTTCTCGATGACTTACGAGTATCTTGTTAATTAGTTCGCAGACAATACGAGTATGTAATCTTCTTCAAATCATTTAAGTGCGGCGTACTCTGAACCTAATTGTTCTTAATTATGAAAGCAATTATGAGCAAAACTGGGTCATTATGTGTGTATGTCCATCACGTGTCCCTAATAGCATCGGTGTCGTGACTCGATGATATATGCAACCCTGCGGAGAATACTCCTTTATTTAAATATTTTTTATGTTGATTCTAATTAATTATGTATGATGACTAATAATATGGTTGTAATAAATAATATATAAATATATGATAAGTTAAAAATTTAATTTTTAAATTTTACTTTGTATGTACATTTTATTTGTATTCATTTTGTATTTTTTTTTATTTTATACTAGCACTGCCCGCGGCTCCGCCCGCGTTCAGATGACCAAAACCAAATTCGTAGGTTTTACATACTAGTATACTCTTATATTGCAGTTTTTTTTATTTTTTCTAAGAAATTAGACATTTTCCTGCGGTAAAAAGTATCCTATATGTTGACCCGGATAACCAGCTATCACCATACCAAATTTCATCAAAATCCCTCCAGTGGTTTTTCTGTGATGTGGTAACAGACAGACGGACAGACAAAAACTCTAAAAACTATAGATTCGGCCTATGTATCGATAATGATGTTTATTTCAATAAGATTTTCCAAAAAATACTTAATGTACAGATTCGACTTAGTTACAATTTTATTATATTATGTATCGTTGTACATAAATACAAAATTTGCTATTTAAAAATAACTAGTAACTACGTATTATTATATTTATTAGTTTATATGATTATTTGATTTTTTTATTGTTTGTGTTCTTAACCTACAATGGGTTGAAAGAAATAGTGTTTGAATTTGTATATTTAGGATTCGCATTAATCAAATGGACTCTAATTAAATATTAGCCAATAAAGTTTTCCATTGTCTTTTCCCTGAATCCATCGTCTGATTAGTTCGACGGTAATAAATTATTAAAGTGTCATCTTGATTACATATAAAATTTAACACTGACGATTTTCGGCCATTTTCTATTAGAATTCACTTGCTTATGTCCTCATGATCTCCTTGTCTATCTCTAATAATAATATTCAACCCTTAAGCAAATATATATCCTATGCAGCATACCCAGCTATAGCTAATACTTTCTTAGATTTACGCGAATATTTGACATTTTTAAATAAAACTATGTTTTCGGATTTTTTCGCGGATTTATTTGGATTTTTGGTTCCCGACGTTTCTCCCGTGACCATGATTGCTGTAAATCCAAATAAATCCGCGTAAAAATCCGAAAAGATAGTTTTATTTAAAAACCACCTATAGCTTTTAAACCAGTGGCCAGGAATCAACCAATCGTCATATTGACGCAAATATTACATTTTATATCACTGAATTCACTTATCGGGTCATAATAATTTTATGCCATTTATTTTTGTTGGTGGATCACTTTATTTTATTATTTTTATCACATATAATTATAGGTATTGGGAAGTTTAGTATCAGAATCATGTTATAATTTTGATTAAGTTTTCACTAAATAATAATATTTTTGTAAATCACTAACCATTACTCCAGCGCACGCGGGTAAAGCAGTTGGAGAGCGCTTTTTCTTCTGATTTACTTTATAAAAAATAAAAACCAACATTTAAGGATAGAATCCTCATGAATCTGGCTAACATATACAAAAAGAAATTTTCCAATCCGACTGGTAATTCCAAAGATTAGCGCGTTTAAACAAACAAACAAACAAAAAGTCTGTTAAAAACATATCTATGTATGTATATATTATCTCTTCATCCTCGTGCCACATCACCTAAATGAATATTATAAAGACATCGATTTGAAATTACTAAATGATTATTTTAATTAGATATACCTACTTGCTACCAAATGCATACAAAAGCTATATATTATGCAGATTGCGGCGCTTTAGCGTTCACTATAATATCCAATATTACTTATATGGTGTTGCTTCAAGGAGTGAATGTAAACAAACAAACACAATGGACGACCACTTTACAATTGTTTATGTGTAGTTCCTTGAATAAATACTACTTATTGTTAGCTCCTCATTAGCTCTGCGGAAAACTACGTGATATTCTATCATTATACAATTTGTTCTGTCCGACCATATAATCGACGTTTCATATAGTCGTTTATAGGGTGATTGGCTTATTAAAACGGTTTTATTAATTAATTTTGTTTATGTACAGTGAGTATCTAGTGCTTCAGAAGTTTTATACAGACGAGCTAGGTCATTCGTTTGATTTTCAATTTAGATTTTTTGGTTATTTATGTAATGCTTATCGCTTATCGGTTGAAAATCGATTACAATCATTCTTGAAATTTTGAGAAAAACTTGCATAAATAGAATGTACCTAATAGGTACATATCTATAAAAAAAACTTTTTTTATCCATTTTTTTTTATTTTAATTTTTATAGATACAGAAAATCGGCATAAACAGAAGAGAAAAATTTACAGAACGGTTATGTCTTTGCCTATTTTTGATGACACGTTTGGCTCAGTTTGTAGTGCCCTACTCGCCGTGCCAGCGGTCGCGGGTTCGAGTCCCGCTGAGGGCATTCATTCGTGTGATGAGGACGAATGTTTGTACTCCAGTTATGGATGTTTATATTTATTATGTCTGTATTAAAAGTTATATATGTGTAGTGTATCAACTATCTGGTATCCATAACATGAGCCTCGTAACTTACCATGGAACTAGACGGTGCTGTGTGTTAATGTCCCAACATTTATAAAAAAATAAAAACTTTTTACTATTCAGCAGTTCATAAGACCGCACAGAACTTAAAATATGCCAAAACAAATAACTATTAAATTAAATCTGCGACCTCAGCTTCTGTAAACGTTGTTATTTAGACACGTACAATGTACGTACATGTTTTTAGGGTTATGTTAGCGAAAAAGGAAGATAATAGAAGATATAAAGATAATATAGAACGAGATATAAAGATAGAAAGACCCTGTTACTAATCTAAACCTACGTATTCGTGTAGTGTATCAACTATCTGGTATCCATAACACAAGCCTCGTAGCTTACTATGGAACTAGATGGTGATGTGTGGTAATGTCCCAATATATTTATATTTTATTTATTGTTTATATTTAGTTAACTAAATTTATAAATGATTATGTAAAACGGTGATTCTAATCTAATAACTTTTATTTTTAAATAATATGAAAATGGGCCTCTTCCCATAGATTAAAACTTAATTTAAATAAGCATGTCGTAAATTAAACTTATTAATTAAACATTATTAAAAATGTACTAAAACGAATAATTTATATTAATACTTTTTAATATTTAGTTTCAATTATATTTTATTTATTGTTTAGTGATAGAATTGAAAAAAATATTGACTAGGGAATAAAAGAAAATGGTTAATTTGTAAATATAACGTGGTCTCCTCTCTCCAGCCCTTTTTATCTCTCAAAACTAGCTTTCAAATGAAAAAACTCGCATCGAAATCGGTCCATTCGTTTAAAAGCTACGGTTCCCCAGACAGATACACACACAGACACACATAGTGGTTAAACTTTATAACACTCCCCTTTTTGAGTCGGGGGTTAAAAATTATAGATAACGTATATGTATATATGTGTATCGTATATCAATCCTTTGCGTATTCATAAAATCTTAACCTCGACAAAGCCCTGTGTTTCTACTGAAATAGTATGCGCGTGGGATGGATTGTAATTTCCACAATACAGTCTTAGAAAATTTGTTATCAACGCTGCATACGATAATATATTTAGATGACTTTGTACATTTTTATTGCGTAGTCACTTTGTAAATTAATATACATGTTATAATGACTTCTATACAAAGTCGTTATATATTCATAGTTTTCTAGTAAAAATAGCTTCTCTTAAAACATTTTATAATATCGCCATTTTCTTTAAATAGAAATTTTTATAGTCTATACGCATAATAAAATTCTGATTCAAATCTGTAAATTAAAAAATTTTTCGGAAAATCTTATTAAAAATAGCCATTATTATCGATACGGAGGCTGAATCTATAGTTTTTAGAATTTTTGTCTGTCTGTCTGTGATCGCATCACGGAAAAATCACTGGAGGGATTTTGATGAAATTTGGTACGATGATATCTGGTTATTCTGGTCAACATATATGTAAGATACTTTTTACTGCGGGAAAATATCTCATCTCTGAGAAATCTATACTAAGCGATAAAACGTAAGTAGGGACGCACCCGAGCGGAGCGAGGGCGAGTCGCTAGTATAATTATATAACTTAACATTTATAGATAACATTATGCTTAAACATTATTTCGTTGAAAAGGTACATCGACTTCGAAATCACCTCAAAGTAGTTGTTCCACCGTAAGGATGGAAATATGAAATTTAAGTATATTTATTATATGAGTCAATATTCGTTACTGTTTTCCATTTTAGTGAAATTACGATCTAAGGAACAGACGTTTAAGAACGTACTCGCGCGGATCCGCGGGCAATAACTAGTTATATTAAGATATTACTAAAGAAAAGGTAACAAATAGACGTACACACATCTACTGACTACAATGACCTAGCAGCCTATACGTATATTAAATAAAACTATCTATTCGAATTTTTTCGCGGATTTATTTTGATTTTTGGTTCCCGAAATTTAGAGCTTTACAGCAATCATGGTCACGGGAGGACATCATTCGAAACGTCGCGTCGGGAACCAAAAATCGAAATAAATCCGCGAACAAATCCGAAGATATATTTATTTAAAATGTCAAATATTCGCGTAAATCTTAGAAAGTACGAACCGCCTATACTTCGATTTACCAATATCCATAATAGCTATTCCAGTGACAGTAAGCTATTTTGGCAGCACCTGCCCTTACATAATGTGAACCGTGTGAAACGGTGAGGTGTTGGTTATTTATAATTGTAGTCCAGAAGTGTCCGTTGCGAGTGGAAATAGATTTTTTATGCGCCTACAATATAATGGATTTATAATGTGGGTGGCGGTCGGGTCGGGTCGGCTCTTTGTGAGAAATCTTTACGAAAACGTATATATAAAATTGATTCGTGGTTCCTTATTTATTAGTCTAAATGTACAGTGGGCATCATACATACATACATATATACATACATAATATATAAGAAAGTTTCATATATAATATATACAAAAAAAATACTTAAATTATTTAAAAGCTTGAATGATGATTTGTTATTGCATCCTAAGGCATTCGCTTTTACGTTACATATTTACAAAGTCGAATAGATAAGTAATTAAAAATGCCTTTTGATATATATATATATATATATATATATATATATATATATATATATATATATATATATATATATATATATATATACATAGTGGTATAAGCCATAAGGTCGTTTGACGAAAGTCTGATCTACTTTTTAAACGAGATGTGAATCGAAGCACTAAAGAGGGTCGACTAATATTCTTTTATAATATTTCTTGCTATCTTGTCTTATTTATGTATTTTCAACTCACACTCGCTCCGCTCGAGTTCATCCCTAGATACGTTTTAACGGTTAGTATACATTTCTCAGAGATGAGATGTTTTCCCGCAGTAAAAAGTATCCTATATGTTGACCCGGATAACCAGCTATCATCATACCAAATTCCATCAAAATTTGTCCATTGGTTTTCTCGTGATGTTTTCCCAGAGACACAGACAAAAATTCTAAAAACTATAGATTCGGCCTCTGTATCGATAATAATGACTATTTCAATAAGATTTTTCAAAAAAATATTTTATGTACAGATTCGACTCAGTTAGAATTTTATTATAGGTACATATGTATAGATAAAATATACATAAAGCTATTTGGGGTATGTCACTTTAATGAGTATAGCAAGTGTACTTGTATATTAGCACTTTTGTTAAGTTATTGGAAGTACAAATATGCAAACGAAATATAATGTTTTTGTAATATATAGATATTCATGATATTGTTACACGATCTTTCTTTTAAGTGAATTTAATAATTTCATCCAAACAATTATGTCAGCTGTTTGTCACGACAGTTTGACGACACGTTTGGCTCAGTTTGTAGTGACTCTACTTGCTGTGCCAGAGGTCGCGGGTTCGAGTCCCGCTTGGTGCATACATTTATGTGATGAGCACGACTGTTTGTACTTATAATATGTATGTTTGTATTTATAATATGTATGTATAAATTTATATATGTGTAGCGTATCAACTATCTGTTTATAACACAAACCTCGTATCTTACCATGGAACTAGATGGTGATATATGTTAATGTCCCAAAATATAAAAAAGTTAGTTTGTTGTAAAGGTAAAAAGCACATAATTAAACTTCACTGGCTTAAGGTGTGTTGGCATAACTCCATCCGCGAAATTATTGTTTACATCCCGAGTAACTCAAATATTTCACGCATTACTATTCGGCCATGGCGTTAAATAAGAGCAACTAAATCACTTAAAATTGTCCTACATTATACTAATACATATTAATTTTTTAACTGCCTCGGTGGTGTAGTGGCTAGCATGTGCGGCTGCACACCCGGAGGTCCTGGGTTCGTGTCCCGGGTCGGGCCAAGTTTAGTTATTGAGTCTTTCTGTATAGTAAGCCTCAGTAACAGCCCGGAGTTGGGAAGTTGGCGGTGTTTCACCCCCGTGCTTCGGAGAGCACGTAAAGCCGACGGTCCTGCGCCTTAACTCTCACTGGTCGTGTCGAGTGGTCGTCCCACCCGAGTATGAGAGTGACAGGAATAGAGAGTGCACGTTGTGTCTGCGCGTACACTTGAGCACTATAATATCTCCTGCGCAGTTGGCTAGTCTCATTGAGATTGGCCACCGTGGCCGGAATCGGTCAGGAGAACATCACTTCACATATTTATATTATAAAACATACACCTGAATTTAGTACATCTTACTTTTAAAAAGTCGGTTAAAATTAGAGCAGAAAAAATTCTTCATACACAACTGCCTGACATGTAAAATTTTTGTTTTCAAATATTTGAAATACCGGGCCTTACGCGAAGACAAACTTTAGCACTTGCTAACTATTAAGTAGGTACTAACTGACCCGAAAAACTTTGTTATATCGAGTTTTTATAATTTTATTTGTGATCTTTAGGTTCCTACTGAATTCGCACTCTTCCACGTTGAATTTCGTAATTTTTGGAACAACTTTTTCTGAAAAATTGATTCAGTCGTTCTCAAGTACAAGTCAACGAACAGCATTTCATATTTATATAGATAGGTCATAATGTTTTTATTAATTATATTTTACTATCTCCAAAATCATATTTTATTTAGTTATTTAATGTACTAAGGTGGTTTATTCAAGGATATCTTGGATTATTTTAAAGATTATTATATATTTTCAGATTATTACAGTCGTATCTAATCTTGTGTTTATTATTGAATTTTATTGTTAGTGATTAAGACTTCAATTTCCGTTTCCGCTTTTGAGAATTCTAGACAATATTTAAATAGGTTTAGTTGAACTTTAAAATATTAGCTTTATCTTTTTTAAATGAACACTGCTAGTGACTTACACTCGTGCTACTCTAGGTCATAATCTGTCTGTGTACCCAACCAAATGTTAGCTATAATTTATAAACACATAAAAAATCTCATTTATATTAGTAGCGCGTTTATAGTGTTAAAGTTTCTTTTTTCGTATCTCGGGAACTTCTGAACTGTTCATAAAAAGTTCATAAAAAACATACATACACCGTCTACAACTTAAGTCATCGTGTGGATGCACTGAGCGAGGAGACCTACACGCGAATCCTAGCTATATTATACTTTTACATACATACTTCTTATATGATTCCAAATACGAGTATGTATATCGTATTTATTATCATTTCTATGAAATTAAGTTAGTAAATTCTATTACCTATTTCACACCAAACTGACAAAACCTCGAATATCGTACTCAATTATAATAAAGTAATATTAAAAACAAGCTTTCTTATCATATAAACTGTGTAATAAATGGGTTTGATTTAATTTAAAGCAAGTTGATATAATTAAAAGAACACGGATCTTTTCTGAGTTTCATATTCTTCTTAGCAAACCCTTTCATTTGATATCCATATCATGGGGGTGCATAAAAAACATAGTTCGCCATTTTTGAGAGTTCACCATGTTGGATTTAGAATGATGCCACCTATCTTACCATGCATTGTCATCTAAACAAAACGTGTATGCAAAATTTCAGCTCAATCGGTCGAGGATAACTTCTTTCAAATTCAGTTACAAGATTTGTCCCGAATAAACATACGTACAAACATTACAATGTAAATAAAAACTTGTAAAATACATCTTGATCTATACTATAATAAAACTGTAGAGGTCGAATGTCTGTACATAGCAAAAAAATGCTAAAAACCGAGTCAGGGGGATGTAAGAAGACAAATAGAACAAATCCAGATTTTTTTTAAATTTTTTGTTTCTCTGTCTATTTGTCTGTTTGTACGGGCTAATCTCCGAATCTATTGGACCGATTTAAATGAAATTTTGCATGGTGGTACCTTATATCCCCGGGCAACATCAGAGATACTGTTTATCCCAGAAAAATAAATAGTTCCCGTGGGATAGTTAAAAAACTATAATAACTTATACAGTTTAGTACACAACAACTTATGCACCTAATTTAGTAAAATTTAACATTCTGATACCTTATATTGCCGGTCAAACAACAGGTTACTTTTCATCCCGGAAAAATGAACGGTTCCCGTGGGAACTAATAGATCTCTAATAGTATTTACAAAATAAGAATACATAGTAATTTAGGAACGGCTAATAAAAGATAAACATTGAATTGGATATACATCCAGATAAATTTTCATTTAAGACACTAGCTTCTAACACTAGATACTAAAATAACGGTTGAATCATACGCATCAGCTCGCCTGGAGATACGATTTGTACTGAATTCTCATATATTGTGAAAATAGGTTAGCGACAAACATCGTAATTTCTTTTTGTTTCTATTATATTATTGTTCTTTGAGATTTTTTGTTAGAACTGTATTCTATATAGATAAATAAAATTAAAGTGTCTGTTTGTAATGTCAAAATAACAGCTTTTTATTACATGCATATGGATGTATACACGGTGCATAACTGTCTGTCGGTCTGTTTGTCTGTCTGTTTGTTCCACCTAATCTCTGAAATGGCTGGAACGATTTTGACGGGACTTTCACTGACAGATAGCTGATGTAATAATGAGTAACTTAGGCTACTTTTATTTTAGAAAAAAAATAGGGTCTCACGAAAAAAAATTAAAACCAATGAAAAATTTAATAATATACGATTCAAATAGGGAAGTTGTGTACAATTACATATCCTAGGGAGGAACTCTAGCGAAGCGAGGGTGAGTCGCTAGCTATTTAATAATTTTAGTTATTAATATTTAACCTCGGTATGTTTTACCTTACTTTAATTAAACACCATTTTTAGTAAGGTATTTGTATCCGAGTTTTAAAGAAGAGAAGAGTCTTACCTCTTCCGGCCGCTTGGCGGCAAAATATTTAATAATTTCGCTTGTGATATTTGAATTCAAACAAAATCTTCAGTTTTTCAAGAATTTTTGGGAATCTTTTCCAATTTTTTTCCGAAAAATCCTTTTTGTTTAAAAATTATATAACATTATAAAAAGATAATTACTCAAAGTGGTCCAAACGTTCCTAACTGATTTGTATAATAATATATATATATATATATATATATATATATATATATATATATATATATATATATAATAATAACTTAAATGTCCACTTCGATTGTACATAATAATGTATCGTTCAGGCATCGTTTAGGATATAACCTCATTCATAATTATTTATTTGCACAAGGTTTTAACTCAAGGTGATAATTTTGTAATTTGTTTCAATTAATTCAATTACGTATACTAATAACAAACTAATAATTATAACATATTAATATAAATCGATAAGAAACTTATTTAATAAAATGTCTACGTAAAGCACTAGTTGCTGCTTCCGGATATACCGACTCTGTTTAACTTGTTAGTTCTTAAGGTTTTGAAAGTATTAAGTACATAGATTAAGTACTCCTATCTCAGTAGGTATATGAAATTAAATTTACATACAACACGTTATATAGGCATTATACAGGCAGTAGTAGCCCAGTGGTAACGCGCTCGCTTGAGAAACCGAGTGAAGCGGGTTCAAATCCCGGGTCTCGCACCTCTGATATATTCATGTGCGAATCATTTCAAACATGATTACCACTTGCCTTACGGTGAAGGAAAAATATCGTGAGGAAACCTGCATGTCTGAGAGAACCTAGCAAGTTATCGAAAGACATGTGAAGTCCGCCAACCCGCACTTGGCCAGCGTGGTGGACTATGGCCTGATCCCCCTCGTATTGAAGGGAAGCCCGTGCCCAGCAGACCCACTTTACAAAAGGGCTGAATACAATACATACAGCACATTACGTTTATAATACAATCTTATCGAAATAGCTCAATTTAAAATAAGGCGTACCTACTAACAAAATTTATATACGATTAGCGGTTTTTTAAATCCATATTGAAAATTCTTAAATTGTAAGTCGTTACATTAAAAAATCAAGCCAATTTATTGACGAGTTTAAAAAAGATAAACATACATACAATCGCATTTACAATATCAATACAGATATTGTAAATAAAATAAATCTATTCTATTCTAGATTTTTTAGAATTTTTGTCTGTTTGTCTGGGAACGTATCACGAGAAAACCACTGACTGATTTTGATAAAATTTAGTATGATGATAGCTGGTTATCCGGGTCAACATATAGGTACTTTACTGTGTAAAAATATCTCGTCTCTTGAGAAATTTATATTAAACGTTAAAACATAACTTGCTAGTATAAAATAAAATATGAGCAAAAATGCTCTTAAGACGTCTCTCTAAATGTTTAAACAACATCTATTAACCTATACTTGTGATATAAGCAACCTTGCATTGGTCACCTGTTTCTGGTGAATCACATTTTGTCTTAGCCATAAATTTGTTTTTTTTAATTGGTGGTCATAAAATGTACTAATATAAAAAAAAACAAACATAACAATTGTTGTTCGTCCGTTGAACTCACTTGGCGAGTTTCCCATGAACTGGAATTTTGTTTTTTTTTGTAATCTTTTAATTTTTGTTTAAGTACTTTATTTATAGAGTTTTAGTATTATTACTAAAACCTTTATAGGTTTTTACCGATTTGTCATTTCTTGTACATATTGTTCTTTTAGTTGCGGCATAGTCACGTGATTTGATATTATTTCATAATATATAAACTACTTATGACGTTTAATTTAAAACTTGTTTAATATACAGATATTTTAGAAGAACTGTACCTACCGGAAACAAAGGTATTTTATGAGTATATGACTAATCGCGAAATCTCAGAATGTATATATGCTACAGAATCTTGACATTTATGTAGATTCTTCACAACAAGTGGGTTTCCGCTAAAAAATGATTTTTGGAATTTTAACCCCTAAAGAGGCAATTAAGGGGTTGAAAGTTTGAATGAATATCTGTTATTTTTAAAACTATAATGACTTAAATTGGTAATGATATTTTTAATTAAAAATTACATAAATAACTCGACTTGCTTTGTCAGCGGTCGCGGGTTCGAGTCCCGCTGGGGACATTCATTTGTGTGATGAGCACAAATGTTTGTACTCCAGTCATGGGTGTTTAATTGTTTATATTTATGTATCAACTATCTGGTATCCATAACACAAGCCTCGTAGCTCACCATGGAACTAGATGGTGCTGTGTGTTAATGTCCCAACATATTTGTATTTGTATAACTACACGGGCGAAGTGGCAGCGAAACGCTAGTATATATAGCTATTCAGACGCGGCCCTAGATAGCTTTACGCTTTTATTTGTAATTATGAAATGGTCTATTTTTATAAGGATATATATTTTGTGTAAGCCTAATTTAGTCCAAAAATACTTCTTTTTAACATACTAATGACTCACCTTCGCTTAGCTCAAGTTTGTCCCTAGGTACGTTTTGACGCTTAGTATGGAATAGATTTTTGTTTAGAATTTTTTTTTTCGTGAATTTTACCGCCGTTTTAATAGTTATTCTGCTATTTAGGGTGAAGATAAATCCAACAAAATATAGATCATAAAAATCGGTCCTTCAGTTCTCGAGTTATGTGTTGTAACCCGACTTTGTTTTATAATTATATATAATTATAGATAATTATATCTGCTTAAAAATACATGTATAAGTTACAAATATAGTACCGCGTCTAAATATAGGACTGTTTTGTAAATCTATTACATATTTACCATCTACATATATGTACATTTTTACCATACATTGTTTTCGTTTATTTACAACCGTTTATACATCGCATATCGATAAGGTAACCTAGCAACGCTTTTTATGCCAACTTGACTCACTAATACCGTCAATAACTCCTGTTAGGACTAATAAACAAAAAAAAATCGTGGGCTCTAACAGCAAAAACCACATCCATATTCGTTCAGTAGTTACGCCTCGAGATTAACGTGCACACACATACATACATACATACATGCATACATACATACATACATACTTACATACATACATATGTACATACAGACGTTCGCCGGCGACCTTTTTTATATGTTACACATTAGATTAGTAATATTAATTATAAAAGTTTTACTTTTAGTCTCAATATAAATCCCAATAGTTGAGACTCGTGAGAGTGCCGCCACATTTGTGTTAGCTTTCCGCTTATATATTTCTATTCACAGTGTTATGTTACGAGTACTTTATTTACAATTCCTTACTTACCGTAGTGCTTAATGTTTTTAATTTTTGTATTTATTTCCAAAAATTGATTTTTTTTTACTATCCAGTGAGTTGAAGGTAGGCAAATTAAACACCCACATTTCATGTTTTAACTAATAACTTGAGCGGATCCGCTGGCAAGTCAATAAATTTAAGCTTTCTGCAGCCCGTATCCATGTCAACTTTAACCATGCTAAAGCTTGCTCCTTCGTAAGCGCAATGTGCTTTATAAGGGGTACAGAGTTCTTCGTTCAGCTATTAAATACTGTCAACTAACGTTAAATGTGTCGATACATTCACGTCATTACCGTAATTCACAAGTGTTATAGCGTGAAGATGATACATAAAAGATATGTGTAGGTATTATATAGGTACACGTATGTATGACCAGCTCTGTAGAACTAAACTATATTATCAGAAATTGTAAAATCTGTAAAGTTTTTTTTAAATGTATATAAAGGGTTGTTTTGATTATTATATAAGTTTTACAAAAAAAAGGGGAGCCCCTCCCTCAAAATTACATACGTATGAAATTCGAAAGATTAATTCCGTATGCAGTATTTTAAATAAAACTAACTTTTCCAATTTGGTCGCGATTTTATTTTTGTAAGCATTGAAATTTTCATGTGCGAATCATCTCTAACATGATTACCACTTGCCTTACGGTGAAGGAAAACGGCGAGAAAACATGCCTGGCTGAGAAAACCTAGCAAGTTTTCGAAAGACACTTGGCCAGCGTGGTTGACTATGGCCTGATCCACCTCATATTGAAGGGAGGCCGGTGCCCAGCAGTGGGACGTTAAAAAGGGCCGAATACGTGTTCCCGACGTTTAAGCGTCCTGTATACCGTTACAGGAAACAAGGTCACGGTGTGAATCTATCAAGTCGACTAGATAGTTTTATTTAAAATGTCAGATATTAGTACCTATAGGCAGGCAGTAAAGGCAGGCAGTAGTAAATACGTATACTATATAGATACTCATGGTATCTATTAGTCCATCAGAAACAATGAGCTGCGTCCCGCTCGTAAACAAGGTGCTATTTATATCGTCCGCTCGTGTATGTATTTACGTATGATTGTTTATCAATTGTCACTGCCACCGGGTCACTTAGCAAAGTTACCAATACTTTATTGCCTTATTGCCATACACATAGGTATATGTAAATTGTATGATCTGCTAATTTATATGTAGTTGTTTATCGTTGTATTCTAATAACTTATCTATCTATAATATTTTCTTAGATTTACGCGTATTTTTGACATTTTAAATTAAAGTAGCTTGTCGGATTATTTCATGGATTTATTTGATTTTGATTTTTGGTTCAATCAATCAGTTCAATGATGGTCACGGGAGAGACTACAGACAGTGTTATATGTCTATAGTTATCCTTACTAGCGATAGGAACCTGATAATTTATATGGAGACATTGTTTATCTCTTCTATTAATTCCATCACTTCTTTGTAAAGTGAACTACAGATATATAGGTAATAGATAATAGCCATGTATACTATATAGTGTTAGGAACACTGGTTTTGGTTTTTTGAAATTTTATCTATCGATATTAATGTTATTAATTAGAAATTATAATTTTAAATTTTCTGCGACCTTTCCCAGAAAAATTGTCTTTTTTTTTTCGAATTACCCAGAAAGGCCCTATTGTGGGACGCTACATGCGTTGACACATTGGCCCCGTCCCATGTCGGGGAGACGGCGTCTAAAGTGGGAGCTGCAGCGGAGATGGCTGAACTACTTAAGTTGCGTAAATACGCCTCCCTTAGTCAAAATTATCTTTTTATTCCATTTGCTGTAGAAACCCTTGCCCCGTGGAGTCACAGTGCTAAGCACTTCTTAAAAGACGTAGCACCTCGACTTATCGCCTCTACTGGTGACAGGAGAGATGGCGCCATTTTCGCCCAAATAGTCGACATTGCCATTCAGCGGGGGAATGCGGCTAGCATTCTTGCCACTATTCCACGCGGACATGACTTGTACAGTAATAACTAAGTGTACATTTGTTTAGTATATATAATTAAGTATATTTGTAATTTTCTTTATTGTAAATAAATTTGTTCTGTTGCATGAGCAAAAAAACTAAATAGAGATTAAAATGAGAAAATAATTTATTATATCGTGGACACGGGCCTCAATGTATGGGGGATCTTGCCATAGTCCACCAGTTTTATTTTACTTTTTTTATTGACCTACTTCAAAAATAGGAAGGTTGTCTGCTCGGCGGTTTTTTTTTACTTTATGATATTTTCGGCAATTCTGCACTAGTAGCTATGAATATTATCATCATTATTTTTTAAATAACGAGATTATACTTCAAGGACCATATAAATTTTCAAACAATATCCACCCCTAAGGATGGTATTATTTTTTAAGTCAGTGTATCTTTTTTTGTTAAAAAGTAATTTGAAGTTTTGCAATTACTTCTTTATTTAATGGCTGAATTCTGTAGTTTTCGTTTTTGTTTTTTTAAATTTTAGGAGCACTAACCGAGATTTGTTGTCAACTTCATGTATCATCTATACATCAAAGTAACCTACACCTTAGCTTAGTCCAAACACCCAAAAGCTTAGTCCTTTAACTAAAAAATCAGTTTGTAAAATACTGTCGACAACACGTTTGGCTCAGTTAGTAGTGACCCTACTTGCTGTGCCAGCGGTCGCGGGTTCGAGTTCCGCTGGTTCATTCATTTGTGTGATGAGTACGAATATTTGTACTTATAATATGTATGTTTGTATTTATAATATGTATGTATTTAAAGTTATATATGTGTATTGTATCAACTATCTGGTATCTATAACATAGCCTTCGTAGCTCACCATGGAACTAGTGGTGTGTGTAATGTCCATATTTATTTACTGCATCATAATTTTCTTTTATTTTTGCTTCCTATATATACTTCGAATACATATGACATATCACACGTACTTTAATATATGTATGTAAAATAGAAAAATAAATTTAACAAAAAAATATATCTTCCTGTTGTTTTGTAGGCCTTTTTATTTTGTAGGCGTTTTGTCAACAAATAATGATTTATCAAAATAACTTTTGTTTATTTACTGACCTCTAACCATTATATATTGTATTATCGTCCGGATATTTAGATATTAGCTAAATTTGCATTTATATATATTTACCTAACGAATGTAGTGAGACAGTTGCTTTATATGCTTTTACCTTAAATAATGTAGATATTTCTGTTACATATATAAATAAATAAATATATTGGCACTTTGACACACAATCATCTAGTTCCATGGTAAGCTACGAGGCCTGTGTTATGGATACCAGATAGTTGATACACTACACATATATAACTTTAAATACATACATATTATAAATATAAACACCCATGACTGGAGTACAAATGAATGCCCCCAGCGGGACTCAAACCCGCGAGTAGGGTCAACAGCAAGTAGGGTCACTACAAACTGAGCCAAAAGTTTTGTCAATATATGTATGTGTGTGCATACGTTTTATCTTAACTTTTGAAATTTTCTTCTTTAAATATGTTTGGGCTTGACAAATAATTGAATAGACTGAAGAAAATAAATCGATGTTAGAATTCAATTAATTCTTTATTTAATAGCTTTAATGCGTGCCAGATGATCATAATTTACTCCAGGTTGGAACATCTTCGTTTCAAAAATATTGGCAAAAATATAAAAACACTTGTAATGGAAAATTTAATATCTTCTTGTTATTTTGTTATTATGCGCGAAAAGTTCTTGTAACAGCTCTATAATTAAATAAACTTTAATTTTATGCGAGCCCTTGTAAACTAAAAACATCGATATAAACTTATTCCCAATAGATGATCTCTCTTACGAAATTGGACGCTATTTGAATCCTCGTCGAAATTGAGCAGCGTCATTTGAATTTTTGCAATTGCCGCTAATTGATTAACTTTTTCAACCGACTTCAAAAAGGAGGAGGTTCTCAATTCGACTGTATGTTTTTTTTTTATGTTTGTTACCTCAGAACTCCGTCATTTATTAACCGATTTGGACAATTTTTGTTTTGTTTGAAAGGGTATACTTCCAGATTGGTCCCATTTAAATTTAAAAAAAAAATACCACCCCTAAGGGTGGAAAAATAGCTAATAATTAATTTAACCTACTTCTAATTGTCATATTGACTTGAAACTTTGCAAGTATTTCTATTTCCGTTGATAGTACAGTAGTTCGGTGTTGTTGACCTGATCTGATGGTAAAGCCAGAAGGTGGATAGGTGGAACTCTTCAACGGCTAATAGTAGATACTTTGAGTTTAGGCTTATTTTGTTTGATTTGACAAGCCTAACACGTTAGAATCCTTACTTTGCTACTACTGTCTACACTAAAAAGGGAAAAATAAAAACTTTTTAACAAAAAAATAAAAACCGACTTCAAACAAAAGCACTAAAAAGTAAAAAATAACTGATTGGTAGTTTTCATTTACTATACATACCTACTCAAATATTTTCGAAATCGGTGCCAGCCCATACAAAGCAAAGCACACCGACTTCGAAAATATTTGAGTAGGTATGTATAGTAAATGAAAACTACCAATCAGTTATTTTTTACTTTTTAGTGCTTTTGTTTGAAGTCGGTTTTTATTTTCTTGTTAAAAAGGTTTTATATAGGTAAGAGATCATTGGACTAGAGTTTGAAAAAATAAATTTTCACTTAGTAAATGTAATATAATAATTACCAATTATTACGAATGATGTGTAGCTATTATGAATTCTTAAAATAGTATACCTACTCGGATTTATTTTTCTTAATTAACGTATAAGTTATACGTGATTCGAATTAATTTATTTAGTATAATACACAAACGTCTAATATGTAGTAGATTATATTTTTGTCAAGAGATAAAAAAAAATGTATTTTAAAAAATAATAATAATTGAAGTCGGTTAAATTTGAAGAATTTCTTAATAAATATACAGTTAAAAAATAATATAATATATTCACAAAAAAATATTTTTTTAAACAGTTATAAGAGTTTCTTACTCACCATTGTTATGTATGGAAGTATAACGCGTGTGCTAACGACAGATTCGCGTTGCGGACTGGTCGCTCTCGTCGCGCGCTTTTAGTGATGTGACTTGCTGTAATCGATGGCGTTTTGGTTATGGCACGATGGGATTACATTATTGTTTTATCTTTGTTATTTGTTATTGTTAGTTTAATATCCGTTTGTTGTTCGTACAAGGCTATATTTTAATTTTAGTTAGTAATTAGGCATTTTATATTGTAAACATTGGTATTTTTGTTTGGTTAGCGGTAATTTTATAAATAGTATATATCGATAATACTTAAAAATACTATTATATGAATAATTCATTTGATTTTTTAACTTTTGTTGCAAAGTTTAAATCGCATCTGACGCGAACACCGTCGCTCTTATCGTAGCGCTTTAAGAAATATGTTCGGCGTCTATTGCAAGGCGTAATGCAAATTTTATTAGATTAAAAAACACTAAAATATAATATCGATTCCAAAAAAGGTCGTCACTATTTCAGAAGAAGGATAAAAATTCGTGGCTTATCTTGCATGATGTAACCGCTACGCTTACTGTAAATTAGACAATTTGGAATGAAATATATTTGCAAGAATGTTTCTACACCTCCGCGCTGTTACCTAACTTTAATCACTGCTTATTACATACATACATTAATGCATACGATGATATACATAAAGATAGGAATGCGTTTATTATTATAATACAAATGTGCGCTTGCGACGTCTTACGAATAAATCGCTGAGAAAGAAAAATTAAACCAGGTAAATGAAAAATTGTATGGAGTATGTAAATCTGCATTTCGTTCTAATTTTATGCTAAAATTAAAATTTGAGGTGCACATGGAAATTTATGTTAAACATTTATCAATGGTTATAGCATAAAAATAATTACTTTGGAAAATTTTATATGATAAGCAATGTCCATAGCACTAGAGGTCGGGGTCTCGATCATCACAAATAATTAATGATCGTTACAATATTGGTATACGTTATTTTAATTCCAGCGAATCAGCATCAGTTTGGTTGTTGTTGTTATTATGATGCTATCTCTTAAGATTTTAATGAATGTTTGGTCACAATAAGTAGATTAGGAAATTTTTAAATGGGTAGAAGTAATTTTAAACAAAACAATGTTTTCGGATTACGCGGATTTATGTTGATTCCCAACGTTTCGAATGCTTTACAGCAATCATGATCAGGGGAGGACTAAGGTTTTAGACGTCTTGATGGTCATTCTTTTTATATACTTGTTACTCTGTCATATACTTGTTACATATAGTAACAAATATATAATGAGCACTGAGATCGCTTAAATCTAAAAAAGTATTATTGATCTACTATCAATTTTATTTAACACCTCCAGGTAAATATCTAAGAAATCTATTGTTAACTGTAACGCCGGCGTGTTCGCGGTCGTAGAGAGATTAAAGATTATATTGTAAGAAAAATCGCGGTGCGGATTTCTAAATATTCCCAAGTTGAAGTTAGGGACTGAATTAAGGCGAGGTCGAAAATATAGGTGTAATATATTATATAGATCTAGATGTAATAGAATTTTAAAACAGAGATGAAACTATATAATATATAATGAATATTAATTTGTAAGTATATTTTCAAATCGAAAAAAATCACTAATCGATATTTCATCACATCACTAAATTGGAGCGAAAATACGAGCGGCTTATCGCGGATGACGTAACCGGTGCATTTACAAGGAATTGCACGGATTGGATAAAACTGGCACTCGAGTCCTTCGGATTTGTTTTAGGATTTTATATATATACGAATTTATTTATTAGTTGTCTGTTCACTTTTAAATTATAAAAAAAAGCAATTTATATTCGGTACTAGTTTATATTTATATAGGCTACTTTTAAAGTGATTTAATTGAAAATATATACCTACTATTAACTTATTTAAAAATAATTTCAAATTTAGAAATAGAAGATATAGAAATAGAGATGGTTGGAACAAGAAATAGATATATGTACTTTCGTATGTATCTATAGATATACATATTACGTCTATGTACAGTCAAGTGCGAATTGACACGAATGAAATATGATTTTGTATCAAACTACGAGTGATCTTGTAAACAGTTTTTAAAGACAAGTAATTACTTTGTAAATATGTAAATTATAAAACTTTTTGACGACATGTTGGCTCAGTTTGTAGTGACCCTACTTTCTGTGCCAGCGGTCGCGGGTTCGAGTCCCGCTAGGGGGAATTCATTTATGTGATAAGCACGAATGTTTGTAATCCAGTCATAGGTGTTATATATTTATAATACGTATGTATTTAAAAGTTATATATGTGTAGTGTAACAACTATCTGGTATCCATAACACAAGCCTCATAGCTTACCATGGAACTAGATGGTGCTGTGTTTTAATGTCCTAACATAAAAAAAAAACTTAGCTCGTATCATCTGGTTATGCACAAAAGCTAAATTGCATACATATAAAACATTTAACAATATAAAGCATATTGCATATTATGTGGGAATAGTTCATTTAATAAGATAATTTCATAACTCCTTGACCAATTTCAAAAAAGAAGGATGTTTTTAGCACATGCCAGACGATATCTTACCTATTGGGAATCAATTATCATGATTTTTTTAAACACATATCTATTTTTTTCTAGGCACTGCATCCTAAAGGAGTTGATAGAAGTTATGAAGTGTCGTTAGATTTGAATATTCGGTACTATTTAATTTTGCTGCAGGCGATAAGTTTGCTTAATGATAGAAATAAGCATCAGTCCCCAGACTTGTAGTGATAGGGTTATATTTAAGAGAAAATTTGGACAATAAATGTTTAAATGATACTAAAAAAATTAAAATATGATGATTAGGAACTTTTGACTAATTTCAAAAAAGGAGGAGGAGATTCTTAATTTCGCCGTTTTTAGGGTTCCATACCCTATCAAGTAGAGTAAGAATAGTTTGTAAAAACACATTATAATATTATATGATACTAGCGACTCACCGTCGCTCCGCTCGGGTTCGTCCCTACTTACGTTTTAAAGTTTAGTATAGATTTCTCGGAAATGAGATATTATCCCGCAATAAAAAGTATCCTATATGTTGACCTAGACAACCAGTTATCACCATACCAAATTACATCAAAATCCCTCCAGTGGTTTTCCGTGATGCGCTAACAGACAGACAGACAAAAATTCTAAAAACTATAGATTCGGCCTATGTATCGATAATAATGTCTATTTCAATAAGATATTCCGAAAAAATATTTCATCTACAGATTCGCTTCAGTTAACATTTTATTATATGTATAGATAAATTGTGGCAGACGTCGCGTCGCGTCGTGCAGAATGTAAGCAGAGGTTATGTTTTAGTTCAAGAGGTCGATCTCGATTCAGCAATTCCGTTTTAATACCATACCTTATAACCTGACCTTTCCTAAGCATTGTGTCGATTTAGGAGCTTACGTTTGAATTATTTAGATCAAACCAATATATTGCTCTAAAACACGTACACACACACGTGTCTATGTCTATATTAAAGTTTGTTTTTAACACATTATTACAAGCTTTTATTTAACGACCGACACGTTTGGCTCAATTGGTAGTGACTCTACTTGCTGTGTCAGCGGTCGTTGGTTCGAGTCCCGTTGGGGGCATTCATTTGTGTGATGAGGACGAATGTTTGTACTCTAGTCATGGGTGTTTATATTTATAATTTATATGTATTTAAAGTTATATATGTGTAGTATATGAACTATATGGTATCCATAACACAAGCCTCGTAGCTTACCATGGAACTAGATGGCGCTGTGTGTTAATGTCCCAACATATGTATAAAAAAAACTTACAATGTTTGTATGTATATTTGTTCGGGACAAATCTTGCAACTAAATTTTAAAGCAGTTATCCTCAAAGGATTGATCAATTTTGGATACACGTTTAGTTTAGATGATAATGCATGGTAAGAAAAGTGATTTTATTCTAAATCTGACATGACGGTCTACCAACGACGGCGGACTTATATTTTTTTTATGTACCACCATGGTATGGATATCAAATGAAAGGGTGTGCTCAGAAGAATTGGAATAAACGCCAAAAAAAAAATAAACTTTAAATTAAATCAAACTCATTTACTACATTACGCAATTTATATGATATAAAAGCTTGTTTTTAAAAATGTTTTTTTTTTAATATTTGAATTTATTACTTTCAGATTACAAATAAAACAACTTCCAAGACAAGAAATATACACTGACTCTCATATTTTTACAATTATATTTGTAAATTGTAATATTAGAGCGAATATTCTAACTCATTAAATAGGAGTTTTCATCAAAATCTATTTCATCAAAAATGTGTCCCGTAGTTTTCTTGTGCTGCGGTAGCAGATAGACAGACAAAAATTCAAAAAACTATAGAATCGGCCTCTGTATCGATAATAATGACTATTTAAATAAGATTTGTCTAAAAATATTGAATGTACAGATTCGACTCGGTTAGAATTTTATTATATGTATAGATATATACATAAATATACAACCAGGGTGAAGTGAGGGTGAGTCGCTAGTAAATAAAAAACTAGAAAACGATTTATATACCTACTCTATGTCGCGACCTTAATTTAAATAAATCTAACGACTTTTTTTGACGACGATTACATCTATCATGCTGTCTAAGCTGCAAAAGCTTTAAAGTTATCTTTGTTAGTTAGTTATCTTGATTCTGATATAACACGCTTTGTGTTGTTAAATGTTAAATGCTATGTTTATTGTATATATGCAATTCAACTTTTATCTATAACAAGATGATCCCAATTCAAGTTTTAAATTAATATTGGCAAAGTATTTACTTAACTTTAAAGGCTTTTTTACAAGATCGCTCGATTCTTCATACAGAATCACCTTTCAGTTTTCACTTATATCAATTATATCAATAATTTTTTTTTGTATCTTATGAATTTGATATCTATGTTGTAGTCGCAGATATTAAAATGTCTAACGATAATGTTAATTTGTAAAAAAGAACGCTCAAATTAAAATCTTTTTCCACATAAAAAGCCACAAACTGAGATTGTTCCTCCTGAGGTTTCCCCTATGCGCTATAATGTGGAGCTCTTCAAGAGTCGTGTCTTCAGATCCCTTAAACGCCAGCAACGCATTCGAAAATCATGCTGCACTATGAGCGGCGATAGCCACTTACCATCAAGTGGATTATTTGCTCGTTTGCCGCTTCTAACTATAAAAAAAAATAAAGATAGGATCTACAGACAGTGTCGATTTTATTATTAGGCTAGCATTGCCCGCGGCTCCGCCCGCGTTCACATGAACAAAAACCAAATTCTTAGGTTTTACATATTAGTATACTCTTACAATGCACTTTTTGTATTTTTTCTCAGAAATGAGATATTTTCCCGCGGTAAAAAGTATCCTATATGTTGACCCGGATAACCAGCTATCATCATATCAAATTTCATCATGATCTGTCCAGTGGTTTTCTCGTGATGCGGTAACAGACAGACAGACAGACAGACCAAAATTCTAAAAACTATAGATTCGGACTCTGTATCGATAATAATGTCTATTTCAATAAGATTTTCCAAAAAATATTTAATG
Organism: Brenthis hecate; assembly: GCA_951806755.1. NCBI lineage: Eukaryota > Metazoa > Arthropoda > Insecta > Lepidoptera > Nymphalidae > Brenthis > Brenthis hecate. The sequence goes on along the minus strand of OX638252.1, from coordinate 24,864,363 downwards.
TACAGATTCGACTTAGTTACAATCTTATTATATGTATAGATTAGATGCAACGTGGGCTAGAAGTAAACAGGCAATGCCAAGGCTAACATCTGGATATCTCACCGAGACGCATACATTACATAGTGATGCCTGTAAACTGCGACGGTGTTCAATTTTATGTACACGTGAATTTCATTTGCTACATTAACATTTCCGTAGATTCTGTGAAACGTTTCAATGTAATATATCGAACCAGTGACAACATCTAAACATACATACTCGTATAATAAAATTCTGAGTCGAATCTGTACTTTGAATATTTTTTACAAAATCTTATTGGAATATTCCTTATTATCGATACAGAGGCCGAATCTATAGTTTTTAGAAGTTTTGTCTGTCTGTCTGTCTGTTACCGCATCACGGGAAAACCACTGGAGAGATTTTGGTGAAATTTGGAATGATGATAGCTGGTTATCCGGGTCAACATATAAGATACTTTTTATTGCGGGAAAATATCTCATCTCTGAGAAATTCATACTAAACGTTAAAACGTAAGTAGGAACGAACCCGAGAGAAGCTAGGGTGAGTCGCTAGTTTTAAATAAAAATTCTTTTTTAGGAGATAGATAGGCATACTCCTATGACCATGTTTGTTGTAAAGTATTCGCAATATCGGGAATAAACAATCAAAACAAAGTAGCGAAAAAAAATGAAAAAAAAGAGATAAAGAAATACTTGCGTATACGCATATTTATTGAAAATGGGAGTTTAAAAGTACTTTAAAAAATGTGTCAGTGCATGTAGTTTAATTATTAAAACACCAATCGCAACCGTATCTTAGCAACAACTTATTTTAAATTTTTATTCGAGAATCAAAAGTCATAAACGTCATAAAATGCGACATAATTAGTACACTCGTATTAAACATATGACCTTTAAAGGATATATTTTAAGTATTTTATATAGCGAATTAAATTACAAAAGATTATATTTTAGAACTAGCGGCTCACCCGCGCTTCGCTCGGGTTCGTCGCTAGGTAGATACGTTTTAAATAGATATAAATAGTTATTAGTCAGCGTTAGCCATATAATTTTTTTTTCGTTAATTTTTCTGATGTTTTAATGCTTATTATCCTATTCCGGGTTAAAAGAAATCCAAAAAATCTAAAAATCTAATATCATAAAAATTGGTCCAGCCATCCTTGAGTTATAAATGGTGTAATTAACACGACCTTGTTTTATATATTTTACCTTATTTTTGTTTCTTTTTTCTCCTTATTATAATTTTCCGTGTACCTTATTAGATTATTACATACGAAAAAAAAAATGCTGAATTGGTCGAGCGGTTTTCGTGTTTTGCGCTTAGCAACATTCATTTTTATTTATAAAAATGATTGTAAAAGTCGTTATAAATAATAATTATATTTTATTCCTTAGGCGTCTGAAACGGCTCCGGCGAGCTGTGAAGTTACAAAACTTCTGCGGCAGCTTTGCGGAGGAGACGCTGGGTAAGATTGATCTTTGCTCGCACGTCCACGTATCTTTTATTTATTTATATTACCAAAAATCCTTTGTTAACTGATTCTTACACCCTATAAAGATACTCAATATCAATTTCTATGTTTCTTATATGACGGAATATCCTATTTCACAACTTCCCCCATTCTTCATCTACAGAGGATGTCCTGTAGATGAAAATTTTTGCCTAAAATTAAATAAATGTCTAAAACTTTGATTAAGAATAGACGGCATTTTTAATCAAAGAGACTATTTACAATTTTGGCCACAGTAAATTTAAAAATAACGAATTTTCATGTCAACTTTTAACATCTTTTTTATCCTTTTATGGGATAAATTTCCAAAAATACTCTCTATGAAGGTTGAGGAATGTACTTACTTGCCAAAGTTTTTAGTTTTAAGTTCATAATATGTTAACATGCCACCTTCGTATATTATAGGTATTATTTCCAGTCATTAGGAATCATTAAATTGCTTTTCCATAGCCGAAAATATTGCGTATATACCTACAGATAGCAAAATATATCTAAACTCGAATTAAAAAATTACTTTCCTTAAATCGGTAGGTAGGTACGTAACAAAGAACATAATAACTTTTGCCTCGTACTGGAATCGTATCGGTGATTCTTAGCAAAGCAACCTAAGTCTTTCATACATATAAACCAGTGCGCCACAACGGATTTTACATTATCTACCTATTTAAACTATCCGTGACCACAGACAACTGAAAAGTTTGTTTTCATAGAGAATAAATAGGTTAGTAGTCGATATTTTCCGAGTAGATATATTTATAAACGGTTCCTCGCATATTGTTAGCCACGTATCTTTAATACTGTATTGGTAGTATTATATTTGGTAGTGATGTATGTTTATTCTTTAATTCCACTGCCTACTATGCGTATTTCCTGTGTGTATTTCCGTAAATAGGTAAATTATTGATAACTAGTGACTTAGCCTTACTTCTCTCGGGTGCATCCCTAGGTGCGTGCGCATAGCGTTGCTACAGTTTAATAGAAAGATCTTTTTAAGAGGATCAATTCTGTAATACATTTACAAGTATTATATAGTATTAGTATTATAATATGTAGGATATTTTTAATTTACATTTCATTTTTTTAATTTTTGCCAAAACCAATAAGCAGTATGTACGTACTGCGCCGACCCCAAGTAATTTGGAAAATGGGCAGGAAGATGATGAATTCAGTACATTGTTTTTATATAACTTTAACTTTAGTATAAGCGGCGCACGCCCAGTCGGCATGATTTTTTCCGACATCTTCAACAATCATTGTCATATTTCAGCCAATTTACAAATAACTATAATGAATTATACAATCGAACCTTCCTCATGAATCACTCCATCTATTGGTGAAAACCGTATGAAAATCGGTTTGGCAGTTTTTGGGCTTATCACGTTCAGACAGACAGACAAACGCAGCGGGGGACGTTACTATATAATAAGTAGTGAAGGTAATGGTATGAAAGTGCGTGGTATGATCAGCAATTCCATCTTATTCGTATTGCTATATAGGTACTAATGTTGAAGAGCGATGGCGACTTTATTAGAGAGGTTCTTAGGTCTTTGTATCTTTTTCGTGGACCAAAAATCGCAATACTCATTTACAAATATATTTTCTCCTCCTTTTTGGAAGTCGGTCAAAAATGGCAATGATTCACTAAATTAAAAATAACGCGTTCAATAAATGAGGTTTCGGTACAATCATGTTTTTATCTGTTTACAACCTCGTCGCCTCATCGTAAACATGTTTAAACTAATTTCTATGAGCAGTTAGTTTCATTGGAATAGATTTGATAATAAAAGCTAAGTAGATACGTCATTATTTCAATGCGTCGTGGCGTACCACGTCAACCACGATGCCCCGACATCAGGCCTACAAAGGCAGATAGATCACAACAACCATGGGTTTGCTCCAACGGTCCACGGGTATCAGGGAAGTACCGTCCACCGTGATGGGCCACCTCCAGTGCGTTTCTTGGCTTTGCGCCCGGCTGGATTGCCGGACGCTAATGAGCGCCTTTTGACTTTCAATCTGATGGTCCTATGGTGGAAAGAGACGGTAATATCGATTTACAGCAAACTAAACACCTACTATATACCATACCGGTCCCCGCTGACTAATTACTCGATGGTGCTAAATATGGTCCGGTCAAAAATGATGTCTATAGATTTCGGCCCACATACACGTTTCGGAGATTAGTAATTTTATGATATCATAAGCTTTTTTCTTCAACAAATTTCATTTTGCATCGTTTTTGTTGGGTCACTTTGGATGGTGGGCTGGAAATGATGTTTTGTAGTACGAGAATATGGACTTCGATTATATGTAGTTGATACGCTTTTTTTATGTTTGTGTATATGATTTTGATGATGATTAAAAATGATTTTATTCTATAAATATATTTTTTTTTATTTTGATTTTTACGTACTTACGACGTGTCATTCTCATGTAAGTGTTTTTATAGAAAAACATATTTTCTAAGTATTCAGCGTTTTTTTTGCGACCGCCACGCTGGCCTGATGCGGGTTGGCGGACTTCACATGTCTTTCGAAAACTTGCTAGGTTCTCTCAGACATGCAGGTTTCTGTGGTAATAATCCATGTTGGAAATGATCCACACATGAAAATACCAGAGGTGCGAGACTCGGGATTAGAACCCGCTACGCTCGGTTCGCGCTGGCACCACTATGCTACTGGCATTATATCCTAAGAACAGGAAACTATTATTACTAACGACCGTAATATAAAATATTACAGTCATTAATAAAAAAATATCTACAGTTTCTAGTAAATAATTAATGTCATTAGTACGTGGCTTCAAACAATGAGTAACTCAGATAACTGAATTGATATGAAATGATAAACATTCTGATAATTTATTTGTATCTATTATGTATACCAACACTATAGACTTAGCTATTTTAACTGCTAACGTTAATTTCTTTTTTTTTAACAATGGCTTGTTTTTTTACAATATAGCAATGTAAATATTCGAATAGTTTGAAAACGATAAAAATATTTGCATTATAAAACCTTTTCACATATTGGGGCAATTATAAAGTAGTTTCAATTTATTTATCTATACTAATACATATTATAATTTGTTTGTTTGTTTGAACGCCCTAATCTCAGGAACTACTAATCCTATTTGAAAAATTATTTTTGCATTAGATAGCCCGTTTATTGAGGAAGCTATAGGGTATCATCATGCTACTACACAAGGGAGCGCAGCAGTAATCATAAATGTCAACAAATCGGGCAAACTTCCATACATTATTGTAAAACTGATGTTTATACTTATGTATATACTATTCCATACTAACCGTTAAAACGTACCTAGGGACGAACACGGCCGAAGGGAGGGTGAGTCGCTAGTAAGTATATAAATATTAACGAGAAAGTGCAACTATATAGAGTCGTCACCCAACAAGCATTGTCCAAATTCATTTGCACACAACAAAGCCTCTTTCCTATACCACAATATGAACAAGAAAATAAGTCGTATGACGGAGATAACGCTATTTATATTAAAACAAATGTGTGCTTAAAACAATAAAAAGGCGATAAAAATATGTGCAAAATGTGCTTACTGCTTAAAGGAATATGTAGATTTTATTAATAAAACATAAAAAAAACGTAATTATCTTGGCCTTAATTAAATGAAAAATATTAAATTTGTACATACATATAAGAGTGTCGCATCCGAGTTGCTTTTTTACTTGTTATAAGTACAAGTAAATTTAATGTTTAAAAAATGCTGTGTAAAGTCAAAATTCTACATAGTGTCAAAATTAAAAAAATATTAGCATAAAAAATATTCTCACTGAGTTGATTTAGAGATAAATAAATATGTTGGGACATTAACACACAGCACCATCTAGTTCCATGGTGAGCTACGAGGCTCGTGTTATGGATACCAGACAGTTGATACACTACACACATATAAACTTTAAATACATACATACTATAAATATAAACACCCATGACTGGAGACAAAACAGAGATGGACTACTAAATTAATAATCTATACTAATATTATAAAGAGGTAAAGTTTGTGAGTTTGTGACGTTATAGGGGGTTATCTTTGGATCTACTTAACCGATATCGATGCAAATTGGTAAGAAGATAGTTTGAGACCCTGGGAAGGACATAGGATACTTTTTATCCCGGAAATCATCCCAAGTGGTGAAAATGGGGGTGAAAGTTTGTATGGGGAATCAAGCTAGGGACGAACCCGAGCGAAGCGAAGGTGAGTCGCTAGTAATAAATAACCTAACGATTAATTTATTTATTTTCTCCCTTGAGATATTATAGTCTTATTGAAAAAAAAAACATGAATGTCGGGATTATAAAAATTAAATTGTAACGTAATTTTTGTTGAGATATACCTTAATTTTCACTTAAAATAATTTTTTAGTGGTGTGTTCCATATCAGCTTTTCTAACTTCCTACATGTGGGAGTGGGGTTCCCCTCAATGTGACAGGGCAAAGCCCACTAGACTGACCAAATATGGGAGGGAGGATTTCATCCGTTTTTCGAAAAAATATTTAGGTTCTCGCAAGCATTATTTTACCGAATTTTTTTTTAATCTAAAAACAAGATTTGCGTAACCCCCGGGTTTGAAATTACTTCATTTACGTTTCCTGAGACTTTATGGCCCATTACAAAAGTTCCTTAAGCGGAACTTGAACTAAGTCTTAACTTAATGTAGAAAATGCTAACACTCTACCATATTATTTAGCTTTTTACAAAAGCAAAAACTGAATATATGGCTAATCTTCATACTTTTACTGGTCGCAAGGTGTCATATCAGTTCCTTTTTAATAAATATAATAATTTATTCGATAGGCCTCAAGTACTTTTCCATGTAAATTGTAATGAATGAAGACTTAGATTTCCTCAAAATTACTCATAAATTATAATTGGATATTTCATGTCAAATTTTACTATCAACAGTTATTTATTGAATATTGTTAGAAAGAAGCGAAGGAATTGAACGGCTGAATATGAATTCAATAACCTTTTTTTTAAATTATATATTAAAGTTGCAACCTCAGAAATCTTTTTTACATTTTTAAGGTGTTATAAGTTTGACGTCGATGTATGTCTGTCTGTGTTTATGTCTCTGTCTGTGGTATCGTAGCTCTCAAACGGATGGACCGATTTCGATGCGGTTTGTTTTCATGTGAAAGCCAGTTTCCTTGCGATGGTTTTTAGCTACGTTTGGTTAATATTGGTCCAGCAGTATAAGAGTATCAGTTCTTATCCAAAATGATGTAAGGCATTTTGGCGTATGATTACTCGATTAAGTGCTTCACGAATGCCAGTGTAATCGTTAAATGACAATTATTTTGCTTTGGGGGGTTAATATTTAATTTATAATTATTATTTGTGTATCTTGCTGAGTTTGTCATTGACGACTGTAGTTGTAATTGATTATGACACTAATATATGTAGACCGTCCCATGTGGTTACAGAAAGCTATAGAAACACAGCACAAATCAAATTTTCCCTGCTATCAATTTCGTTAAATAGTTCACTTTACCAAGACTCCATGTCCAATTTTTTCGAACAATGCTTACATATATGCATGGTGTGTTATATGAAATATATGATTCCTATTGTTGTAGCCCCATCTAGGACCCACAGGGACCCACGTGTCATTAGGTCACGGCGGTATTTTTGATGTCCATATATGACATAGACACTTACAATTTTATTGCGTACACAAGCCTTTGTCTGTCAGCGATTTCCCTTCTGTTCCATAATAAGAAAGCACATTATAATATTATATATTTTTTTAATTCCTAGAATTTAAGGTTCTATACTCGTTAGTATGTCCAAAATCCTTCAATGTTACAAGTTTGAGAGAGTGTCATACTATTTTTCTATGAGAGTATAATCTATTATTCATACCAGTACCTATTATATGTGATCGTACATATCCATTAAGGTGAGCGAAAAAAAAATTTTTTTTTCTTAGCTTGGGGGTAGAATTTGTAGCTTATTAAAAACAAAATAAAAAAATATATATTTATTCAACATTTTGAGGTAGCCCAAAGAGATTTTTTGTCTTTATAGTGATTTGTCAAGAATTTTTTTTATTGGCTACAAATTCTATCCCCCAGCTAAGAAAAAAAAATTTTTTTCGCTTCACCCTAATGTCCATACTAATATACGAAGTTAAAGTTTGCGAGTTTGTGTATGTACGGATAATCTCTGAAACTACTTGATTATTCGATTCTGAAAATTCTCTCAATAATAGAAACCTATTTTTTATGGCGATAAAATTGTACAGCATATTGAAGTCGGTAACCTACATAAGGCACCTAGGGACTTTTTTAAAGCGATACCCTCGCTATCACTATACGTTTCAAGTTACGTAACCTGGGACTATATTAATATAAGCGAAACAGAGTGGCAAGATTTGTATGGATTTTTTTGTTTAAAATTACTGTCAATACGGAATACCCATATGATCTTAGGTTGCAGCCGTACATTCTAGTTACTACAGCACCGAGTCAATTACATAACATTGGGTTGATTCCCCATACAAACTTTCATCCCCGTTTTCACCCCCCTTAAGTGATGATATCCGGGATAAAAAGTATCCTATGGCCTTCCCAGGGTCTCAAACTATCTTCTTACCAAATTTCATCTAAATCGGTTCTGTTGATCCAGAGATTACCCCTTACATGGTCAAAAACTCACAATTCACAAACTATCTCTTTATAATATTAGTATAGATAAAATATTTTTTTGTTTTTAAACATGACTTATAATAAGTAATCGTTAGATGCAGTGGCTAGAAATAAATGAAATAAATATTTCGCAATTTAAAGATTAATAATAAGGTTAATAAAAGAATAACATAAAATATAAGTAAATAATATAATGGGTTTTAGGAAGTATCAGACAAATACCACATAGATTTCATTTAAAAACGAGGAAAGTTATTTTAACCATTCGAAGTTTTGCAATTCTGCACCTATTGTTTTCGTAATTTGTAGACAGACATGCTTTTACAAAGCTATGTAGAGTGACCAATTTATTAGAAAAATGATCAACTATTTTTTTCAATCTGTTCTCTGCATTTCGTGTGTTTAATACCCTGGCTAAGACAATCCACTGTCTTGTTGATTATACGTCAAAAAATACCAATAGCACCGTTAAAGTTGAAAAGTAGATGTTACACAACCTACTATACCTATCCATCCTTTACCTAAATCTCTCTCCAGTCATATTAAGTTATCGTCCCTATGCAGTAAGCCTCACATATGCTCAGTGAGATTTACCGCCAGGCTAAGAAGATAATACCTCATACACTGCCTACTGTATCGGTGGTGTAGTGGCTTGCATGTACGGCTGCACACTCGGAGGTCCACGGTTCGAGTCCCGGGTCGGGCCAAGTTTAGTTATTGAGTCTTTCTGTATAGTAAGCCTCAGTAACAGCCCGGAGTTGGAAAGTTGACGGTGTTTCATCCCTGTGCCTCGAAGAGCACGTAAAGCCGTCGGTCCTGCGCCTTAACTCTCACTGGTCGTGTCGAGCAGTCGTCCCACCGGAGTATGAGAGTGACAGGAATAGAGAATGCACGTTGTGTCTGCGCTTACACTTGTGCACTATAATATCTCCTGCGCAGTTGGCTAGTCTCAATGAGATTGGCCGCCGTGACTGGAATCGGTCTGGAGAACATCATCACTATATCATACCTTATTGATTTATTTCTTAATTAGAGCGGTGTACTAGATATTTATCTTATTAATAACATACAAACCCCATTAAAAATCAAGCCCGTGACGATATATGCCCGTCTGATATATTAGACTATCTAATATATCTAATCACTCTTTAATTGTAAAGTATATTATGTTATTTATATTATTTTCTCATTCTAAAGTATTCGTAAACTTATTCACGGTTAAAATAAAAAGTAGTAAGTCTGTCATTTGATGTTTATTATGGTAACACTACTAGTCCCACCCCGTACCATCTCTCTATCTCTACATCTTCCGTGTCGGCTCGTTTAAAGTCAAGGTCAAGGGCGAAGGGGATCGATGGTACTCCTGCAAGGCCTATTTATATGTATATATGCGCATTAACGGGAATAATGTTTGTATTGAAATAAGTTATAGTTGTTTTTCTAAGATGAAAATGAAAACTTTTATTACTCAAGACTCATCGTCGTTCTACGATAGTAAAATATAGACTACTAGCAGAATCCGCGGCTTCGCTCGCGCGAAAAATACAAATAGAATCTCTAAAAATGTAGTTTCATAAAAACTTTCATCCCCTATTTTACCTCCTTATAAGATGAATTTCAAAAAATACCAAAATATGTGTTTATTTAATTTTATTGAAGAGCATTAATACCAAGTTTCAAGTAATTCTGATCATATTATTTTTTGGATTGTATAATAACGTGTTTTCTTGTAGGAATTAGATCTTCCGTAGTAAAAGTACCCTATGTCACTCTCCAGCCCTCCAACTATCTCCACACAAAAAATCACGCCAATCCGTCACTCCGATTCGACGTGAAAGAAGGACAAATTAACAAACTAACAAACACACTTTCACATTTATAATATAAGTATGGATTTCAATTTCTCTCGAATCCTCTACTAGCCAGTTAAAATCTTGTTGAAATCGGTTATGCTATTATTAGTTAATTGAATCTCTCACTTGAATTTCCTAATCGCCCTTAAAAATTTGCTTACTCGTTCTATTTATTCCGAAGATAATTCGTACTAACAGGCAGATAAGATATTCTTGTGCAAATAAAATCATTGGTTTAAATAAAAATAGTCTCTCCCGAGACCATGATTGCTGTTAAGCATTCGAAACGTAGGGAACTAAAAATTTAAATAAATCCGCGAATTAATCCGAAAAGATAGTTTTATTTAAAACTAGCGGCTCACCCTCGCTTCGCTCGGGTTCGTCGCTGGGTACGTTTTAAATAGAGATAAATAGTTATTAGCCAGCGCTAGCCATATAATTTTTTTCGTTAATTTTTCTGATGTTTTAATACTTATTATCCTATTCCGGACTAAGAGAAATCCAAAAATTCAAATATCATAAAAGTTGGTCCAGCCGTTCTTGAGTTTTATGTCACGTCACACGGGAACGCAATCGAACGGGATAAAAAGTATCCCATGTCCGTCTCCTGGTTCTAAGCTACTTCCCCACTAATTTTCAGCCAAATCGGTTCAGCCGTTGTTGAGTTATAAATAGTGTAACTAACACGACTTTCTTTTATATATATAGATGTCAAACTTTCGCGTAAATCTAAGAAAGTAAAATCATTGGTTCTCAATATGGATTAGCTATTTTGAATTTACTGACAGACACTCTAATTGTATATTGATGGCTTATATGTATATGTAGAGTTGTTAATAATTTTCACTTTTTAATATAACGTCTTAGAATTATCTAATAAACATATTACGTATATATTATGGTATATGTACTTCTTTTTTATTACTAATTCACAGAGTGGTCGAAATTCGGCCATAATTATTATTGAAAATTGGATAAAACATCTATACATATAACAAAATTGTAACTGAGTCGAATCTGTACATTAAATATTTTTTGGAAAATCTAATTGAAATAGACATTATTATCGATACAGAGTCCGAATCTATAGTTTTTAGAATTTTTGTCTTGCTGTCTGTCTGTCTGTCTGTCTGTTACCGCATCACGAGAAAACCACTGGATCAATTTTGATGAAATTTGGTATGATGATAGTTGGTTATCCGGGTCAACATATAGGATACTTTTTACCGCGGGAAAATATCTCATTTCTGAGAAAAAAAATACAAAAACTGCATTTTAAGAGTATACTTATATGTGAAACCTAAAAATTTGGTTTTTGGTCATCTGAACGCGGGCGGAGCCGCGGGCAATGCTATTATGTAAATAAAATTTAATTACCTATGTAAAATATTTCCAAAAAAATATATTGATAACACTAAAGCTCGACAATAACTACTAAACAAAAAAAAGAAAATCTATTGACAAATAGAGGAGAAAATGGTACTGAACTGTTCTGTCTTCGCCTATTTATATACTCGTATAGATAAAACTAGCATTGCCCGCGGCTCTGCCCGCGTTCAGATGACTAAACACCAAATTCTTAGGTTTTACATACTCGTATTAGTATACTCTTACATTGCAGTTTTTGTATTTTTCTCAGACAGGAGATATTTTCCGCGGTAAAAAGTATCCTAAATGTTGACCCGGACATCCAGCTATCATTATACCAAATTTCATCAAAATCTGTCCAGTGGTTTTCTCGTGATGCGGTAACAGACCGACAGACAGACAAAAATTCTAAAAACTATTGACTCGGACTCTGTATCGATAATAATGTCTATTTCAATTAGATTTTCCAAAAAATATTTAATGTACAGATTTGACTTAGTTACAATTTTATTATATGTATAGATAAATCTAGTGAAGATTATCTTTCAGTGTAACGCCATAAAGCTAACGAAATAAAAACAGCATGACATCAACTGGCGAGGTCGTCTCAATCTAAAACACATTGCTCAAATCACTTGCAATTACCCCGTTTCTCACTAGATTTATTTGGTACCGGTTCTATCATACTTATCTATGATCTGATCTCATCAAAATTTGTTTATTACTCCATTTCATAGTTGATCTGTATACAAAAGTTCATCCAAATGCAAGCAGGACTAACAAAAAAACACATAATATGTAACACTAACTAACCTCTATACAGATAAATAAAATTGAAGTTTCAGTTTATAATGTCTAAATGAAAGCTTTTTACTAAATGCATATGAAATTATATACGGTAGTTGATAAGAAAAATACAATTTTTAAAATTTTTGTCTGTCTATCTATTTGTTCCGGATAATCTCCGAAAAGGTTGGACTGATTTTCACGTGACTTTCACTACTTTTATTTTAGAAAAAGAACTAAAACGTGACTAGTTATTTATTAAAAAATGCATTTGTTTTGAATAGGTTTATTTTATTTTTTTGATGTCTAAGCTGAGTGGCTTTTATCATTTCCACAGCTTACAAATGGAGATTTGATGTCATAGTAGTCTAGACAGCACACCCTCGGTGTTTCTCTACCTATATATAAAAACTTTTCCATTATTTATTAATGGATATTTCATACAGGGGACGTACAGACAGCAACAAAAAATATTATAGATATAATTTTTAAATGTTTATTCTAAAGATTTATTTCATGTTAATATATTTTACTAATAATGGTTCACTAAGTTTACTACAGAAAGCCGTCAATTACCTTACTATGTACTAGAAAAAAGTTTGCATATAATCCATTTCTCACCATACTAGATAAGTACCAATTTATTCATACATATATATTATAATTTATTCATACATATGTATATTAAAATAAATTACATCAAATGACTGACTTAACTGTGATATTAAAATGTAAGTACTTTATGGCTCTTTCCATTGTGAGAAAACTAAATAGATAATACTTGACGACACACAATACGAATAAATAATAAAAAACGAATAAATAAAGAAATAAATAAATAGACACGTTTGGTTCAGTTTGTAGTAAGTGACCCTACTCGCTGTGCCAGCGGCCGTGGGTTCGAGTCCCGCTGGAGACATTCATTTGTGTGATGAGCTCGTATGTTTGTACTCCAGCATCGGTATTTATATTTATAATATGTATGTATTTAAGGTTATATTTGTGTAGTGTATCAAATATCTGGTATCCATAACTCAAGCCTCGTAGCTTACCATGGAACTAGATAGTGCTGTGTGTTATTGTCCCAACATATTTATTATTATTTATAATATTTCTATATATTAAATCATTTCGCCTGTATACATTTATGTACATTAGTTTAGCGGTTAATACGCCTATACTTCATATGGTCCTGGGTTCGAGTTCTTGATCGGGTCATAAGGATTATTTCGTTGTTCTGTTGAAGAAGTTCACAATGCAGCCTGAAGTTAGAATTTCGGTGGTATTACATCAGAAAAGAAATACTGTTATTGGTACCATACTATTATTGGTGCTATCTGAGTTGTGACTTCTGAACACAATTGTGTACAATAATGTGTACCGCGAAAATATAAGAAGGCTTAATAATAGTAGGGGAGTCCAAAAAGCGATTTTTGCAGTTACTCAAGCGCGGCGGATTAACTTAAGGTGGGATACCTTACACTATTTTGAGTACCTACACCATAATATAAGTCCTCTATATAAGGGCGCGCATCTAGGGCAGATGATCAAAGCATTTAAAAAATATAAGGTAGAAATACTTGAAACCGTCAGATTAAGGTATGGCTAGGCTAATTACATTCTGAAAAGTGTGCAATTCAATAATCTGCCGATTTGCACAAGCCGAAGAGGCAAAAATCTACATAAACTTTATAGTCGATTGTCGCTTGAGTAACTACAAAAATCCCTTCTTGGGCTCCCCTACCATAAGGTTGGTTGCAAGGACCGAAATATGTTCGGGTGCAATGAAATTATTGTATTACGAATGTTATGTAAATAACTGGAATTTAATTTCTTAAAATTCCTCATAGAACCTTCGACTGTTGACGTTAGAATAAAAAGTCAAAATTATATCTTTTCTGTTGCATATATTATAGTGGCAAAAATGAACGTGTCAGTGGAGCTAAGAACGCGCAATTACTTTGCGTCAATGAAGGCAGCCCAAGGAAGCCAAGCACGCTACAGTTACTGCGGGTATTTTGTTGGAGATTAGTAGTTTTTGTAGCACTTTGCACTATACAGTATAAATGCACTTCACTCATGTGAGACTAAATAAACTATGTATTAAATATATGTTGCCAAAATTATAAATATAAAACGCTAAGATCCTTAATCGAAATCCATTCCCAAAAAGAATAGATTAAATATTGAAAAAATATAATATAGAAAAAAAAATCTAATAATAGTAATCGTTATAGTTGTTGCTAACACTTTTAAAATGACAAACCTCTTTACATCAAAAAGTTTATGTTTCAACGCGCACAATAAACTAAAATGTGAATTCTCTTTCAGATCTTAGAAGAGACAATCCAGAAGAAAACGCCTAAAGTGCTTTTTCCGAAGCCAACACTAAAATTGCAGGATGCTGAGAAATATCGCATGTCATTCAATATTCCTGAGAGTGTGAAAGACAATTTATTCCAATACAGGACTAAATTTGTCCAACACATGCTCACGAGCTCAATGTACGCGAACAGCGCTGTAGGAAAACCGTGGGAGAAGATTGGCAGGTAAATAAAATTGTTATCTTCGTATTAGAACATTTGATTCGTATATTTACAGATATTAAGTTAAATGTGTATATTTAAATCTATACTAATATTATATAGAGGAAAGATTTTGTTTGTTGGTTTCTTTGTTTGTTTGTACCGAGTAAGCTCCGAAACTACTGAACCGATTTAAATAAAATTCGGTAGGAAAATAGTTTGAGACACTGGGAAGAGGTTAGTTTTTATCTCGGAAATCATACTTTAAGGGGTTGAAAATGGGGACGAAAGTTTGTATGGGGAAGAAATACACAAATTACATAAATAATTTCGCTTTTTGTTAAATGTTTACCTTTAAACAATATTTCATTAAAGGACCGAAATAGGCTCAAACATAGTTTTTTTTAAATAGGTTATAGTTTCGAAATAAAATGTTTTTTTTTTGCAGCGTGTCAGAGCAAATAATTGATGAGTTGCTGCTGAACTGTGCTAAGGAAATGGAACTGCCTAAGTTTGTCAAGCATTTGTATAAGAGTGAAACGTCTTGATTGTAGACTGTGTTTTGTATCGAATATTCTATTTAAATTCAATGAAATAAAGATTTTGGGCTAAATAAGTTGTTTTACTTAAGAAAATTACATTACAAATTATACCACAGTCCACAGTTTAAAAATCCATACAGTAGACATTGTCAACAAAATACCAACTTTCATGGCGAACAATTTCAAATTTAAAGAAGTGTATTGCCATATCGTGGCAAGTTTGATATTCTAGTCAACCTTTTTTTTCTTTATGGCTTAGAGTTGCGTTAACAGCCGCAATCCATTCTGCCAGTGTCAGGCTTTGTGAGGAAGACACGAATGAGATTGAGCGGTAATTTTGAAATTTAGCAGCTTTAATATGGAATTAAAAGTATAAAACAACTGTTTCTCGAATGTTATATTATGACATTCGGTATCGTGTCATTCGCGTCAATGTCGAGGGTTTTTCGTGAGACAACTGTATGGATAAGTAGACTATGCATTGATATATAAAATACTCAAGATATACAATTAGCGTCTGAAAAGTTTCTTCAAAAAAGCGTACAATTCAAAATTGTGCTCTTTTTCCAAATCTCTTTTGTTCATTGCTTTTCGAATGACAAAATTAATTCACGTTTTTTGTTTAAAAAAGTACTTTGTGTAGTGTGCGTAAGTTCGAATTTGTTTTCAGACAATTAGAACTATCGAGTTTTGAATTTTATTCTTTGTATTCGCTTAACGTAATATGAGGACGCCACTTTTTGGAGAGATATTTGTTACAAAATGTGTATCTACGAGTATATTTTTATATATCAATGAGACTATGTTATTAATACGATAGAAAACAAGTCAAACAATAGCTTATGGAGTGGATTTATGTATTTTTTTTTTATGTCAGACTTCAGTCTTACAGAAGGCACTATATCGATAATACTAACTATAACTAATTTGTCTTTCTACGCTAATAGTAACTATCGAATTAAATACAAAATATTTTGATTAAATAAGGCACTTATACATAAGACTAGGTTTATTCACCCGAATCTATATAGTCCACTTGATGACACTCCAGTCCATGCAACTTATACTACACAACCTCATCTTTGTTCAAAGTCATTTTGAATGAATTTAAAACATCACCAAATTTAGTTTTTTGTCTTTTCAACGTATCATTTTTCTCCATGTTTGGCAATTTTGATATACTCTCAGTACTGGATGTGTCAGTTTGATACGCTTCTTCAGGTGTTGGAGGGTTCGATTTCATTAATCTACTCTTCATTGGCTGCGGCCCTCCCGCTGCAAATATGTTTTCTAGTTTTAACTTTAAATCTTCTCTACTTAAACTTGAATCTTGCTCCTCATCAGAATCTGATGTTTTGCTATCTTGCACTTCAACGTGACGTAAGTTTTGAGCTGTTTCTCTAGATAAAATTTCTTTTTTTAATTCTAAAAGCATCACTGGTCTTGGTAGAATTTCTAAATCTGTGTTATCTACTACGTTTCCAGTAGAGTTAGATCTTCGCCGATGCGTATCATCTTCACTACCCGATATTATTTTATTCTGAAATATGTTGTTTAGCTTTGACATGAAGTTCATTTGTTTGTCACTTCCAAAAATCATTGGACTATCGTCGATGGAATTATTAGATAAAACACTTTCTCGGGGTTTTCTCTCCTCATCATCCATAATTTTACTTTTAGATGGTCTTACTGATATCGTGTATGCTTTTTTGAATGTGGGACTTGTAAAAAAGTTTTCGTCCAGAGGTGGTGGAGGAGGAATATTAGGTTCATCATCTTTTAAATCGTCTAAAGATTCATTTAACGCCATTTTGTCAATAGTATCTGAATAACCAGATTCGTCTGTCCGTGAATCACTATCGTTGAATGCAGTAATATCTTCATCTACATCGTTCATTTTGTTTTCTTCGTCTATATTAACTTCATTATCGCTTCTCTCTTCTTCTTCATTAACTTTTGGCAAATCCTCTCTATGTACTTGCACAATAACATCATATTTAGATAATACTTGATTACCCATAGATGCATCCGAACCGGCGTCAGACAATTCACTTAGAGACTTTCTATGAGTTTCTTGTTCAAGAATAACATCTTCATTTTTGGTCTCTTCTTCTTCTTTTAAACTAACGATTTCGCCGTAAGAATCTTCTTCAGCTTGCAATACTTGATCTAGTAAATCTATAATTTTTGCTTCTTTTTCTTCGTTATCTTCATAATACGCATGTTGAATTATTAGCTCTTCTGTTACAAACGGTACTTTGCTAATTACAAAATCTTCTTTCAGTTTGATTTCTCTTATCCGATCATCTCGATGCAAACTGTCATCTCCTTTGTTACTACGCGAGATAGTATCAGGAGGCGTTGGTGAGACCACGTATATTTGCACTGGCGGCTTCCCATTAACAGCTGCCTGTATAGACTTATTTATATCATCCGAATCATCATTCATCCTTCGTTTGTAACAACATACGCATAAGATGTAAACTGGTATGCCTAAAAGAGATACGAAAGTATATAAATTTAAGAATAAATACCAATTATCAAAAAAAAAGTACATAGACTTCAAAATCAATTTAAAAGTAATTACTTTTCTTGAAACTTATATGGGAGTACTTATCTATAACCCATTTGCTGAAAAAATCCCGTAACGTACATATACAAAATATACATCTTAATTGAATATTTTCTATTTTCATATCGGTCAATAAATCTATAGGTACTAATATTATAAAGAGAAAAGATTTGTTTCTTTGTTTGCTTGTACCAAATAGGCTCGAAAACTACTGAACCGATTTAGATGAAATTTGGTAAGAAGGTAGTTTAAAAACCTGGGAAGGACAGAGCAAAGTTTTTATCTCGGCAATCATCCCTTAAAGGGGTGAAAATGGGGATGAAAATGTGTATAGAGAAGCAACCCTTTTGTATACGGGTCGTTAGTATAATATAACTTACCAATCGCAATCCAAATAAAAACACGAATCCATGTTTGTAATTTTATCAGAATCATCAAGTGAATATTGACGTAAATACTAAGGCAAGGCACCAAAGGCACTAGGGGAGTCTGGAAAAGAAATAAATGAATAATTTTATAAGTTTTAAACACTTGCACATAGCTTTAAGTAGTAAGTACAGACTAATGAAATTGAATATTAATAGTTTATCTTCTTTATTAATATTAACGCTAACAAAACTAATATAATAACAAAATATGTTTGGTTTTGACCTTGGTAGAAAAAAAAAACTTTGTAAAGTAATATTAGTATAATCTTGATCCTTGGATGAAAACTAAAACCATCAAAGATAATCTCCTGAAGGGCTAGAGAGACAAGAGAAGAAATAGCTGTTATTTAAACATTGAAAATAATAAAAAAAAAAAATATATATTTGAAGAAAAATAATAATAGTGTCGTCGACACAAAGCCAATCGACTACGATGGGTTTCACAAACTATATCAGATCTACGTTTATTGTGAATTGTATAGTCCTTGTATGGTGTTTGTGAATGTTTGCGTAGTATAGTATGAAGAATAAATAGTTTCCTAACCGATAATATATAAATTATAGACGGAAGATAGTGCACTTTCTGCACGTGTACTCACTTCTGGCCAGCTTTTACCATAAAACTTAAACCAACTTCATTAAGATAACTTTTAAATAGATCATTCACTACTCCTCTTATACCAATGTCATTTAATTTTGTCAAAAGATTGGTATTGACTTACCACTTCTAAAGCCATATTGGTTCGGAGCTATAATATTAGCGATAATTGTTAAGTCTACGGTTTAATAGTTTTTCAAAGAGAAAGAGGTTAAAATTGAAATAGGTCTGTAGTTATTAATTTTATTCAGAAATGGGAATTTTTATTAACATTATTGACTGCGGTAACAGGATCACTTGCCAACATTGCTAAGCCAGCACTCTGATAAAATTATAATATCAATTTGGATATTAACTCTATTTAATAAGGTCAAAAGATGTGTAAAGTTACACCCTAAACTTCTAATGTTCACATGTAAAATGCTAAGCGCTTTTACAGTTTTATTAATAAAATAAAAGTATATAGATAAATAAATAAAGGTCCCATACCTTAAAACTTAATTCCTCTTTCACTTGAGGCTGCAATGCCATGATAATGATCAAAAGAAACGCTATAGCGTGCAACACACCCATATATATCAATGGCTGTTCCACATGGTGGACTATTAGTGCATTCGATAAACATGTGCATACTGGAAATTGAGAATATATTGTTAAAAAAACGTGTGTGTACTTATGTACGCACGTAAGAAGTTATACTACTTTGGCGTAACAGAACAAAAATAGCTAAAGATTTCATCCCGTATGTCACAACTCACTGTTTATAAAAGGAATGCAGCTAACTTCATCATTTCGCTTTCAGTTAACTTCATTATGTCGCTTTTTGGCTGTCGGTGTGCGCGCGCATCGTTTCGTAAAAACTTTACTCTCATACTTTTTTTCCAAACGTGCCAAAAGAAGTATATAACTTCAAAAATAATTTAGTTATAATATAAATGGAAATCAAATTCACCACGGCTTAGACAAAATAACTAATAGACTACCTTATAATATTAAATGAGTAATTCTTGTATATATGTTTATAAAATTTATTCCATGTATCGGCTCTAAACGGCTCTAATGATTTGGATCAAATTTGTATAAAGCTAAGGTTTTGCTTTCAGAGTTTACCTATATAACTATGCGAGCGGAGCACGGTCTCTCAGGTACCTACTAAACATAATTTATATATATATATATATATATATATATATATATATATATATATATATATATAATATATATATATAAAGAAAATTTATAACTGAACTTAAAAAAAACACTAGAGTCTGATAAATAGTCTATATGTAGACTTTTCATCAAAATCAGTCCAGTCGTTACAACGTGATGGAGTAACAAACATACATACAAACTTTCGCATTTACGGGTATATTAGGAGTCTGAATACTTACTAAATAACACAAGAGTAATGTTGATGATAAATGATGTGGTTTTAGTCGGTGATTTCTGTCCTATACCCAGCATCAATTTCATAAGACCAGTGTCCGTTGAGATGGAACTTGAGCGGTACCTGAAAGGAGATACGTTTTACAATGTCGTTTTTGCATCTTTGAAAAATTGGAAGACTGATTGGAAAAATAAAGACGTTTTAACAATATTCGATCATATTCGTGTAAAATCTTACAATCGCTACAGCATTCACCCCAAGTAGACGCACTTCACATCACTTTTTATTCGATAGAACGTAGGTATACAGTGTACTGTAAAATACGTCCCAGTTTTAACACTTTCGGGCATACGATTTAAAAAATATAAATTATGATTTTATAATATTAAACTGTGCCCATTGCGATAGAAACTTCGTACAGGAAGATACTATTCTGCATGAGTCACTTCTATTGGGTTTTTTTATGCTAAAAAGTATTATTTTAGTATCTAATTAAAATAATTATAAGCAATCATTTACCTTAGCAATATGACACAAGATGCGACGATGGTGTAGGACAGCAGCGTGCCGATACACATCATCAGGATCAACTCGTTGAGCTCCAGGACAGCGGCGATAGTTGCTACACACAAAATTTTTATATATTAGCGACTCACCCTCGCTCCGCTCAGGTTTGTCCTGTTCGATGTTAACGTTACGTTACGCTTAACGTTTATAATAGATTTCTCAGAAATGAGATGTTTTCATGCGGTAAAAAGTATCCTATATGTTGACCCGGATAACCAGATATCATAATATCAAATTTCATCAAAATCGGTCCAGTGGTTTTCTCGTGATGCGTTCCCAGACAGACACAAAAATTCTAAAAACTATAGATGCGGCCTCTGTATCGATAATAATCACTGTTTCATTAAGATTTTCCAAAAAATATTTAAAGTAGGTACAGATTCGATTCATTTAGAATTTTATTATACCTATATATAGATCATATTATATTTTTAATTATTTTTCCCAACTTATTTTAGAGATGGCCTAGACAATCCATCTTTCAAACTGTATGAAAATCGGTACAGTAGTAGAATAGCCCGACCAAACACACTCCACTCATTGGCGAGGGACTTTAATTTATATTATGTATCCTGTAGAGATACTGTCTCTAGTTGCTACATGTACGGCTACAAATCCTGATTTTACGAGTTATCTAATTGATATAGAAAAATTTGATTTACCTTTTACAATGAAATTAGTCTGTATATTTAATTTGATTATTTGTAAGACATCAAGACTCGATCAGCCACTGTATTTTTGACTGTCTGTTAGTTTACATTCACTTATCTCCGAAACAACTGAACCAATTTCAACGCAACTTTCACAGGTAAAGATAACATATTATTTAAAAGATAAGGACTTATAAATATAGACTATTTTTTATTCGAAGTCTTAATCGTAAGTCTTTCATAAACAAACCTATAATAACTGCAGAAAAAAGTGTAGCGATCATCGGAGTTTTCCTTGTAGATATAACTTTAGCTAACCAGTGGAACAGTAAGCCATCGGACGCCATAGAGTAAAGCAGCCGAGGCAGAGGAAACATGGCTCCGTATAGGCTGGAACACAAGATATACAAATTATTAGTAAATTTTTGTTTCTATTTAAACATCGAAAATATAGGTCAAGTTCTCAATTTAACGCATATAATTTTTTTCGGATGATAATTTTAGTTTATAACTTGTGGAGATAGATATATTTCTATTTGCTGATGATGTGTTACTAGAATCTCTTCCCATCACCATTATCTAATAAGTGACCTCATGCGAGAATCGAACCCGAGACGCAATGTAGTAAACGGTTCTAGTCCGACGCATATGTATGTGTATTGTATAGTGTATTACGTTCATCTAAATATTACTCTAATTATTGCTAGCTTAGAAAATAATTTTACATAATGATAATAATTATTTTCCAGTTACACGACACCATAAATACTTCTTTTTTATATTTCTATCGTAAAAGTGTACAATTTAAATATAAAGAAGACTCAAAACAATGTATTCAAACATTTGAACCAGACGACACGTTTGGCTTAGTTTGAAGTGACCCTACATATTGTGCCAGCGGTTGCGGGTTCGAGTCCCGCTGGGCGCATTCATTTGTGTGATGAGCACGATTGCTTGTACTCCAGTCATGGGTGCTTATATTTAAAATATGTATGTATTTAAAGTTGTATATATGTGTATCAACTATCTATGGAACTAGATTGTGCTGTGTGTTAAAGTTCCAACATATTTATTTATTATACCTCGCAGATATGCCGACGATGGCGCCGACAGTGACTATCCACCGCGCCCAGTCCCATCCCACGTACGTGAACGCGGTCCCCATGGACGCTACAGTCTCCTGTTAATAGTTTTCAAAATATATATTAATTGTATATACCGATGTAAAATGATAATTTCCTAACTAAAAATAATTAATTATTCCACGCTGAGGATGGATTTTTTCTTTGAAATTTATTTTGGACAACTCTTTAGTCTCTTTACTCTTTATCTTTACATATTATGTATAGTAAAATTCGAACTGAATCGAATCTGTACCGGCGAGCTGATTCAAATTATCTATACATATAATAAAATTCTGAGTCGAATCTGTACAGTGTACATTAAATATTTCTTGGTAAATCTTATTGAAGTAGTCATTATTGACGGTACAGAGTCCGAATCTATAGTTTTTAGAATTTTTGTCTGTCTGACTGGCTGTCTGTCTGTCTGTCTGTTACCGCATCACAGAAAAACTACTGGACGGATTTTGATGAAATTTGGTATGGTAATAGCTGGTTATCCGGGTCAACTAATATACTAATACTATACTATAAAACATAAGAATTTGTTTTTGGTCATATTAACGCGGGCGGAGCCGCGGGCAATGTTAGTTTCTTTGATAAATCTTTGCTACATAATATATTGTAAAAATATATACAGACGAACATAGAGCATCGTCCTTTTTGAAAGTCAGTTAAATAGAAGCCAAACCATGTATTTACTTAAGAAATCAAATCAAAATTTGTTATTAAAAACTGAGTTCAAAAATCTAAATGAAAATATTACCAAAACATTAACAAACTAGCGATAATACTAGCGGTACGTTTTAACAGTTAATATGGAATGAATAGAATATAATGATACATATGTAGGTATAGAAAAGTAGTTAAGTACTTTAAAAAATTAAAAATAAAAATTAAAAATCTTAGTTGAGAAATGATTGATTCCCCATAAAACCTTCACACTCCTTTTCATTCCCTTAAGGCATTATTTCCGGGATAAAAATTATCATATGTCCTTATCAAGGTCTCAAACTATCTCCATACCAAACATCTAAATCGGTTTAGCAGATTAAGCTTAAAAAGGTAACATACAGACAGAATTATTTTCGCATTTATAATATAAGTATGGATTACGGGAATCAAAGCTGACTCACCTGCAGGTAGTAGGGCATCATCATGGTGACGACGGTGGCGACGCCGGCGTACAGCAGGAACACGATCACTAGCGTGCTCATTATAGCGATGGGGATAGAACGGCGCGGGTCTCTCACCTGGAATATGTTTAAAATATTGCTTAATTTATTATTACTTGTATTTGATATGTGTCATTTAATATGATGGTATTACTATAAAAAATTACATGCACATAGATATTGCTTTGTTTAATGTTACCGTATTGTTATCGATAAATATTAAATCCAACTCCAAAGTTAAAAACGAAACAAACACACGGAAGATAGTCTTTTCCTGGCAATTACTAACCTCTTCCCCAGTAGAGCTGATGCTATCAAAGCCCACGAACCCATAGAAGCAGACGGCCGCACCGCGCAGCATTCCCCACACGCCGTAGGGGAAGAACTCTCCCTTACCGCGGTTCTCTGGCACCTCCGCTGCCGGTATACTCCAGTTGCTCGTTTCCACTGAAATATTTGATGTTTTACGAATTTCTATTCTCTCTTAGATTAAGTTAACTTACACGATTCATTTGAAAGGCAACAAAGCAGAAATGGTAGTCCATTGGTAACGCGCTTGCTTGGGTAGCCGAGTGAAGCGGGTTCGAAAGCCCGGTCTCACACTTCTAATATTTTTATGTGTGAACCATTTCCAACATGATCACCACTTGTCTTACGATGAAGGAAAACATCGTGAGGAAACCTGCATGTCTGAGAAAACCTAGCAAGTTTTCGAAAGACATGTGAAGTCCGCCAACCCGCACTTGGGCAGCATGGTGGACTATAACCTGATCCAGCTTGTATTGCATGGACGTCCGTGCCCAGCAGTGGGACGTTTAAAAGGGCGGAATATATACGATTCATTGGCAAGGCAACAAGGTATTGGTGGTAGCCCAGTGTTAACGCGCTCGCTTGGGAAACTGAGTGAAGCGGGTTCAAATCCCGGGTCTCGCACCTCTAATATTTTCAAGTGCAAATCATTTGCATGAAATTTAGCACCTGGAGAAGTAAGGTATATAGTAAGTCGTAAAAAGTATTTAAATGTATTCAGCCCTTTTTTTTAACGCCCCACTGCTGGGCACGGGCCTCTCTTCAATGCGAGGGGAATCAGGCCGTAGTCCACCACGCTGGCCAAGTGCGGGTTGGCGGACTTCACATGCCTTTTTGAAAACTCGCTAGGTTCTCTCAGACATGCAGGTTTCCTCACGATGTTTTCCTTCACCGTTAAGACAAGTGGTAATCATGTTGGAAATGATTCGCATATGAAAATAAGTATTTAAATATGTACCTTTAAATGCCCCAGCGAATATAATAAACAGGATGACGAGTACATTGACGGCGGTGAACAAGTTGTTGATGACAGATGACTCGCGCACGCCGACAGCTAGCAGCACTAAACAAGCAAACAAACAAACAGCATCTATTATTATTTGATATTGACATACATTCTTCAATCAATCACATCAATATTTCGTTTGAACACTATAAACATTTCTCATACTAGATTTTGTTCGCGGTTTCGGAGTTGCTGATTTATGTTTAATTTTTCTAATTTTAACGGTCAACAATAACAATTATCCTTAAAATTTCCTTTGTAACATTATCGCTGATAATTGTTTTTGTAAATAATCTTATTAGAAATTAAAAGACGAACTTACATACCCCCTAAAAGCAAGACCACGAAAAAGGAAAAGAAGTCGAAGTACGGCGAAAAGTGGATGGAATTAATCGGCGCAAACGTCGTGAAGAACGCCGACATCGAGCTATTGGTCACAGAGTCGACATACATGCTGAGACCGCGGGCTACGCTTGCTGTACCTGGAATAAATACCATATATTATGTCTGTTACGAAAACTTTCTAAAACAAGAAAGTTATACATGAAGATTAAAATATTTTAATAGATGCTCCTTTCTGATAACATAAAACATCTGCGTCGATTAAACAAAACTAGTTTAGGCCCGCAGTTCGCTCGCGTGATAAGCAGGGCAGCGTTCAAGGGTATATGTAATTCCACGATGCAATCTATGCCCTTGCCAAATTTCATCGAAATCTGTTCATGGATTTAAGTTTGAAAAGGTAACAGACAGAGTCACTTTCACATTTATTATATGTATTACTATGGATTGATGTTAGACGGCTTAGAGTGGCATAATACATTTTATTTCACTCTCCACTCTCCAATAGGGGAACCATTTCTGGTGCTTTTCTCTTACTTAGACCAAACATTCAATTAACTAAAATGTCCTGTGTAGTACTTTTAATACTAAGTTAATTCCTACAATCGTTCAACTAGCATCAGTACTTTATTGCCACTGCATTAGGTGGACTTTTTAGAACTAGATTATATAGTTTACCAAACACAGCCTCCAGTATCATATCCCAGCCGATGATGAATGCGACGAATTCTCCCACAGTCACGTACGTGTAAATGTATGCTGATCCCGCTTTTGGCACTCTCGAACCGAATTCCGCGTAACACATTCCTATAGAAAAAAAATAATTTCATTTTACTACTATCATAACTGTGGGCTGAAAGGGTTCTAATCGGGCTTCCGTAAGGCATTGGCATCTTTTTTGACATTCATGTTATTATGTTGCTGATTGGTGACAATAATTTTGGACAAATTATCAAACCCATTTATTCATCATCATCAACTGCTAGCAACATCTTAGAGGGACCAATTTTAAGAAAGACGACAGTGTAGATTTCATATTTCCTGCGGAAGCGTTTCTGGGTGCATTAAATGGCATATGTGTTACTCCCAATATCATATATCATATCATCATAGTCTATCTCTATACAAAATTTCATTTAAATCCAATCAGCAGTTTCAGCGTCAGGGAGTAACAAACATGCACACTCATACAATTTTTCCGATATTTTATAGAAGTATACTCTACCTGCAAATAAAGCGGCGACTGCAGCAATCAGAAAGGATAGCACAATGGAGGGTCCAGCCAAGTGCAACGCCACTGAGCCTACGAGCACGTACACGCCCACGCCCAGCGAACTGCCCACGCCCAGAGCGGTCAGGTCCCATACTGAGAGACATCTTAACAAAAAATATTTCGTTATGAAATCCGTATTGGTTTAATGTGTCTGTCACGGACCTTTTTCTACTTAACATAATAGATATAATACAGTTTGGTAAGCTAATGAATGTATGAAGTATTATTAAATAAATTTGAGGGTCAAATTAGACTCTATTCAGGTTAATTGAGAACATCATATCAAATTAAAGGGCACGTAATAATATGTATAATGCATAGTCTTAAAACTTAATGAAACTGTATGAAAATTGGTCATTTTCCACAAAAATTATTTATTGTCGAGCTTTTTTATTGTATGTATAATGTAGTTAATAGTTATATGTTCTTAAAATTCCTTTCGCAGTGTACTACATATTATATTTAGGGCGTCTATTAACGCACTTTCTCTATCTTTAAATTTTTTAGGTATATACGTATAATTTGACAACATTTGGCTCAGTTTGTAGTGACCCTACTTGTTGTACCAGCGGTCGTGAGTTCGAATCCCGCTGAGGGCATTCATTTGTGTGACGAGCACGAATGTTTGTGCTTTAGTCATGGGTGTTTCTTTACAATATTTATAACAATATATATGTGTAGTATATCAACTATCTGGTACCTACAACACAAGCCTCGTAACTTACCATGGAACTAGATGGCGCTGTGTGTTAATATCCGAACATTTTTTTTTTATTTTACTTAAAGAAATTAGAAAAAAATCATTAACATGAAATGACAATCGTTCAAGAAAGCGTTCGGAATGTTTAATTTGATTCAATTCCAGACACAGTTATTAAACAAAACATTTGACAAGTGGCACCCATCCTCCTTACTCTGAGTTTTATAATGTCATAATTTTTTATTAAACTTTGATTTGTAATAAGATTACAGGACTAACCTTCTCAAATTGCTTTTATCCAGCTGCTCAGGCTCGAACACTCGTCTCCTCCACAGCACGCGGCATATCCTACCAGCCATCGTCAACCCAAACCGACCTCCTTACATGCCCCTCGATCATGCATTTGGATTGCTAACACGATCTAAATAAAAAGATACGTTTTATTATAATTTCTGCTCAAACATATATACTTTTAATAAAGCAGTTTTATAAGGGTAGGTAATTTATTATTATATTTATTAATATTCCCAAGGAGGGTTGACGTCAGGCAGGCGTGAGGCGGCCGGTCGTAAAACTTTTGCCAAATCCTATCAGCAGTACAGAAGATGTACTGCGCCGACCCCAAGTGATTGGGAAATGGGCAGGGAGAAGAAGAAGATAAGGATAGGTAATTTTTTAAATATCAGATAAAAGTTTTTCATTATCATTCTTCTCATTTTCTCATAAATAGCATGACTGAGAATAAATTATTGTGAAAATAAACAGTGTTATTTTATTCATATAAATTATCCTCAGAATAACTTTTTTCCAATTATGAAAAACCAAAACAAATCTATCCCACGGGAACCGTACATTTTTTCCGGGAAAAGTTCTATTCCAGACTATAATCTATCTCTGTGCTAAATTTCATCTAGATCCGTTCAGCCGTTCTGGCGGGATTGAGTAACAAACATCCCAACGTCTAAACTTTCACATTTATAATATTGAGTAATACATATATATATATATATATATATATATATATATATATATATATATATATATATATATTATTTCCATAATCTACCTGGTGTTTTTAAATAATCTTCTCATAAATTGTCGTATATTAGGTACATGAAAAATGTCATCAATCAGACATCTTTCATAAACATAGAATATGATAATAAGTTATTGTCTACTTGAAATTCCACCTTATTATTACAGATTACTTTTAATTCTAGCAAAAAAGCTGTTTATTTTACCATTAGTCGTATCGAAATTTTATTTATTTTTGTATATGTTTTTTGCCTTTTATTGAATGTACATACATACGTATGTATTTTTTTGGGTTACATATGAAGCGATATCTTCCCCAATTGAGACTCGATATAGGTAAATAAAAAAAAAACAAAATTATTTTAAACCTATGTAACTTTTCCTTTAGAAGTAAAATAATTATTCGGCCAGGAGATCATTAATTTTATTTTAGTAATGAATAACCTAGAATTTATCTAATATGACGAATTTACGTTCACCGTCGTTTTTTTGAAAATATTTTTTTTCTTTCATTTTTTTAATCTACTTTACTTATATGAATAATATGAAGTCTCTCTGTGTGATTTCAAAATAACTACATTTTCTCATGTACATACAGTTATTTATATGATACCAGTACCAACCAAACTGCTTGTCCGGGGCAATCTTTGGAACGGCTTAACCGATTGTCATGGGACTATCACTAAAAGATAGAGAAGTTTGTAAGTCTATACATAGGCTATGTATCTGGAAATATTTAGGGTTCCAGCGCGAAAATTGAAAACCCTTAAAATTACGCAAAATATCGAATTTACGATTCCGCAAAAAAAGATGCGTGTGTCTTCAAAGATGCATTCACAATAACTATTTTTATTTTAAATCTTGCAAAGAGAAACTGCTCGTAGGTACATTTGTGAACAATCTCAGTTAAATCTTATCTCGCCGCTAACCTTTTCTGCCGTCCTTACGCAAGATACTGAAGTGAAAATAAGATATAACACTTAAATAAAAAGATATTTTCATACACAATTTAGGTATTTACTTAGTTATATATTACGATTTGTAGTTATTATTTTTATATTTATTCTTATAGTTAGTTATACTAGCGTAAATTTCTCAGAGATGAGATATTTTCCCGCTGTAAAAAGTATCCTATGTGTTGACCCAGATTACCAGATATCATCACAACAAATTTCATCAAAATCTGTCCAGTGATGGTCGCGTGATGCGTTCCCAGACAGATAGACAAAAATTATAAAAACTATAGATTCAGCCTCTGTATCGATACTAATAACTATTTCAATAAGATTTTCGAAAAAAAATATTTAATGTACAAATTCGACTCACTTATAATTTTATTATATGTATGTATAGATATGTATTTCAAAACAAATTCCTGAGATAGGAGTGCGCCAGTAATCTCGTTATCCTTGCTTAATCTACGCTAATGTCGAGATAATCGGCCAAAATTCATTACACCTATCATACTACTATATCGACTATGCAAATAAATATCCAATATTTACATTTTACTAAAAAGATAAACATATTTCAAAATCACTTTAAACGTACTTTTTCACTTTCAGAGGAGGAAAACATCGTTGACAATTATAACAGACTAGAGACTCACCCTCGCTACGCTTGGGTTCGTCCCTAGATTGCTTCCCCATACAAACTTTCATCCCCATTTTTACCCCCTTAAGGGATGATTTTCGCGATTAAAACTATCCTTTTTCCTTCCCAGGGTATCAAAATATCTTCTTACCAAATTTCATCTAAATCGGTCAGTAGTTTCGGAGCTTATTTACTAGCATTTCCCGCGGCTCCGCCCCCGTTCAGTTGACCAAAAACCAAATTCCTAGGTTTTACATAGTATACTCTTGCATTGCAGTTTTTGTATTTTTTCTCAGAAACGAGATATTTTCCCGTGGTAAAAAGTATCCTATATGTTGACCCGGATAACCAGCTATCATCATACCAAATTTCATCAAAATCCCTCCAATGGTTTTTCCGTGATGCGATAACAGACAGACGGACAGACAGACAAAAATTCTAAAAACTATACATTCGACCTCTGTAGCGATAATGTCTATTTCAATAAGATTTCCCAAAAAATATTTAATGTACAGATTCGGCTTAGTTACAATTTTATAATATGTATAGATGAATCATACCTTATATCGTTTTCCATTACGTTTTCCACATTCACTACATATCACTGTGGTCGTACGCGAGAAACTGAATGATAACGAGCTCTGTGATAAGATAAAAAAATAATCGGAAGATCTTTTCACTTGTTTTACGAGATAGTTTAGATAATGTAGGTTAGGTCTATTTGTTAACATATGTATGTATAATATACATACGTGTGCTTTAACATTGATGTTATTTACATTTAATATGTTGGAGTTTTTTTTTAACGTTGGGAAATGCATTTACGCACGATGTGTGGGACTCACCGGCAAAGCCAGTGCTACCCACTAAAACCCAACAAAACCTTCCCCTGTCTTAATGGGGCGTCGCAGGACGCGCGTACGCATGCGTACGCAATCAACTACGACGCCCCGACGGCAGATCTGCCGAAGCAGACCACAACAACCACGGGGTTGCTCCAAGGTCCACTCTGCTATCAGAGAAGTACCAGGAGCAACCCGCATAGTACTCCGCTCACCGAAGAGGGCCACCTCCCACCGCCCACTGAAGTGCCACCTCCCTGTGCGTTTCGTGGCTTCGCGCCCGGCTGCATTGCCGGGCACTACTGAGCCCTGCCCCCCCCCCCCTCCACCCCCACGACAAGGTGAGCGCACGTTGGGGGGGAATGCTGGAGATACTTAATTTGGGTGTAAAACACAACAACAACAAAATTTAACTCTCATAATTTTTTCCAAACATTCTAAAAGAAGTATAACGTCAAAAAGATGGTGGTAAGGCCACTGAGATCCACTCGCCGCTTAGGTACTTATTGCCATATATCTTTACATACAATACCTAATAATTGTTCATACCTATATGTCGCTACTGCCGAAAAAAAGAATTTTAAAATAACAGAATAGATAAGATAAACGAGTAAGATGCTATAGTTATCTCAATCCAAAAAAAATACCAGATAATATCTTGCGTAAAACTGTACTTGCAATGAAACTGTAGTGATTACGCTTGGAATTTAAGAATCGTACTAACAAGAGTAGATTGGGCTTATCACAATGGTTTTTTTATGTTGAAATGATCCCTTGAACAATTTCAATTAGGATGCCAATTACCAACTGTGCAGAGATATTTTAGCACATAAAAGATTTTTTTGAAAGAACCCACAACTGTACTTGGCCTGACCCATGACTCGAACCTATGACCTCTGCACCCATGCTAGTCACTAGATCAACTAGGCAGTCATACTGTAGATAGTGTCTAACAAATTAATTATTTGTGATGTCAGCAGGACAATGTTATTTTTTCCTCGTATATTTTAGGTACATGTGGACTAAATATAATTAATAAAAATTAATTCATATCTTCTAAGAAAACGTTTATTTTAATTAAAATGGATTTTTAGAATAATTCTCGGGCAAAATAGTAAATATTCATACATAAGCTAGTATACTACGACTTAATAGATCATTCAATGTCTATTAAGTATATGTACTTGAAAAGATGTGTGGATGCTTACTTACTTCATAACTCCTAAACCTATTTGTGATCAGTTTTGAGCAAACGTAACAAAATGTGTAATGGAGAACCAATTCTTGAATGGCTAATCCTTAAATGAACAAACATTGCTCTGACGACCGTAGTTGTAAACTTATGTTATACAATAATTTTAAATAATCAATTCTTGTGTATACTTTATTTCGTGTATCTCGGAAACGGCTCTAACGGTTTGGATCAAATTTTATATAGATATCGATAAGGTTTTGCTTTTTAAGTTTATCTATATAGGTGTACTAGCAGACCCAGATCATTTTGAGAAAATCACATTAAAGTCAGATAAGTAGTTTCGGAGTTTATCCCGAACCAACATCGTGACACGGGAATTTTACATATTAACATTTTCTACAAAACTATATCTTTGTTATATCTTTACCGAAAAAACGCCGAGCGAAGCTCAATCGCCCACGTACTCATATATAAAGCTCCCATTAGTCTGGGAATTATTAACATCTTATTATGCAAAATCATGAACATATACTTAGAATTTGAATTACAAATCGGTATTTACAAATCTACAATTTCCTCAAGCAAATGCTCTTTCTCGTACCACGTATCGAAGAAAGGTACAAAGTAGAAAGTGGAGTTTATCCATCAGTACTGCTCCCTCTCCGGCTCTATCCTCCTTGGTCGATTCGGATATCTTGTATCTGCACGTGTTTTTGCTCATACATACATACATATTATACCCTATAATTATGACATATTTTAGTGACATTTGCCGCTGTGACAGAATTTCAGTAAAAAGGACGTGATAAACGCATTTCATAAGGAAAACGATGGCGCCAAGCAAACACTCCACTATATAGGTTAATTCTTAAGTACTACAGATACACCTAAATCGTATTGTAAATAAAATTGTCACGTACCGGATTGACACCACCAGTTATTACACAAACACATTATTTGAATTTAATCACAAAATCACCGTCTTTTTAAAACACAATGTCATTAAATCAATAAAACAATAGATTTTCGAGTTATTACAATGAATTCTACAATTGTTGTAAAACCAAGATAGGATAGCGAGACCCGCCGCGCCGTTGGAATGGCTTATCAGATACGAGTGATATCCGATTAGTGCCTCTTTGCTCATTATCACCCGAGTCCCTGTTCGTCACCAATTGTGTTATTATAATTAGCAATGCTAATTATTGTACTGAAGTCGTAAGTTTGATTTCCGTAGAACTGGAATAAATAATGTAATGAACAGAATTGAATTTTGTTTTATTTTTTAATTACCACCAGAGATTCAGCTAGAGCTCGGGTTCGTCGATTTCTCAAAGATGAGATATTTTCGCGCAGAAAAAGTATTCCAAATTTTGAACCGGATCATACCAAAATAAAAAAATATAGCTATCATCATATCAAATTTCATCAAAATGAAATGAATAAAAAAAAATTGACAGACAGACAAAAATTCTAAAAACTATAGATTCGACCTCTGTATCGATAATAATGACAATTTCAATAAGATTTTCCAAAAAATATTTAATGTGCAGATTCGACTCAGTTAGAATTTTATTATTTGTATAGACTAACATAAACATTAAATGAAGTATATAAATGGAGGTTAAGAATGGAATCACCATGTCGTTGCCTGCACTAAAAAGAATAATATAGATAATATTCGTATACCTAACATCATACTGACCGATTTCGGTCACAGTAGTTATTCTTACTGAAACCAACCTTTAACGGGATATATTATAGTGTAGTTCGTGTGTGCGCAAACACAAGTGCACTCTAATCGTTCTTTACCAACCAGACTTTCGATATGACCAGTGAGACATCAAACGCAAAACCGACGGCATAACAAGCTTTTTAAGTTACGGGGTAACATCGCCAATTTCTCAATTCCGCTAGACTTTTACTGTGCCTTTTTTTAAATACCTAAGAAATGTACTAGATCCGACCCGGTATTCGAACCTAGGAATGCAGCCGTACATGGTAACTTCCTTGGGTACCGACTGCACCGACGCTCTTTAAATTAAATTGGCGATACAAAAGTGCTTGTATAAGTTTTATTGAATTTTCATTCATTCATTCATTCATTCATTCATTCATTCATTCATTTTTGCTAGCCATTAGACTACTGGAGGAATAGTCCTAGATTCTAGATCCAATTTAGGTAAATAAATAATAAATATGTTGGGACATTAACATACAGCACGTAAGCTACGAGGCATGTGTTATGGATACCAGATAGTTGATACATAACACCCAGCGGGACTCGAACCCACGACCGCAGGCACAGCAAGTAGGGTCACTACAAACTGAGCCAAACGTGTCGTCAAATTGCTTTATAATAAATTATATAACTTACCAAATTGGTTTTAGCAATTTATAACACAATTAGAAATAATAATTATATATTTAAATAATATTATAGGAAAAAGTAATTATACAGCATTATAAATGACTTTCGTACCATATTAGGTACATGACACATTAGGCTAGAATGTGATAAGTGTGATACATGAACGAATAAGTCACTGGACCAGACATATAAGCGGACGTACCTTTATCTGTCTTATTAGTAGCCAGGAAATTTCAGCCTTTGTCGTTTGTTTTTTGCGTCAGTCTCAAGCATTTACTTGTCAACAAACAATCTGCCAAAAATGACTAAATGTTCTGTTAAATGGTGTAAAAACTATAGCGGCGGAAGCAGCACTGTTTCTTTTCACTTGTAAATACATTATTTTATTACATTTATTGTTATTTATCACACAATTTAATAAAATTGTAAAATAAAATGTCATATTATCCAACTATGTTAAATATAGTCGATATTTCTATGTATTGTTGACATCTGACAACCATCATAAAATCCCTGGATTATACCATTCAGAACAAATGACTAAACTGTCGAGTGAGTCCATTTGACATCGACTAGTGCTTGACAATGTCGAAAAATATATCGATATTTGACGAAATAACTGAACGAATTGTGTTATTTGTACAGTACAATAACATAAAATACTTTTATCACAGTATCCTACAATCTGATGACAATAAATTTATAAAAATATTTTCTAAGTCACATAAAAATATAAATGCAAAAATTATAATTAGTATGTGTACTTAATTTTTTATTTTATTTTATACCACATTTATATACTTTGGAATATTATTCCATTGTAATAATAATAAAGATCATTTTATTTCAACACATAAATTACACAAAATCAAACAATAATGTTTTAGCACTAAACTTCTGGGTTGGCGATTTGTAATAAAACACTTTACTTTCACGATCTATTTTACTTTCACGATCCAACACTCACTTTAATTTGCAATCACTTTTTCTTTTTCCTAATTTCACAAATGTTTATTAAGAACTGAGCAATATTAGGACAGTGTTACATTTTTATAACTACCCGAGACAATGAATTGCCAATTAAAATAGTTCAATAACAGAATCAACAAAATCACTTTATTTAATTAAATTAGCTTAATATTTTTTTAATCTTTACAAAATAATATTTATTATATATTAATGGAATATACACCCGATATTCATTTGTTTATTAACATTATTATAGGCCAACAGAATGTTGCCATCAATGCCATCGTATTTATATAAATCAAATTAAAAAATTATTATTATTTGACACATTATTATTGCCTCTTTAATTCATTTATTATAATTTATTATAATAAATACAGATATTTAAAATTAAAAGATGTAAAATATGATGACTATGCTTACAAATATCTAAAATGTCATTCATTGGTTCATCGATATATGTATTTTATTGATTACGTTCAAGCACTAGAAATATTGTATTGTGTATCAGTGTTTATAATAACGTAATAAAATCTTTGTGTGCGTTATGCGTCTTTTGGTTGAACGAGTTTTCATACATTTGTATTTTATGTCTCGTCCAGTGGTTTATTCGTTCATGGTGTGATATTAAAATAATAAAATTAATAGTGTTCAGATAATAACTAGTTCTAAGAAAAAGATATGATACCTAAGAAAATATCATCGCTTGAAATATTTGTTTTTGTTGTTGTTATATTTGTTAATATCGTTGTCCTTTGGAATAAATCTTACTAATATTATATTTGCAAAGTTTTAGCGTTTAGGTTAGAGATGAGATATTTTCCCGCAGTTAAAGTATCCTATATGTTGACCCGGATAGCCAGCTATCATCATACCAAATTTCATCAAAATCTGTCCAGTGGTTTTCTCGTGATGCGTTCCCAGACAGACAGACAGAAAAAAGTCTAAAATCTATAGATTCAGCCTGTATATCGACAATAAAGTCTATTTCAATAAGATTTTCCAAAAAAATATTTAATGTACAGATTCGGCTGTTACAATTTAATTATATGTATAGATATTTATTTTTTAACGAAAAAGATTACCCTTTTAGTTATAACTATTACAAACAGAATTTATAAAAATTTCTTTTTTTGGAGGTCGGTCAAAAATGTTACAAAATGGTGGTAGAAAATATTTACTTTATATTAAAAAAATTGCATTTAACCAACAGTTATAACGTATGAAGCTCTACAATATGACTCAAATTAACCTTTCACATGAGAGATTCGCTTCTAGGAACTTCGAAACTAATACGACGAAAGATATTTAAATCGACTTTCAAAATTTGATAACATTGTATTGATATGTTAAGCTTTATGTCATAGAATTGTAATATTATCCATACTAATATTATAAACGTGAAAGTGTGTTTGTTTGTTTGTTTGTTTGTCCTCCTTTCACGTCGAAACGGAGTGACGGATTGGCGTCATTTTTTGTGTGGAGACAGTTGGAGGATGAGAGTGATATAGGGTAGTTTTTACCGCGGAAGATTATCTGATTCCCACGGGAAAACACGTTATAATACGATCAAAAAATATTTATTATCAGAATTAATGCTCTTCAATAAAATTAAATAAATACGTGTTTTAACATTTTTCCAAATTCATCCCATAAGGGGGTAAAATAGGGCATGAAAGTTTATATGAAACTATCTTTTTAGAGATTTTTTGTTTTGTTTTAGCGCGAGCGAAGCCGCTTGTTCTGCTAGCATTCCAATATATTTTTGGATATCTGTTTTTCAATGATGGTAGAACGACATCTTGTCTAAGCCCCATAGTTCTTCATACTATGGGGGTTTGACAACTAAGCCCCATAGTTCGTGAGTAACAAGCGATGAAGTTTAGTAATCTTTATTTTACCGGCCAATCTCCTTCATGCCTTCTCCATTTCACGTGACATTGTCGAAGTAATCTGTGCTCAACTGACACGCTTTGAAGCCATTAACAAGAGAATTGAATTGAACTTATGAATTAACGGTAGAAATAAGTTTGAAAAAATTTACTGTAACATTTCAGCTATCAATTAAAATCTTATTGCAGGTCATTAACCTCATGTCAATAACCCAGATAATAAAAAAACACATAAAAATCGATTTTTGCTTGTACTTTGAGCAATAGCAGAATTTTACGGTTTTAGGAGTTTACGACATAATTTTATACGATTTAATTAAAAAATTATTTTGAAGTTTTTAAAGTTGTAACGCCGATCACTCTCTTTGCATTATAAAAATCAGTTGGATGGACGGGACTTGAACCTACTATCTAATGACTAGTGCTAATAAAAGATAACAAGTTAATATTAGTCCCGCTGAGTTTATTTCGCCAGTTCTTCTCAGGTCTGAGGCTTCTTTTTTCCGAACTGGTAGTAGACTCATGACGTTCAGTAAAAAATTGTAATAATTTAATGCGGAATAAAATATTTTGAATTTGAATTTGAGTGCGTGTGGATTGGCAGATATCACATGTTTTTCGTAAACTTTGGGTTTCTTTGTCCTCACGATGCTTTCCTTCGCCGTAAGGCAAAGGATAATTAAAATTTGAAATGGATAAAGATTTATACAATTATTCATAAGTTGTTAAACCAATGTTTTTCAATTTTTTTGCCATAATTATTATATCCCCTTACAAAATAAAAAAGCAATGACACAAAAGTTGCATTTAAATAACAATATTTAATCAGGTGTATTGTTGCCTGACGAGCATAACTTGCTATTTATCTATTAAATAGTTATTTATTAAAATTGGTAAATATTAAATCTATTGATGGTTTTACCTTAGAACATCAGACAGCACGATGGTCCTGCGTCCGATTTTCCTCCGACCGTGTTAGGTGACCGTTCCGTTTGATAATTTGATTAGAGCGTGGAGGAATAAGAGGCTTGTTACACTCGCTTACACTTATGCACTGTCTATAATATCTCGCCAAAAAAGTCCAATTGTTTTTGAGATTCGTGGTCGGAACAATACTTATGTATGTACATTCATTAAAGTATAATTTAGCAGTAGGAACATCAAAATGCTTGCGCAATTATAGGTTAATATAATCAAAGGAAGCACTGGTTTTAAAAAAATAAGTTGTAAAATTAAGTTTATTATAAGATAATATTTTTGAAAATATTATTTTTTCAAAAATAATATTTTCAAAAATAGAGATTATCTCATTCCCACGGCAAAACACGTTATAATACAACACAAAAGAAATATTTATGATCAGAATTACTTGAAACTTGGTATTAATACTTTTCAATACATTTAAATCAATACGAGTTTTATCATTTTTCGAAATTCATTCCATAAGGGGGGTAAAATAGGGGATGAAAGATTGTAGGAAATCGACAATTTTAGTTTTTTTTTGTAGTTTTAGAGCGAGCGAAGCTGCGGATTCTCATAGTATAACATAAACTGTATATACTTTACCCAAATTCATTATACTTGCATTAATACGTTCACATCTTTTTCAGAGAGGACTTAAAGTTTCTCTCACCACCTACTTTTCAAACAATACGTTTAAAATAGAAATTTTGTTTATTTAAACTTGTAAGTACTGTCTACTTTGTTTTTTTCAATTTTTTGCTTTCGCACTTCAAGAACAATGAGATTGATTTCTATAAGCATTTTTAACACGCTTTTATTAGATTTGTAACTATGCTAATAAATATTAGAAGTCACTTGCAACATTTTTTATTAATGGGTATAGATTTCTCAGAGATAAGATATTTTTCCGCAGTAAAAAGTATCCTATATGTTGACCCGGATAACCAGCTAGCATTATACCAAATTTCATCAAAATCTGTCCAGTGGTTTTCTTGTGATACTTTCCTAGACACACAGACGGACAAAACATCTAAAAACTGTAGATTTGGCCTGTGTATCGATAATAATGATTATTTCAATAAGATTTTCCAGAAAATATGTATGTAATGTACAGATTCGACTCAGAATTTTATTATATGTATAGACTAGCGACTCACCCTCACTTCGATCGGGTTCGTCCTTATGTGTATAGTTTTACAATAATGTATGGAAGTCTGCACAATTTGTTGATATTTATAATTACTGTTCCGCTCCATGGGGTAATAGCATGATGATGAATAGAGCCTATATCCTTCCTCAATAAACGAGCTGTCTAATGCAAAAAGAATATTTCAAAACGAATTAGTAGTTTCTGAAACTAATACCAATACTAATATCGTCAACTAAAATATATTCTAAATCTTCTTAAAATTTGTTTACAAATAAACACTTCAATCACTGTAGTATTAGGAGTTAGGACAGTATATTATTAATTTCGTTCAGTAACCGAACTGACTGCGCACGCGCCGGTCGCTTCGCGAAAATGAATGCTCACGTATAAAACGTTTTGGTTTAACTTACGATACTTTACGACGTATGAGTTTAAGTTTAGTTTGGTGATATTTTGTGATTGCAATTTAAAATTGGCATAAAAGGTGAGTTTTTGAGGGTAGCTATACAATTGTTATAATTAATGTATCGAACCTTCAATATTGATCCAATTAATTGCATTTTAACATTTAATAAATTGCTTTTTACTAAGGTCAGGTAGGTATTGTAATTCATACTTAATAATATAAATGTGAAAGCGTTTGTTTGTTTGTCCTTCTTCCACGACGAAACAGAGTGACGGATTGGCGTGATTTTTTGTGTGTATATGTAGTTAGCTGGAGAGTGACATAGGTATTTTTTTACCGCGGGAGATTATCTAATTTCCACGGGAAAACACGTTATAATATTTGCATTTTTCGAAATTCATCATTATAAAGGGGTAAAATAGAGGATGAAAATTTGTATGAAACTATCTTTTTAGAGATTTTTTATCGTTTTAGCGCGAGCGAAGCCGCGGGTTCTGCTAGTATATTATAGTATAAAATATTTAGTATAGATTGAAATATTCTTTTAAAGTTAATCACGTAAGTTTTGAGCCAAATGTTGTTTTAATTTTAATCAACTTCATGTTATTTTTTATGTGTGTTTAATTTGAATACGAAGAAAAACAAGTAATGGTTTTTTTCTTTCCATATTCGTTTTAAAGTCAGTCGGCGTAGTTTGTGTAAAAAAGTTATTATTAAAAAAAGCGTTGCTTGATACTTTATTAGCATTTATTAATGATTGGTAATTTAAATATTAATGGTAAATCATTAATTAATTATTACTAGAATTCGTCCAGTGGTCGATATTCGACTATAATCATTATTGAAAATTTGAGGTAAACGTATACGAGTATGAACACAATTTACCTATATTTATATTAAAAAAATTACGAACAAGTGCGAGTCGGATTCACCCACCGAGGGTTTCGTACAAAATTTTAGGAAATCTGCTTAACTTTTATTTTCAACTTTTTTATTTTTTAGATTTTTTCCGTTATTTGTACTGTAAGACCTTGCTTATTGGCAAATTTCGTAATTCTAGGTCAACGGGAACTACCATATAGGTTTTTGACCCAAATACTATAGGGTGCTAGGTCCACCCGTTCCTGAGAAAATCGGTGGTGACACACGGACAGACAAACGGACAGACGGACAAGAGAGTGATCTTATAAGGGTTCCATTTCTTACCTTTTGAGGTACGGAACCTTAAAAACTAACCGTTTCTAAAATTTTTTTATTGATTACACTAAATCTCGTCAATAGCTACTAAAAAAAACTTGTTATCATCAGTATGTAGTATTACGTGAAACTTATTTTGACCGACTTCCAATAGGAGGTGTTTGTGATTATATGTATTTATGTGTACACACACCTTACGGGCTTCTATTAATTTTTGTTAATTGTGAACCCATTTACATGTTTTTTTACCTACATAATGTATTAAATATATAATATAAGTAGGAGATCTATATGGTGTACCCTCACTCTTTTTTCAGACAGAAATTCAAAAAAATACGACCCAGGGGGTTTGTCACCAAAAATTAGCTCCAGGTTATTTTTAATAAAAAAAAATTAATTGTTTTTTTTTAAGTAGGTACATAAGCTCTTTTCCTGTGACAAATTAGTATCAATCGAAAGTAAATGACTTTCAGAAAATCCTGTCATACGTTTGGCGGTCTTTTTCGAACACATTACCTATGCTAGTTCAGGTATAAATAGGTAAATTGAAATAATTAATTGCTCGTATCGTTTTCCGGAACGAACCGAGTATCAAAATGTAGATACATAATTTTGTAACATTAAACTCTAAATAAGCAAAATAAAATTATTATGTATGTATACATATATAGTTATGTTTATAGTGATCGATAAATTTACGTTATACTTAATCATCATATACCTAATGACAACATAACCTAATGAACGTACAACGGACCAAATGCGAGTCTAAATGCAGAAAACGAGTCCAATATACAATACCTAATGACAAATATTGTATTATAGGTACATAACTATCAAATTTTGAAATATGTGAATATAATATCTCCAATTAAAAGTCGGTTAAATATAAAAACACTTAACCTCAAAAAAGATTGCATCAAAAGATTTCTTTTCGTCAAGAACATTGCTTGAGAAATTTGCATTTTTTGCCAACACCAACAATTTATGATCTTGTAACATATTCGAAAGCATTAAAACGTACGACTTGTTCTTAAGCACCGATATAAAATCGTTGAATTTAATTTTTTGTACTAAAAAACAAAAACCAATCAAATAATATATGTCTTTTCTTTTAACTAGCATTTGTTCGCGGCTCCACTCGTGTATCACGACAGTAAAAAATAACTTATAGATATCAGATTAACTCGCGTTCTAAATCCAGATAAAAGTCCCGCTATGCTTTTCTGAAGAAAAACGGATATATTGATAGATAACTATTTCATAATAACAAATGTATATAGTATAAATTAAATATCTTTATAGATTTCAGGCAGACATCAAATCTTCTATTGATCCGATTATGATAAAATTCTGGTGGGTTGTTCTGTATAAGACTGCAAAGGTCCCTGGCCTGAAAAAAGAGAGTTTGAGAGTCGGTCTGTCCGTCCTTCCGTGTGTCTGCCTGAACAGTACAGAACTGTAGCTTGCTATCAGGGTCAACATTTAGGATACTTTTTACTGCGGGAAAATATTTCATCTTTGAGAAATTTATACTAAACGTTAAAACGTACTAGGGACGAATCCGAGCGGAGCGAGGGCGAGTAGCTAATCTATACTAATATTATAAAGAGACGAAGTTTGTTTGTTATTTGCTTGTTTGTTTGTTTGAACGTTCCAATCTCAGGAACTACTAATCCGATTTGAAAAGATATTTTTGCGATAGATAGCCCGTTTATTGAGGAAAGCTGGCTATATATCATCATTATACTACCCAAGACAGCGGAGAAGTACACCCCCCCCCCCCCCCCCCCCCCCAACGTACGTTCACCTTGTCGTGATGGGGGGGCTCAGTAGTGCCTGGCAATACAGCCGGGCGCGAAGCCAAGAAACGCACAGGGAGGTGGTCCGCTTCGGTGGGCGGTGGGAGGCGGCTCTCTTCGGA
The DNA here is from genome assembly GCA_951806755.1 of Brenthis hecate. NCBI lineage: Eukaryota > Metazoa > Arthropoda > Insecta > Lepidoptera > Nymphalidae > Brenthis > Brenthis hecate. The sequence goes on along the minus strand of OX638252.1, from coordinate 24,821,407 downwards.
GGACGGTGTACCATGCGGGTTGCTCCTGGTACTTCTCTGATAGCAGAGTGGACTGTGGAGCAACCCCATGGTTGTTGTGGTCTGCTTCGGCAGACCTGCCGTCGGAGCGTCGTAGTTGAATGCGTAAGCGATCCTGCGACGCCCCATTAAGACGGGGGAAGGTCTTGTTGGGTTTTAGTGGGTAGTACTGGCTTCGCCGGTGAGTCCCACACCTCGTGCGTAAATGAATTTCCCAACGTTAAAAAAAAAAAAGAAAGCGCAGAAGTACATAATCATAAATGTCAACGAATCGGGCAGACTTCAACACATTATTGTAAAACTGATGTTTATATCGGAAGTTTAAACTTGCCAAAAAGTTGAAGTACTGCTAAGTTATTTATAAAGTTACATACCTAAAACAAATTAAAAATGTGATATGAAATAATTATATATATATATATATATATATATATATATATATATATATATATATATATATATATATATATATATATATATATGGGTGGTTCTTCAAAATTTGGTTAACTTATGGCCTAATTTTGACAAAGGTCTTTTTAGATGGTTATCAGTAAATTTCTGATTCTATACTGTGGATATAATATTTACTTTGTTGTATCTAAAAGGGCCAGTCACTTTACAATGTATTTTAAGAGAAATTCAAGTTTTTTTGAAATCGGTTATCTAGGGACTGACGAGACATGATAGGGACTGACGCCAAAGACGGTTAATGTGTTTAATCACATTTTTATAGCAAAATTAACTTTAACAAAATAAAATAACTTACATATTATTATTAATTATTGTAACAAACTGTCAAAATATAAGATATTTTATATAACAAGTAGAATTGTTTCTTAGATTTACGCGAATATTTGACATTTTAAATAAAACTATCTTTTCGGATTTTGTCGCGGATTTATTTGCATTTTTGTTTCCCGACGTTTCGAATGCTTTACAAAATTCATGGTCACGGGAGAAACTAAGGTGTTACATGATTCGAAGGTATAGTTGTTACAGACAGCCTACCCACAATTAACAAAATGAAAATTTCACTAATTACCTTACAATATTTTTAACTTTAAACAAACTTTAAAATTATAAAAATGTTTAAAGTTAAAAAATATTGTAAGGTAATTAGTGAAATTTTCATTTTGTTAATTGTGGGTAGACTGTCTGTAACAACTATACCTTCGAGACATGTAACACCGCAGTCTCTCCCGTGACCATGAATGCTGTAAAGCATTCGAAACGTCGGGAAACAAAATGCTAATAAATCCGCGACAAAATCCAAAAAAATAGTTTTATTTAAAAAGTAGAATTGTCTTCCTACAATCTTAAATTTAGTATCATACTCAAAAATATTCAATGTACTGAAGTAGACAATCAATTTTATGTTACCTTGACAAGCTATTTTTTATATCAGTGAAACTTATTATTACCTACTTATCTCTTCAGTAAAGAAAATTTAAAAATCTGAGTAAACTGAAAAGTTACAATCATAGGCTTTCTTTTATTAACTGTACTTTGAGTTTAGTACTTACAAACTAGAAATCTTTAAATAACTAACAATACTTTAAAAATTAGCTTTCTAAGTAACAAAATTATAATTTGAACGTAATAATCACTCTTTCTCTAATTAATCACAAATACTATCACATCACTATTTATTTGTTCTAATTTTCGTAAGCGACAACATGTTTCTTAAATTTGTGAAACACGGTTCCACCCTATTAGGTTAGGAACTGGCAGTTATTCTAAAACATTCATCGTAAGGCACGTCAGCGATATCATTCTCATTTATTTGAAATTCTGTGCCATTTATCAATTCAGCTTTTTGATTAGGCGCGTTAGCCATGGCTTCAATTTTACTTTTTGGTGTAAGAGCTTTCTTATTTTTCGTCATTTTACGTTTGTCTTCTGTTTCGTGGTTCTTCTATGCTCACGCGGTGTCATGTCCTTGACACATTTCCTTTGTCTTTTTTCTTTGGATATTTATGTCGTTCTTTTTCTTTGTACTCTGCTAGCAAAATAGGGTCTTTTTAATTTTTTCCAAACGTCTCTTTGCCTGTTCACACTTTTTTTGGCGAGTTCCCCTTTGAAAAGTAATGTTTTCTTTTTAGGTGCCATATTCTACAACAAATACATATATTTTATTATTAAAACCATGGATCACGCAGTATGACCGTCAGTCCCTAGGTGTGACATCAAGCCTTAATCACTTTCACGACGAGGGCCTGACGGTCTAGGGACTGACGAATCAAAGCAACCTGTTATTTAAACAATAAGTAATGAGATCAATTATTAATTAACTATCGGAAATAAAAACCAAATTTTGAAGAATCACCCATATATATATATGCAGCTACTAGTAGGTGTAGAATAAAGGAATACGTAATATAATTTATTATTTACACAATATACATAGTATGTATTTTTTTTTTATTTTAATGGACATTGAATATAATTATAGGACGCCTACAATCAACGTTTTTCCTTGGACTGCTACGTAGAAAATGCTGTAATAGTGTAAAGCCCGCATTTTGTACATATTTTTAGTTTTTTTCCCAATAAAATAACAATTAATAAATTGCGATACTGTATAAAATTCTAATATTATAAAGTTGAATAGATTGTAGATCGTTTGTTTGATCGCACTTATCTCTCAAACTATAGTCTGGAACTAGTCTTTAAACATTTGAAAATTATTTAATGTTAGTAGGTTATATGGTAACAAACATCACTTACGATTTTTAAGGATGGAAACCAATATACCTAAAGTAATCTATACATATAATAAAATTCTAACCGACTCGAATCTGTACATTTAATATTTTTTTGGAAAATCTTATTCAAATAACCATTATTATCGATACAGAGGCCGAATCTACAGTTTTTAGAATTTTTATCAGTCTGTCTCTCTGAGAACGCTTCACGGGAAAGTCACTGGACGGATAATGATGAAATTTGTTATGATGATAATATAACATCTCTGAGAAATCCATACTAATCGTTAAGAGGGTCCTAGGGACGAACCCGAGTGCAGCGAGGGTGAGTCGCTAGTACATATATTATAAATATGATAATTGATATTATGTATGTTTGTTTCTTTGTTTGTCCTTCTTTCAAGCGGATACAAAACGACAAATTGACATTATTTTTTGTGTGGAGATAGCTAAAGGGCTGGACAGTGCCATAACCAGTACACGTAGGTACTTATGTTTCTGTGAACCTCTATATAGATAAGAACTCAAGCAAAGCGAGGCTGCATCGCTAGTAACATATTATAAGGATGAAAAGCTTTAAATATAAATTGGTTCTAGTTTTTAATGTACCATTCAAGGCAGCATTTATCATAACAATAAATAGTTTACAATAACTAATTCTTTAATAAATTTTATACATACATTTATGCATTTGTTATACATTATAAAATATTTATACGCTATTATAAAATAACGATCATTTACAAGAAATTTATGAGAGCGTTTTTCTTCGCTAGATTAGTGGCGTCTAGGTATTGGCCTATATGAATGTTATTAGGTATTCGATTTCCGCAAGATTAATTTTTTTTCTTGTAAATAGTAGGTACTTTATTTTAAATGATGTGACAATTTACAAGTATATGTAAGGGGTCATCCATAAATTACGTCAACAGGAGAGGTCAACGAAGTGCGACATTGTGTGACAGGGGGCAGGGGGATGTCATAACCCCCCCAACGTACGTTCACCTTGTCGTAGTGGGGGGGGGGGGGGGGGGGTCAGGGCTCAGTAGTGCCCGGCAATACAGCCAGGCGCGAAGCAGCCAAGAAACGCACAGGGAGGTGGCCCACTTCAGTGGGCGGTGGGAGGTGGCCCTCTTCGGTGAGCGGAGTACTATGCGGGTTGCTCCTGGTACTTCTCTGATAGCAGAGTGGACCTTGGAGCAACCCCGTGGTTGTTGTGGTCTGCTTCGGCAGACCTGCCGTCGGGGCGTCATAGTTGAATGCGTAAGCGATCCTGCGACGCCCCATTAAGACGGGGGAAGGTTTTGTTGGGTTTAGTGGGTAGTACTGGCTTTGCCGGTGAGTCCCACACCTCGTGCGTAAATGCATTTCCCAATGTTAAAAAAAAGGGGGATGTCATAAGCTTCGTGACGTCACATATCAACATCTTAAGTATTATATATAACGTTTGTGTTGTTTTATTGGCGAATTCTCGCTGGGTAGCAAGCGGCTCACAGTATATTATTAAAAAAAAAATGATATTATTTAAAAAATGTTTTTGGAGTAGTGCTTTCGAGTAGTGCTGGTTTTATTTTATTCAGTTCTGAGTGTAAAATTGCAAAATATGTGACGTCACACCAGGGGGGGGGTCATCTGTAGTATCTATGGATGGCCCCTCAGAAAGCTTCGTGAATCGTGCTATTTTCACACCGATTAAGTTTGTCACTATAGTGATGTATAACTGCCTCGGTGGTGTAGTGGCTAGCATGTACGGCTACATATCCGGAGGTCCTGGGTTCGCGTCCCAGGTCTTATTTCTGTATAGTAAACCTCAGTAACAGCCCGGAGTTGGGAAGTTAGCGGTGTTTCACCCCCATGCCTCGGAGAACACGTAAAGCCGTCGGTCCTGCGCCTTAACTCTCACTGGTCGTGTCTCGTGTCGTCCCACCGGAGTATGAGAGTGACAGGAATAGACAGTGCACGTTGAATCTGCGCGTACACTTGTGCACTATAATATCTCCTGCGCAGTTGGCTAGTCTCAATGAGATTGGCCGCCGTGGCCGGAATCGGTCAGGAGAACATTATCATGACTTATATGTACTCGCAAAAAAAAAGAAATTTATATACATCGAATATATAATAAAATCCGGGTGTAATAATAACAACAAATGTCATTTAGCACAAGTATGATAATAATCTTCACTTTCAATTCACAAGTTGCGTCGGTACGTGAAAAAATAATTATAATATATGGATAAAAAATAAATCGTCATTAAAGGTGACCTAACTGAATTTTTTTTTAATGAAAATTCTTTAAAATCTTGAAAAACTTGAGAAACTTGTCTAAAATCTTTTTATATTTTACTTGTACATTTTTCTTTTTTTCTCTTGTTGGGTGTACAATAAAGAGTATTTATAATTATTATTTTTATATTATAGTTAATCAAAAGTATATTTTTAATATATATTTTTTAAATCTAAGTATAATTGGACCCAGTTATGCAAAAAACAGCCATGTGCGTAAAAGTACCAACAAAGTTATAAGCATTTTATTATTAAAAAAAAAACAATAAATATATAAATATTGTTCAATTTTAAAATAACCAGAAAAACGAAACAACCCAAGTGCAACTATCGAAAGAAAATTGGTAACTAGGTAACTCTGTTGGTACTTTTACGCACATGGCTGTTTTTGCATAGCTGGGTCCAATTTTATTACTTATGTATTCAGCCCTTTTTGACGTCCCACTGCTGGGCACGGGCCTCCCTTCAATACGAGGGGGATCAGGCCATAGTCCACCACGCTGGCCAAGTGCGGGTTGGCGGACTTCACATGTCTTTCGAAAACTTGCTAGGTTCTCTCAGACATGCAGGTTTCCTCACGATGTTTTTCCTTCACCGTAAGGCAAGTGGTAATCATGTTAGAAAGATATTACTTATATATTTTCTTAAATATTTATCAGCCATAGACCACTTGCCCTAGTGCTAGACGGTTTTAAATATCTACTTCAACGTTCTATTATGTACTCCAAAGTACATAATCCTTAGCGTTAGGTAACAAATATCGAATGATAAAAGCAACTTTGTTCTCCATTGTCGGTCAAGTATTATTGAAGGTTTTAAACCTTTTAAAAAGATATCAGCGATTCATATCTCACTCTATTGTATGTATTTATTTATTTGTAAATAAATAAACTATTATCTAAAACTATTGGTTTTACGACTCTTTGTGAAATAAATTAAAAAAATTAACTTAATTTTTTAATAAAATATTAGGTATATAATATGTAGGTACATATGTAGGTACATATGTATAGACAAGGCAGTGTTAGCCAATAGGTAACCGAGAGAGGTAACCGAGTAAAGTGGGTTCAAATCCTGGTACATCTAATATTTTCATGTGCGAATCATTTCAAACATGATTGCTACTTGTTTTACGGTGAAGGAAAACATCGTGAGGAAACCTGCATGTCTGAGAGAACCTAGCAAGTTTTCTAAGTCCGCCAACACACACTTGGCCAGCTTAGCAGCTATAGCCCGATCCCCCTCGCATTAAAGGGAAGACCACTCCCAGCAGTGGGACGTTTAGAAGGGATAAATACAATACATACAAACGTATATGTACATATATACATATATAAATGTGACTAACTAACATAACTTCGCTATGTATAGGTACAATATGTATGTATGCACATAAGCCTATACCTATGTAATATTTATATATTATAACTCATTGCGAGGTAATCTGTCAGATGGTACAAAAAGCCATGTGCTAAGTAATTTCTGCACAGATACAGATTCTACTGTTTCTTCCATGGTCTTCTACACTTATCTTCATACACGTCGTCTCTTCAGACACTCGTAGAGGATAACATATCGTTGTTTACATCCAAGCACGCGTATTTACTTACCTAACGCTTCATACTGATGAATCTTGATTTAAACAGCCTTTATTTAATAACTTACATTATAACTTATAAACTTAATAGCGAGATCATTGTCTTTCTTTTTCTTTGTTTCTTTATTACCTATTGACGACATTAGTGTTATCAACTGGAATAACTAGCTAAAATAACTAGAATAGGAAACAGTTTTTTTTAATATATGTACTTTTTAATTAAGATAAGTAAATTCTGTTCATATACCTATGTTGGCCTCAAATGATGGTTCATGAATATAATAATTATTGCGTTACTTAAAATCTAATATATTTAAACGAGCAATTCGTGTATAGGTATTTATACCGATCTTGGAAACGATTTCGCTCAAATTTGGTTCGAGGGGGTTTTCGGGGGCGAAAAATCGAGCTAGATTAATTTTATGTTTGGTAAAAAGCGTGTTTTCGAGTTTTAATGTGGTTTCTTTCGCACGTAAAATATAGTCGCTAATTTCGCACGCTCGGGCATAAGCATCGTGGTCATGCGGCCAAGGCGCAAGATTGGCAATCACAAGTGTCCGGGTTCCGGTCAGATACAAAGATTTTACTTTTTTTTTGTATTTATTCAAGTTTTTAGTTTTTTTTTAAATCGAACGTATGGGCAAAAACTCCAAGCGAAGCTCGTCGCCCAGGTACTATAATATAATAAACGTGTTGTAACTTTGAAGGTGGTAAGTAGCATCATCAAATCACTCTAAAACTGTTAGGTAGGTTACATAGGTTTGCGTTTTTTTTGTTATTTATACGAATTCACCTATTTATTAAATAGTGAACTATAAAAATCGATGTACTGACGGAGGCATTGTTTAACAGTTTTTTTAATTCATACATATACCTACCTGAATTAAAATATTTCTCTTTTTTTAAGTCAGTTAAAAGTATCCCTTGTGTCTAAAAGTTGTATATAATATTCAGTGGACAATTTGGCTTTTACAATTTTATGATAAACTAACGACTCACCCCCGCTCCGCTCGGGTTAGTCCCTAGATACTATTTAGAGTTTAGTACAGATTTCTCAGACATGAGATATTTTCTCGCAGTAAAAAGTATCCCATATGTTGACCCGGATAACCAGCTACCATCATACCAATTTCATCAAAATTTGTCCAGTGGTTTTCTTGTGATGCGGTCACAGACATACAGACAAAAAATCTAAAAATTATAGATTCAGCCTCTGTATCGATAATAATGACTATTTCAATAAGATTTTCCAAGATATATTTATTTAATGTACAGATTCGAATCAGTTAGAATTTTATTATATATATAGCACAGATCATATAATACTATACTAGTATAGATATACCGAGTTATATGTAATAGATATATTCAGAAATATTGAGTGGAGCAGTGATCTTAATAAAATATTATAATTATTTATTTATCGATCGGTAAATAAATAACAATCAGCAAACAATAATTGATTATTTAACGAGGTTTTGTCTTCATTCATCGCCTTGAGCCCCAACACGAAGGAGAATATTATTGCCAACTGTAAATAGTCTTTACTGATATTATAAATGTAGAAATATTTACTGGTTAGTGGTTTGTTCACAAAGCGACATAGCGACGTTAAGTTTTCCATTGAGATAAATAATGAGATGAGTGGCTTTTTATTCCCAAAGACCAACATTTTCTTGGTCTTTTAAAAAGTATTAGTTATACGAAATTTTATTAAGCATTATAACAATAATCTATACCTATAAATACTCATAATATTTTGTACGAAGTAAGAGGTACTACTTCAGACCCAAGTTTCAAAAGAAATAACAAATTCTTATGATCCATGCAAAACGTTCTATGCAAGAGTTTCAGACACTCTTACTTCCTGGTTCTGGTCACATCTCCTTTACAAGTGGAAACGCAGTCCAACAAATAAAGTACGCTGCCCAAATGCAGATTTACTGGCTTCATACATTTCTGGCAAACTTTTTAAGGGTCTGTGTTTTTTTAAGGTGAGATTCGTATATGACAGTAGCATAACACTCGGGGTTTCAAGTTGCTTCATTTAATTGCAAAAGGATCGTGCATTGTTATTATCATGTAAATACTAGCAAAATCCGCGGCTTCGCTCGTGCTAAAACTCCAAAAAATATCGAAATAAGGCAGTTTCATACAAACTTTCATTCCCTATTTTACCCCCTTATAGAATGAATTTTGAAAAATGCTAAACACGAATTTATTTAATTTTATTGAAGAACATTAACACCAAGTTTCAAGTAATTCTGATCATAAATATTTGTTTGGATTGTATTATAAACGTGATTTCCCGTGGAAATTAGGTGATCTCCCGCGGTAAAAAGTAGCCTTTGTCACTCTCCAGCCCCCCAACTTTCGCCACACAAAAAAACTTTTCGACGTGAAAAAAGGACAGAGAAACAAACAAACAAACAAACAAACAAACAAACAAACAAACAAACAAACAAACAAACAACCAGTATGATGAAAATTAAAATGAGAACTTTATTTGTATTGCTGACACTTCGAACGAACGAACGAACTGATAAACCCTTAATGTTCGGAACGAACGAACGATATTCGAACCCCTCAATACGAACGAGTGAGATGGACAACGAAACAAGTGAAGTCTGAGTGAACGTTACGAACGAACGACTAACGAACGAACGAACGAACGAACGAACGATGTCGAACGAACGAACGAATGCTTCCCTTTCAACGAACGAACGAACGAACGAAAATTGTTTAACGAACGAACAGGAAGTTGAACGAACGAACGAACGAACGAACGAACGAACGAACGCGAACGAACGAATCGCTCTTGTGATAGCTATTGTAATAACGAACGAACGAAACGAACGAACGCATGTGTGAACGATGTAATACGAACGAACGAACGAACGAACGAACGAACGAACGAACGAACGAACTGCAACGTACTTTTCTAAATCGAACGAACGAACGACGATATAATAACGATTGTAACTAAGCCGAACTGTACATTAAACGAACGGAACGAATCTTATTGAATAGACATTAACGAACGAACGAAACGAACGAATCTATACGTTTTTAGATTTTTGTGTCTGTCGTTTGAAACGAACCGCATCATAGAACGAACCACTGGACAGATTTTGAACGAACGAACGAACGAACGAACGAACCGGGTCAACATATAGGAACGAACGAACGAACGAACGAACGAACGAACGAACGAACGAACGAACGAACGAACGAACGAACGAACGAACGAACGAACGAACGAACGAACGAACGAACGAACGAACGACGAACGAACGAACGAACGAACGAACGAACGACTTACGAACGAACGCGAACGAACGAAACAAACAAACAAACAAACAAACAAACAAACAAACAAACAAACAAACAAACAAACAAACACATTTATAATATCAGTATGGATGAAAATTAAAATGATTCTTTATTTGTATTGCTGACACTTCATCCAATGCTGATAAACCCTTAATGTTCGGATAGATTTTTAATATTCCAACCCCTCAATAGATTGAGTGAGATTGGACAATTACAATTACAAGTGAAGTCTGAGTGAAGTTAGAGCGACTAACTAGTAACTTTTATAAAAGTTTTGTTCGATGTCTGATACGCTATGCTTCCTTTCAATTAAAGAATATAAATAAAAAATTGTTTACGCAATTTCAGGAAGTTGACTTTAACTTACCTGTTTTAATTTACAAACGATAACGCAACCGGTTCTTATCGCTCTTGTGATAGCTATTGTAATAATAGATTATTATAGACCTCATATGCATGTGTGTTAGATGTAATAATGTATGATATACATATGGTTAGACCTACGACATTGAAGGTCTGCATAGTACTTTTCTAAATCCATAATCTATACATATAATAAGATTGTAACTAAGCCGAATCTGTACATTAAATATTTTTTGGAAAATCTTATTGAAATAGACATTATTATCGATACGGAGGCCGAATCTATAGTTTTTAGATTTTTTGTGTCTGTCTGTTTGTCTATTACCGCATCATAGAAAAACCACTGGACAGATTTTGATGAAATTTGTTATGATGGTAGCTGGTTATCCGGGTCAACATATAGGATACATTTTACTGCGGGAGAATATCTCATCTCTGAGAAATCTATACTAAACGTTAAAATGTAACTGGGAACGAACCCGAGCGGAGCGACGGTGAGTTGCTAGTAATATTATGCGCAAGCGATCCCTGCGCTTCCCACTCGTGAGGGTAAGGGATGTCGGGTTTTAGTGGGTAGTACCGGCTCTTCTAGCCGGTGAGCCCCACATAACCACCTGGGGGATCAGGTGGTATGCGTAAATGCATTTCCCGACAATAAAAAAAAAAAAAAAAAAAAAAATATAAAAAAAAAAAAAAAAAAAAAAAAAAATCGCTTGCCATAAAGATTATAAATAAGAAAGAAATCAAGGTGTCCTTTGACAAGGCAGTACGTGCGTAATGCATCCTAAATTTAAGTCTTAATACATTTTCACATATTTCTGTACATACTCGTATGATATTCTCCGATTCAGCTATGGCAGCCAATCTTACTGTGACTAGTAATGTGGGCAAGAGATATTGTAGTGCATAGATACTTATATGGAAATTATAATACACAAACACTTGTCGAGCATTAGAGAGTACACCTCTGCACTGTCTATTCCTATCACTCCCAAACTCTAGTTGGATGAAAATTTTACACTCCTGATGAGAGGTTAGGCGCGCCAAGGTTAGAGGTAAGCCGGAATAAACAGACAAACAGGCAAATATTATAAAAATGTTTTTTTTTCTTATAAGTATACATGATACCTATTTAGTAAAAAGCTATTATTTTAATCTTCCAAACAGACACTTCAATTTTATTTATACGTATAGAGTATAGATTAATATATTTTTCTTCTGACGCTACTTAAAATAACCGGCCCTGCGTACATATTTAATCCATACTAATATTATAATAAATGTTTAAGTGTGTTTGTTTGATTGTTTGTTTGTTTGTCCTGCTTTCACGTCTAAACGGAATGACGGATTGACGTGATCTTTTGTGTTGAGATAGTTGGAGAGCTGGAGAGTAACGTAGGCTACTTTTTACTGCGGGAGATTATGTCGTTCCCACGGGAAAAAAACATTATAATACAACCCAAAAAATTATTTAAGATCAGGGTTACTTGAAACTTGGTATTAATGCTCTTCAATACAATTAAATAAATACGTGTTTTAGCATTTTTCAAAATTCATCCCATAAGGGGCCAAAATAGGGGATGAAAGTTTGTATGAAACCTTTTTAGTTTTTTTTTTCGTAGTTTTAGCGCGAGCAAAACCGCGGATTCTGCTAGTATTTAATATCTTATAAATATACAGTATTACTAATTACGCGTGCTAATTCCGCCGCATATTTGCATTGCAACTTTCTAATAACCAACTAACAGGATGGTGTAAGTGTGCAAGACTTGAGGTTTATATCCTACGAGCGTTGCCCGCGGCTCCACCCGCGTTCAGATGACCAAAAAATTAAATTCTTAGGTTTTATATATTAATATACTCTTACATTGTAATTTTTGTATTTTTTCTCAGAAATGAGATATTTTCCCGCGGTAAAAAGTATCCTATATGTTGACCCGCATATCCAGCTATCACCATACCAAATTTCAGCAAAATCTCTCCAGTAGTTTTTCTGTGATGCGGTAACAGACAAACAGACAGACAGACATACAGACAAACAAAAATTCTAAAAACTATAGATTCGGCCTCTGTATCAATAATAATGTCTATTTCAATAAGATTTTCAAAAAAATATTTATTGTACAGATTCGGCTTAGTTACAATTTTATTATATGTATAGACTTGGTACTGTCTAGTTTTAACCGATTTGGAAAGAGGAGACTCATCTTTTGGCTGTATTATTTGACCGACTTTCAAAATAGAAAGATATGTTTATTAAGTGTAAAACGATTTTAGTGATTTTTTTTAAATAACTTGTGTGTTTGTATGTGCGTGTGTGGTGTGGTGGAGTAGCATTTGCTAAGCCGAGCCGAATTTTCACTTAAACTGAATAGTGTCGCACATACAATTGGGTATCAAACCCGTGATTACCAACGTAGTAATAGATATTGATCAAAGGACCTAGACAGAAAAGCTATTCAGATTTTATGCAGCAATAATCGTTAAGTAACTAAAATCTCAAAGAAACGAGGTTTTGTAATATCAGATATATATAGCGAGTGTTAATTGAACAATTTGCTCTTCCCGCGAGGTGTAGACTATTTCTGGGCTAGGAAATGCTTCACTTCCCACCTGACCATATAGATCAGACAATTGCAGCTTCCGACTATCATATTTCTTAGACTGAAAGATTCAAATATAACAACTATGTTCAAGATAAAGACTCAAATTAATACTATAGCTTATAAGGAAATTCATATTTAATATTATAAATGTGAAAGTGTGTTTGTTTGTTTGTCCTTCTTTCACGTCAAAACGGAGTGACCGATTGGCGTGATTTGTTGTGTGGATAGTTGGAGGGCATTTTTTACCGCGGAAGATTATCTGATTCCCACGGGAAAACACGATATAATACAATCCAAAAAATATTTATGATTAGAATTACTTGAAACTTAGTATGAATAAAATTAAATAAATACGTGTTTGAGCATTTTTCGAAATTCATCCCATAAGGGGGTAAAACAGAGAGTAAAAGTTTGTAAGAAACTACCCCTCGAGAGATTTTTTTGTAGTTTTAGCGCGAGCGAATCCGCGGGTTCTGCTAGTTAATATATAATTGAATTCAAGTTACTCCTTTCCTTTTTACATTTTATTTCTCAAAATAGCCAATTAAAACCGCATATTTAAATATTAATTAAATAATGTTATATATAATAGTTCATTATATATTCGCTGTATACAATAAAACGTAAATGTATTGCACCAATAGTTTTGTATTTGACACGTGGGGGAAATCACATCGCTTGATGAGTTGAACCACGGTAATATTACATATGCACTACATTACCGTGGTTGAACTAAATACTCGTAAGATAATCATCTTAAAATCCATCCTTGCACATATTATTGATATTTGACGAAACGTTTAGCTCAGTTTGTAGTGACCCTACTTGCTGTGTCAGCGGTCGCGAGTTCGGGTCCCGCTGGGGGCATTCATTTGTGTGATGAGCACGAATTTTAGTACTCCAGTCATGGATGTTTATATTTATAATATGTATGTATTTAAAGTTATATATGTGTAGTGTATCAACTATACACAAGCCTCGTACCTTACCATGAAACTAGATGGTGCTGTGTGGTAATGTCCCAAGTCCCAACATATTTATTTGTTTACTAGCGACTCACCTTCGCTTCGCTCGGGTTCGTCCCTAGCTTGCTTCCCAGTATAAACTTTCATCCCCATTTTCACCCCTTTAACGAATGACTTCCGGGAAAAAAGTATCCTATGTCCTTTCTAGGGTCTCAAACTATCTTTTTACCAAATTCCATCTAAATCGGTTCTGTAGATCCAGAGATTATCCCCTACAACATCACAAACTTCAAACTCGCAAACTTTTCCTCTTTATAATATTATTATAGATTATAAATTCGAACGTGGCCTTTGAGTGGAATGTGTATATTGATGTGATTGTTGCATGGATATTAGACACGTAGTTGGTATCAGATATATTAGCATAAAAGTACCTACTGAAATCTAAGCAAAGTGCGGTCAAATCGCTAGTCTTAATGGATGAAAAAATAACGTGGGAGGTCTAAAACAATATACTCTATATTTAAAACATCTAATCTAAAGTCATAGGCTATATATAAGTATATTTAAACTGTATAACCAATGAGGATATTGGACCTGAGTGGGAATCGAATTTCAGACTTTCGTCGTATAAATGATATGCAAGATATAGACAAAAATGCCTTCAAATTCTTATTCAACAGAAGAACCACCGGAAGGAATAGGTTTTTTGCTCATTAATAGTAACTTTCGTGCAAGATTCCTTTAGAAATGTCTTAGCCCAATCAAAACTAGAATGTGTACTCGATAAGGCCATGCCAGTATTCTAGACGCGTTTGTGGAGAAAGCTTGAATGGCGAATGTGATTGATTCAATAGAATTATTTATAACATGGCATTTATTTTGACATGTTGACGTTTGGAGAAACTTTTGTAAAAGACTTACATCATAAATGACATTTTAAATATACGATTATATATATATAATAAAATTCTAACTGAGCCGAATCTGTACATTAAATATTTTTGGAAAATCATATTGAAATAATCATGACTATCGATACAGAGGCCGAATCTATAGATTTTTATAATTTTTCTCAGTCTGTCTGTCTGTGACCGCATCACGAGAAAACCACTGGACAGATTTTGATGAAATTTGGTATGATGATAGCTGCTTATCCGGATCAACAAATAGGATACTTATTACTACGGGGAAATATCTCATCTCTAAGAAATCTATTTCTTAAATATTCATTTACAATTTGATATGATTTGTTATTTGTACAATCTAGAATAATAACGCAGCAATACAAACAACACCTACACGACTTACATAATATGTCTATAAGTAAAAATTTATACATATAAGTAACTTAAAACTCTCGAAAATTGTAGTATGTACTTAAAAAAAACCTAATTAATTATAAAAATCGATTTAAAATAATTACAGAAGATATCGAATAAATTCAACAGAAATATTAGGTACATAAATCCAATATTCTTATTTTTTTTAGACTTAAAACTACATCCGTCTTCAACTGATTCTAATTAAGTTTTTTTTTACAACGGTTTTTGTTCACTGTTTTTGTTTAAAATTACCTCCTATCTACTGTTGTACGTTTTTAAATACTTACTATATAGTGTTTCATGGCTTATCTCTGCGTAGGTGCTAATGTTAGGTAGGTGCTATTTTAAATTGTTTTTTTTTTTTTTGCATTAGCCTTTTTAGGAAGAAAGGCTATGTAAGATTATGCAAATTGTATATAAAAACTATTTGGGCAGAGCCGTGGTTAAACGCTAGTTTTATTATAATCTTAAATATCTGTATGGTATAGGAAACATCCTATGGTACAGGATTCTCAGGGAATTGGCAATATATGAAGTCCTTGAGTCATATTGTGTTTAGGCATATTGCAAAGATCGAACCCGCTATCTGGTGACAGCGGGTAACACACAACCATCGACATAGAGAGTGGACATATACAGCAATGTAATTTGAACCTTAAATGTAATGCTTAAAGTTATTTTCACAAAAAAAGGACCGCTCAAATGTTCAAATGCGCGCTCATTCGGTGAGGACATTTTTTGTCATTGATTGTGTATCTAGTACTTTTTTGATAAATGGTGTAGATGGAGAAAATTTTTATGCTATCTTCGCAGCTGTAACACGTTGCTAGATGGCGACACATTAACTTTTAGACCGACAATACGATCGCCAAATAAAAACTTTTTAACAAAAAAATAAAAAACGATGTCAGTGTGCTTTGCTTTGCATCGGCTGGCACCGACTTCGAAATTATTTGATTAGGTATGTATAGTAAATGAAAATTACCAATCAGTTATTTTTTTACTTTTTAGTGCTTTTGTTTGAAGTTGGTTTTTATTTTTTTGTTAAAAAGTTTTTATTTTTCCCTTTTTAGTGTAGACAGTAGTAGCAAAGTAAGAATTCTAACGTGTTAGGCTTGTCAAATCAAACAAAGCCCAAACTCAAAGTATCTATTATTAGCCGTTGAAGAGTTCCACCTATCCACCTTCTGGTCTTACTATCAGATCAGGTCAACAATACCGAACCACCGTACTATCAACGGAAATAGAAACACTTGCAAAGTTTCAAGTCGATATGACAATTAAAAGTAGGTTAAATTAATTATTAGCTATTTTTCCACCCTTAGGGGTGGTATTTTTTTTTAAATTTAAATGGGACCAATCTGGAAGTAAAACAAAAATTGTCTAAATCGGTTAATAAATGACGGAGTTCCGAGGTAACAAACATAAAAAAAAGTACAGCCGATTTGAGAACCTCCTCCTTTTTGAGGAAGTCGGTTGAAAAAACTGGGACACTAAAATATTTGAGATGGGAGAGCACACGTTCGTTTCTCTGAAATGGGGTTTTTTATGTCATAAGGTTTTATATTATTTCCAAAACAAGATGTCACATCTTGACCTCGTCCTCAAAAACGTTTATCGAAGTTTACCATTTTTGGATGTTTTGACCGTAATAATATATTAAAGTGTAAAAGTTTGCTTCTTTTGCAAATGTCAATGTTATTTATATAGGTATACTAGTGATTCACCCTCGCTCCGCTCGGGTTCGTCCCTAGTTACGTATTGACGTTTAGTGTAGATTTCTCAGAGATGAGATATTTTCCCGCAGTAAAAATTAGCCTCTATGTTGATAATAAGCTATTATCATACCAAATTTCATCAAAATCCCTCCAGTGGTTTTCCAGTGATGTGGTCACAGACAGACAGACAGTCACAGACAAAAATTCTAAAAACAATAGATCGAGAATCGGTCTCTGTATCGATAATAACGTCTATTTCAATAAGATTTTTCAAAAAATATTCAATGTACAGATTCGGCTTAGTTACAATTTTATTACCTATATGTATAGATAGATTATTTTCTTTGATAACTTTTGAAATGTGATTCCATTCACTTTTTCTAGCAGTAAATCTTTTCTTGCAATTTATACTTTAAATCGATTGCCAATTGGGATTGTTGAATGCGTTATTTTATAATGAAAGCTTTATGCTAGAATTAACATCGGGTTGCTTTTAAAAGTAACTTCCCAGAAAAAATGTCAACTAATGCTAAAACCCGACAATAATCCAATATTTCTATAACTGCCTCGGTGGTGTAGTGGCTAGCATGTTCGGCTGCACACCCGGAGGTCCTGGGTTCGAGTCCCGGGTCGGGCCAAGTTTACTTATTGAATCTTTCTGTATATTAGGCCTCAGTAACAGCCCGGAATTGGGAAGTTGGCGGTGTTTCACCCCCGTGCCTCGGAGAGTACGTAAAGCCGTCGGTCCTGCGCCTTAACTCTCACTGGTCGTGTCGAGTGGTCGTCCCACCGGAGTATGAGAGTGACAGGAATAGAGAGTGCACGTTGTGTCTGCGCGTACACGCGCTACACTATAATATCTCCTGCGCAGTTGGCTAGTCTCAGTGAGATTGGTCGCCGTGGCCGGAATCGGTCAGGAGAACATCATCATTTGTATAAAATAACTGCTAGACTTAACTGATCTTCATATATTTATCCTTACACATTTTTTTATATGTCCCATACATTAATACAGCACCATCTATTTCCATGTTAAGCTAAGAGGCTTGTGTTATGGACATCAGATAGTTGATACACTTTACATTTAGGTATAGCTTTAAATACTAACATGTTATAAATATAAAGATCCATGACTGGAGTATAAACATTCGTGCTCATCACACAAATGAATGCCTACAGCAGGACTCGAAGTCGCGACCGCTAGCACAGCAAGTAGGGTCGCTATAAACCGAGCCAAACATGTCGAACATTATAAAATTCAAATTCTCTTTGTGTTGCTAACTGGTTAGAAGTCAGATTTAAAAATAAATAAACACGTTATCTAGCTAGATTAGTACGTGTACTAAAGATCTTATATATTAATAGATAACCTATTCCATTTATGAAAAATCACGTCGCGGCCACGAGTTTGGCTGAGAGAAGTTGGTTGGTTCTTTGAGCGAAGGTGGGTCGCTAGTTACACATATTTACCAAAAAAAAGGTAGTTACAATTGATGTAGTTCGTTTAGTATAAAGTATATACGAAATAACTGATCTTACTGAACATGATAATATCAAAAAATGGTTATACACTCACTCTACATTTCTTCTGTCTGTCCGTAACTTACAGTTACAATTTGCCGTCATGACCGCTTCCCATTACGCCGATGTGATAGGTAGATAAAACTAGCTATCGCGGCTATATAGCGATGTGCGCTGAAACAAGTGCAATCATCACTGTGAAAATCTTTGTAACTTCTCCAACTTCCCATCTCGAGGCCGCTACTTGACAATTTCTTGACAGAAAAACCCAAAAAATATACTTGGCCCGATCCCAGAATCGAACACACGACCTCAAGATGTTTTGCTGAACATACTATCAACTAAACTAAGATATTCCATTTAGATACACAGCGCTTAGTGATATGAAATGAACAAATGGCAAATTCGGTCGTTGCCTCTATCATCTACAAGTAAATAAATGTAAATAATTTACAAATGAAGCTTAAGGTAGAGCCTCTTTCAACAATGACATGTAAATCAAAACAAATAACATTCATGATTATCATCATCATTTAATAATACCAATAAAACATATGCTATTTGCTGCGGATTTGTCTACTTATTTGCTAAAAAATGTCAGGGTGAAAATAATATATGGAGTTTTGATTTTTGGTCATCATAAATATGGAGGTAAGTGGAGGAGATGTGCAATTTGGGTGATGTTTCTTTTTCGAGGAATAGGTTATATTTAAGTTATTATATTAAGTCCCAAAAAGTTTTTTAGGGGGATGTCGATGTACGTTTTTTTAGATATAGACCCAGCTGAGCTTCCAAGGGCGGGATACTAGTCTATACACGTAATAAAATTCTAAATTAATCGAATCTATACATTAAATCATTTTTTGGAAAATCTTATAGTATACCTTATTATTATCGATACAGCGGCCGGATCTATAGTTTTTAGAATTTTTATCTGCCTGTCTGTCTGGAACCGCATCACGAGAAAACCAATAGACAGATTTTGATGAAATTTGTTATGATGATAGCTGGTTATCAGGGTCAACATATAGGATACTTTTTACTGCGGAAAATATATCATCTCTGAGAAATCTGCACTAAACGTTAAAACGTAAACGAGGGTGAGTCGCTGGTATCTAATAAGTTCTAATGTGATTCCTTTGATCAGTGACGTTATGATGTACGAGTATAACCTCGGCAACCTTTTGCTAGAGTCGCACAGAATATATATATATATATATATATATATATATATATATATATATATATATATATATATATATATATATATATATATATATATATATATATATATATATATATATATATATATATATATAATTGATTTATTGAATTTCATTAAAACGTCTTTCATTTATATATATTATGCACGTTATTTTTATATTTTCTTTGCACCTTAAAGTGCATAGAGACAAAATGTTTTTGTTAGTGTATTTAAGCTTAGTACACATAGTTATTTCTCGCTATAGAGCAAGATACTTGATAATAATTGAACCCAGTTATGCCAAAAACAGCCATTTTATTATAAAAAATAAAATAATTATAAAAAATAAACAATACTTATATAAATATTTTTCAATTTTAAAATAACCATAAAAACAAAACATAACCCAAATTCAACTATCGATAGAAAAATGCTTATAACTCTGTTGGTACTTTTACGCACATGGCTGTTTTTTGCATAACTCGGTCCAATTCAGCCCTTTTAACGTCCCACTGCTGGGCACTTGCCTCCATTCAATAAATTCAAGGGTTAAGGCCTAAAGGGCATTGGCCGACTTTTTTAGAAGACATATCTTTGGAAATCCAAATTGCCTTAGAATGAAATATTCAGTGATTAAAAAAAAGTTATGTTTCTGTCAAAATCTACCATTTTTCATACATGTGCATTCCTGGCTTTATAAGATATCGTTATTTATAAAGCTTAATAGTTAAGATATATCAGAGCAAACATATGTGACGAGACACTTTCAGTTTGCCATTGTCACTGTTTGGTTTGTTGTTCCGACATTATTTTTACGGTCGACTTTTTCTAAATTTTCGTTTGAAATTGACCGCTTTGCCACCGTGAGTATTGTTTATATATTAAGCAGCTTCATTTTACGAATTACGTTTTAATGTTGAGTATAGATTTCTCAGAGAAGATATTTTTCTGTAGAAAAGTATCTTATATGTTGACCCAGCTATGATCATACCAAATTTCATCAAAATCTGTCCAGTGGTTTTCTCGTGATGCGTTCTCAGACAGACAGACAGAGATAAATTCTAAAAACTATAGATTCAGCCTCTGTATCAATAATAATCACTATTTCAGTAAGATTTTCCAAAAAATATTTAAAAAGAAATTTTCTGTTTGTCTCGAAATCTCGTATTTAATGTGCGTTATGTAAGTTTTTTCGATTGGTTGTTTCTTGTAGGTTACATATTTTTTATATTTTTTATTTATTAAAGTTTAACGTCACAAATTATAAGTTGCACACAAAATCCACTCCTAAGATAAATAACGAATCTTAATTATATTTAATTTTTTGATACTTATCTTAAAGTATCATACTATTTTAACATATTATTTATATTTAGTACACAGATGGACTATGACCTAGGTGACAGAGCTAAGACATAAGTTACTACTAGACTTAAAGTATTAGGTTTTACTTGGACGCTACCAAGCGAAGTGGGGAAAAGTCGTTTGTTACTTTATAATATAACTTTAAATGCAGTCAATTTCCTTTAGTAATTTTGTTTTACATTTTGTTTATTTATAAAACTTGTTACTCCAGTACTTAAACACTGCAACATTGCACACGTATTCAAAGATACACACTCTCATAGACAAAATGAGTTCGAATAGCACTAAAGTTAATAATTTAAAGGCACTCATTGGGATTGCCACTCAGTTTATGCTTATTTATATGCTTTAATATTATATACTTGCCGTTTTCTTCGTCTCTGCTCGTGTTTTTGATTTATTAACTAGTGGCTCACCCTCGCTCCGTTCGTATTCGTCTTTAGTTACGTTTTAACGTTTAGATGTTTTATAGATTTCTCAGAGATGAGATATTTTCCCGCAGTAAAAAGTATTCTATAAGTTGACCCAAATAACCAGCTATCATCACACCAAATTATATCAAAATCTGTTCAGTGGTTTTCTCGTGATGCGTTCCCAGACAGACAGACAAACAGACAGACAGACAGACAAAAATTCTAAAAACTATAGATTCGGCCTCTGTATCGATAATAATGACTATTTCAATAAGATTTTCCAAAAAAATGTATTGTACAGATTCAATTAAGTTAGAATTTTATCATATGTATAGATTAGTAACAATATTACCTAAAGGCTAAATATAGATTAATGCTAAGTCCAGCTAGCAACCACGTGTCACCTACCAGGTTCAATGTTGATACCGTTAAGATATATATATATATATATATATATATATATATATATATATATATATATATATATATATATATATATTGATTATTATATATTGATGTTTTTTAAATAAATAGATTAGGTAGGTACCTAGTAGTATTAAAAAAACCTAACTTTTATAAACAATGGGGCAGGAAATATCACGTCATGCAATATACGAAAAGTAAGTTAATATCAGTTCATTAACCATATAAGGACAGGTTTGTGCTGCGAGAAACACGACGTATTAACCACTCAGTAAATAAATTCATCTATACATATAATAAAGTTGTAACTAAGCCGAATCTGTACATTAAATATTTTTTGGAAAATCTTATTGAAATAAACATTATTATCGATACAGAGACCGAGTTTATAGTTTTTAGAATTTTTGTCTGTCTGTCTCTGTTTGCCTGTTTGTTACCGCATCACAGAAAGACCACTGGAGGGATTTTGATGAAATTTGGTATGATTATAGCTGGTTATCCGGGTCAACATATAGGATACTTTTTACCGCGGGAAAATGTCTCATTTCTGAGAAAAAATACAAAAACTGCAATGTAAGTAATAGTATACTAATATGTAAAACCTAAGAATTTGGTTGGCGGAGCCGCGGGCAATGCTAGTTGTATATAAAAATTAAATGCACCGTTCGAGTTCATTGGCCGAATACAAAGTATTTTATATACCTACATATATATTACCTACCTAGACCTACATAGACTTTTCTAATGCCTAGACCTAAACTAAAAAACCGGTTTTCACAAATCCATCCAGCCGTTCTCAAATAATTCACGAATCAAAGATTGGCATTTCATTTTAACTTATTTAAATATTTAATTTTAGTTCAAGTTATTTCTTAATTAGGACTTCGTTCATGATTGCTAATTCTAGTTTGCATAACTTGTTATATGATTTATAGTTGAGACTTTTTAGATAGATAGATAAATACTTTATTGTACGCCACGAAGGAATATACAAAAGAAGAAATCACCAATAGTATGAATTGGTAGGCAGTGTACTTGCTACACACTAATACATACATAAATACATGCTCGTACCTGTATATATATATATATATATATATATATATATATATATATATATATATATATTACTTATTTATGTATGTAGATGAAGCTTATTAATAATTTTTAACTAGAAAACCATTCAAACATACACATTACAGGTATATTCCCTCCGGTACTTAGTGGCTTACCTGCCTTAAATAATTGTACATTTACCTCTACAATAAATCACCTTGACTAACATATTTTATGACTACGACCTCATCTACAATTTGTATAAGATTATGTTTTTTTGTTTAATTTCATAAATCTCCTTATTTCTTAACGCGAGATCATAACCTTATTTTTTTTTTATTAAAAGAGAATTAAGTACTAAAAGTAAAACCAAAACTCATATGTATAAAGACATGGACCAAAGTTTGTGGTATTAGTATACTCACTTAAAAAAAAGATTATTTATTTATTTTTACCAAATTCAAGAGATGGTATTATAATTCGGTTACAAATGATATTTTTTTTTGTATATATTACATTATTTACGCGAATTACCATAATTATTTTTCATGAGTAGGCAAAAAATTATATTAATTTAGAAATTAAAGTAATTTTAAAGCCGGAGTGGTCATTTTTTGTTAAAAAAAACAGCCGCGTAATCCTACTAATATTATAAATGCGAAAGTTTTTAAGGATGTATGGATATGTGGATGTCTGGATGTATAGGAGGACGCAAAAACTACTGAATAGATTTTAATGAAACTTTACAATAATATAGTTCGTACTTCAGAATAACACATAGGCTACCGGTTCCAGTGGGATAGATATGTTTTTGTTATTCTAGAGGCGAACCCGAGCGACGCGAGGGTGAGCCCTAATAATATATACAACTTATTGTAAGATTAATTAATAAAGAATTATTCAAAACCATTTGAGAGCACGTTGAATTCTATATTCAGGAATAGGCACACATCATTTAGTATTTTAAGTGACATCTTTTCTTCCCCAACTCTTGAGTCATTGGCAGAGATTTGTAGTCTTGTATTCTTCAGGAAACAGAATAGCTAAGCGGCACTTGCAAATATTTTCTATTTTTTTTTTTTTGTTTAGGATATAAATGCTTTAATTTTATATTATACATATTCTATCATAGTAAAACAATTAAAAATATAAAATAAACGATTAACAAACTTTCATAAACTAAATAAACCTAACCTTCTTTATATCAAATCCCATTGGCACATCGCTTGGCCCATTTTTTACGTGATTCAAATATTTACATACATAAATGTACGTAGCGGAAAACAGAATTAACATATTGTTATTCTTCAAGCATCGTTGATAATCAGCTGTTCTTTGGTACGGTCAAGGCCACAGTCGTCACGGTCCACGCGTTTGATTGCAATAGTAATGTTGGTTGGACAATGGAAATTCAATTATTATATCGAAAATTCTATTGATTGTGTAAAATAATCTTAAAATAGGTACAATTTTGTTTCTGTTTAGGTTTTAGTTCGTAAGGCATGTATGTGTATATAGGGTATAGACTATAGGGTATAGTGTATAGGGTGGTATAGAAATATTAACGATATTTTTTTTCTATTGTTTCTTTGGTGTAAAAGATCTAATCTCAAATCTCGCTTTTGATATTTTTCTTTATTTAAAACGTATTAATTTATATATTAATTATTAGTACCTGGGTGACCGAGCTTCGCTCGGAGTTTTTGGACAAAAAAAAACATTTAAAAAAAACAAACTAAGAATTTGAATAAATACAAAAAAAAAACAAAATTAACAACTTTGTGTCCGACCGGGATACGAACCCAGACACTTGTGGTTGTCAAACTTGCGTATTGGCCGCTTGACTATAATGCTTATGTCTGAGCGTGCGAAATTATCGAATATAATATTTTGCGTGGAATAATGCAAAAGGAATCATAATAATAATAAAGCTTTATTTGTTGTATACATACTTATAATTTTAAATTAAAATTACTCTTACTTAATTAACCATTTTTAACATTGTATTTTAACAGATCATATTTATAACTTATTTGATTATACTTAATTTAACTTCAATTTTTGGTTAGGGACTATTTATTAACTTATAAATTTTTAACTAATAATTTTCTAATCTAGAATTAAATTATTTTAAAAATCTTTAATATTATTTGAAATGATATTGTATATATATAAATTATCATTAATAAATAAATAAACAATCTCAATAAATTAAATCATTCAATTGAGTAAATACTAAACAT
Source organism: Brenthis hecate (assembly GCA_951806755.1). NCBI lineage: Eukaryota > Metazoa > Arthropoda > Insecta > Lepidoptera > Nymphalidae > Brenthis > Brenthis hecate. The sequence continues at coordinate 24,796,269 of OX638252.1, read as the reverse complement.
TTCACAATAATAAATATAAATAAAATTTCTTTCCATACATTAATTCTGACAATAGTTATAAATTAGGTATTCAATTTCATAATTAAATGTATTTATTTAGTAAATGTCTTTTTCATGTATAGACCCCTCTCGGTTAAAAGCCTTCTCCAAAGTAGTCCTGCATAGAGCTCTCCGTTGGAGATTATGCTTGTATGATTGCAAAGGGTTTCTTTTCAAATTTTGTTTCCAATATATAATTTGTTTCTGATATAAAGTTTATAATTTTATCTTTGTGTTCTTTTGATTTGTTGTAGGAAATGCTGATTTTAATTCTAGAAGTTTTTCTGGTGAAGATATGTATACCTTTGTTCATTGTATGTCTGTTTTCTTTGGACGGTTATGGTTGAACTCCCCCACAGTGACCGGCCGTACTGAGGGATAAAGATGAGGAGGTTCCTACTGAGTTTAATATACTGTATCTTGCTGTGTTGTTTTTAGTTGTTCCTGGTTATCATTTGTGGTTGAAAGTTAATTTTGGTTGTTGTAATATAAAGTCTTTAATATTAGCAGGTTTGGTTTTCTTTGTATGTTGTTTATTTATTAGTTTTTGTTTATAATTGAGGTAAGGCGTTTCTGAAAATACAAGCAGACTTCTTTTATTTGAGTATTGGCGAAAAGTGTTCTTATTATTATCCACAATAATTAGTTTGTCATATTTAATGAAAGCTGTTTTGCCTAGGTCTTTTTGTTTATCTTCAGTTGGGCTTGTAACTCCTTGCGTTTGTTTAAGACTTTATTTTTTCCTCTAGTTCATGATAGGATTTTTTACCTTTTTCTACTCCGAACATAACCAAGTTCTTGCGCCTAATATGTCTTTCTAAATTATTTATTGAGGTACTTTGTTCCTGGATTTTTTTCTCAAGAACTTCAATTTTTATTTCTAAGTGTTTAAATTTCTCATTTAAGTATATTATTGTTGATTGTATTTTTAATGTCTTCTTTCATTTCTAACATTTCTGTTTTCTGCTGTCTTATTTCTTGTTGCATGTTTATTAGCAACTTTTGTCCTCCATCTAAAGTGTGAAGTCGGAAGTAGAAAAGCTGATTGAAAAAGAGCACCAATTATACCTAGTTGAATTGCAATTTTATACAGAGTATTAGTTTTTGAGGTTATAAACTTATTTTAATATTTTACGCTTCCACTTCACAAATTATTTTGTTTTATTGTCATGACACACAGAAAAGATGGTTTTGCACTGATAGTATCTATATTTTATATATGTAGCAATATACTCTATGATCTATATGTTATGTTTGTCACTTTTGTATTTGTTTGGTAGGTGAATTTTGAAAAGCTCATTTGTTCTTCAACACATCTAGACTTGGTGATGTTTACATATTGCCCATAGATTTATCGATTAAAATTTCTTAAAACTATTATTAAATTAATTAAAATTTAGAATTTTTCTTTAGATTATTTCCACTTAAATATTTTAAACTTGATGTAAATACGGACACGATATTGACAGTTGCACAGTGGCGCCTCCCACCCACCAGAAGTGACAACTGACAATGCAAAAATTGTGAAAATGCAAGAGAAAACCGCATGAAAATTCGAAAACACGCGTTTTTCCAGACATAAGACTAATCTAGATCGATTTATCACCCCCGAAACCCTTTGTATACTAAATTTCATGAAAATCGTTGGAGCCGTTTTCGAGATTCAGATTATATATTGATATATATATATACATATATATATACAAGAATAGCTCGTTTAAATATATAAGATATATATATTAATTATTTAGAGGTAGCTCGAAAACATTTTAGGTACACTAATTTTGAAGTTAAAAAAATTATGAGTGACGTTTAGAAATTAAAATATCGACTTGAAATTTTCAGAATCAAAATCTTTTTAATCTAGAAAATAATAAAATAGCGACCCAAAAAAAACAATAAACAAAGTTTATTGACCATTCCATTATTTTTACCATTATTTTTTAAGGATGCCCTTAAAACGAAAAATTAACATATTTTCATACGAGACACGAAAAAAAATGTCGGTTTCTTTGCGCCACCCTAATGTGTAAGTAAAAATATTTTTCCTTATAGAACGTTGCCATTTTTTTATGTGTAAAAATCAAATAATAATAATAAAAATAAAAAAGGATAAGTATATATATATATATATATTATATATATATATATATATATATATATATAATACGTATTATATATGCATATATTAATATTGTGTATATTATTATTTTTTACTTATTTTATGCATTTATTTACATTTATTATAACAGTTTCAATATGTTGGAATTTACTGTACATTCTGTGCCACCTAAGATAAAAAATCTTTTAAGATAATGAAAACAATTTAAATATAAATATTGTTTGAATTCTATTGAACTTAGAAATTCGCTAAAATTAAAAAGTACTAAAATAATTCAATAAGAATAAGAAAAATCCCTATATTTCTCTAAAAATTAGATTATATTCAGCCTTTTTTAACGTCCCACTGCAGGGCACGGCCCTCCCTTCAATACGACGGGGATCAGGCCATAGTCCACCCACGCTGGCCAAGTGCGGGTTGGCGGACTTCACATGTCTTTTGAAAACTTACTAAGTTCTCTCAGACATGCAGTTTCGTCACGATGTTTCCCTTCACCGTTAAGACAAGTGGTAATCATGTTGGAAATGATTCGCACATGAAAATATCAGAGGTGCGAGACCTGGGATTTGAACTCGCTTCACTCAGTTTCCCAAGCGAGCGCGTCACCACTGGGCTACCACTGCCTTTTTAGATTGTTAAACATTAATTTAAATAATCATTTCTATTTGGTCAAGACCTACTCCAGAGAATGCCAGTTGTCTCTATCACTAAACCTAGCTATATTTATAAGTATGATACAAATCTTACACAACTTTACTCTCCTCTTATTCTACTTTTCCCTCTTTCTCTTCAGAAAAGCTTAGACAACGATGAGTCATTGAGCTTTTAATCATGTTTAAGGAAATATAATGAATACGTTAATGAGCACACACTAGTGCTTCAGTCCATAATCTGTTTTAACCGACTTCCAAATAAGAACAGCTTTTATGTTCTTTTTAAGTACTTTTAAGAAATCAGATTTTTTCATTTTTTAAAGTTTTTTTGTGTATTAAAATAACTAATTTTGGTACTCAAATCATCAATTCAAATGAACAGTTTTTATAATATCATCATGTCACAGTTGCTTTTTTCGGAGACTATTGGTATGATTTCATGTAAATTATATTTTTAATTTTGGTAATTAAATTTTGTTTGTGTGGTGGACACAAAAATAATTTCATTACAAAAATTAAAATAATAAGTGTAAATAATAAAAATATATGTAAAAGTATGTAAAAAATTAAGTCCGTAGAAGTGTGTTGATTGAATAAGTTAATGCTTAAAAACAGACGCATCGGAGCTCGACTTTCCGATTTTACTATATAGTTGCACAATATCCTTATTTTTTTCTTATTTTGTCCCACAGTTGTACTAAATATTTTACATAACTAGCGGCTTACCTTCGTTCCGCTCGTGCGGTTCTCTAAAGTGCCAAACATTAAAATATATGTTACTTCAGGTACTTCTTTCCCTCCCCAACGTGCATTAATCTGTTTGTGGCGTGGTGGATCGGAGGGGGAAGGGGGGGAGGGGGGGGGGTTCCAGCCAGGCGCGAAGTTCACTGGGAGGTGGCAAACTCTACGTATAAATTATATTACTGTAAAGTTTCATCACAATCCGCTCAGTAGTTTTTACGTAAAAGATTAACAAGCAATTATCTTCATTAATTTTCGTGCTTACAATATTACTAGTAGGAAGTAGGCATCCGCTAAGGACGGATTTTTAAAGGGGTGAAACGAGGATTCTGAATTTGAATGGACAAAAGCTAGTTATCAATAAAAACGTTTATCTTTTTAATCTATCTATACATATAATAAAATTCTAACTAAGTCAAATCTGTACATTAAATATTTTTAAGAAAATCTTATTGAAATAGACATTATTATCGATACAGAGGCCGAATCGATCGCGGGAAAAGATCTCATTTCTGAGAAAAATACAAAAACTGCTTTGTAAGAGTATACTAATATGTAAAACCTAAGAATTTGGTTCTTGATCATCTGAACGCGGGCGGAGCCGCGGGCAATGCTAGTTTCAAATAAAGATAATTTCAATTTTGCTACCATCCTTAAAACTCGCCTCGTTAAAATGGTATTATAAGATTTAAATTGTTCTTATTACAGATGGGCTGCGCTAAAATCTTTGGAGCACTACGGCGTTGTAAGCAGTTAGAAAATGGTGACAATTCCACCCTCTTGGACCGGTGTCTGGGTCTCTTGGATCTGACAGCTTTAGGGGTTGGCAGTACCCTGGGTTTAGGGGTGTATGTGTTGGCGGGTGCAGTCGCGAAGACCGTGGCGGGACCTGCTGTGACCTTGAGTTTTCTAGTCGCCGCCATTGCTTCGGCTTTTGCTGGTGAGAAGACATATTTTTATTTGGTTAATTCAAAATAATGATCAAAGCGTATTTAATTTTTACTTTTCTTTTTAATTGGTGTGATCCTTAAATCTTGCTCTTACTGTAATAAAAGTAGCCTAAGTTACTCCTTATCAACTACCTATCAGTGAAAATACCTTCAAAATCGGCCCAGCCGTTTCGGACAGACAGACAGACAAAAAAATTAAAAATTGTGTTTTTCTTAAGTACGTGTTTGTACGTGTGTTTTTCATAAGTACCATATATTATTTCCATGAACGAAGTGACTTATTCGTTCATGATTATTTCATATGCATTTAGTAAAACGCTGTTATTTTGACATTACAAACAGACACTTCAATTTTATTTATCTGTAGGTATAGATAATATTCGAACTAGTGCCCCGCTCAGTACATCAATAAAAGTAACCTTATTGCTAATCCAGACTTAATGAGTTGACTCTATTTTGAATTTTTCTCTGTTTAGCCGTTACAACATGAAAATATAATGTAATTGAATAATTGTATTATTAAGTGATTGATATATAGTATCTATTACATAGGACAGCGAAAATCCTTGAGCTAAAGAGCAATAGATTACAAAATAACATATTATAAATATCTGTTTTTCCTTTCATACTGTTAAGGTTGCGTTCACAAATAGAAATGTCGATAGGTAGCCACTAACCAATTCATATACTTTAAAATTTTAATTGAATTTTAAGATTTGCAATATAAAATATTCTAAGTATAATATTTATTAGTTTAAAGTGAAGGAGTAATGAAATTTAAGATAAATGAAAAGTGCAGCATTGAGTGTCCCCTTTAGCTTATAAACTTTATATTTCGAATAATCTAATATTTATAAAAATACTAGCCGAACCACTCTCGCTGCGTTCGGGTTCATTCCTAGGTACGTTTTAACGGTTAGTACGGAATAGATAGACTACATAGGTATGATGAGTTGTTGCGGGTTGTATTATATTGTGTTTTCCCGTGGGAATGAGATGATCTACCGCGTTAAAAAGCAAACTAGATCCCGGAACTATCTCCCCACAAAAAATCATGCCAATCCCTCGCTCTGTTTCGACGTGAAAAAAGATCAAACAAACAAACAAACAAACAAACAAACAAATAATTAAACAAACACACTTTCACATTTATTATATTAAGTATGGATTTTAGCACATTTATATATTTACAGTTTTTTCTATGCTTGTACTATATCCTAATAAAATTTTATTTATACTTGCTATTTTAACTACGAGTAGGAATAATGCACTAAGAGTTTTGTTTCATATTAACTACTTACGAGTTCAATTTATAGTTGAGCTTGTACGGAATGCAGTCCATCTTTTTTTGATATTTTACAGTTTTCTTATAATAATAGCGGTTCACATGGGATACCTAACTTCCAAATTCCATTTAAGTATATAGTAACAATAGTATCCAACTAAAATGAATGGGACAGACGGACATGTCGAAATTATAAGGGTTCCTGGCTTTTGCCTTTAGAACACGAAATCCTAAAATGAACATGGAATAAACAAAATAAACATTCTCACATCACCTTGAAGTACAAATTACATGCCACTTAAATTATTTTATCTCCGTCTAGTACTTGCATACATTTAAATAGTTTGTTTTGATTTATTGTTAAACTTATGCACCATACACCTAAATAGGGATTCGATTTCCGAGCAGTGTAATAAAGAGACTAATGAGATGAGGAAGACTAAATGGTCCTCCATAGCTTCTACTTCTCTACTATTAAAGCGAAAATTTGTATGTGTAGGTATGTAATATGTATGTTTGATACATGAACGAATTAGTGGTTAATTCGTTCATGGTTTGGTACTTTGTCACGCTACACTATAACCTAAAGTAATACATAGGCACTGTTGCTGATATTTTTGTATCAAAAAGTCCCCTAGAGATGCACGCGAGTGAGACGAGGATAAGTATCTATCTTAGCACCTCTAGGTAAATTTCTAAAAAAATAATGAAATGTCTAAGAAATCTATTGTTAATTGTAACGCCGGCGTGTCCGCGGTCGTTGAGGGAATATTTAGTTCAATAATGCATCTACCATACATTAATATTTCTGGATAATCTATTAAAACACTTGTATTTTTTTCATTTTCTAGTAGCTCTAGTAATTGTACAACATCATAAAATAAAATATGTGGGGACATTAACACACAGCGCCATCTAGTTCCATGGTAAGCTACGAGGCCTGTGTTATGGATACCAGATAGATGATACACTACACATATATAACTTTAAATACATACACATTATAAATATAAACACCCATGACTGGAGTGCAAACATTCGTGCTCATCACACAAATAAATGATCCAGCGGGACTCGAACCCGCAACCACTGACACAGCAAGTAGGATCACTACAAACTGAGCCAAACATGTCGTCAAATTATATTGTCTAAGCCCCGAGATTATATTCTTATCAAACAATTTGTTATCAGTGAACGCTGCAGACAATATGTCACATTTTTCTACTAAGTTTTATTCTTATCAGAGACCACTTCGCGTTTTGCAGATTTCAACTACTTTCCGCATATCTTAGCAACTTATGCAGCAATATTTTAATCTATCTGTACATATAATAAAATTCAAACTGAGTCGAATCTGAACATTCAATGTTTTTTTGGAAAATCTTGTTGAAATAGCCATTATTAGCGATACAGAGGCCGAATCTATAGTTTTTAGAATTTTTGTTTATGGCTAGGAAGGACGGAACGCGTGCGAATTTAGGTATTTCCTTCGTATTATTAAAACAAATATACATTTTGAAAATGTAAAGTGTATACGTTATAGAAAACTTATAGTTTTGTTATTATTAAAAAACTGATGAACTTCCTTGAATTATTTACGCTGCACTAAAAGTTTATTTTGTTTTTTAGAGATCATTTTGGATTTTTTTCTATCGAGGAAACTGCAAGTAATCGTGTTTCTAAAGTGTATGATTTATAGAATAAATCCTTAAATATCCTACATATTAATTGCATAATTAAAGTTTTAGTAATAACAATACAGCAAGGGATCAAACGAACGCAATTTTTTCGTAATTGCCTCGGTGTGTTCTTAAATATATAAAAGTTAAAAGCGGATACAGATAAATTCATATTTCAGCATTAATTTTGGAGGTAATTGAAATAAATATTATGTAATAGACATTTTGAATAAAACTTTGACTTTTTGAATTTATTTTGTAATTTTGTAGGTAGACTGTATGTTACAACTGTACGCCTTTGAGACGTCTAAAACTTTAGTCTCTCCCGTCACCATGATAAAAAAATACGAAATGTCGTGAACCAGAAATCAAAATAAGTTCGTGAAAAAATCCAAAAAGGTAGTATTATTTAAAAATGTCAAATATTCGCGTAAATCTAAGATAGTATTAAGTAAATTGGGAGTTTATAATACTTGAAGAACCAGACGGGAAGGTTGAGCCTCGCAAGTGTGCCAGTTGGTCAGTGACAAACAACTTCGACTTCGACTTAAACTTTTTCCTCAAAACAAAATTATGGCATTATAATACTTAGATTACTTAGATTTACGAGAATATTTGACATCTATACATACTCGTATAATAAAATTGTAACTAAATCGAATCTGTACATTAAATATTTTTTGGAAAATCTTATTGAAATAAACATTATTATCGATACAGAAGCCGAATCTATAATTTTTAGAATTTTCGTCTGTCTGTCTGTATGTTACCGCATCACAGAAAAACCACTGGAGGGATTTTGATGAAATTTGGTATGGTGATAGCTGGTTATCCGGGTCAACATATAGGATACCTCTTACCGCGGGAAAATGTCTCATTCCTGAGAAAAAATACAAAAACTGCAATGTAAGAGTATACTAATATGTAAAACCTAAGAATTTGGTTTTTGATCATCTGAACGCTGGCGGCGCCGCGGGCAATGCTAGTTTTAGAAATAAAATTATCATTTCGGTTTTTTTCGCGGATTTATTTTTATTTTTGGTTGCGATGTATCGATACTTTACAGCCCCGTGATTATGGAATTTCGATGCAAAAAGTAAGGGATGCGAAGCGAAGATATGTTACTAATGACATTAAAATTTTGGATTTTTAGTGATAATCCGATTTACTTACTCACCATCCACTTGCTCACTATCCTGTTCGCAGGTTGAATGTAAATGAGGCATGAAAAACGGTTAATGTGTGACGTCACGCTTAACGTACCATATACAGAATTCGTTGGCTCAATATTACAAGGTTCTATGTTACAATTGTAGTACTTATTTAGTTATTAATGCTACAAGGTTCTATGTGTCATTAGCTACAGTTTTGCAAAAACAAACCACTAGATAGCGGCACTTTAGCTACAAAATATTCATTTTTACATAGTTCTATGTTGTTTTTTTTTTACGATAAAAAATAACGAAGTTCTATGTAAAAATTACTAAACTTCATTAAAATTAACATAGAACTTTGTAATAGTGAGCCAACGAATTATGTATGTATGTATGTACAGGTAGTCCGGTACCTGGGCGACCGAGCCTTGCTCGTCTTTTTGTAAAATCGTGTTTTGACGTGAAACGTCTATCTTTTCGGAATAAGGGACTTTCTGCTGTGACCATAATTATTGTAAAGCATTCGAAACATCGGGAATCAAAATTCTAAATAAGTCCGCGAAAAGACTCAAGACATCGTTTTATTTAAAACGAAAGAATTTATATACACTGCCTATTCATTCAGTAGGTATAGTATTAAAACAATTAGAACAAACTCAATTATGTTTTCATTCCAATCTTTAACAATAAAAGCGATCGGTTGAAATAGACGTTTCAATTGTGCCCCGACGCAGCACCACCTGATGTTTTGCGGAAAAAATGTAAAAATTGCGTTTATTTCTTAAAACATACATATTATAATAAACTTAAAAAGTAAAACCTTATCTATATACAAAATTTGATGCAAATCGATATAGCCGTTTTCGAGATACACGAAATAAATGTATATATGTACATATACAAGAATCGCTCATTTAATATTATAGATTACTTGTACTGTAACAGCAGTGTTAGTATTTATAACTATTATAGCAATATGGCAAGATAAGCTTGGTTATAAACTCATTATTAGTGTCCAGCTTTGTGTGACCTCTCTGTTATAGAGAGTCGAGTGCTGTAAAGAGCTCAATATGTATGGTTCTAGTGACCCTATGTCGTTTAACTTGACTTATATGCTTATACTAGCGAATCACCCTCGCTCCGCTCGGGTTCGTCCCGAGTCGTCTTACGAATTTTAAGAATGTGAAAAAAATCTAATTTTTAAAACTCGAAAAAAATTAGTAATTATGGAAGGCCCACTACTGGACTAAGCTTAAAAGTTGCATGATGGATAATGGATATGGGTTTTAAAAATTATCGACCATTTTCAAAAAAAACGAAGGATACATACACATTTTAAAAACACGATTGAAAACTTAGATTCCAAAGTCTCAATTAAAACATTTAAAAAAATTGTTTTATTTTTTTTTATGTAAAAGTCATTCAAAAATAAAAATATTAAAAAAAATTAAACTTCGACCATCATTAAGAAAGTTATGAGCAAAAAAAACAAAAAACAACGGTTTTTTTTGAAAATTCGATGTTTTTGAACCAGTAATCAAAAAAGATTCAAAATTTACCAGGATGTCTCATTTGTGAGATACTAAAAGATACAAATATTAAAAAAAATCAAAAATTTTCAAACCGTCCGATTTGGCGTGAAATGCCCATATGTAGGTTATATATACCGCTCGTATATCTTTAAAAAATAGGTTAGAAAATGAAAAAATATTTATTACTGAACGGTACCTAGTATCAAAAAATATCGCATTCAAACAAACTAACTCATTATTTATTAGCTTTATAAATTAGTATCTGATGTTCTTAACTGCCTCGGTGGTGTAGTGGCTAGCATGTACGGCTGCACACCCGGAGGTCCTGGGTTCGAGTCCCGGTTCGGGTCAAGTTTAGTTATCGAGTCTTTCTGTATATTAAGCCTCAGTAACAGCCCGGAGTTGGGAAGTTGGCGGTGTTTCACCCCCGTGCCTCGGAGAGCACGTAAAGCCGTCGGTCCTGCGCCTTAACTCTCACTGGTCGTGTCGAGTGGTCGTCTCACCGGAGTATGAGAGTGACAGGAATAGAGAGTGCACGTTGTGTCTGCGCGTACACTTGTGCACTATAATATCTCCTGCGCAGTTGGCTAGTCTCAATGAGATTGGCCGCCGTGGCCGGAATCGGTCAGGAGAACATCATCTGATGTTGATACGTATTTATCTCATAGAATTTTATATCAGTAGTGCAGTAAAATGCATATTAGAAGTACATAATACGATAATCTTTCTTTTTATCTAACTAGCGACTCACCCTCGCTTCGCTCGGGTTCGCCCCTAGGTCGATTCCCCATACAAACTTTAATCCCCATTTTTACCTCCTTAAGGGATGATTTCCGGGATAAAAAGTATCCTATGTCCTTACCAGGGTCTCAAACTATCTTCTTACTAAATTTCATCTAAATAGGTCTCGTAGATCCAGAGATCACCCGCTACAACGTCACAAACTCACAAACCCACAAACTCACAAACTTTACCTCTTTATAATATTATTAGTATAGATATAGAAATCGGATTTCTAATTCATTGATATGAACGATCAGATTTTATGCTTAAGTGTACTGTAACTAGCAGAACCCGAAGCCTCGCTCGCGCGAAAACTACAAAAAAACTTTAAAAAGGTAGGTTTCAAACAAACTTTCCTTTCCTCTATTTTGCCCCCTTATGGAATGAATTTCGAAAAATGTTAAAACACGCATTTATTTAATTGTATTGAAGAGCATTAATACCAAGTTTCGAGTAATTCTGATCATAAATACTTTTTTGGGTTGTATTATAACGTGTTTTCCCGTGCGAATGAGATAATCTCCCGCTCTAAAAAGTAGCCTATGTCACTCTCCAGCCCTCCAACTATCTCCACATAAGCAATCGCGCCAATCCGTGAATGCTTTGACGTGAAAGAAGGACAAATATTAGTATGGACATGGATGTATACTTCTACTATCATTTCCAAGGCTAATAAAATATTTATAATTTATTTGCATAAAGAGATTGTGTTGACAACATTTGTGATTTAGGTCCCATTTTAAAAAAGTTATTTTTGCTTGTATCTATACAATACAGACCCCTCTCTTCCATAACAAAACGTATAGATATTTATTTCATACAAGTTAATACTTAATAAACTTAAGCGTAAGCTCATTCGCATACATCTAGATGCAAAATAATAGGTATATTATAAGTCTTTCAAAATGTACATACTAATTAAAATTCAAAGGTCCGCGCCGAAAGAAGGCCAGTACCACTCCTGCATCCAGTTTCCTCTGATTTTTATTATTATTTCCCGTTATAAAATAACGCTATCGTATTAATAACCCCAAAACACGCGTAATCAAAACCAATAAAAATTGCCTTAAGCGTGAATCAAATCTGCATACGTGTATAGAGTATAGACAATGCCAAGAAATTGTAAGTTTTAACCACTGCGTCATAAGTGTAAATGAAGAAAAAAAATATTTTTTTGCCAGCAAAAATATTTTTTTTTCATAGCAACCTACTCAGGCAAAACCACTGAGAGTTGCTGTCCAAAAAAATGTCTATGTATGTATGTTTGTTATTACAAGGCCTCGGACTCGAGCTCTTATAATTTCTGCAGAACCAAACAATAGCGCGATTCAATATACTACTAATGCCATCTATCGTGATCACTACGTATATTGTATTTCCTTGAAGTATCAGGAAAATTAAATTTAAAGATTACAACGTTAGGTTTATTTTTGTCTCGATGCGAATAGGAAAGTATACTCGTCTCTCGCTCGCATGACGCATACTTTGCATGCGATCAAATCGTACAGAAACAACGGTCATTATACTTCATTGCTTCGTCAGTTATAGCGGATTCGACTCCTGTGCCGTGTAAATTAATTTATGTATTGATATCTTTAATCATGACAAACAGAAATTTCAAACATAGATATATCATATAAGGATTTTTGTCATTTCGATACAACTTTTAAAATGTCTACTTATAGACGATTGTAGAATGTGATCTTGTTTTGTGATCTTATCTAACACCCAGTTATCTAAGAAAGAACATTTTAGTGTATCAACTATCTGGTATCCTTAACACAGGCCTCGTAGCTTACCATGCAACTAGATGGTGCTGTCAGCTATGTGTTAATGTATCGACATATTTTGAAATTACAAAAAAAAATCACCTTCATTTAAATCACACGCATATTCCCTATTGAATTGGACAGTGACAGTTTTATCACAGGATACAACAGTAGTTCTAACAGTACAAAGATAGATAAACAAAACGATGCGATACCGTATCCAATAGGTCACTCTTAACTCTGTCAATAGTGAGTTGATCGATATACTAATATATTAAAACAATATTGTTAGTCATATAAATACATATACTTATGTGGATTTTACGACACTGCTTTATATGTGTTGGCAATTTTGCGATTAACCTTTCAATTAATCTTTATTTTGAATAATATCTTTATTTCTTGACGAAGACTGAAATTAAAGAACAATTTAGAATATTAGTCTGTTTGTTTGTACGTCACACTAAATCGCATTACGAATATTTTTTCTTAAAAAAAAACGACAAAAGTCGTAGTGGTAGGAGAGGGTCTCAAGTTAGAACTCAAGCCCGTACCTACTACAAGCTGTGATCCAATATATGTACATATATCTAACGGTCCCTATTCTATTTATTAAAAATTGCAAAAAATACCCAATACTCAACAGGTCTATTTATGTACTTGGACAGGACACGCGGATGTTTTATTTATTTATTTATTTTTTGTCGGGCCATTAACACACCGCACCATCTATGTAGTTCCACGGTAAGCTACGAGGCTTGTGTTATGGATACCAGATAGTTGATACACTACACATATATAACTTTAAATACATACACATTATAAATATCAACACCCCTGACTGGAGTACAAACATTCGTTCTCATCACACAAATGAATGCCCCTAGCGGGACTCGAACCCGCGACCGCTGGCACAGCAAGCAGGGTTACTACAAACTGAGCCAAACGTGTCGTCAAATGATGTGTACCTAGATCGCGGCACAGTTATAAAAAATCAATGTCCCACTGTTGGGCACCGGCCTTTCTTAAATGAATGAGAGCAGTCCACCAACACTCTGACCACTAGGTATAGCTGGCTGTACACGTCTTTCGAAAATTCGTTATATTCTTTAAGAAATACAAGATTTCTTACTATCTGTCTCTTAATCTATTGTACTCTCGATCTCGTTCTCGGGAGTATCTATCTATCCTCAAACACATTCGCGAGTTAACTATAGACCTAAAATTATAAATACACATGACGATATTATATCAAAAGTAATCGTAAATGATTCTATGTATTTATTTACTAAATAATCGATTCTAAGTTACAAAATAGCGATAAAACTAATCTGCTTCAAATTTCATTATCTAATGCCACTTCACATAATCTCACCTGACGAAATGTTTAATGTATAGTACAAACAAAATGTCGATCCTAGAAAGATAACGTCATATTGATATATGAAACTTATTCTATGCTAACATGTATTCGCATCGCTTAGGTACATCTCTGGTTTTCCCTCCCGATGCTCATTAGCGTCCGGCAATCCAGCCGGGCGTAAAGCAAAGATACACAATGAGGTAGCCCACTTCGGTGGGCGGTGTTCTCCTGGTACTTCTCTGACATCAGAGTGGACCGTGGGAGTAACACCATGGTTCAGCCGTCTGGGCGTCGTGGTTGAGTACGTACATGATCCTGCGACACCCCATTAAGATGGTTCTGTTGAGTTTTAGTGGGTAGTGTTGGCTGTTCTTGTTGGTGGATAGCCACCTGTATGTATGCGGGTGGTATGCGCAGGATTGCTTATATTATGTACTTACTTACTTTTTTGAATGGCTTATATTCCCTTCATGTGTAACCTATTAAAGTAATTAATTCTTTTAGATTTTAGCCGTACGTCTAAGTGTCATATGGAATTTACACTATTTAAATATGTGAAATCCTGATGACAATATATCGTGACACCAACATGATTAGGATGGAGCCAAGACGTGGACAGTGGAATTCTTAAATGGCTAAACTAAAAACTTTTCTGTTTGACCTCATTTGATTAGTTATGACGAGTCCCATTCAAAAGTCTTATAAAAAACTTGTTTTAAATATATTTTTAAACTACAATTACCTACTATTATTTTAGCAAACTATTGCAAGTAAAAACTAGCATATAATATGAGTTTTTGTTGCAGGTCTCTGTTACGCAGAATTTGCAGCCCGAGTCCCAAAAGCTGGTTCAGCATACGTATACAGCTATGTCAGTGTGGGGGAGTTCATAGCTTTCACCATAGGATGGAACCTTATCTTAGAATACGTGATAGGGACAGCGAGCGTCGCTAAAGGCATGGCAAACTATATAGACAGCCTCTGTAACAACTCCATGGCCAATACGATGGTTCAGATTGCACCTATCAACATATCATTCTTAGCAAATTACCCGGATTTCTTCGCTTTTGCCTTAGTGCTAATGATTACCAGTGAGTATTTTTCAATTTACCAGTGAATAAAAATATTATTATTTTTTATACTTACTTACTACTAATTAACATTAAAATATTATTCTATTAAATATAGATCAAATAGTGTTAAAAATTGTAAAGTATAAAAAAAAATGGTTAATTATTAATACTTATTATTTAAGTATTAATAAGTATTAAAAATTAACAAAATAATAATTTATTTAAGCGTTGATCTTGAAATGATTTATTTGTATTATATACTAGCTAAAGTCCGCGTGTCCACTCGTATACTTATGTAAACTATTCAGTCTCAAGTTCGATGGCGCGACATAGCCTATAATAATCAATAAATAGATTCAAAAATTTTTGGTGTTGTTATTAGCTGTTAGTTTGTAGAGATATGCACGTTAAAACAACCAAAAAAATATATTCTACTACATATCAATTGGCAGTGGTAGCCCAGTGGTAACGCGCTCCCTTGGGAAATCGAGTAAAGTGAGTTCAAATCCCGGGTCTCGTCAACAGTGTGGATCATTTCCAACATGATTACCACTTGTCTAACGGTGAAGGAAAACATCGTGAGGAAACCTGCATGTCTGAGAGAATCTAGCATGTTTCCTAAAGACGTGTGAAGACCGCCAACCCGCACTTGGCCAGCGTGATGGACAACGGCTTGATCCTCTCGTATCGAAGAGAGGCCCGTGCCCAGCAGTGAGATGTTAATAAAAGGGCTGAATACATACATATATACATACATACATATAAGTATAGATACATATTTGATTTATGATAAAAATTTTTAATTATCTATTAAAACAACTTAAAATAAAATTTTAACTGTGGATTTACGAAAGCAGTGGTTCTACTTTCGTTTGTTTCGTTGCTGGTAGTTTTATGAACTAGTAATATTGCATATAAATTACCGTGAAATAGAAGTTCTTACAGTAATGCGTGGAAACATGACTTCATAATAAGTGCATACACGTTACTACATACAAAGTATACCAATACTAAAGAATACCTCTAAGAATATAATCTATTCTGTAATATACAATATTTGCCACTTTCATACATATGTGTTAATTGAATACAGTCCAGTAGGTAATTAAATTGTATTATTATTATTAATTTTTATTACTTTTGTATATATTTACTAGCATAACGCGGCTTCGCTCGCGATAAAACCACGACAAAACCTCTAAAAAGGTAGGTTTTCTACAAACTTTCATCCCCTGTTTAAACCCATATGGGATGAATTTCAAAAAATGCTAAAACGCGTATTTATTTAATTATATTGAAGAGCATTAATACCAAGTTTCAAGAAATTCTGATCATACAATTATTTTAGATTGTATTATAACGTGTTTTCCCGTGGGAGTGAGATAATTTTCCGCGGTAAAAAAAGAGCCTATATCACTCTCCAGCTCTCCAACTATGCCCACACAAAAAATCACGCCAATTCGTCACTCTGTGTTGACATGAAAGAAGGACAAACATACAAACAAACAAACATACATACATACTTTCACATTTATAATATTAGTATGGATTATACATTATATACATATTATTTATTAAACAAATTAATAAACCATATTAGATTATGCTACTAAATTTGTTTTATATAACTATATCATTCAGCCATTTTAACGTCCCACTGCTGGGGGTGGGCATCCCTTCAGTACGAGGGGGATCAGGCTATAGTCCACCACGCTGGCCAAGTGCGGGCGGACTGAGCATGTCTCTCAAAAACTAGACAGATTCTCTTAGAGATTAAGATTTTCTCACACTAATACTATATCATATTTTAATAATTTAGTATGTATTCTACGTTTTTAACTCAAAAAGGTGAAACCCCTAACAATAAATCAACTACTCGTATGTTACTAAGGCAAAATTAAATTTAAACAATCATGGTATTGGCCTAAAATTAAAAATTATCAAGTGTAGTATAAAGATAATATTTATTTAGAAAGTAAACAAACTATTCTTGTATATATATTTTATTTCGTGTATCTCAGAAACGGCAATAACGATTTGGATCAAATTTTATATTTAGATAAGATTTCTTCTATATAGCTGTATCTTCTCAAAAAACACACTTTTAAGAAAGAAATATTTATCTTTTACGAACAAAACCGAGCGAAGTTCGTTAGCCCAAGTATTATTATTTCAAGAAAGGCGTATTTATTACCATAACTAGTTACATTTTAAAGTTTAATACCTATAGATTTCTCAAAGATATGATGTTTTCCCGCAGTAAAATGTATACTTTATGTTAGACCCGGATAGACCAGCTATAATCATATCAACTTTTATTAAAATCTGTCCAGTAGGTTTTTTCGTGATGCAGCCACAGACAAACAGACAAAAATTCTAAAAACTATAGATTCGGCTTCTGAATCAATAATAATGTCTATTTTTTAATAAAACTATCTTTTCGGATTATTTCGCGGATTTATTTGGATTTTTGGGTCCCAACGTTTCGAATGCTTTACAGCAATCATGGTCACCAAACGTCGGGAACCAAAATCAAAATAAATCCGCGAAATTATCCGAAAAGATAGTTTTATTTAAAATATCAAATATTCGTGTAAATCTAAGAAAGTAATAATGTCTATTTCAATGAGATTTTCCAAAAACATATTTAATGTACAGATTCGGCTTAGTTACAATTCTATTATATGTATAGATTCTAGAGTAATATATTCCTACCAGCTCATATTGGTACCTATACAAAATAAAAACAAATCGTGAAAACTTGTTGACCTTAAACACTTCTATCTCTTTCTTTCAGTCCTGCTAAGCATAGGTGTGAGAGAGTCGACTAAATTGAACAACGTTTTCACCGCACTCAACTTGGCGACGGTGGTGATAGTGGTTATAGCAGGTGCTACAAAGAGTGAGTATTTTATTTCTCACCATATAAAAAAAAAAGCATGAAAAAGGTACATTACTTCCTTGTAGTGATTACAACATGTAGAATAACAATTATATTGCATATTTGGCGATTTTCATTGTCATGTTTATATTCATTTTACCCAATGCAGTAATCGAACCCAGGTCTTCTGATATGGAAAGTGACAAAGTTATAGTCTTATACACTACTAGGTTTCACTAGTATATATATGATGTAGATATGTACATACCATAACTGCTAATTGTTCATACACAGGCAGATCGGGATGTGTTGGATTCGAGTCTGAGAGTATCTTTTACGGTCAAATTTTTTTTATTGCAGAATGTAATTAATATATTATATGAAGTTAAAGTGGCAGAAACATCCAATTTATTAATCATAATGAAGGGTAGTAGCATGATGATATATAGCCTATATAGCCTTCCTTAATAAACGGGCTATCTAATGCAACAAGAATTTTTCAAATTGGATTAGTAGTTCCTGAGATTAGCGCGTTCTAGCAAACAAACAAAAAAACAAACAAACAAACAAACAAACAAACAAACAAACAAACAAACAAACAAACAAACAAACAAACAAACAAACAAACAAACAAACAAACAAACAAACAAACAAACTTTAATAGACAAATCTGCACATATGATAATTAAATATTTAAAGTAGGTACTTACATAGAGTATCTTAAATTGCAAAGCATTTTTAAAAACCTCTTGAATTTTTTACCACCGGTTTAAAATATACTTCGGCACTGTTAGACCGTTATTATAATAACAAAATATTTTTAATTTATTATTATTACTATAAACGAATGGACACGTTTTAAACCGTTTTTATGTATAGATTTTCAGTTACGAGTAAACCACGTATACACTATACATAGTTAATAGTTATGTATACCTTTACATAAGATTGCGTATTACAATAAATATTCTGTATTCATCAATAATACCTTTTTTTTTGGGACATTAACAAACATCATTATCTAATTCCATGGTAACCTACGAGGCCTATTTATGGATACCAGATAGTTGATACACTACACATATACAACTTTAAATGCATACATATTATAAATATAAACACCCATGACTGGAGTACAAAAACATTCGTGCTCATCACACAAATGAATGTCCCCAGCGGGACTCGAACCCGCCACCGCTGGCACAGCAAGTACTACAAACTGAACCAAAACGTGTCGTCATCTAACCTGAATATATAATTTGAATTGTGAATACACACAACTATAACTGTGAATACACACATTGTTTTATTTTTTTTTTTTTTTTTTTTTTATCAGGACATTAACACACAGCGCCATCTAGTTCCATGGTAAGCTACGAGGCTTGTGTTATGGATACCAGATAGTTGATACATTATACATATATAACTTTAAATACATACATATTATAAATATAAACACCCATGACTGGAGTACAAACATTCGTGCTCATCACACAAACATATGCCGCCAGCGGGACTCGAACCCGCGACCTCTGGCGCAGCAAGTAGGGTCACTACAAACTGAGCCAAACGTGTCGTCGAATTTTAATATCTTTATTATGATGATGATGAATTTATTATTCTTTTGTGTAAAATAATGCTTGACGTAAGTATTAGTTAGTAGTTTTTTGTCAAAAATATTCGGATTAAGACTAAAAATTGTCATTCAAAATAATTTTTTAAATACCCTATAGCTGAAATATGACCTCGTGACCGATTTCGGTAACGGCGGCCAATCTGAGATGCCTTACGCACATGAGATATAGCCATGTGTGCATGAAATATTATAGTGCACAAGTGTACGCGCAGATACAAGTGCACTCTCTATTCCTGTCACTCAACGTCCAGTGAGACGATACTTTGATATTCGCGGTGAGAGATCAGTCATCAGGCACAGAACCGACAGCTTTACGTGCTCTGCAGGCAAGGATTTTACGTTACAGCATTACCAACTTCCCAAGTCCGAGCTACCACGGAGAATTTCTTAACAGAAAAGCTTTACTTGGTTCGATGAATCTACAGTCACTAGCCACTAGTTCTATTAGGCAGATTAAATCTAAAATCTAGTCGGTTTTGAATAACAAATAAACATGGTCCACTATATAATTCTATTTATTTTCAGGTGACCCTGCAAACTGGCATATTAAAGTTGAAGATATCCCAGAAGAATATCGTTCTCAGGCTGGCGAAGGAGGCTTCATGCCTTGGGGCGTGGCGGGTGTCATGGCTGGAGCCGCAAAGTGCTTTTTTGGCTTCGTGGGTTTCGATTGCGTCGCCACCACAGGGGAAGAAGCGAAAAATCCCAAAAGAGATATACCAATATCGATAGTGTTGTCATTAATCATCATTTTCGTGTCCTACTTCAGTATCGCGACGGTTTTAACTATGATGTGGCCATATTATTTACAGGTGAATATTCGTATTACTTTTAATTTGGATTTTATTAATTTAATTAACGATACGTCTTGATTTCGTTTGGATGCTTTTTGAAGAGGAACTTCTTTAGAATCGTGATTTGAAACACGATGAAACGAAAATGCGACACAAAAAAAGACAAATACATAAATATATAGGATTAAGCTGGCGAGAGAAAGAGATAGAATACATTGCCATGTTAACCGTTGTTATTGTCTGACAAATATATAATACCTATTACTAACAGATCACCCTCGCTTCGCTCGGGTTCGCCACTAGGACAACAAAAACAAACCTATCCCACGTGGACCATACATTTTTGCGGCATAAAAAGTCAACAGACATCCATACTCACAAAATTTCACATTTATAATATTTATACAGATATTCTTTCCGTATATGATATTCTATAAATATATGATTGTAATACGCCTTATTTAATTATTAATTTGTTTTAATTTAATTGCGATATTAGCCAAAGAAGTTTTACTTCAACCGCGCGTAAAGGTTACACGCACCCATATTTTTTTTACTAATGATTTGGATGACTTTGGCCCCTAGAAATGCATCCAAACAACCATATACATAAATTTAAATATTAATAATAATTTAATGACGAAAAGATAATTCAATCAATTTCTTATACCTTTTCACTTCGGCTGACGTGGAGGAGTAACGAACAAACAAACACACGTGCGCGTGCGCGTGTTACTTTGAATAATAGTGTGGTGAACAATACAGTTATTTCCTATGAGCTATTGTATCGCATCTTTTATTGTTGTTACTTTGTTAAACACAAAGTAATAATAACTTAAAAATACTATTACAAATATTGAAAATTCAATATAGTATTTTTTCCATAACGTGAGATGTTAGTCTACTAATTAGATATACATATAAATAAATATAAATATTAAATATAAATATGTTGGGACATTAACACACTGCACCATCTATAGTCTGATTTTTAATTCGACGGAATTCTGACATTTCAGAAGTGTTATCAGCTTTGAAACATTGTCACTAAAAACGGAAAGCATTTTAGCAAAATAAAAAAATACAAAGCAGAAAAGGTTTATGATATCTGAATTGTCAAAGAATGATAGCTGTAATATTTCCGTGGAATTAAAAATCAGACTAGTTCTATGGTAAGCTACGAGGCCTGTGTTATGGATACCAGATAGTTGATATACTATATATATATATATATATATATATATATATATATATATATATATATATATATATATATATATATATATATATATATAAGTATTCCTTAAAAAACTTCTTTACTTATTTTAACTCTTCGCTATGAACATTGTGATGTATGTAGCTATATATTTGTATTTACGGCTTCGTACAAGGGTATACAAGGGTTGCATATTCAATAAAAAGATATACCTTTAATAAGATCCCGCGTGTTTTTTTGTCCCTCTGATATGTCTTTTTATTTTTATAGTATATATAATTAATATTTTAAATTTTGTAGTATATATAATGGAATATATAAAATATATCGTAGAAAATCTATAAAAATCTAGCATTTCTGGTTTACTAGTTTAGTATACCTATACCAAAACATTTTAAATTAAATATAATCTACACTAATTTAAAAAAAAATGAAAAATAGTGCCACAAAAGAAGAAACTACTCAAAAGAATAACTAACCTAACATAAAATATTTGTATTTTTCAGGATGCAGACGCGCCCTTCCCTCATGTGTTCACGGAAGCTGGCATGCCTATCATCAAATGGATCGTCACTATAGGCGCTATTTTCGCACTCTGCACGAGTTTATTGGGTGCCATGTTCCCGCTCCCCAGGGTTTTATACGCCATGGGAACTGATGGTGTTCTGTTCAAGCCTTTGGCGACTATCAATGCGAAGAGCCAAACCCCAATACTGGCTACGATCTTAAGTGGAATATTCGCCGGTGAGTACTTATAATGAACTGAAAGTATTGATGCTATTCCAGTGTAAGCACTCGCTTTTTCCAAGCGAGTGTGCTTACATCAAGTTTAGCGGAATGAATTTGAAACCCGGGTCTCGCAACTCTGATATTATCATGTGCAAATCATTCTTACCTAAACAATAACCACTTACCTTATGGTAAAGGATGTACCTTTCGAAGGAAAGACATAATATGAAGTAGTAATGTAACGAACGTCCGATTTTTCACATTCGCGAATGCCAATATTCATCTCCAATATTCGCGAATGTTAAATGATGTGAGGTTAGTGTAAGTTTTTGTCAAATTTAACTAATACCTATTCAAAAGTGACAAAGTGATATAAAAACATGAGTAAAGCACAGTTGTATTACCATTCCATATCCATCCATTCCATATTATTCCGAGAGCTGGCGACGAATTTTAGGAAGGTCCTTTTGGCAAGTTGAAAATTTCATTTTTGTTACTCAAATACATTCACCAAATATTCGCATCGCTTTTGCGAAAGCGAATACGAATGGCAAAAAATATACAAATATTCGCAAATGCGAATGCGAATATTCGTTACATCACTAAATTATAAATTCCGTCAACCCACACGTGGCCAGCGCGATAGAAAATGGCTTGATCTCCCATCATCCCATCTCACATCGAAGGGAAGCCCGTATCCAGCTATAGGATGATAAAAAGGGATGCTGAAGTATTATTATTATTATTATTATGAACTGCCTCGGTGGTGTAGTGGCTAGCATGTACGGCTGCACACCCGGAGGTCCTGGGTTCGAGTCCCGGGTCGGGACAAGTTTAGTTATTGAGTCTTTCTGTATAGTAAGTCTCAGTAACAGCCCGGAGTTGGGAAGTTGGCGGTGTTTCACCCCCGTGCCTCGGAGAGCACGTAAAGCCGTCGGTCCTGCGCCTTAACTCTCACCGGTCGTGTCGAGCAGTCGTCCGACCGGAGTATGAGAGTGACAGGAATAGAGAGTGCACGTTGTGTCTGCGCGTATACTTGTGCACTATAATATCTCCTGCGCAGTTGACTAGTCTCAATGAGATTGGCCGCCGTAGCCGGAATCGGCTAGGAGAACATCATCATTATTATTATAGAGATTATAGCAAAAGACGAACATATTAACAATTTAATCGCGCCCTTACGTCCCATATCTCCATTCTGAGTGATGTACCTTTAGTCAACTCTTACTATAATTGCAGAAATTGCCCGTATATTATTTACCTATTTATATAGGTATAATAGTAAATAGTACATATCTATTATTAACCATTGAATTGATATTGATGAACAAAGCTAGCAGATCATAGTCTCCATTAACACAGTATTCATCCAACTGATGCCCTACCATGGGATCGCAGGTCATTTGCAATTTTGAAGATCGTGAATACTTTACTTTTGAACTTATTAATAAATTATGACAAAAACGCTGAAAGACATAAATGTAAATACTTTTTACGCAGGCGCAAAGTGGATAAATAGTTATGTACATTAAATATTTTTTGGAAAATCTTACTGAAATAGACATTATTACAGATACAGAGGCCGAATCTAGAGTTTTTAGAATTTTTGTCTATCTGTCTGTCTGTCTGTGGCCGATGTATGGAAACGCAACACGAAAAAATCACTGGACAGATTTTGATGAAATTTGGTTTGAATATAGCTGGTTATCTGAGTCAACATTTATGATACTTTTTACTGCGGATAAAAATCTCATTTCTGTCAAAACCTACCAAGGGACGAACCCGAGCAGAGCGAGGGTGACTGCCTAGTTGTGTAATAATTAAATTTCATAAGAATTACTTCTTTGTTTCCAGCAATAATGGCAGCAATCTTCAATTTGGACCAGTTGATCGACATGATGTCAATAGGGACACTCCTCGCGTACACTATTGTGGCGACTAGCGTGCTGATACTCAGGTAGATACTTTTTGCTAAATGCCAAGTTTCTAGATACGATTGTTTAATTTTTGAAGTAAAACTCCTTTAGGCGTGACTGAGGGGTAAGTCAAGACATTGGAAAAATGAGTGTCGCGGAGGTTAGAGTCAAAATTATTAATAAAAAAAAAATATATATTATACTTATTTTTTACAATAATTATTACTTATAAAAATGAATATTTATTTATACTAATATTATAAAGAGGTAAAGTTTGTGAGTTTGTGAGATTGTGAGTTTGTGACGTTGTAGGGGGTAATCTCTGGATCTACTAAACCGATTTAGATGAAATTTGGTAAGAAGATAGTTTGAGACCCTCGGAAGGACATAGGATACATTTTATCCTGGAAATCATCCCTTAAGGGGGTGAAAACGGGGATAAGTTTGTATGGGGAATCAAGCTAGGGAAGAACCCGAGCGAAGCGAGGGTGAGTCGCTAGTTACTAATAATTTTATAATAATTATTATATTTATCTTTTGATTTGCTTAAATTTAATTGCATTATCTGCGTTAGCGCCAAAGATGTTTGACTTCAACCGCGCTAAAAGGTTTTACGTACTCATTTTGTATCTACATATGTGCCCTCACGGTTAAGGAACACCGAAAAATTTCATTAAAATCAGTTTAACCATGAAAATCATGTAGACAAAGCTACTTACGTATTATTTATATGGATGTTTCAATAAACCTAATTCTAAATAATCTATTGTTTCTCTCGAACATTGTTCTGTAATGTTTATAGTTGATAAGATTCTTTATAACTGATTCACTATGATAAATATGATGCAATACATTTATCACTAGAGATCTCGCTGAATTCCTGACAACATTTTTTTTATTATTATATTTTATACGGTGCATATGTATCTTAAGTTAATTACTTACGTAAATATAAGCAAACTAGCATAGCCCGCGGCTCCGCCCGCGTCCAGGTGACCAAAAACCAAATTCTTAGGTTTTACATATTAGTATATTTTTACATTGCAGTTTTTGTATTTTTTCTCAGAAATGAGATATTTTTCCGCGGTAAAAAGTATCCTATATGTTGACCCTGATAACCAGATATCACCATACCAAATTTCATTAAAATCCCTCCAGTGGTTTTTCTGTGATGCGGGAACAGACAAACAGACAGACAAAATTTTTAAATACTATAGATTTGGCTTCTGTATCGATAAAAATGTCTATTTCAATAAGATTTTCCAAAAAAATATTTATTGTACAGATTCGGCTTAGTTACAATTTTATTATATGTATAGATTAATTTTGCATGGGCAGCCAAGCAAATCTACGATTACGATTTTTAGCATTGCTATGAAATTGTACCACAACTAACATTATTTTTGGCAAAACTTACAAATAATTTAGTTTGGTAGAAAATCAAATACAAAATAATATTTGGCTTATACTCTACCTTATTTTTCAGGTACGAGGAAGAAAACCAGCTAAATATAAATGGAACGAAAGCAGTACCAGAGAACTTGTATAGTATCGCCAAACAGACTTTCAACCTGCTCGGTCTGAAGCATCCGACAGTCCTCTCAGCTAACATCGCCAAATGCACCATTTGTATACTATGTAAGCAACCTGTTGGATTAATTTACTAGCACGTTCGGTGTTATTAAAAAGTGAAACCTTAAAAAAATAGAGAGTATGGCACTCTAAATAACACATATCCTATAATACAGATATATATATATATATATATATATATATATATATATATATATATATATATATATATATATATATATATATATATCAAATGGTTCTTAATTAAAGATACAAGTGAAAAAAAGTTAGTTAGGATAGGATGCTTGTAGTTAACACTTTCTTCTTTTCAAAAAGCTCTTTAAGCTCTTCAAACTCCTTGAAAAGTCATCAGTCTAATATTGTAAATGCGAAAGTTTCTATATGTAAGTATATTTTTCGTTCCTCCTTCACCTTGGAATAGCAGAACATATTTCGATATAGTTTGCTATACAAGTATACTATGACCTGAAGTAACATACATACTACTGGTATCTGGGGACGAACACATATGAAGCGAGTTTAAGTCACTAGTTCTCATATACAAACACATCATTTCCAGTTGTAGCAGCACTGATCACCTGCTCTCTACTGCGGTGGGACAGCGAGAGCTCGTCGCTGGGCGTGAGCGTGGGCATCATGGGCGGAGCTCTTCTAGTGATACTGCTAGTGTTGTACCGACAGCCGAGAGGCAGTGTTGCTAACCTAAGCTTTAAGGTGAGAAATAGTTTTAATTAATGTAAATAGCAGGTCTTCCGTCTGTTATGATGTTTTTAATTACTGTGTTACTCACGAAAACATTGTATTTATTAAAATGATGTAAACTAAATAGCTCTTCGGAGAACTAACCATATGCTATAAATTTGTGGTTTCTATAGAATATTCTTCCGAGGATTTGAATTAATTTTAAAATACAACTATTTATAATTATCGAATTATTATTTTTATAATTATCTAATTAATGATAATTGATTGTATCTTCTCAATATGACCTGCCAAGATTATCTCAATTGTTCTATGAAATGTACAGTTTATATTTTATAGTTTAGATTTTAAAATTAAATATTTGCGCACAGGTGCCTTTAGTGCCGCTAGTGCCGTTCCTGAGCGTATGCATGAACGTGTACCTGATGGTGCAACTCGACTACCAGACCTGGGTGCGTTTCATCATATGGCTAGCTATCGGTAAGTATATATAATATGTCCTATAAAAACATGCCCAAATAGTAACAAGATGTTATTCGATATATAGAAAACATATGAGAAATTTCAAGAAAATTCGTGCGTGTAAGATAAACCATGGAATCTCTTTAACCCATTTATGAAATATCATCATTTATATTATAGTTAACCCTTATTAGTTTCGCGATTGGAATCATCGACCAAATTTCTAAAACTGTACTAGCTCCGTCCGTCCTTGCACTCGAACCCAAAACCTCCAGATCTGCAGCAGAACATGCTAACGTAGCGGTACACCTATAATATAATCATATAATACATGTAACTGCCCCTGCCACTACCGAGATGTAGTGGCTAACATGTACTGTAGGTTACGATGTGCTAGTAACAGCCCGGAGTTGGGAAGTTGGCGGTGTTTCACTCCTGTGTCTAGGTAGAGTGCGAGTGGTGTCAGTTCTGCGCCTGAACTCTCACCGGTAGTGTCGAAGTATCGTCCCATCGGACTTTGAAAGTAATAGGAATAGAGAGTGCACGCTGTGACTGAACGTACACAGTTACACGCGTTACACTATACCATCTCCTGCGCAGTTGGCTAGTATCAGTGAGATTGTGGTCGAAATTGATCAGAAGTAGTACATCATTATCATAATACATTTAACATTGCTTTTCATTTTCAGGTTACGCAATATATTTCTTATACGGCATTCGACACAGTGCTTTGAGGGAAAAGGAAGTAGCCGCGTTCAACACTAATGGGAAGATAAACGAGAAACAAGTTATAACAAAGTTTTGACACAAACCTGACTGGTTTAATCTGTACAGGGTGAATTACAAGTAGCAGACGTGAATAGTCCGCTTTAAAAGTAGATTAAATATTAGGCTGAAAATGACTAAAACGTTAATAATTTGTCATCTATTTACTTGACGTTGATCTAAATACCAATAGGCAATAACACTAATTTCTTTGTGTGGTATTAATATTATAGAGTTTAATGTTGCCATCTGATTTTAAGCAATTATGAAACAATTTAGTTATTATAATAGTTACATTTAAAAAAAAAACAGTGGACTATTTAAGACTTAAATTAAGCAATAGAATATATTTAAGTAGGGATTATTGTAATGATTAAAGTGCTATATGTTAGCTATAACGATTAATAAATTAGTGATTATTTTTGAAAAAATATATTAGGCAGGACTTTAAATTCATTTTGTTGAATACTAAAGGTTTTGCGATATTTAAGATCGTCGAATTATTTATAAAAATAATAATACCCTTTAATATGATTATAATCATTTGACTTTTTGTATTGATAGTATAACCACAGTCTATTAATCGATCCAGTTTAACAAACAGCTCTTGACATAGCAAAAGTTCGATGTGCGGGGGGAGACGCGAATGAGGTGATACCAACTCTCATACTTACTTTTCTATTGGGGAAACGGGCTTAGGAATAGGCATTCCACGAGATGGCTGTAAAAATTTGTTTTTTTTTGACAACTCTTACATTTACCCAAATTTCTGTTAAAATCAATAGGCGATCGCATACTGTATGGATATTTATACTCTGGTATACCGAAAAAAATATCTATTTGTTTTATAGATTATCATATGAAATAGGAATTAAAACAAAATTTTAATTCAAAGAATAAACACACCTTGTGATGGGCCTGTATTTAATAATCATATAATAATAATTAATTGACATTAAAATTTCAAATTGATATCTATTACATTTAAATATTCACTGAATTTTAAGTAATCGTGATAAGTGATTTTAAGTTATCGCACTTTAGCGAGTTTTTGGTCCATACTTGCAAAATATTATATTGTAGTTCATTCACCTACAAAATTATTTAATATCGCCATTTGCACCTTACTTTACTTCTTTATACGATCAGAATTTTCACAATCACAGACTATTTATTTCAATAAGAACATATAAAGTTATATAGGTTATTAATTTAAGTTTATTTTACATAATTTTATTTTGTGTTGACATATTTTAATGATTGACAGATATCATATGTGTATGGATTTATGAAGTTATATTATTATACTACCGTAGCGTTTAGTGTCCGTCCATTTTAAATGTTTCATAATCATGATGATGGCTTGATGCACAATTTTTCACGACTATTTCTATTTTGAGCTTTATTATTTAGACATTAAAATATTAATTAGAAATACTGTTGCATACTATCATCTATTATAGAAAAAAATTAAGGAATTCTGTGATCGGGAGTTGAGTGATGTTATGATTAGTCTTAGTGATAAAACTGTGATTGATATTTGAAATTCAATAAATAATTAAGTGGAAATTTCTAATTTGTTTGATTAATTATAACTAACAATTAATGCCATATCCCAGAAAGAATCGAAAGTGACATATACTATTTTCAAGATAATAAAAAAGACGAATAATACCCAGTAGTAGTAGCCCAGTGGAAAGCGCTCTCCTGGGAAACCGAGTGAAACTGGTTCTCGCACTTCTAAATTCTGATATTCTCATGTGCAAATCATTTTCAATATGGTCACCACTTGCCTTGAGGTAAAAAAAAAACATCGTGATGAATCTTGCACATCCATACAACCCTTTCACTCTCGAGCCTTTCATCTAATGCATTCCTTGTCATTTTTCCTTCGTAGAGAGATTTTAAATTTGTTTAATATGACGCATCATCCGGGATCCATCTCTGAGTAACGCATAAGGAATTGCTCAAAGGTTGACCTTACCTCATAAACCTACCGGATAATGCATAGGGACTATTACAAATATGGAAAAATAATTGGGTCTACGGAATGAAATTTAAATGGGCTATTGGATGAGTCTAGCGGATGCCTGTCTTCTCAACAGTATTGACATTGGATCTGGATCCTTACAAAGCAGCATGGTGCCTCGGGCGCAACATCAGCGTGGTCAGTTAAGATTGTCGAGAGGTGCCGGTGTCACCATCACGAGCTATTTCGAGCACTTAACTCTTGCGCTCCACTATGGATGGCCAATAAAGGCAAGCCAGAATCTGAGGACATGTGTTGTTTCCCCCGGTAGGTCTCAGATTCGTGATGTCGCCACTCACCAACAGCTCACCTATAGTCCTGTGGGCTTATTATTATTATTCTCGTTAGCACGATTACTGCGGCGTAGATATCGATCAAAAAATTACTAGATACACAAACCCATGCAATAGTTCTCCTAAAAATTTCATCAATTGTATTTAGGTAATTATTATAGTTTTAATGTTGTTGTTAAATGTTTAATGTAAATTGAACCTTAAATGCAATACTTAAAGTTGTTTACATAAAAAAAATTAAAAGCGCGCTTAGATGTTCAAATGAGCGCTTATTTAGTCCGGACATTTTTTGTAACAGATTGTGTATCTAGTACTTTTTTAATTGATGTTACGTTGCGAAGTTAACGGGACTTGAAAAAATGACCTCCTTATAGAATTGGGTTGGGGTTGGGAGTACCGCTTGGGAAAAAAAATATTCAAGAAATTATATTTTTTGAATATTTTTTTTTCCCAAGCGGTACGTAATAGCACTGGGCACATTTCAGCACATTTTTATTTCTTAGAAATTCAAAAATTGCGGAGTCATCGTTATGGACATGCAAAATTTTCCATTTTTACTTATATAATTGTTATTTTTTCTCTTTTTCAACACTTGCACACGATAGCACATCTCGAGCACACCATGGCACAATTCTAATGATTCCGATGCAGTAAAGTGTCGGAGCTAACCGGACTATAAAAAGAGTACCTCCTCATAAAAAATATATTTTTTGTGTATTTTTTTTAAGTGGCACATAATGGCACACACTGGGTACATTTCAGCACATTTTCTATTTCTTAGAAATTCGAAAATTGGGGAGTCATCTGCATCGTGATGACAAGCAAAATTTTACATTTTTATTTTTTACTTATATAATTGTTAATTTTTTTCTTTTTCAACACTTACACACGATAGTACATCTTTTTCGGCACAATTCTAATGATTCCGATACAGTAAAGTGTCTTTAAAAAAAGTACCTCCTCATAAAAAATAATTTTTTTGTGTAAATTTATTTTAAGTGGCACGTGATAGCACATACTCAGCACGCTTAGTGCTAAATCATCACTGAAACATCGTGAATTGAAAATATTTCTTGTCGAAGTTGATGCACAATGTAACAACGATCTATTGTTGCATAATAATGTGAGATGGTTAAGCAAAGGCTGCGTTTTACAGCGAATTTTAACCATTTTAGAAGATTTGAAGACATTTCTTTTCAACATTGATCAGACTTAAACAAACGCTTACTTAAGTTTTCCAAACGATAGATAAAATGTAACTTTCATCGCTTTCTTAAGCACTAACATTTTCTTTTACTTACTCCGATAAGAAACCGATATTTTTAAACATATCAATGATCTGAACCTTAAAGGCAAAAGAAAACTTGTATTCTCATATAGCTTGCTTGCTCCTGACAGAAGTAAAAAGCTTTTCGCGAAAACTCGACGTTTTTAATAACGACCTTGATAATGAACGCCTGCACTTCCCAAATTAAAAAAATAATCAGCAGTGACAACGAGATTAACGTTGGTCAATACAAGACGTTCAATAAGGATTTTAAATCGGAATTTGAAAACAGATTTGCAGATTTTAAGAAAATTGAGAATGTCGTCGAAATCTTCTGCAAAATTTACTCAAATTAACAAAACTACTCTACAGATGGAAATTATCGATTTCCGAAAAAATAGAGTTGTAAAACACAAAAATACGGAAGTTTCTTGTGAAGAACTTTGGATAAAATTTGTGTGTGGAAATAATACCCAGAACTAAAAAAAAACTTCTTGCTTTGTGAGCCAACGTATATAAGCAATGTATATAAGCAGGACTTTCCAAGATGAACTTTATTGAAAATAAATTTCGAAATAAAAAAATAAACTTATCGATGAACATCTCCAAGATTTAATGACAACAGCCTTTTTTTAATGTTGGGAAATGCATTTACATATAACACCTGTATACATACAGGTAGTTATGTGGGACTCACCGAGTAGAAAAAAAACAGTACTTCTCACTAAAACCCAACAAAACCTCCCCCGTCTCAATGGGGTGTCGCACGGTCGCTTACGCACTCAACCACGACGCATCGATGGCAGGTCTGCCAAAGTAGACCACATTGACCATGGGGTTG
This sequence comes from Brenthis hecate, assembly GCA_951806755.1. Classification (NCBI taxonomy): domain Eukaryota; kingdom Metazoa; phylum Arthropoda; class Insecta; order Lepidoptera; family Nymphalidae; genus Brenthis; species Brenthis hecate. The sequence goes on along the minus strand of OX638252.1, from coordinate 24,764,002 downwards.
CTCCACAGTCCACTTTGCTATTAGAGAAGTACTAGGACCAAATCGCACGACTTCGCGCCCGGCTGGATTGCCGGGCACTACTGAGCCCCGCCACCACTAAAAGGTGAACGCACGTTGGATGGGAATGACAATAGCTTGCACCAACTTTAGTCCAAACATTGGACGCATAGTTCAAGGTAAAAAATGACATTTTTCACATTAATATTTGAAAGAACCTTGGTTGTACTTACTTTTGTTGATTATTTAATTAATAAAATAATATTCAACTATCCTTTTGTTTTATGTCTTCATTGATATTGTAAGACAAATAAAAAAACGAACCCCAAATGACATTAATTGGTGAACCCTGGGATAAATTATAAGTAATAATTATCTACCTCAAATTATGAATAAATCTGTGCAGTATGGACATTGACAACATTATGTTTATGCATATATAATAGGCATTAAAGTTTACGAGAAATCTCTGTTTATCTTTTACTCTTTGTTCGCTGTATAAAAAGCTAAACACGTATAGATAAATTCATATTATACGTTTTATCAGGTGCTATTCGATATAGTCCTCAATGTATATAAACAAATTAACAATTGTTATTAACATAATAATATATAATTCAGTTACATAAATAACATCTTTCAAAATTCTTGAGTTTGGCTACATTGTCATGTAGAATGTTGTGTGGTGTAAAGGCATTTGTTATTTTTGTTTTAAAATATAACCTTATAACGGCATTGAGTTTGAATACACTTCCAGAGGACCCAAAACTAAACTTTACTGGCCTCGCTACTAAACATGGACTTCCGCCTATTGAATACAAAGTGATTACAGAAGACCACTACATATTAACACTTTATCGCCTTTCTGGAAAAAGCCGATACCCGGTATTGCTAATGCATGGCATTACTGATTCTTCAGATACCTTTCTACTGCGAGGTGAAACTTCTCTTGGGATCACTTTAGCAAGAGATGGCTACGACGTCTGGTTTGGGAACTCGAGGGGAATCAGATACTCTCGTGAACACGTCTATTTAAATCCTGATAGAAATGACAGTTATTGGGACTTCAGCTTTCATGAAATGGGATATTACGATCTTCCAGCTATAATTGATACAATATTAAATGAAACGGGAGCCCCGAGCGTGACTGCAGTTGGTCATTCTCAAGGAAATACTATGTTTTATGTTCTTGGTTCTACTAGAAGAGAGTATAATTCTAAGATAAATGTGATGATCGCCCTCGCACCCATATCCTATTTACATCATAGTATTATTGTATCACCATTCATACCTATTTCACCTGTAATTGAAGCGATTGTTAATGAGCTCAAAATAACTGAGTTTCTAGGTGACAATAGTGTTATTACCAGAATTTTAAGACGGGTCTGCCCTGTTCCAGTCATTGGTTACGCGGTATGTATATTAGGTATAATTTTCCCTATAGTTGGCTACGATCCTGAGGAGTTGGAGGAGGGTTTTGTTCCTACATTTATTGAGCATTATCCAGCAGGTGCTTCTGCGAAGGACTTACTTCATTTCTTACAAGTGGGAAGAAATAAAAAATTTGCTAGATATGATTATGGAACGCAGATAAACCAGGCTGTTTACAACTCGACGAACCCGCCAATTTATGATCTAGAAAAGGTCACCATGCCCATCGCTTTACTTGCTGGTAAAAACGACTTCTTATCATCTTTAGACGATGTGGCCATATTAAAAAAGCAGTTACCTAACGTGGTCTACTACCTTGTAAACCCCCGTTCACAGATGAACCATTTGGATTATATTTGGGGTAGAAGAATGAAAGATTATTTGTTTCCCTTTATATATCGCATGTTAGAACGATACAATGGATTTGATTGAAACTATTTTTGTATAGTAAGTTTGAGAAGTGCGGCGTTATACGTATAACATATAAGATTTATTGTCTAAATAGTTAATACAATACATTTTTATTTTAATGATGTATTTTATTAGTACGTATTTGGTAAATCTATCAAGGTAATTTATTCAACGTGATAAGATTTTTATTTAACTTTTCATTTTAATTTCAAGGCTTCTACTGTGAATCAAATTACGAAAGTACTTCCAAAAAAGAGGAGGTTATCAATTCATCGGAATCTTTTTTCTTTCTTTTTTTTATGTATGTTCACCGATTACTCGAAGACGCCTGAACCGATTTGGAAAATTTGTTTTTTGTTTCAAAGGGTATACTTCCCAGGTGGTCCCATATAAATTTTATCAAAATCGGTAGAGCGGTTTTTTAAAAAATCTACAATAAATATTTTTTTAAATAAATTGCTTGATCGAATGTTATTAAAAAACTTTTTTCGCTCGCTCAGCGCCGTACATTGGATTACCTATGCGTAGCTCATAACCCCCTCTTTCCGATCAGAACCGTAATTTATATTTCCGGCTGGCTACAGCACGAGCTGAGACTGATATAATGAATTTCTGTATTTTTATACATTTCCTGTTTATTATTTCTTTCTATTATTATCTATGAACTTATTAAATTAACCCCGAAACATTTCAACAAAATCAGTTTAACCATGAAACTCGTGCTTCATATTATCATGAATGGACAAGCTACTTACGTATTATTTATATAAACCTAATACTAATAGTCTATTAATTCTCTTAAACATTGTTCTTTAATGTTTATAGTTAAGATCGATTCTTTATAATTTATAACTGATTCACTAAAATAAGTATGATGCAATACACTTATCACTAGAGATTTCGCTGATTTTGTCTTACTACATTCTATTTTATTTATTATATTTTATACTTGTATCTTATGTTAATTGCTTCTTTAAATACCTACAAATTAATTTTGCATGGGCAGCCAAGCAAATCTGCGATTATGATTTTAAGCATTGCTATCAAATTGTACCACAACTAAAATTATTTTTGGCAAAATTTACGAATAATTTAGGTTGGTTAGAAAGTCATACACAAAACAATATTTGGTTTATCCTCTATTTTATTCTTTACATATGAGGAGGAAAACCAGCACGAAAGCAGTACCAGAGAACGTGTTTAGTATCGCCAAACAGGCTTTCAACCTGCTCGGTCTGAAGCAATACGACAAAGTTAAGAAGTGAAAACTTAAGAAGAATAGAAAGTTTTTACCTATCTAGGAACACACAATACCCTATAATACAGATATAACTTACTTAAAGATCTTCGGTTCTTAATTAAAAATACAACTGAAAAAACTGTGTTGATTGGACTTGTAGTTAACACTTTCTTCTTTTCAAAAAGCTCTTTAAGCTCTTCAAACTCCTTGAAAAGTCATCAGTCTAATATTGTAAATGCGAAAGTTTCTATATGTAAGTATATTTTTCGTTCCTCCTTCACCCTGAAGTGACAGAACAGATTTCGATAAAGTTTGCTATACAAGTATACTAACCATTTTTTTTAACGTTGTACTAACCACTAAAACCCAACAAAATCTTCCCCCGTCTTAATGGGGCGTCGTAGGATCGCTCACGCATTCAACTACAACGCCCAGATGGCAGGTCTGCCGAAGCAGACCACAACAACCACGGGGGTGCTCCAAGGTTCACTCTGCTATCAGAAAAGTAACAGGAGCAACCCGCATGGTACACCGCCCTCCGAAGAGGGCCACCTCCCTGTGCGTTTCTTGGCTTCGCGCCCGGCTGTATTGCCGGGCACTACTGAGCCCCCCCCCCCCCCCCCCCCACCACCACGACAAGATGAACGCACGTTAGGGGGACACGTATACTAACCTGGCGTAACATATAGTCAACTGGTATCTGGGAACGAACCCATGTAAAGCGAGGTTAAGTCACTAGTTCTCATAAACAAACACATAATTTCCAGTTGTAGCAGCACTGATCACGTGCTCTCTACTGCGGTGGGACAGCGAGAGCTCGTCGCTGGGCGTGAGCGTGGGCATCATGGGCGGAGCTCTTCTAGTGATACTGCTAGTGTTGTACCGACAGCCGAGAGGCAGTTTTGCTAACCTAAGCTTTAAGGTGAGAAATAGTTATAAGTTATGCAAATAGCAGGTCTTCCGTCTGTTATGATGTTTTCAATTACTGTGTTACTTGCGGAAATTATGTATTCATTAAAACGATGTAAACTAAATAATTATAATAAATAATTGAAGCGCTTCAAAGAACTAACCATGTGCTATAAGTTTATAGTTTCTATAGAATATTCTTCTGAGGATTTTACTTAATTTTAAAATACAACTCTACAATTTATTTTTATAATTATCTGAATAATGACTATTGAGTATATCTTATCAATATGACCTACTCGTATACTGCCAAGATTTTCTCAATATGTCCGTGAAGTGTACAGTTTATATTTTACAGTTTAGATTTTAAAATTAAATATTTGCGCACAGGTGCCATTAATGCCGCTAGTGCCATTCCTGAGCGTATGCCTGAACGTGTACCTGATGGTGCAACTCGACTACCAGACCTGGGTGCGCTTCATCATATGGCTAGGCTATTGGTAATAATATAATATACATGAGTACATCATCATCATAATACATTTAACATTGCTTTTTATTTTCAGGATACGCAATATATTTCTTATACGGCATTCGACACAGTGCTTCGACCGAAAACACTAATGGGAAGATAAACGAGAAACAAGTTATAACAAAGTTTTGACACAAACCTGACTGGTTTAATCTATACATAGTGAAATAACAGTAGCAGATGTGAATAGTCCGCTTTAAAAGTGGTTTATATATTAGGCTGAAAATAACTAAAATGTTAATAATTTGTTGTATATTTTGCTACTTGACGTTTTGATATTAATTATATATGGAGATTAAAGGGAAGAGGTAAGGAGGAGGAGGATATGGGAGATAAGTTGAAAAAGTGTCTATCTGTATGCTGAAAATAGATGGCGGTGGCGTACGAAAAATGACGATATGAATTTAGGCTGTTGTAGACGGAGTGAAGTGTGCAGTGTTCAAAAATTATAATATTTTTCGCGACTAAAGTAGTTCATGATATACCAGTATACAAAACCTCAACCATTAACGTAGTCTAAAATAATTTAGTAAGCATATATGTCCTCGTTTATTTCTCTATTACACTTTAATTATTTTTGGCGCCTCCCTTAATATGTATCCTACGCTATCGCAGCGCCACCCTTATTGGACGCGTTTTGACGGACACTTTTTCATACACAGTGACTCCTCCTTACCTCTACGCTCAATAGAATAATATTCAGGTCAATTTACCACCTGATTTAGTCACATTTAAAAATTCTGTGGACTATTTAAGACTTAAATTAAGTAATAGAATATATATATTTAAGTAGGGAATATTGTAATTATTGAAATGTTATTTTTAGCTATCCCAATCAATGAAGTAGTGATTATTTTTGAAAAAATGTTATAATAAGCAGAACTTTCAATTCATGTTGTTGAATACTAGGGTCAGGTAAAATAAATCTATCTCTTCGGATTATTTCGCGTGTTTAATTTGATTTTTGGTTCCTGACGTTTCGAATGCTTTACAGCAATCATGGTCACAGAGATGTGTGTGTAATACCCTTTAATGTGATTAAAATCATTTCACTTTTGGTTCTGTTAGTAAAATTACAATCTGATAATCCATCCAGTCTAACAAATTCAATTTAATTCTTAAGTTCAATGGTTTCTAGGCAGTGACGGCCTTAGGGAGTGGCAAGCAGGGCAACCGCCCGGGGCCTCGCTCTTGTAGGGGCCTCGCACCTTCGCATAACAACCCAAGTGTATCAGAATATGCCTTACGCCGGACATTACAAAACCCAAATCGCGCCAAGCATGTAGCGTTTAAGTCAATAAGCCATTAATTTTAAATTTTACGTTATTATTGTAATTATAGTAAAGAATGAATTAGTAAAAAGACTGCGTACAACTGCTTGTATTTTTTTTTTTATTAATTTTATGTGCAAAAAATATTTTCTAAATAATTTCGCGCGATTGTGATGTCAGTAGAAAAATTGAGTTTTGTAGTTCAAAAAGGCATTAAGCCATCAAAAGAAGGCAGGTAGAAGAAAATCTGTATGGGTCTCTATATAAATATATAAAAGGTGATGGTTCAGAAGCTTCTAAGTCCTTAAGACCTTTCAGTGACTAAAAGTGACAAGTTTTTGCATTCTAAGCCTAAAGCAGATGAAATATTTTTTTCGACATCATCTGGGATGCCGTTGCTACCTAGCGATGATAATAGTAAGTAAATAACATCATTGTTACTCCACCGCCGCCGCCGTCGTCAACACTATCCAGCCAGAAATACGTATCTAAATCTATGTCTACATTCATGAGTGGCGGAATTGAATATCTTATACTCAATACTTAAAATGACCCAGTTTTATGACCATCAATAATTACTGATGCAAACCGAACTGAGATTTCATTGAAAGGTCCAATCCGCGCTAAGACAGATTTTTTTCCCGTAAATGATAGTGGACGGCGATTCAGTGAATAGGTATCATTACAATATTAGCTTATGCACAAACAAAACTTGCCATTTACTTCGTCTGTCGATTGTTCAGAATAGAATATAAAGAATTGGGTCCACTGCAGAACTTTGCAATTGGAAACACTTGGGTAAATATTTAAAGTTTCAAGACTTCGGCTGCACAAAGATTGTATGTTAAAACGGTTAAATTTAGAGAAAGGATTGTGAACGGATTATTAAATTTAGAGAACGGATTAAAAAGCTGTACAACTATTAACTCTTTAGCCCAGAGGCTTTCCTTCATTGGCCGCCCAGAGTGAAGCGCAAGAGCCAAATCCTTGAAAGGGTAGAAGTGCTCATTCAGTAAAATAACGGGGAAACCCACGAGCACTTGTGATGGTGAAACCGGTGCACACTTCTCGATAACCGTAGCCGACCCCACTGATGTTGTGCCCGAGGCGCTGTGCCCTTAGTAGGAGTCACCGTCTGCCAAATATTGAATCTGAGACTGTTGAGAAGGTCCATAGTTCCAAGGTTCCATAGTCCATACGCATTGTCCGGACCATATTTAAGCAATTCCTTATGGGTTACTCAGAGATGGATGCCGGTTGATGCGTCATATTAAACATTTAAATCTCTTAAGTGGTCTCTACGCGTTGGACCTGTGTCCCCACACAAGCCTTCCAAACAACCGAGCTCCTTCGAGCCCGTGAATTCTAAAGAGCAGTGCCGGATTCAACCTTAGTGCCGCTCCTGGACACTATAAAAAATGCCGCCCTAGTATCGCAATTTTGCATAAAATGAATAGTTTCGACAATTTTTTTTATTTTATTTTTTAAATGCAAAAATAATAATTTATAAGTGATATTATTTGTTCGAAAAATGTATCTACTAGGTACTTAATCTTTTTTAATTATTCATTTTTTGGGAACTAAAAAAAGCATTTTCGATAACGTGAAGACATTTTTTTCCCACCCTCCGAATTTTGCTGCCCCTAAAAATTTGCCGCCCTGAGCACTAGCCCGGAATGCTCCTAGTGTGAATCTAGCGCTGCTAAAAAGACACTAATAATGTCCACTATCTCTGAAAAATTTTTCAAAATGAGCTAATAGAATTAATGGCAAGTCACGCAAACCCTAAAAATGTTGACAAAATAATTTTGTCTTCTTTGTGCTTGGTAACTTCTCTAAATTTCTAATATACAATTTTAAAACTCTAAATTTATTTATTTATAACTTTTACATTTCTCGTCAAGCATCATCTTAAAAAATATTTTCAATTCACATAAATTTCATAAAAGACAAGGGCCTCGCAAAGATCTCCTGCTCGGGGCCTCGCAATGGCTAAGGCCGCCCCTGCTTCTAGGAGTGCCGGTTTGGGCGCCATTTACTTCGCCAATATCGCGTAGAATGGAGTCTTGACATAGCAAAAGTTCGACGTGCGGGGGGAGACGCGAATGAGGTGATACCAACTGTCATACTTACTTTTCTATTGGGGAAACGGGCTTAGGGTTGATAGGCTTTCCACGAGACGGCCATCAAAATTGATTTTTTTTTGACAACCCTTACATTTACGAGTACGTATGAATATTTATACTTTGGTTTACCTAAAAAGACATCTATTATATATAAAGATTTTATAAATTATCATATGAAATAGGCATTTTTAAATTCAAATAATGTTTTCAACACGCCTTGTGACTGGCGTGTGTTTAATAATCATATAATCATTAATTTAATTATTTCAAATTATAATCTGCCTTTAAATATTCAATGCATTTTAAGTAATTGTGATAAGTCGAGTTATCGCACTTTACCGGGTTTTTAGTCGATAAATGCGTAATACAATTTTCATAATCATAGACTATTTATTTCAATAAGAACATAGAGAATAATATAGGTTATTAATTTAAGTTTCTTTTACATAATTGTATTTTGTTTGACATATTTTAATGATTGACAGATATCAAATGTGTATGGATTTATGAAATTATACTAGCGACTCACCCTCGCATCGCTCGGGTTCGTCCCAATTATTATTGAAATACCTTATGACGCTTAGTATAGATACATAGATTATATATTCTATCTATATGTATATGTGTGTGTGTGTGTGTGTGTGTGTATATATATATATGTGTGTGTGTGTGTATATATATATATATATATATATATATATATATATATATATATATATATATATATATATATATATATATATCTTAACGGTATCAACATTGAACCTGGGTCCCCACAAATCAGTATGGTACCTCCGGCGCAACATCAGCTTGGGCAGCTAAGGGTGTCGAGAGCTGTACATCGGTTTTACCATCAAGGAGTGCTCGTGAGCGAGTTTCTTCGTTATTACGCAGATTATACACTTCCATCATTTCGACCACTTAGCTCTTGCACTCCATTATGGATGGCCAATGAAGGCAAGCCAGAGGCTAAGGATAGGTGTTGTGTCCTCTGGAGGTCCCAGGTCCGTGATGTCGCCACTCACAAACAGCTCGCTACAAACTGTCCTGTGGGCTTATTATTATTATTCTCTTTACCACGATTACTGTAACCTACTTATTTTAAATTATCTTATATATAAAATTTCCATGTCACAATGTTTGTTACCGTACTCCTCCGAAACGGGTTTACCGATTTTTACCAAATTTTATATGCGTATTCAGTAGGTCTGAGAATCGGCTACTATCTATTTTCCATACCCCTAAGTGATAAGGATAAGGGTGGTCCTCCCAGACCCCACCCCAGGGACGAACCCGAGCGGAGCGAGGGTGAGTCGCTAGTAATTAATAATTATTTACATCAACTTATGAATAAATCCGTGCAGTATGTACATAGGCAACATTATGCATATGCACATATTTAATAGGCATTAACGTTTACGAGAAATGTTACTTAGTCTTATGACCGATTTCACCAACGTCACCTAAGTTTAAGGGATCCCCTAAGCATGGTTAGGGGGCTGTTAGGGGACAGTTTCTGTTTCACCGACAGTTAGGAGTCACCTAAATATTAAAAGGCCCCCTAAATTTAGGTGCTCGAAATATGGGCTTAAAGACGATCGCAAAACGAAATTTAATTTAGGGGCTAGTTTAGGGGACTTTTAAGCTAGGGATCCCATACGTAGGTGGTAGCTTATGGGTTGTTGGTGAAATCGGGCATAAGTCTAGGTGCAAAATGTCTGTTTACCTTTTACTCTTTGTTCACTGTATAAAAAGCAAAATTTATGTAATTCGTATTATAAATTTTACCAGGTGCAAATTCGATATGGGCCTCAATAATAAATTAACAATTGTCATTAACATAATAGTATATAAGACAATAACATCAATAACATCTTCCAAAATTCTTGAGTTTGGCTACATTGTCACATAGAATGCTGTGTGGGGTAAAGGCATTTGTTATTCTTGTTTTAAAATATGAACTTATATCAGCATTGGTTCAAACACTTCCAGAAGGCGCAAGACAAAATTTTACTGGCCTCGCTACTAAATATGGATATCCGCCTATTGAATACAAAGTGATTACAGAAGACAGCTACATATTAACACTTTATCGCCTTGATGGAATAAGCCGATATCCGGTATTGCTAATGCATGGCATTCTTGGTACTTCAGATGACTATATACTGCGAGGAGAAACATCTCTTGGGATCACTTTAGCAAAAGACGGCTACGACGTCTGGTTTGGGAACTCGAGGGGAAACAGATACTCTCGTGAACACGTCTATTTAAATCCTGATAGAAATGACAGTTACTGGGACTTCAGCTTTCATGAAATGGGATATTACGATCTTCCAGCTATAATTGATACAATATTAAATGAAACGGGAGCCCCGAGCGTGACTGCAATTGGTCATTCTCAAGGAAATACTATGTTTTATGTTCTTGGTTCTACTAGAAGAGAGTATAATTCTAAGATAAATGTGATGATCGCCCTCGCACCCATATCCTATTTACATCATAGTATTATTGTATCACCGCTCATACCTATTTCACCAGTAATTGAAGCGATTGTTAATGAGCTTAAAATAACTGAGGTCTTAGGTAACAGTAGTGTTATCAATAAAATTTTAAGAAGAGTCTGCCCTACTGGAGACATTGGTTACACTGTATGTGTACTAGGTATAATTTTCCCTATAGTTGGCTACGATCCTGAGGAGTTGGAGGAGGGTTTTGTTCCTACATTTATTGAGCATTATCCAGCAGGTGCTTCTGCGAAGGACTTTCTTCATTTCTTACAAGTGGGAAGAAATAAAAAATTTGCTAGATATGATTATGGAACGCAGATAAACCAGGCTGTTTACAACTCGACGAACCCGCCAATTTATGATCTAGAAAAGGTCACCATGCCCATCGCTTTACTTGCTGGTAAAAACGACTTCTTATCATCTTTAGACGATGTGGCTATATTAAGAAAGCAGTTACCTAACGTGGTCTACTACCTTGTAAACCCCCGTTCACAGATGAACCATTTGGATTATGTTTGGGGTAGAAGAATGAAAGATTATTTGTTTCCCTTTATATATCGCATGTTAGAACGATACAATGGATTTGATTAAAAATATTTTTGTATTTTTTGTATAGTATAAAATTTTGTTTGGTAAAAGGTGTACTTTTCAAAACCATTAATATTAATGAAGCACTATTACTATAAAATTCATTGTCTAAATTGTTGATACAATACATTTTTATTTAAATGGTGTATTTTATTGAATTGTAATATATTGAATTTTTATATTTTTTTTACACTTCCTAGTTATTATCTATACATATAATAAAATTGTAACTAAGCCGAATCTGTACATTAAATATTTTTTGGAAAATCTTATTGAAATAAACATTATTATCGATATAGAGGCCGAATCTATAGTTTTTATAATTTTCGTCTGTCTGTCTGTCTTTCTGTCTATCTTTCTGTCTGTTAACGTATCACAGAAAAACCACTAGAGGGATTTTGCTGAAATTTGGTATCGTGATAGCTGGTTATCCGGGTCAACATATAGGATACTTTTTACCGCGGGAAAATATCTCATTTCTGAGAAAAAATACAAAAACGGCAATGTAAGAGTATACTAATATGTACAACCTAAAAATTTGGTTTTTGGTCATCTGAACGCGGGCGAAGCCGCGGGCTTCAGATTTGTTAATAAATATCATAAAAGATTCTCAATAGTGAAGATAGAAATAAAAAATAATATAAGGCATAATTCATTTTATTCAATAATTTGATTTAACACGAATCGAAAGCAAAATTGTAGGTAAATAGCACAAATTATTAGGTTCACAGCCTACGCTATAAAATAATATGCGAGCGAATTTTTACATAATAATACTAATCTAGTCTAAGATCTGAAGTAAGGGACCTTCACTCATCTGCTTACCGGAGGAAAAGTATTTTGTAATAAATACAAAAGGTATATAAACAAACATATCGTAGATGGGTAAAAGATGGTCTTTACTTCAGATATTTTATTAAGTTCTAAAAATATATAAGTAAAACTAATATATATATATATATATATATATATATATATATATATATATATATCCCCAAAATAGAAAAGTTCACGAGTTGCCATTAAAGAGTTCCTCTATCCATCTCCTGGTCCCATCATCAGATCAGCTCGATGGTAACAAATTATTGTATTGGCATCCAACTTACATAGAAGTACAAAGTTTTTAAGTCTACGACATCGATTTCGTTTATTTTTTATTGATTAGTTTATATCCTATTCCGTAAAATAATTCGAAAAGATAGTTTTATTTAAAAAGTAAACAGAATCAGTAAAAGCTTAACTTATGATAAAGGGTAATTAATAACTTAACTGATGCTGCTAAGACTGAAGTCTCAAACAAAGCTGATTTTCAGTTACACCTAGTATATGAATCGAGAATACTCTAAAATGCTTGAAGTTATAATTCTTTAAGTTTTCATAACTTTCATAAATGCCACCTTATCTGAACCGGATTTCTTTCAAATAATATTGTCTAAAACTTCTTAAAAACATCAAGACTAAAATCTAGATTACTGCACACTACTTACATCTATATAAAAAATACTTTTATAATATAATCTAAGTACATGGTTTGCTTGTCACAAGTCACAATGTCATAAAATAATAAAAATTAGAAAGCCAAAAAAAAACAAGTTTGTTACTTAATTAACTAAAACATAATATGTACTAAACTAGTGGATCTTTAAAATATATATATATATATATATATATATATATATATATATATATATATATATATATATTATATATATATATTAAATAATTATTTTTTAAATAAAAATATATTTAGGCCAGAAATGCAAAGCTGAGTGTTTTTTTTTAATTTGAAATAATTTATTTATAGCTAAATTTTGTCAGTAAAATTTATCAACTTCTATTCGAATCGAGTTAAAATAGGTAAAACTAAATAATGTTTACAATATATTATAGTATATAATAAAATTAATATTTTAAGTACCGTCATTTCGCACTTTGGTCATGTACCTGTTAAATAATACTTTGGCAAATACGTAAGGAACCATAGGAGATTCTAAATATATGTAGCTAAAATAAAACATAAAACACATCGTAAATAGTACTTACGCTATTGATTTAAACCAAAAAGAGATTCTGCTGAAAATAGGAAAACTCGACAGATCATCACCAAATTTAGAATAGCTACAGTTAATTTTATACATACGATAAATTGATAAAATTATGATTTACTACAAGACTCGTCCTCGATTCGCTCGGGTTGGCCCCAAGGTACCTTTTAACGAGTAGTATAGAATAGATAGACTATAGGTATTAATATACCTATTACTACTCCGCTCCCTTGGGTAGTAGCATGATGATATATAGCCTATAGCCTTCCTCGATAAACGGGCTATCTAATGCAACAAGAATTTTTCAAATCGGATTAATAGTTCCTGAGATTTGCGCTTTCATTGAAACAAACAAACAAACCTCTGCCTTTTTATAATATTAGTATAGATTAAAAAATCTTACTGGAAAATAAACTTGAAATTGATAAACTTTGAAAACTACTTTACGGGTATTTTGTGTTATATTTAATTTTAAAAGGTAGTTAGTTACGCGAATACTGCAGTTATAAAAGTGACTTTTAATACTTTTCCATTTCATTAACACTCTTGATGAATTAGATTGATGACATTATTAACATGATTAGAAAGCAAAAAGATATGAATATTTAATTTAGTTACATCAATAATAAAATAATTTTAAAATTCCAAACCAAGATTTAACAAATACTGAAGATAATATTACATTTAGCCTAGTCAGGTTAGCATTGAACCCCGAAAAAATTCTAGGCCAAAATTTTATTTCACCAACCTCTTGTGACCCCACTGGGAGTGTAAATTTAAAAACGCGACCAAATTCGAGCGATGTGTTAGCCGCCATCTTGATTTTAAGGTGGAAAATTTTTTCTCAATATCTCGACCATTTTTATTGGACACGTAATGCGTAGGTCCAACGATTACGTGGTGAAAAAGTGCCTTTCCATTGCAACAAGAAAGAGGGGCAGGGGAAGACCCCAAGCTACTTGGATGACGACTGTCCAGAGGGACTTGAAATGCCTCGGCCTCACCGATGAGGACGCGAACACACGATCTACGTGGCGTCGCATTATAAGGAAAGCTGACCCCGCGTAACGGGATAAGGCGAGGACAAAGAAGAAGATCTCGGCTATTTTCAATTTTTCGAGAAAAATAATAAGGACCAAGGTTGTTCATTGCATGGAATCGACATTTTCCAAGTTGAAGGGAGAAAACGGGTGGAATGCAATTATTGAATTATCTCATTTAATTATTGATTTTAGGGTTAATAATCTACAGGAATAAAGTTATGTGGAATTAAAATGTCTACAATTTTGATCTCTACCATTTATCTCGTTAAACCCTTAAAGGCTGGTGAAATAAAATGTTTGTAATGTAGATTTTTGCGGGGTTAGGCTCAATTTTTCGAGAACCCGACTGGGTTAGTTACAATCTTTTTACAACACAACTTAAAGACATTTTCAAATGAATTTTAACAAAAAAATATCAACAATTTTCATACTTTAGGAAAGTCCAAAAAACTGCCAATAAGCGTGTTGTTAGTCCTTAAATGCTAGATACAAATGATACAATAGTACTACTAGGGCTTAGAACATCACTCTCCCCTTCTGCATCTATCACATCTTCCACCTCTCTCAACTCTCCCACTTCCTTACCTCTAACGACTTTTCCAGCTATTTGTCATCCCAAGGCATGTTGGGTGATCCCGTGCTGCAGCAGAGCAGTTTGACTGTTATTGTGCATTTCTGCTAATTGCACAGAGTCCAACGTCTTACGTCGCTCAGAGCTGTGCCACACGCCATACGTTAGGTATATTATTAGCCCTGAAAAGAATAATTTAATAATTTAAAATAATATTATTTTCAGGATCCGAAATTTAAAGCTTAAAAGGGAGGTAGCATTGGACAAGTAAAGAACACCAAAGTAGCGCTCCACTGCGGTAGTTACAAAACTGCAGTCAGGTTCCCTGGAGAGGAACATTACAATATAAGGGGAGGTGTTTGTCCAGGTCAAGACGTATAACGTAAAACGTCACATTAGCAACAAATTCTAATTAGGACTATGTATATATATATATATATATATATATATATATATATATATATATATATATATATATAATATGTATGTATGTATTTAAAGTTATATATGTGTAATGTATCAACTATCTGGTATCCATAACACAAGCCTCGCAGCTTACCATGGAACTAGATGGCGCTGTGTGTTAATGTCCCAACATTTATTATTTATTATTATATATGTACTTCATACTATTCTCTTTCCGCGTTTACAAAATATAATCATGTCATCAGGTCAACATAAGGATATTTTTTAATGCCGGAAAATATCTCATCTCTGAGAAATCAAATCAAGAGTGTCAGTCGCTAGTATATATTAATACTATTAAGGTCAAGTGATTCAGTGGTCAATTGCTGTGGGCGATAGAAACTTTACAGACAAAACAATCTAGATTGTTAGAATTAAAAGTTTAATTTTCTTTTTTATTTTCACTCAAGAAAATTAAACTTTTGACTCTAAAAAAAATTATTCAAAAATAATTTTTAATTAATAGTAAAAGATTAGTTTATGTGAATTATGTTTGATTTTAATTTTTTTTTTTTATCAACATATTCGTAGTGTATTTTTTACCGTATATGTTACTTGATAACAACCTTAATTTAAGTTCTATTCTATCGGCGTTTTTCGATGAATAAATTATGTATATAATGGAAACAATACTAGTAGATTTCCTTAAATATATATATATATATATATATATTATATATATATATATATATATATATATATATATATATATATATATATCCTTATTATGAAAAGGCTTGCATCCCAGAAGAAGCTTGGCTAAAATCTGGTCATGCGTCTAAATACAGATATCAAACTGAGACTAGCCAAAGGCATTCTCTATTCCTTACACTCATTACATCTAACTTTAATGTTTCCAATTCCGAACTGCTACTGAGAATTTTCTAGGAGAGTCTCTCCTGGTCCTTCCAGGAACTCGAAGCCAGGACTTTCACACATGTAGCTGTATAGCCTGTAACTGCCAGCCACTAGAAGAACGTGTCCTTATTAAGGAAGCGGTTAACTATCGTTGTCTACAATTTCATAATTATCCTCATCCGCAATTAAATCATTTGAATTATATTCTCAGCATTCAACTACATTCTGAGCTCGTGAATTATTTACACTGCTATATATCCAATTGTTTCTATTAATTTTTATTACATATCGGACTTCTATTATAAATGCGCAAATGAGTATGTGTGTATGTATGTTTGTTACTCTTTCACACCGAAATAGCTGAAGGGATTAAAATAAAATTTAGTAAAAAAAACCTAAGGGCACACCCAAGCGAAACGAGGGTAAGACTGTTGTTAGTAATAATATATGTACATGTAAAAATTCATGAAGAGGTTTAGAAACTAGTGACTCAATCACGCGCAAGCCCTTAGCGGATATAAATGAAACTATGCCCATACGTGTACGCGTATGAGCTTAGTATAATCCATATCCTCTAATTCACTTTTTCAATATGATTACCTGAGGAAACCTGCCTGGATGAATGACTTGTGAAATCCGCCAACTCGCACATGGCCAGCATGGTGGACTATTGTCTGATACCCACTGATTGAAGATAGCCCGTGCCCAGCAGTGGAAAGTTAAAAAAAAAAGCCGAATACAGCCATACAGTTAACCTCTTAGTATATATTTGAGTTAAAAGCCAAGCCATAATAGCTGAAGTACATGATTCTTAAGTCGTGACCATTGTATGCGAGTTGTATTATTGCACTCTCTTCCTCTGACTTTGAAAAGGTGAAGTAGAGAATGTGCGAACTTTAAATGATAATTAATTTACAGAATATACGTAAAATATCTTTTCAGATACTGGATATTTTGAGTTACGATCACTAAAATTAAATTTGTTTTCCATAATATCTTTAAGAAATAACATGAAACGCGAACTTATTTTTCCTACATGTATATAAACAATGTTGTGACGGAAGTTTGTGTCTTGAAACGGTAATGGATTTTCTAAGTTTGTAAAATTTATGTGCCTATAATAAAACTATACAATATGATCTTACTAGGCGACTTCCTTAGTAAAAAGTAAAATTATAGAAGGCGATTCCTACATAGGTAAATGATACTGGAATAGTAGTCTAAAAATATCAACAAGATAAAAACACCTGAAATTAATAGTTGATATAGTATACAACTATAGGATATAACATTAAAATGTATGTATATATTAATGAACCAAAATTGTTTTTCGGGATTTTCTTGCTTTTGGTGTCTCAAAAGCTATCGTTAAGAATAGGGAAACATGCGTACGTTGGATACGTGTTAAGGCATGAACGTTATCAACTGCTTCAGACTGTTATGATAGAGTAAGTTGTGGGTAAAAGAAGTGTGGGTGGAAGGACAATGTGCTGTTAAAAGAAAAGAGTAAAAGAGTGTTGAAGACGGTCCAGGCTAGTCCCGAACCAATAAAAAAATTAGGAGGATGACTGCTGACCTTCAGTAATGGAGAGGCACTTGAAGAAGAAATAGCTCCAAAGTAAAAAAACATCCAAATTTCAATGGGGAATATATAATTTAAGAAAAACTTAATATACAAGTAATACAAATATCACTTACTACGTAAATGTACGAGTAATATAGCACTCGTAGCTCTAAATGAACTAAATATTTTAATTTGTATTATTCCATATACATATAATAAAATTCTAACTTAGTCGAATCTGTACATTAAATATGTTTTTTTTTTAATCTTATTGAAATAGTCATTATTATCGATACTGAGGCCGAATTTAGTTTTTAGAATGTTTGTCTGTCCGTCTGTCTGTCTGTCTGAGAACGCATCACGAGAAAACCACTGAACTGATTTTGATGAAATTTGGAATGATGATAGCTGGTTATACGGGTTAACATATAGGATACTTTTTACTGTAGGAAAATATCTCATCTCTCAGAAATATATACTAAACGTTAAAACGTAACTAAGGACGAACCCGAGCGGGGCGGGTATTACTTAGACTAGTCACCTGCGCGGTGCATATTATAGTGCGCTAGTTTGCACAAATACCACATGACCGAGAGCTTAATTTGCTCTTCGAGGAACATTACACCAACTTCGTAACTCTGCTCCACTATTGCATATTTCGTGACAGAAAAATCCAGCCAATCCATTTCTATTTTGGCCCGACCCAGGACTCGACCTTACGATTCACAGTCCTACACTACACCAACTAGAACCCTCACCTGACACAAAGGTTTCTAACGAACTTTGATAAAATTAATTACATATTAAAATGGAAATTTTA
Organism: Brenthis hecate; assembly: GCA_951806755.1. NCBI lineage: Eukaryota > Metazoa > Arthropoda > Insecta > Lepidoptera > Nymphalidae > Brenthis > Brenthis hecate. The sequence goes on along the minus strand of OX638252.1, from coordinate 24,745,624 downwards.
AATACAACACAAATGAGGAATTTGAAAAAACTATTAAACACCTATCTAAAGATAAGTAATGCAAAAAATAAATGAGCCTAGTACTAATTGTTCTTGCGTGAGTTCACTTATTTATATCAATATAAACATAACAATTACACAAAACTGTCTCATATTACTATTGCGATCGAGTCGTGTAAGTGAATACAGGATATTGTTATGGGAATTGTGTTCTCTTAATAAAATCAATAGACATTATAAAAGTTATAATTCTCATAAACAATGAAGGCTATAATAATTAATTTTGCACCAATACTTGTAGCTACTTGTGCGCTGAGTAGTGACGGTTTAGAACATATCGATTTACTCGATTTGTTGCTACCTGAAGATGCCAAATTGAACTTCACGCAAGTGTCTGCAAAATATGGGCACACACCGGAACAATACGAAGTAATCATCGAAGACGGCTATATACTAACCCTTTTCCGTCTACGAGGTCGAAGCCCATCTCCGGTATTCCTACAGCACGGTATTTTGGATTCAACAGATACTTGGTTACTGAGAGGCCCAAATTCACTTGGAATAACATTAGCAAACGGATACGACGTATGGATGGGAAATTCAAGAGGCAATAGATATTCTAGACGTCACATTTCGTTGAATCCAAATGTAGATGCAAAGTTTTGGGATTTCAGTTTTAACGAGATTGGATATTATGATCTGCCGGCTTTTATAGATAAAATATTAAATGAAACAGGTGCTTCAAGCATATCTGCTATCGGGCATTCACAAGGCAGCACAGCATTCTTCGTATTGGGATCGACTAAGCCAGAATACAATATAAAAATAAATGTAATGATAGCTCTTGCTCCGGTATGCTATCTCCATCACTCTCCCCCGCCCATAGCAACATTCATAAAACTAAAATCAGTTGTAGAAATTTTTTTTGACGCATTTAATATTCATGAGTTTCTAGGCGACAACTTAAAACCTACGGAAATTTTAAGAAAACTTTGCGGTATACCAGTCTTGGGATACGAAGTATGCGTACTTGGGTTGTTTGCGTCTTTTACCGGTTACGATCCATTGGAAATAGGACCATCGTTTTTCCGAATAATCAATTCACATTTTCCTGCTGGTACTTCCGCTAAAAGCCTTAATCATTACCTTCAGGTTGGATATAGAAAAACTTTTGCTCCTTTCGATTATGGAGATGAAGGAAATCGAGTGATTTACAACTCCTCAGTTCCACCCCCATATGCACTGAGCAACGTAACTTTTCCGACTGGTTTGTTAGCTGCTCGAAACGACTACTTATCTACTCTTCCTGATGTTGCTCTTTTAAAACAGCAATTAGGTAACGTTGTGTACTATCTTGTAAATCCTCGACTGCTATTTAATCACGTGGATCATACATGGGGAAGACGAATGCCTGTGTTTTTATTCCCATATATATTTAAATTGCTACGAATATACAATAGGTTTCAGTAGTTACGCATAATGTCTCATATTGTTTTATGTTTAATCCCTCCACGACCGCAGACACGCCGGCGTTACAGTTAACAATAGGTTTCTTAGAAATTTAATTAATTTCTTAGACATTTACCTGGAGGTGTTAAAATTTTAATTTAATAAATTGCTAAATGTATTTAAAGCACAGCCTAAACTGCTGGACGCATTCCTTATATGATGTCAGCGTCCGATAAGAGAAAATTTATGAAAATTCAACCCCAAGAGGTTGTCCTCTTGGGTGTGTACGACTCTAAGGGGTGACAAAATTTGTATGGGAAAACGTGTTTACTTGGCCTGATCAACTTCAAACTTTCAAATTTTAAAATATCGTTCAAATAAATGTAGAGTTCAAAATTCAATTGGTAAGGACTAGAAAACTTAGTAATAAATTGTAATGTGAACTATTTTAAATTCGAATAAACATAAAATTTGAAATCCAACTTTGTCTGCTCTTGAATATTTGAATCGAAAATTTCCTATTATATCTAAATCTATTAGATTTGTTTGTTTGTGAATATTAGCGATTGCTTTGTAGTTAGAAGGTGTATAAGTACATTATATAATATAATATAAAATTAAATAAACATAAGACCCTCTTGAAGCGATAAGTAATTCGATCAATTGGATAGATAATTAAATTTAGATGGCACTCATATTAAAGGACAAATCTGATGCGACTGCTAAACTAAATGTAGTTTTGATAGCATAAAGTGTCAAATTTGTTACATGTAAATTAATATTGTTTTTATTTACTTATTTACTGTGAACATGGCCTAATTTTTAGATTTAGATAAGTATAAAGGGATCTCAAATCATTTTCCTCGATAATTTTCAATTATATTTGTTTATACCGATATTAAACGACTTTCAAAACTTTTACATAACGAAATATATTAGACTAGCGGCTCACCCTTGCTTCGCTCGGGTTCTTCGCTAGGTACGTTTTAAATAGATATAAATAGTTACTAGCCAGCGTTGGCCATATAAATTTTTTTTTGTTAATAATATTGACAAATATTGACATTAACATTTATACGGTACTAACGTCATTCAATTGTTTTGCCTTCCCGGAACCTCTCCACTAACACTTAAACTTTATGGTATGGTATTAAAGTTCAAATTGACTTTTAAGTATTATTACGAATCTTTTGTACGGGAGTGTAGAAAAGTGTTGTTTTCAGACTTTTTAGCCAATTTTTAAAATTTTTCTTTCCGTAAGAATCATCCTCGTACTTCAAGGAATATTCTAAAAAAAGAATTAGCGAAATCGGTTCAGCTGCTCTCGAGATTTACGCTTATCAACACATTCAGCTATTCATTTTTATATTATAGAAGATTTGCTTTGCATCGGCTGGCACCGACTTCTAAAATATCTGATTAGGTATCTATTCTAAATGAAAATTAACGTTTAGTTATTTTTTACTTTTAGCGCCTGGAAGTCGGTTTTTTTAAGTTTTTTATATGTTGTATACAGATATAATTGGACAACTTTAGAGTGATAATTAATTTAGCTTTTAATACGTAGTTGTAATTTGTTTAATTTGCTTTCTGTTTCTGTATCTAAATAAATAAAATAAAAAAAATCATTGCATTTGCTAATACATTAAAAAAACCCTACTGCATACAGACATAGATTTACATACATATGTACCTACGTTGCACATATTTATGTATGTGTGTCTGTTGTATTTACATATGTAAATATAGGTTAAAAACATAACCCTCCTTTGGGCTTCATCGCAGTTGGGTAAAAATATAAACATATAAATTTAAATTCAATTTTCCAAATAATGATCGTTATAATTATTGGTTTGAAACCGGAATGACAATACCAAGCTAATATTAATTTTATGTGAATGTAACGTGGTTCTTAATTTAACAGGGTCATTATGTTATATACAAGGTCATTATAATGTTATATAAACTGCCTCGGTGGTGTAGTGGCTAGAGTGTACGGCTGCACACTCGGAGGTCCTGGGTTCGAGTCCCGGGTCGGGCCAAGTTTAGTTATTGAGTCTTTCTGTAAAGTAAGTCTCAGTAACAGCCCGGAGTTGGGAAGTTGGCGGTGTTTCACCCCTGTGCCCCGAAGAGCAGGTAAAGCCGTCGGTCCTGCGCCTCAACTCTCAGTGGTCGTGTCGAATGGTCGTCCCACCGGAGTATGAGAGTGACAGGAATAGAGAGTGCATAATAATATCTCCTGCGCAGTTGGCTAGTCTCAATGAGATTGGCCGCCGTAGCCGGAATCGGCTAGGAGAACATCATAAATGTCACTTCATAAAAATAATAATTATAATAACATTTCATGTTTCTAAATAAATGAAAAAAAAAACAAAATAGCACTAAGTGGATATTATTAACGAAGATATAGAATATATTTACTAAGGAATATCAAATTTTTATTTTTTCCTCCACGTGGGCTTTTTGAGAGTCAAATTTAAGCATTTTTCAAAATTATCAATGTTCACTAAATTTTTTTTCGTAGAAAATAATCCTTAATGTGCAACTGGATCGACACAAGGTCTAGCTGAAAATCATAAAAATGAGGAAAAAATGGGAAATATCAGATGATCACCATTTTGTTTCAAATTACTCCAGTTCAGTTTTATTTTATTACATAAAATACGCGTACACTAACTATCCTATCAAACAAAGCACCAATTATTTCAATGTCTAAGTAAAAAGTTAGAGCCTAAGTTATTATATAAAAGTATAAAATTGACTCAATTTTTGACTTCGGATGGGCACTGATCAAAAACATACATTAAAAAAAAATTGCGGTGATTTAGCATTTCTAGCACCACAAAGATTATCCGCCATTTTTTTAAATTAAAATAAAAAATCATGCGGCACACATTTTAATTTAAATTTGTCGACTTCATATGGAATGACTCAATGTAATTTTATTTAAACAACAAAAAGGTATCAAGTTAGTACTTATCAAGAAAATGCTCTGTGTTTTTATTTCATACGGGAATCGACCGGAGCAAATACTACACGTCTGTAATTGACAATCTACAGTGAATTTAAATCTAATTTTAACGATAGTGTTATATAGTTAATGATGATACTAATTACTTTAACTGCATCTTTAATTATTCAAGCATATATACATGAAGAGAGTCTCTTTACATTTGCATCAAGCAATTCAGCGCCCAATTTCATTGAGCTGGCGGCGAGAAATGGCTTCGAAGCTGAAAAACATGATGTCGTAACAGAGGATGGATATATCCTTGGATTATTCCACATTCGTGGAAATCGAGGGCTTCCTATATTTCTCATGCACGCTTTGACTGATACAAGTGATACTTGGCTACTTAGAGGAAACACATCGCTTGGCCCAACGCTAGCCCGACTAGGATATGACATTTGGTTTGGCAATGTCCGTGGGAATAGGTACTCAAGACGTCACATCACACTCAATCCAGATAGAGACCCTACGTTTTGGAATTTCTCCTTTCACGAACATGGGTATTATGATCTTCCAGCAATAATAAATACAATCTTGAAGAAAACAGGTGCACCAAAATTAAATGCAATTGGGCATTCTCAAGGTAATACTGTGTTTTACGTATTGGGATCCACGAAACCTGAATATAATGACAAAGTGAACATTCTTATTGCTCTTGCACCCATTTGCTACTTAGATCATATCCCTCTACCGTTATCTGCTATAATAGAAATTGCCCCAATAATAAACGCTAAAGCTATAGCTTTAGGTGAAACTGAGATTTTTGGTGATGTCTCAATTACTGGGAAATTAAATAATTTAATTTGCAGACAATTTGTATTTAGATATGAGGTTTGCACTTTAGGTGTTCTGTTTCCTCTTTTTGGTTATGATATACAAGAATTTGGTCCCAAATACAATGATATAATCACAAAACATTTCCCATCGAGCACTACGAGAATGAATTTGTATCACTTTGCTCAAGTAGCACTTGGACATCGTTTCGCGAGGTATGACTTTGGACCGGATAAAAATATCAGAGTATATAACTCAACCATACCCCCCAACTATGATTTAAAGAAAGTGACCATGCCTGTAGTTTTGGTTGTTGGGAAAAACGATAAAGTGTCAACGTTAGCCGATGTAGCCACTTTGAGAGCGAAGTTGCCAAATGTTAAGAAATATATCCTCATTGAAATGGAGTGTATGAACCATTTGGACTTTGTGTGGGGAAAACATATGGCAGACTACTTATTTCCACATATTCTTAGTATACTGGAAGAAAGCGACTAATTGTGTTTAATAATAATATTGACTGAGACTTTTCCTTTCCGAAGTCATGATTTTCAGCAATAAATTTTATAATTTATTGCTGAATTACTCGGCTAAAGATTATATATAGGTACGTGTATATGGAATTTTGTATGCTTATTGACTTTTTTATTTTTATAACAATAATAATATGTTTACACTGTACGTTTCATGTGAAATAAATGTTATGTAATTTAAGGTATTTTTATCAGCTTATCTTATATATTTAAACGAGCTATTCTTGTATATATATATATATATCAATATATAATCTGAATCTCGGAAACGGCTCCAACGATTTTCATGAAATTTAGCATGCAGAGGGTTTCGGGGGCGATAAATCGATCTAGATTAGTCTTATATCTGGAAAAACGCGAATTTTCGAATTTTCATGCGATTTTCTTTTGCATTTTCACAATTTTTGCATTGTCACTTCTGGTGAGTAGGCGGCGCCACTGTGCCACTGTCAACATCGTGTCCGTATTTACATCAAGTTTAAATATATTTAAGTGAAAATAATCTAAAGAAAAATAGTTAATTTTTAAATAAAACCTATGGGCAATATGTAAACATCACCAAGTCTTGATGTGTTGAAGAACAAATGAGCTTTTAAAAATTTACCTACCAAACAAATACAAAAGTGACAAACATAACTTAAAAGATACTATCAGTGCAAAACCATCTTTTCTGTGTGTGATGACAATAAAACAAAATAATTTGTGAAGTGAAAGCGTCAAATATTAAAACATAAGTTTATAACCTCAAAAACTAATAGGTACTCGGTATAAAATTGCAATTCAACTAGGTATAATTGGTGCTCTTTTTCAATCAGCTTTTCTACTTCCGACTTCACACTTAAGATGGAGGACATAAAAAAGTTGCTAATAAACATGCAACAAGAAATAAGACAGCAGAAAACAGAAATGTTAGAAATGAAAGAAGACATTAAAAATACAATCAACAATAATATACTTAAATGAGAAATTTAAACAGTTAAAAATAAAAATTGAAGTTCTTGAGAAAAAAATCCAGGAACAAAGTACCTCAATAAATAATTTAGAAAGACATATTAGGCGTAAGAACTTGGTTATGTTCAGAGTAGAAGAAGGTGAAAAATCTTATCATGAACTAGAGGAAAAAATAGTCTTAAACTAAACGGAAATAAGAAGTCTGCCTGTATCTCCAGAAACGCCTTACCTCAATTATAAACAAAAACTAACAAATAAACAACATACAAAGAAAACCATACCTGGTAATATTAAAGACTTTATATTACAAAAACCAAAATTAACTTTCAACCACACAAATGATAACCAGGAACAACTAAAAACAACACAGCAAGATACAGTATATTAAACACCGTAGGAACCTCCTCATCTTTATCCACCAGTACGGCCGGTCACTATGGGGGAGTTCGACCGTAACCCTCCAAAGAAAAACAGACATACAATGAACAAAGGTATACATATCTTCACCAGAAAAACTTCTAGAATTAATAGCAGCATTTTCTACAACAAATCAAAAGAACACAAAGATAAAATTATAAACTTTATAGGCATATCAGAAACAAATTATATATTGAAAACAAAATTTGAAAAGAAACCCTTTGCAATCATACAAGCATAATCTCCAACGGAGAGCTCTATGCAGGACTACTTTGGAGGAGGCTTTTAACCGAGAGGGGTCTATACATGAAAAAGACGTTTACTAAATAAATACATTTAATTATGAAATTAAATACCTAATTATAACTATTGTCAGAATTAATGTATGGAAAGAAATTTTATTTATATTTATTATTGTGAAATGTTTAGTATTTACTCAATTGAATTATTTAATTTATTGTGATTGTTTATTTATTTATTTGTAATGATAATTTATATACATACAATATCATTTCAAATAATATGAAGATTTTTAAAATAATTTAATTCCAGGTTACAAAATTATTAGTTAAAAAATTATAAGTTAATAAATAGTCACTAAATTATATAACTTTATATTTCAGCAATGTGATATAGGCATTTTTTTATTGTACAACTAAAATGGCTCCTTATATACTCTTAACCAAATAAAATTTTAATGGAATACTTTTATAAAAAGCTGTGCATACTTTTAAATTAAATTTATATACAGATAGGTAAAATTATAATGTTAAATAAATGTTTTTATGTAAATTTAGTTAGTAAGCCTTTATAATAAATAAATGAATAAATAAATAGAGCTTTATTATTATTATGATTTCTTTTGCATTATTTCAATAAATTAATAATTCCACGCAAAATATTATGTTCGATAATTTCGCACGCTCAGATATAAGCATCATGGTCAAGCAGCCAGTGCGCAAGTTTGACATCCACAGGTATCTGGGTTCGTATCCCGGTCGGACACAAAGTTTTTAATTTTGTTTTTTTTTGTATTTATTCAAATTCTTAGTTTGTTTTTTTTTTAATGTTTTTTTTGGCCAAAAACTCCGAGCAAAGCTCGGTCGCCCAGGTACTTTAATGTAAAACGTCAATGCCCTATTTGGCCATGAAACGCCCATCAATTTACTTTTTATGGTTATCATTGATTAGTAACTTGTATTAACAAGTACCATAAAAATTTACGAGATGGCGCTATATAACATTGTCAGCATGATAACAGATAGGAGAGGGGTCTAATAATAATTAGGTATAAAAAATTATCGTTTTTGTAAAAAAAAATTGTTTTTCAAGACACTAACAAATCTTTAGATCCGTTTCCGAGATACACGAAATAAATATACAAGAATTGCTCATTTAAATAAGAGTACCTGGGCGACCGAGCCTTGCTCGGAGTGTTTGGCCAAAAAAAACATTAAAAAAAAACAAACTAAGAATTTGAATAACTACGAAAAAAACAAAATTAAAAACTTTGTGTCCGACCGGGATACGAACCCAGACACCTGTGGTTATCAAATTTGCGCATTGGCCGCTTGACCATGATGCTTATATCTGAACATGCGAAATTATCGAACATAATATTTTGCATGGAATTATTAATTATTAATTTATTGAAATAATGAAAAAGGAATCATAATAATAATAAAGCTCTATTTATTTATTCATTTATTTATTATAAAGGCTTACTAACTGAATTTACATAAAACATTTATTTAACATTATAATTTTACCTATTTGTATATAAATTTAATTTAAAAGTATGCACAGCTTTTTATAAAAGTATTCCATTAAAATTTTATTTGGTTAAGAGTATATAAGGAGCCATTTTAGTTGTACAATAAACAAAAGAAGAAATAAAAACTAATCTGAATATTTAAATACACTTTCTTTTTAAATAAATTTAAAGTATCAGAAAAAATGTCTATATCACATTGCTGAAATATAAAATTATATAATTTAGTGACTATTTATTAACTTATAATTTTTGAACTAATAATTTTGTAATCTGGAATTAAATTATTTTAAAAATCTTTAATTTTATTTGAAATTGTATTGTATATATATAAATTGTCATTAACAAATAAATAAACAATGACAGTAAATTAAATAATTCAATCGAGTAAATACTAAACATTTCACAATAATACATATAAATAAAATTTCTTTCCATACATTAATTCTGACAATAGTTATAAATTAGGTATTTAATTTCATATTTAAATGTATTTATTTAGTAAATGTCTTTTTCATGTATAGACCCCTCTCGGTTAACTCCAAAGTAGTCCTGCATAGAGCTCTCCGTTGGAGATTATGCTTGTATGATTGCAAAGGGTTTCTTTTCAAATTTTGTTTCCAATATATAATTTGTTTCTGATATGCCTATCAAGTTTATAATTTTATCTTTGTGTTCTTTTGATTTGTTGTAAGAAATACTGCTTTTAATTCTAGAAGTTTTTCTGGTGAAGATATGTATACCTTTGTTCATTGTATGTCTGTTTTTCTTTGGAGGGTTATGGTCGAACTCCCCCAGTGACCGGCCGTACTGGGGGATAAAGATGAGGAGGTTCCTACTGTGTTTAATAAACTGTTTCTTGCAGTGTTGATTTTAGTTGTTCCTGGTTATCATTTGTGTGGTTGAAAGTTAATTTTGGTTTTTGTAATATGAAGTCTTTAATATTACCAGGTATGGTTTTCTTTGTATGTTGTTTATTTGTTAGTTTTTGTTTATAATTGAGGTAAGGCGTTTCTGGAGATACAGGCAGACTTCTTTTATTTGAGTATTGGCGAGAAGCGTTCTTATTATTATCCACAATAATTAGTTTGTCATATTTAAAGAAAGCCGTTTTGCCTAGGTCTTTTTCTTTATCTTCAGTTGGGCTTGTAACTCCTTGCGTTTGTTTAAGACTATTTTTTCCTCTAGTTCTATGATAGGATTTTTCACCTTATTCTACTCTGAACATAACCAAGTTCTTGCGCCTAATATGTCTTTCTAAATTATTTATTGAGGTACTTTGTTCCTGGATTTTTTTCTCAAGAACTTCAATTTTTTTATTTCTAAGTGTTTAAATCATTATTGTTGATTTATTTTTAATGGTTTCTTTCATTTCTAACAATTCTGTTTTCTGCTGTCTTATTTCTTGTTGCATGTTTATTAGCAACTTTTTTATGTCCTCCATCTTATGTGTGAAGTTGGAAGTAGAAAAGCTGATTGAAAAAGAGCACCAATTACACCTACTTGAATTGCAATTTTATACCGAGTATTAGTTTTTGAGGTTATAAACTTATGTTTTAATATTTGACGCTTTCACTTCACAAATTATTTTGTTTTATTGTCATCACACAGAAAAGATGGTTTTGCACTGATAGTATCTTTAAGTTATGTTTGTCACTTTTGTATTTGTTTGGTAGGTGAATTTTTAAAAGCTCATTTGTTCTTCAACACATCAAGACTTGGTGATGTTTACATATTGCCCATAGGTTTTATCGATTTATTTGTAAAAATGTATTCTATTTTTCTTTAGATTATTTCCACTTAAATATTTTTAAACTTGATGTAAATACGGACACGATGTTGACAGTTGCACAGTGGCGCCACCCACCCACCAGAAGTGACAATGCAAAAATTGTAAAAATGCAAAAGAAAATCGCATGAAAATTCGAAAACTCGCGTTTTCCCAGAAATAAGACTAATCTAGATCGATTTATCGCCCCCGAAACCTCCTACGTGCTAAATTTCATGAAAATCGTTGGAGCCGTTTCCGAGATTCAAATTATATATTGATATATATACATATATATATATATATATATATATATATATATATATATATATATATATATATATACAAGAATTGCTCATTTAAATAAGATAAGTTTATAAACTATATAACACAATCAGTTTAGGTGTAATCAGAATGGCGATACGTTAAAAAAAATTATAACCAATTAGGATTCCTTGGGTAAAAAAAATGGGCAACGCTGCTCTAGTAGCCACCATATTAACTTTAATGTGATGCCATATACAAACGTAACCTATAATCAGCAGACGATCAAGACGCTTCTAACAATACCTCATTTGTCTAATTATGATAAGAAGCTTAGAAGATATGCGGAAATAGATGAACATTGACCTCCGTTGTCACATTAAAAAGCAGGAATGAGACGTTATCTGCCGACAGAAATAAAAACTTAAAACTATAAAGAAGCAATTAATATTTTTTTGGATATGAATTGCAAAACATTTGCAATACTATACATAGAATAACAATATTTACAACATACATGTGTGGTGCAGGCGCTTGTACCGCTATTTGCGTCTCTTTCTTTCATACCGCGTCAGAAAGAGACGGATGTATACACACTGACAGTGTCCCAACAAAAGTTATCAATAATAATACCTTTTCTATACATATAATAAAATTGTAACTAAGCCGAATCTGTACATTAAATATTTATTGAAAATCTTATTAAAATAAACATTATTATCGATACCAGAGGGCGAATCTATAGTTTTTAGAATTTTTGTTTGGCTGTCTGTCTGTCTGTTATCGCATCACAGAAAAACCACTGGAGGGATTTTGATGAAATTTTGTATGATGATAGCTGGTTATCCGGGTCAACATATAGGATAATTTTTAATTTTATCGCGGGAAAATATCTCATTTCTGAGAAAAAATGCAAAAACTGCAATGTAAGAGTATACTAATATGTAAAACCTAAGAATTTGGTTTTTGGTCATCTGAACGCGGACGGAGCCGCGGGCATTGCTAGTTTATAAATAAAATATAATTTCATTAAGAACACTTTATTAATGTGGCCATTTTCTATTATATCGTGTGGTAATTCAAAACATTGTGTTTGATTGTAAATTTAAATAACTATAAGTTATACTTATAGCTACAGATATGCATAATATTAGCATTAACATCACGTGACCATATCGATGACGACTTACGAGTACATAAATTTACTCCTCATCCAAACCTGTTATCCGCGATATATGTTTATTCAAACAAGATTGGAATATTTATCCATAATATTGTAAACAAAATATTCTTACTAAAAAGAAATTGATTTTTGTGAACAAAAATTGAAATTTAACATCAAATAATATATAGACGTAGTCGACTTTGTTTGGCATTTCTCGTTTTTACATCATTATTTAATGGTTGCTACCAGATAGCAGTCCGTCACGACAATAAGAGCAATATTAAGGTATGTCCACACCAGTGCGCTTTCATGTTCACCTTGCCTTTTCATCTATCATCTATGCAATGATGCATGCGCTAAAACTAGCTCAACAATAGCACACACGCGCAGCGCACGCGGATCCGTCTCTGGCGCTGTGTCCACACCAGTGCGCTTCCATGTTTATCTTGCGTCTTCAACTGTCAATTCGTCTCGCGTCAAGCGTATGCAATATTGAATGCCTTAAGATGCATGCTTGTCGTCTACCCCTGTGCGCCTTAATCAGTCGTCAAGATGGACACGTGTGAGCTTGTAGCTGTTTGTGTGGCATATTTACTATTAACTACAGGGGAAAAACGGAGGAAAATGACTATCTGGATGGAAGATTCAAAGTATTTTCGACGGTCGAACGGTAGGATGCTGTGCGCATATACGATAGTTTGTGTCTCGTTTTTTTCGAGACCATCAGACCATAGTTTTTCTTCCTGCTCAGTTCCTGGATGGTGATTGCATATGATAGAACCGACGATGTAAAGAGATTTTTTTTTTAAACCGTCTTAATTTTTTTTAAGTTTTTATTTTGCTATTTTTAATGTAGACATAGTAGAAACAAAGTCAGAAGAAATTATTTGAATAAAATTTTAGCTTAAGCCGTTTAATTTAGTTTGATACCAATTTTTATATGAAGACTGACAAACTAAAATTCGCTTTTATTAGTAACACTAAAGATCAGGCTCTAAAATCCAATTCTAATGTATTGGGCTTGTCAAATTAAATAAAATAAGTACAAACTCAAAGTATCTACTATTAGCAGTTGAAGAGTTCCACGGTTCACCTATCCACCTTCTGGCCTTACCATCAGATCAGGTCTACGATACCGAATCACTGCATTATCAACAGCAATAGAAAAAAAATGCAAAGTTAGTCAACATAACAATGAGAAGTAGGTTAAATTTTTAAATTAGCTAATTTTCTACCATTAGGGTGGCATTTTTTTATGTACATGATAACAAACTGAAAGTATACACTTTCAAACTAAAATGGCCAAATCGGTTAAAAAATGACGGAGTTCTAAGATAACAAACATAAAAAAAAATTAAAAAATAAAGTCAAATTGAGAACTTCCTCCTTTAAAAGTCAGTTGAAAAAAAAATGATATAATCAATCCTTGACAATAAGTGTATTTATGAAAGTGATTGTTAAAGACGATGTATTTCTGTAACTAAAACCAATTTATTTTAAAACTCCTAACTTTTTTATACGCATTCCTAATCTGTCATATCTGAACTTCATTGTTTATGTAACTCTATGGTAAATTCTTCCACTTCACAATTTGACGGTTTCACTTCGATATATTATAATCTACCGAAAAATAATACGTTAAATTGTAAGCTGTATATTACGATTTACAATCTTTCGACAGTTTACAATCTCGCTAGATAAATTATAATCTAACGGTATTTACAATTTTACGGTGATATTTATATTGCATATTCTCATTTTCATACATTTTTAATATACGAAACGGCACGCAGGCGGAAGTTTCTTTAATCGGTGGCTATTCTCTTGATTGCCAAGGTTTAAAGATATAGTAATAACGTACAACACTTAACTAGTATTATAACGACAATTAAATTACGAGGAAAACTATAAATTATACATAATTATGTATCAATAACTTAGTTCGCGGTAGATAACAAAAAAAATCGATACTAATATTATAAATGTGTATGTTTAGATGTTTGTTACTCAATTACGCCATAACGGCTGAACGGATCTAAAAGAAATTTAACACAGCGACATTTTTATCCTGGAAAATGTGTTTTTGTTTGTCTAGGCGAACCCGAGCCAAGCGAGGGTGAGCCGCTAATTAACTCATATATAACAATTTTTTTTATTTATTACACTGTTTTATATTAACAGTAGCAGAACTCGCGACTTTGCTCGCGCTAAAACTACAAAAAATCTCTAAAAAGGTAGTTTCATACGAACTTTCATCCCCTATTTTACCCCCCTAATAGGATGAATTTCGAAAAATGCTAAAACACGTATTTATTCAATTTTCAAGTTATATTCAATAGTATTCAAGTTTCAAGTAATTCTAATCATAAATATTTTTTTGGATTTTATTATAACTGTTTTCCCGTGGGAATGAGATAATCTCTAAAAAGTAGCCTATGTCACTCTCGAGCCCTCCAACTTTCTTCACACAAAAAATCCGTCACTCCGTTTCGACGTGAAAGAAGGACAAACAAACAAACAAACAAACAAACAAACAGACAAACACACTTTCACATTTATAATATTAATAAAGTATGGATATATCCAGGATTAAAAAAAACATTTTCAAGAGAAAAGCTCCATTTATGTGATGTAAATAAATAATTCACATATAAAAATGTGTTTTTGGAAACATTGCATACAAAAATAATTTTATTTAAAACAGTTTATGAAATAAAAAGATACTTTTAAGGGTACAATGTATGTGTAATACAAGACAATTTTCAAAATACACCAAGCCATCCGCCATACTTGAACTAAATAGTCATTAATCTGTGGTAAAGTGGCTAGCACGTACGGCTGCACATCCAGAGGTCCTGGGTTCGAGTCGCGGGTTGGATCAAGTTAGTTATTAAGTTTCTTTGTTAACGAATTTTCAATAGCAGCACGCTGGCGGTAAGTTAGCGCTGTTTCAGGAGGTCATCGAACTAATTAGCTCGTTAGTCTAGTGTCTAGCATGCCTGGCTACCGATCAAGTGGTCTTAGATTCGATTCCCGAGTCGGGGCAAGTGGAGTTTGGATTTTTATTAAAATATTGTAAACAACAGTTTAGAGTGTGGAAGTTGGCGGTGTTTTACCGAGCGTCAAAAAGCATATATGTACGTCCGGTTCTTTGATTGATCTCCTACATTTTGTACCGAATTGTAGTGCAACAGGTTATCGAAAAAAAAAATGAGAATGCACTCGTATCTTCTCATATTAAATATCTGTATACAAACGATTAAGAGTATCCATATCTAACTGGTTCAAAGCAAACTTTATCGCGATATTTTCCCAATTTTATTTCATTCCATCACATTAATACTGCATTCAATATGTACTTAAATGAAAACGCAACAAAATCCGAAAAGACAATTTAATTTAAAGTATAGTAAATGTGTATATGTATACGAAGACTCACCAGCGGCGATCCAGACGGCGAAGCGCAGCCACGTCATGGCGTCGAGGTTGAGCATCAGGTACACGTTGATGAGGATGCTGAGGCCCGGCAGCCACGGCACCAGCGGCACCTGCCGGGGAGACCATCCAACTTTAAAAACTTATGCATCTTAAGTCTTTAAAAACTGGTCAAGTGCGAGTCGGACTTGCACACGAAGGGTTCCGTACCACCTTGAAAGATATATACATTATGTACTAATCGATTCTTTTTAATTTGCATGATGGCCATTTTGAAATTCGTCATTTTGGTTTTTTATACACACTATGAAAATTTTTGCTCTCCTATACGGTTCAAGAGGTACAGCCCGTCGACAGACAGACGGATGGACAGCGGAGCCTTAATATTAGGGTCCAGTTAGCATCTTTCGGGTACGAAAGTCGGGACCTTAACCAGATCAAATCAAAATATACTTTATTCAAACGGATTTTTAGAAGCACTTTTGAATCGTCAATTACATTTTATTTTTTAAATGAAACTATCTTTTCGGGTCGCTTCGCGAATTTATTTCGATATTTAGTTTCCGACGCTTCGAATGCTTACAGCAATCATAGTCACGGGAGAGACCACGATCGCTGTAAAGAGAGAGTTTAAATTTAAATTAAATGCAATCAGTCCGTAATGAATTTACCACCACGTAAACGGCAGAAGCCAAACCAACAGGCGGCACCTACCGAGAAGGCCAGCTTCTTGTCGGAGACGGGCTGCCGCGCCACCGCGCCCAGCGACAGCAGCGCCAGCGCCGCCGCCGGCGCCCGCAGCGCGGACGGCGCGTGCCCCGTCACGCTGCCCATCAGCAGCAGGCACCACACGCCTGGCACGAATAAGTAAATAAACAGGTATGATGAGACATCAACTCACAGCACCGTCCGGTTCCATGGTAAGCTACGATGCCCGAGTACGGACATAAGATAGTTGATAACACTACACATATATAACTTTAGATACATACATATTATAAATATAAACACCCATAACTGGAGTACGAGCGTTCGTGCTCGTCACATAAATCAATACCCCCGGCGGAATTCGAACCCACGACCGCTGGCACAGCGAGTAAGGTCACTACAAACTAAGCCAAACGTGTCGCCAAATAATATTTTTTTTTTATGGTACTCAGTGATAAACGAGCAGAGAGCCCACCAGATGGAAAGCGGTTTAGTTAACCTATCGCCCATACCATCTACGATTCATGCACTTACATTACAGTATGTTATCACTGTCATGATGAAAGACTCTTGCCTGTAATTGCGCTGGCTACCTTATCCTTCAAACCGGAACACGACAATGCAAACATTGTTGCTTGGCGGCAGAAGTAGATAAGGGGGTGGTACCCATCCAGTCGGACTCCTCAGGCTTGACAATCCTACCACCGGTAATAGTAAATGGCGTTGATTGAAATAGAGGTATTACAAATGCTTTTGAACCGTCAATTTAATATAAGCGTCAGTGTAGTCAATTCATGAGGTAGCCACCACCGGCTTGAGAAGCAGTTCTGCTAAGAAAAGCCGGCTTGATCATACCATATTATCTTATATTAATCTAATATATAAATATCTCGTCTCACGGTGTTTGTGGTCGTGTGGCGACACATTGGCGATAGCCGCGTCAGCGGAATTATTCCCCGCGACCGCCCCCGCGCCTTCAGCGCAGGCGTGGTAACAATTCAGTCGTTAATTTCGCGAGTGCCCCGACGGTCCCCCTCTCTCACACGATAGTATTCTATAGAGGCTTATATATATTTATATTAAATTAAGTGTAACGTTTAGAACAATATATGGGTTAAAGGCATTTCATATTTCATTTATTCCCTCACATATAGTTAAGACTCTAAAGTCGCATTCCTCCGAAACGGCTAGACCGATTTTATTGATATTTTTTCACTCTCCGTGTTTCACCCTCAGTCTTAGTGAAATTAACTGCTGTGACCGAACTCAGTAAGGAGAACAGTATATACTGAAATCAGTCAGGAGTTCAGTACTGACCGAAGTCTGTCAGGAAAACGGTACTGACCGTAGAGAGTGACGAGCACGGAGACGAGCGCGGCGCTGAGGCGGGTGGGCGCGGGTTCGCGGTCCGAGTTGAGCAGCTGGCGCGCCACGCGCCGCCACGACAGCTGCAGCGGCTCCACCGCGGCGCGGGGCGGCTGGCTCTTCTCGTATCTAGTAAAAGGTTACAGATACGATTCTCAGTTAGGGAAAAGGCAATGTTTTGTCGTACTTTTAAATTATTGTTTAAAAAAGTAATTCGATTTCTAAATTTAAAAGTACCTATCTTTTCCATCCTCATTAAAAAAAATATGACAATCGATTCCTAATTGACGAAGATGTATTGCAATTGTGACGTTAAAATTTTAATAACCCCATGAGTTATTTAAAATTAAATTAAATATGATTGAAAAAAAAATTAACCATATAAGGGCACTTTAACATATATTAATTATTAAATAACTTTATCGATCAATACTTCTGTCACTAACTTTAAAATGCTTACTTTAGAACGCGACAATAATACTTAAAGAAAATATTTAACAAACACACCTGAGCAACAGCACACAAGACGCTACCATGGAGTACGCAAGAAGAGTGCCGATAGACATCATGTGTATCAGCTGTTCTAGTTCGAAGAACATCGCTAATGTACCTGAAAAATTCATTAATTATTTGTATTTTTTTAGGAAACGAATAAATGAATAAAATAAAATTCATTACTATTAAAAATATACAGAAACACTATTGGTGGCTTAATTACTAAAAGAGCGGTATTTTTGTTTGACATTATCTTATTACTAGCGACTCGCCCTCGCTTCGCTCGGGTTCACTATAAAGGTACGTTTTAACTATTAGTATGGAATAGATAGAATATATATTAGTATGTATATACATAGGTATAAATTTTATATCCCATGATAAATTATTGATTCCCCATATCAACTTTCATCCTCCTTTTTACCCTCTTAAGAGAAGATTTCCGGGATTACAAGTATTCTATATCCTTTCCAGGGTCTCAAACTATCTTCATATCAAATTTGATCTAAATCGATTCAGCGGATTTTTAGTTTATCCATTACAAACAAACTCACAAACTTAGATGTGTAAATGACATGTTGACTATATTTCGTTTTTTTAGAACGGAGTCCGATATCGCGCGTCACTCGGAACTCACGGCGAGTGAGAGCTAGACGGGGACAAATGGAATATTGCGACCGTCACGAAACTTAATTCAATAGACACCGACTTTTTTTTGTTTGTTCGTACGCGCTAATCTTTGAAACAAACAGTCACATTTGAAAGAGTTCTGTCGTTAAAATAGTGCGGGGGCCCCGCAGCCCGGGGGCCCCGGGGGCCTAGGGGGCCTACCGGTGAAGAAGCCGGCGAGCACGGTGCCCACGAGCGGCGTCTGGTACTTGGCGCTGACGCGGCCCAGGAACCGGAACAGCAGGCCGTCCGCCGACATCGCGTAGATGATGCGCGGCAGCGGGAACACCGCGCCCAGCAGGCTGCGGGACCACGTGCGTTTTATTTTATTACATTGTCACGTTATCTTTTTGAAGTTATACTTCTTTTGGCACATTTGAAAAAAAAGAAGAGAATAAAATTTTTACGATGCGCGCACACACCGACAGCGAAAAAGCGACACGATGAAGTTAGCTGCATTCCTTTTAGAAACAGACGTTGTGACATACGGGATGAAATCTTTAGCTATTATTGTTCTGTTACGCAAATGAAATATAACTTCTTACGTGCGCACATAAAGAACACACACACGTTTTTTTTTTAAATAAATATAATAAATATAAACAGAATTCTATCTTGACCTCTTGGATGCGAAACACAAAAAACTCTCAAAGAAACTAAATATGTTTAATACATAGATTAAAAATATTACATGAATGTCTGTCTTATAAGTGAAACAGCGTGAAAATGTAGTATTAAACCATCACCTGGAGCAGAGCGCGCAGACGGCGCCCACGCTCACGGCGTACTTGGCCCACGCCCAGCCCAGCCGGTCGTACACGTGCGGGAACGGCGCTTTTTCATCCTGAGCATTATATGAATAAATTAAAAAAAGGCTAACATAATCATAATAGGGATTATGCGTGTAATTTAAATGATGATGAAATATATATTTTTTTATATAATATTTATTGTTTTCGAATTAAGTCTACGTCGATATTTTTAAATGTAATTTTCTTTTGATTAAAAAAATAATTATCAAAAAGTACAAATATAGGTGGGTAATTCAAAGTAGTTGAAACGAACGCCATTGGTCAGACCGAATATGACGTCAGAGTATATCATAACAGAGCGATTAGCGATTTTGTCGATACAGAGTATCCGTATCGGTATATTTTTATATTTTTTTATATTAAATTTTAGTTTTTTTGAGCTGGATATTTTTTTCCAATTATATAACGATGTTACCTATTGTACAAAAAAAAATAAAAAAAAATCACGCATATTTCCTACTGATGATGAATCATATCACAGAAGTTTAGTATATTATTGAGTAAAAAATATCACTCTATTCAAAAGTGTGTAGAAAATACCGAATATTTTAAAGAGAAACGGTCGAGTTTCTCAATGGGTCTTCTCAGTAAGTTTAATGCTGAATAAAATTATTTGAATTTGACATAAAAAAAATAAGTATAGTACAGACGGTGAGCAAGCACTCGCATATAGTAAAGTCTAATTTTATTTAATTTATTTTTTTATATTATATTTTTTCTATAATTTAGTTCATGTACCCCGTTAGCTATGAATATAATACACAGAAAAGTATAAAATATTATGAATAAACTTATAATATTTTATACTATTATGTGTATTATACTCATTAGTACTTATTATTTTTATTAGTATAATTAATATTTTTCATAAACTACGATTTGTTCTTTCAAGTCGAACAAGAAGTCATTATCGAAACGGGGAGTCCGTCGATCGAAACATTATGAATTAGGGCTCCGCGCGCCGGCGGCGGGCACCTGCATGTAGTAGGGCAGCATGAGCGTGAGCACGGCGGACACGCCGCAGTAGGCGAGGAACACCACCAGCAGCGACGCCGCCACCGCCGCCGGGATGCTGCGCTGCGGCCGCCGCGCCTCCTCGCCCGCCGTCGCCACGCAGTCGAACCCTGACACAGAACCACACACAACTCTAACTAACTCTTTTCTAAGGCGATATTGCAACCTTTTAAATTTTTCAAAAACAAAATATATATCACGACAAAATAAAACAAAAATAAAAGTACAGACGAATAGTCTGTTACGTTCGATGCTCTTTTAAAAAACACAGACTCACACCAGGACATTATTGAAAAAAAATCTCTAATGTATATTTTAAAAAAACCTGACCCTTGTGGCACACCACGATACGAGATATTAAATTTCATCCAAAACCGTCCCAAATATCTCAAAATACGAGCACACACACACACACACACACACATACTCACACATACTCACACGTATACACACAAACACTTTCCAAACCGATCAAAAACCGAAGCTCACCGATGAACCCGTAGAAGCAGACGGCCGCGCCCTTGATGATGCCGGCGAGGCCGTAGGGCGCGAACCCGCCGCTGCCGAAGTCCTTGCCCCCTGTATTGGGCACCTCCGAAGCCGGGATACGCCAGTTCTTGGTATCCGCTGGAGAAAATAACAGATTTATTGTATATTTATTTTGGCGACACGTTTAATTTGGTGTAACCCTACTAACAGTGCCAGAGGTCGCGGCTTCGAATCCCGCTGGGGGCATACATTTGTGTGATGAGCACGAATGTTTGTACTCCAGTCATGAGTGTTTATATTTATAATATGTATGTATTTAAAGTTATATATGTGTAGTGTATCAACTATCTGGTATCCATAACACAAGCTTCGTAGCTTACCATGGAACTAGATGGTGCTGTGTGTTAATGTCACAACATATTTATTATTAATGACAAAATAATAATTATTATAATAAATCCTTTATTGTTCAACAAAAAAGAAAAAAATATATGATATTGTCAATTATTTCTTTAGTAAAGTAAATAATAATTTAGAATGGTAGTTTTAAGAATCATAAAGTGTAAAAAAAAACTATCACCAACTGACGTCATGATTTGATGCTATAATTTTATAGATTTACGCGAATATTTAACATTTTGAATCAAAGTATATTTTAGGATTTTGGTGTAGATTTATTTAGATTTTTGGTTTCTAATGTTTCGAATGGTTTGCACCAAGCAATTACGGATTACAGAAACGTCAGGAGTAAAAATCTAAATAAATCAGTGAAAGAATATATAGATAGTTATTTATCAAATATTCGCGTGAATCTAAGAAAATATTGTGTACAGTCTCTAATGAAGCCGTCTAAACCGAACAAAAGTATATCAATAAGGGTATGTGGAATAGAAGTGAGTGAGCGCACTCGACTATCATACTTATTTTTATATGACACTCGGGAAACGACTTTAGGGTTAACTTTTATAACTGTAACTTGCAGCTCATTATCAAAAAACATGAAAATTGATAATTTTCGAGTGCCCTTACATTTGATCCGTTAAAATCAATATGCGATCGCCCACTTATATGATTTTTATACTGTGGTATAAGTACAGATTTTAATGTTTGGAAATAAGTAAGATAGAATTATCACTACAAGATGAATATCATATAACTGCAAATATTTAAAAATATATCTAGGCATTTTACAAAACACCTAGGTATTTTACGAAATATCACATACAATTTAATTCAGATTACTTTATCCTTACCTTTAAAAGATCCCGATATAATGACAAACAACACAACGCACAGATTAACGCCCGTGCAGAAGTTGTTAAACTTCGTTGATTCCTTCACACCAAAAGCTAGAGCAACTGAAATAAAAGTTAATAATTACAATTATTTTAATTACTCTGTACTCTTCTTGCATTTTTTTTTGCTGACTGTACTTTATTATCTTCAATAAGTAACTTCTTAAGATGATAGAATTACATTATTATTCTAAGTACTTGATCCAAAACAAAAGTTTTGTAAAGTCGTATTTTTCGGAAATGATATAAAAATTGCGTTTTTTCAGAAAAAACACCAATACAGATAAACTTAAAAAGCAAAACCTTATCTAAATACAAAATTTGATCCAAATCATTAGAGCCGTTTCCGAGATACACCATCGACATGAAATTAAGTAAACCTAAAACGATAAGGCGTGAGCCAACACATAGGCTACCATTAGGCCCCTAGACATGTATACAAAACAATTAACATGTCACAACAAAATTTTAAACATACCAGAAAATACCATAATAACTGTGAACGCGAACAAATCGGGATACTTCGCAAGGTGTGGCGAATCAATCGGCATCCACTCCCGCAACTGTGTGGATATCGCTTTATCCAACAGAGAGTCCAGATATTCGCTTAAAGCTTTAACAACAGACGCGGCACCTGAAAGAGAAGGCGAATTATTAACCAATGTTCCTAGAAGGAGGTAGTATTTCCGAGTGCGTGTTTATCTATTTTTACGTATAGTTTTATCTATTACACTATTTCTTTCTTCTTCATTTAATAAGGGATGAATAAGATTAGCATTGTTGCAATAGCGCGCCACTTGCTCTTCAAAAAGCGGGATACAAATTCTAGAGATGAGGTAATACGTCTAACGTTGTCGAAGTGGTTTACTGGCCCAAATATGATATAGTCATCATTGGATGATTGGATAATAGCGCAGCTGGGCAAGGGCAAGCAATGGCGTGTCATCCATCAACCTAATAAAAATCTTCTCTTGCTTGGACTTACTAACTTTAATATAGTGTCAACTTTATCATGTTTGTGTAATTGTTGGTGAAAATCCCTAAATAATCCGCTAGACAAGAAAGAAATTATCTCTTTTTTTTTCATATTCTCCCACCTTTTACTTTGCATATCGCAAACAGACAGGTGTTTGGTGGTCCAGGTGACACCCATGGAAGACCCCTAGCTATGCCACTGTGTGAAGGTCAAGGTCATGTCGTACAAGCAAGCCACTGATCTAACATGGCGGTCAAAATATATTACAACTATAATACACATTAGAAGACAATATTCCTTACCAATTATATACTCGAGTATGAGATTCCATCCAATAATGAAAGCAATGAACTCTCCAACACACACATAGCTGTATACATACGCTGACCCAGCTTTAGGTACTCTTGCACCGAATTCCGCGTAACAAAGACCTAGGGAAACAATGAAAACACATTTCTGGGTATATGTAAAAGAGGACTACTCACTACACTAATAGAAAGAGGTAAAATTGTAAGTTTGTATGTAGCAGGTAACCTCTGAAACTACTCATCTAATTTGAATAACTTTTTGACCTATATTTAGAATGGACTATCAAGTTGTCCACTCTATTAGTTGTAATATTATTTTATTGAATTCGGAGATTAATTTTGCAACGTTATAGCTCAATATTAGAACACAAGTCTAATAAAAAAAAATATTACAAAACCAAAACAATCTAACTTGACTTTAGTTGACTTGTTTTTTTTTTTGATTTCTGTATCTGGATTGAATAGTGAAAGTAAAACTTTAGATAAAGATATCAGTGTACTACATAAAATAGCTTTTCCATAGAAAAAGAATGCAGTTACGCTCGAATTACTATTACAAAAGTCATTATTTGAATAAGACAAAAATATAATATAAAAAATTTATTAAACAGAAATTATTTTCACTGAAGTAAATCTAGAGCAAATATAAATTCCTACATCAATACAGATAATAAAAGTGTAACTGATCGCTGTCTGCAAATGGAAGATATTTGAGAAAAACTGTTATTATATTAACTTTATTAACCCAAAACAATGATTTTTAGAATTTTTGTCTGTTTACGAGTATCTGTGTTTGTGCGCGTTAATCTCAGAAACGGCTGATTTGTATGCAGTTTTCACTAATTTATTGTGGTAAGCTTCACTTAACATTTTGTGTTTGTTTTAATTGAATCGGTTCATAAATAAAAGTTATGTCAATTCAAAAAATTCACCTATCCATCCGCCCCATCAAGTCATACAATATATCAAATTGTACACATAAGTTGTGGCAAACTTCCAGCGTACAACATACTAATTATTTATTTAAATTAATTTATAGATTAGTTCAAAATATAAAACGATACTTTCTGTAATACACGCATCTTTCAGTTTATTCCATAAAAAAACAATTCACTATGTAATTTTAAACACTTGTTGCAATCTAAATAAAAGTTAATGGGCGTGTGAAATCATCTAATCTAACATTAATCAATATATGTACATAATACG
The DNA here is from genome assembly GCA_951806755.1 of Brenthis hecate. Taxonomy (NCBI): domain Eukaryota; kingdom Metazoa; phylum Arthropoda; class Insecta; order Lepidoptera; family Nymphalidae; genus Brenthis; species Brenthis hecate. The sequence goes on along the minus strand of OX638252.1, from coordinate 24,720,747 downwards.
CACAAGGCTAAACTTACCAGCAAAAACACTTGCGACGGCGGCTAACAAAAACGACAATATCACTGCAGGTCCGGCGTAATTCTTAGCTACGTCACCCGCGAGGACGTACACCCCCACACCCAGGGTACTACCCACCCCTAAGGCAGTTAGATCTAATGCAGACAAAACTCGAGCGAGTCTGGCTACACCCTCTTCGGCTGCTTTACGTCGAGATAGCACGCCGTATGCCAGGCGGGCCGCACGAGCTGCCCCAGCTTTGATACCACCTGAAAGGGATATTTTCATAAATGTTCCTGTTATTATAATGTTTAAAAAGCGTGTCAAATAAAACTGCCATTTGTACTCCTAAGAAATTTACCATGACAGAGGCAAAAAATGTTAAAACCTATTAGTTGTTTGACCCAAATAAAAGAAAATAACAATTTATATATTTTAGTACATCTACAACCCCTTTTTGATTCATTATACAATGTATTTAACACTGCTCTCAGCTCTGTATGATACTCATTCAATCAATTCAATCTGTATGAAATTCATTCATACTCATATTTAAATATTATTAGTAATTATAGTATTTATTACACTTAGTACTGTTCATTATTTATTTTTTTAATTTCATAGTCTCAAACATCTCAGTGGTATAAGTTTAATAAATAAAAAACCAAACATTTCTATTCATATAATACAGAATTGTATGAAAACAAGCACTCTTTACAACAATACAAAAATGAAAAACCGAATAACCTTCAACATTTCATAGCATTATATATCAGTTCTATCGTTATAGTAAATACCTTTTACCTAGCTTTACCATAAGATCATAAAACACCATAAACTATAGAAGTTTATTTAACACTGATATATAATGATTCTACGTTACTTAAATGATTCTGCAAATTAATATTTATAATTATTTGATCAATCCTTAATTTGCTGAGGCACAATTCTAGGTAGCATTTAACAACATTATTTTATGTCAAGAAATCATTGTTGGTTGATATATGAAAGATGGAAAAAGAAACAAATACACTTTTAAATTTTACGACATTAATAAAGATTTTACATTATAATTTATAATAGCAATAATAATTTTTTATATGAATTGATGAAATTATTATAAATTTATTATAAAATATAGATTACTACATTTTAAATATATTTCATTAAATTATTCCTATTTCATTTAAGGTAAAACATCAAAATAGTAACAAAAAATATATTATAAAATGTATATTACCTAAGAACTTCCATATTATTACCCACATTGTATTTTAAACACAAGTATATCCTAAAATATCAAGTAAGGAATGAACCACAATTGATATGATTGACTGTCGACAAACTACTTGTTACAGATCATTGTAGTTATTGATAAATGAGGTTACAGCCATGTCAATTGCTTGTCCAAACTGAGATGCTTTTTTTATTGTATAGTTAATTTAAGTATATATTTACTTAAATTAACTATATAACAATTTATCTATGCATATATACATAGGTATAAAATCCATATATATAAAAAACAAAGTCGGGTTTGTTACAACACTTATAACTTAAGTACTGCTGGTCTGATTTTCATGATTTTTGATTGATTGATAACATGTTGGATTTGTCTCCGTCCTGAATAGCAGTATACCTAACTATTAAAACATCAGTAAAATTGACAAAAAAAATAAATATTAAAATTTATGTAGCTAACACTGGTTAATAACTATTTATATCTATTTAAAACCTAGATATTATTGGTATGGATTTATGGTATTTAGAACCTAGGGACGAACTCGAACGAAGCGAGGGTGAGCCGCTATTATTATATAAATAACATTGATTTTATTTTTTTATATACACTTATTAGTAATGATATTCCATAATTCATTCTATACTAAGATTCTGTAGTTAGTAGTTCTAGTTAAGGCGACTGGATTTAGATCAAAACGTATATATATATTCTATGTAGTATGTTTAATTATTTGAATATTTAATCTGATATTTTGGAGACAAGTTTCTCAGAAGTATCTTACCTTCTGCATACGCTTCTTTTATTGTAATACCCTGAGTCCCCCGCAACCGACCCATATCACCACTTGAAAATCCATCTTCATCCGGATAATTCATTTTTGCCACATGAAATAACCTAACACACTAACACGTCTTATGAATATAATGTATTAAAATCTGCTTATAGTTAAAATCTATGCCTTTATTAGGTCTCGCTAACAACGGATGGGATCAATTCAATAGGATCTATCATATTTCAAAGATCAACATCTTGTATTATTGGCTATCCCTGGAAAATTGACTCCTGCTGAAATCTAAATTGCTGATTACCGATAGGCGTAAGGCGATACTTGACAGTGACAGTTGAGTGTTCTAGTGTGTGCCATACAGTGAAAAGAATTTATAGTATCGACATATTTTTTAGCTTCCTAATTTGTTTAAAGTTTTGCATTGATTTGAAACAAACAAAACTCTTTATACTAGCAATTTTCTAATATCATAAATTGTAAATCGCATCTCAATTTAAAACAATCATAAAAAAATTGAAAACATTATATTGTAAAACGCTAACTTCTAGTTGTTATAATTCATAAAGCCCTTTTACATTTTATATGTTCAATATTTTATTTTAAAAATTACTATTTATTCAATTAAACAATGATAGTATTAAGTAATTAGGAACATATTGCATGTGATTATTTTCAAAATACACTGGCGTGCAAAAAAATCGGACCACCCTTAATTTTAAGCATAATTTTTTGTTGACAATTGTTTGGTAATAAAAAATACCGCAAAGGTAATTAAGGAGATTAGACGCCTTTGTTTCCTTCAAAAAAGTCATAAAATTCCTAGAAATGCACGTGTGCGCTTAATTATAGTCAATTAGCAGTAATTAGTGAATATTTGCATAATATGGATTGAAGCCACAAATACTGTTTTTTTGTTATTTTAGAAGCTTAGTTGAGTTACAATTATTGAACAAGACACTTCTACTTTGATCTGCGATTATTACAAATACTGCAAGATGGATCTGACCGAGGCTGAATCATCTCGAATTGTGACTTTGCTTGAAACTGGACAAAGTCAACGTCAAGTGGCTCAAGCTTTTTCTGTGAGCCGTTCTACGGTCCAGAGAGTGTACAAACGTTACATAGAAACTGGTGGCTTTGTACGACGACATGGTTCCGGCCGCCGAAGAGCCACATCAGAGCGTGATGATCGATTTATTGTGTCATCAGCTCTAAGAAATCATCATCGCACAGGCGTTGACGTTCGAAATCTCCTGAGAGAAGTGAGAGGTGTTAATGTTAGCGAGTGGACAGTAAGACGCCGACTTAGAGCTGCTTCCTTGACGCCACGCAAGTCCGCAACTGGCCCCAAACTCACCCCTGCACATCGAGTTGCAAGATAACTTTTTGCCCGAAATCGCGTGAATTGGAATTTGGAGCAGTGGAAGAAGGTTCTTATTACTGACGAAAGCAGAATGTGATTGCATGGTGCCGATCATTATCTAAAAAAGTGTGTCAAATCTCTGAAAAACCGATTGAAAGCTGTAATTAAAAATAGAGGCGGTAATACGCATTATTAAAAATCATAAAACCAATCGAAATCTTTTAATTTTCCCATTAATTTGCGGCTTACATTTTTATACCAAACTCGCGAAAAATCATTAAATTTGATTTTCCTCTATTTTCGAGCAATAATTTTTATTTAAATTATTCAACAATTATTGATTTAGGTACCTAGGGTATACAGCTACCCATATATAATAAAACCTTCGCACGATTCGTTCATAAACTTTAAAATTATTTCGTTCATAATTTGAATAATACTTAAGGTTTGTCTTGAGCAATACATATTATTATAATATTATAAATATGAAAATGTGTTTATTTGTTTGTTTGTTCTTCTTTCTCGTCGAAACAGAGTAACGGATTGGCATGATTTTTTGTACGGAGGTAGTTGGAGGGCTGGAGAGTGACTACTGCTGGAGATTATCCCATTCCCAGGGAAAAACACGTTATAATACAACCCCAAAAATATTTATGACTAGAATTACTTGAAAAATTCATCCCATAAGGGGATAAAATAGGGGATGAAAGTTTGTTAGTTTTAAGTTGTTTTATGTAGTTTTATCGCGAGCGAATCCGCGGGTTCTGCTAGAAACAATATAATAAACAATTGCTATGAATGTGGGTAAAGTGTGGGTAAAACTTAAAAGGGAGATCCCTTTTTGTGCGGATCGCCTCAAAATTTTAATTTTCACATAGCCTTTTTTCACCTTCCGATATAGCCGTTTAATATAGTACCTACCTATACATTTTTATTTTTTAGCAAAGTTTTTTTTAATTGTTTATATTTTTAGTAGTTTGTTTTTAGTTCTTTAATATTTTAATAAGCGTATAAAGAAAGTTTAACCTAAGATTACCTTCTATTTCATCCACATTGTCATAGCTGTCTAAACCGGCATTGGCATTTACAAAGCTGGATTCATTACACTTTATGGTAGAAACTATAATTCGTCCTCCACTACAATATTTATCCTCGCAGTTAACCACTAAGTGATCACCAACCATATTTTCAAAATCAAATTTCCGCCATGTAGATAATACCAACAAATGAAAAAAAAGACCTTTTAATTAAAAAAATAAAGAGCGTACGCGTGTATCAATGTATCTATAGACGCGCAAGAAGTGAAACTTCTGTAGTTTATCGGTACTTTTTATGAAATTCAATTTATATTTCGAATAATTAGGAAAGGAGAGATACTAAATGAATAATACAGGGATGCAATTTTTTTTTGTTAAAAAAATATAATAAAATTATTTATAATGTAAAAAATATTTTAAGTAAATCATTGTTTAACAATATTCATCTTTACATACGAGTATAATAAAATTGTAACTAAGCCGAATCTGTACATTAAATATTTTTTGGAAAATCTTATTGAAATAGACATTATTATCGATACAGAGGCCGAATCTATAGTTTTTAGAATTTTTGTCTGTCTGTCTGTCTGTCTATCTGTCTGTCTGTCTGTCTGTCTGTCTGTCTGTCTGTCTGTCTGTTGCCGCATCACAGAAAAACCACTGGAGGGATTTTAATGAAATTTGGTATGGTGATAGCTGGTTATCCGGGGCCAGATATAGGATACTTTTTACCGCGGGAAAATGTCTCATTTCTGAGAAAAAATAAAAACTGCAATGTAAGAGTATACTAATTAATATATATATATATATATATATATATATATATATATATATATATATATATATATAGACAGTTATTAATCGACTCGAGTTTTTTCCCCTCATGGCGCGCCTAAAGAGGTTTATTTACAAAAACAATAAAATATACATATGTTATACTATGTAAAAAATTAACCAAAGGTTACTTTGTTAAAATTAACTAGGTTTACTGCTTTGGAGATACGCATTACGTCTTACCTACGCGTTAAATAATTTGTAGAATAATTTGTTTCTAATTTATAAATTGAAACGTGTAATGTGTATAGTATCTAATTAATTATAATCACCTATCAATATCATTTCGTTACGTTACAACGTAAACAACGTATTACATAACATTAGACATTCTGATACATCTTAGATATTATAATACTAGCATTTCCCGCGGCTCCGCCCGCGTTCAAAAACGTTCAAAAACTAAGCCGAATCTGTACATTAAATATTTTATTGAAAATCTTATTGAAATAGACATTATTATCGATACAGAGGCCGAATTTATAGTTTTTAAATTTTTTGTCTGTCTGTCTGTAACCGCATCACAGAAAAACCACTGGAGGGATTTTTATGAAATTTGGTATGGTGATAACTGGTTTTATGGGTCAACATATAGGATACTTTTTACCGCGGGAAAATGTCTTATTTCTGAGAAAAGTACAAAAACTGCAACGTAAGAGTATACTAATATAAAACCTAAAAATGATTATTGGTTTTTGCTCATCTGAACGCAGGCGGAGCCGCAGGTAGTGCTAGTAACTTAAAAAAATACTAATATTTTGTTAGATTTACGCGAATATTTGACATTTTAAATAAAACTACTAAGCAAAAAATAGGGCATGTTCGATTTGATGACGCCTGCTTTAGGTAAAGCTATTTTAAACTATCATAGATACATAATTATTAATTATCTACATATGTACCTAATTTGCGCATTCTATGTCAGTAACTCAATGCTAGATAAAATGTATTAATTGCCTAAAAATAATTAAAAACTGCTACTTTCTATTGACTTTAAACGGTATCCTCTTCTATTTTTTTAATACTTCATTGCTGTCTCTGTTCATTTCAGACGGTCCTATATTTGAATTTCGGTTCGGGACAAGTATAGTTATTAAGTTCTTCATTCATACTTATGTCGAAATTTGGTTAGAATTTTGTTGTTCATTGTATTTTATATCATCTTTTCGTCGTTAGACTTAAACATTGCATCTCAACCATTCAATAAATGAAATTTATATAGCATGTTTATAAAAAAAGGATGACCCTCGCATCTCCCAGGCGAAGCGCTCTCAACTCAAAAAAGAAACATAAAATGTTAGTCTATACGTTTATACGTTTAATGTGGAACGATTAAGTATAGTCAAAGTAGATGGATAAAATATCCTAAAAAGTGTTTAAAAACAAATAATAATATCGAAAAATATTACAACAAATTAAACTATAAAAATATATTTCTTTTATAATGTACTAATGTTAAATATGTATGGAATAAATAGAATATTATATACCTACTATACGAGAATACAATTGACGTCATCCATTTTGACGACACGTTTGGCTCAGTTTGTACTTGCTGTGCCAGCGGTCGCGGGTTTTAGTCTCGCTGGGGGCATTCATTTGTGTGATGATCACGAATGTTTGTACTCTAGTCGTGGGTGTTTATATTTATAATTTCTATTTATTCAAAGTTATATATGTGTAATGTATCAACTATCCGGTATCCAACACATAATACAAGCTTCGTAGCTTACCTTGGAACTAGATGTTACTGTGTGTTAATGTCCCAACATATTTATTTATTATCCTGACCGATTTTGATCGATTGATCACGGCGGCCAATATTACTAGCACTGTATTGGTATAGTACTAGTACTCAATAACTAAGCATGGCCCGACCCGGGACTTGAACCCAAGACCTACGGATCTGCGGCCGCGCCACTCAACCACCTAGTCAGATTACAAATATTTTAACAGCAACCTTAACTTACTTAATTTTAGCACAGATAACAAAATACTAGTTTTAGACTTTAGTAACATAGACTTTCCTAATGAAAACTTGTTTACGTGTAACTTTATTTATTACAAGGTTCTATTTCAATTGCAATGTTTGTATGTTTGTTCGGGTCAAATCTTGCAACTGAGTTTTGTATGTAGTTATCCTCAACCGATTGAGCTAAAATGTTTCATTTAATTTAAAGTTTATTTTCTTCTTCTAAAAGCATAGTTTCTTAAATTTACGCGAATATTTGACCGACCGTGTCTCTCCCGTGACCGTCACCCGTGACCATGATTGCTGCAAAGCATTCGAAACGCCGGGAACTAAAAATCTAAATAAATTCACAAAAAAATCCGAAAAGATAGCTTTATTTAAAACTAGCATTGCCCGCGGCTCCGCCCGCGTTCAGATGACCAAAAACCAATCTCTTAGGTTTTACATATTAGTATACTCTTACAATGCAGTTTTTGTATTTTTTCTCAGAAATGAGATATTTTCCCGCGGTAAAAAGTATCCTATATGTTGACCCAGATAACCAGCTATCATCATACCAAATTTCATCAAAATCTGTTCAGTGGTTTTCTCGTGATGCGGTAACAGACAGACAGACAGACAAAAATTCTAAAAACTATAGATTCGGACTCTGTATCGATAATAATGTCTATTTCAATTAGATTTCCCAAAAAATATTTAATGTACAGATTCGACTTAGTTACAATTTTATTATATGTATAGAAAAACCCAAATTTCCCACCCACGCCCTCATCTCAATGTCACCTAAGTGCCAAATCTGTCGTTACATTTATTTTTTAAGTCGGGAGTCTTTAAATTATTTTATCCTTTTCAATTACTTTATAACCGTCGTGGGTTTTTTCATTTATTTTTTTTATTGCATGTAAAATTCGATAAATGTATTGGCCGACGATAAAAAAGGTAAAATGAGGTATTCTAGTATACTTTTTAACCGACTTCAAAGGATAATTATAATAAATATAAGATAATTAGAAATAAATTAACTATAAAAATACTTTTAGAGAATAACATAATAGGCCGGTTTCTTTGACATTCATTAAAGCAATATTGAATAATTTTGTAGATGGGATGATAGACATACCAAAATTCTATTCCTATAGTAATTACATATTGTAATAGGTACATGTATACCTTTTTTACTAAGTAATTTTCTTTTTTATTGCCCACTTCTATTAGCAAGCACGCAGGCTAATTTATTGCATGCTTTAATTTAGTTGATCGTGATATATAAATTGTGACCTGATTGTTGGGGAAAAGTCGAACTAAAATTAAGCTTTATCTTGTAATTTCCTTATACTGAGAGAAATTTCGTACACATTTAAATAGCTGAGACAAAGGTGCCCATTTCCCGTCTTTGTAATGAAAAAATTTCTCGGCCGGCTTAGCATTTTAGCCCTAAAAAGGCAAGAAAAAGAACAGTAATAGGCAACGAGACTTTGATAAAATTGTAGACACTAGGTATTTTCATGTTTCGCACGCATAATAAAAAACTGACCAATTACAATTTAGGTCATAATTGAGTTTTGACGACACGTTTGGCTCAGTTGGTAGTGACCCTACTTGCTGTGCCAGCGGTCGTGGGTTCGAGTCGCGCTGGGGGCATTCATTTGTGTGATAAGCACGAATGTTTGTATTCCAGTCATGGGTGTTTATAATTTATATTTATAATGTGTATGTATTTAAAGTTATAATTATGTGTAGTGTATCAACTATCTGATATCCATAACACAAGCCTCGTAGCTTACCATGGAACTAGACGGTGCTGTGTGTTAATGTCCCAACATATTTATTTATTTATTAGGTCAAAATAATTCCACAAAACAAAAACTATCTGGAATAATTAAAATATATTAATTTATTTTGTAAACTTTTTATTCTGTTACAGAATAAACAAAATGTCGTTATTGCAAGAACATTTTTCTTGATTTATCTAGTTTTTTTAGTTAAGTCCGTGTTTTTATTAGGCGTGCGATTTGCAAATATTAATCGTGATATGAGAATGGGAGAACTGTTAATAAGTTAATGTTTCCAGAATTGTTTGCACCCATCTATCTACGGAATGGGTGAACCTATTTCGAAAAGACTTTTACTTGGGGTTAGAGGATTCGGATGAGAAATAAGAGAAAATTCAACAGTCCTAGCAACTGGGGCAATAGTAGTATTAAAGTATTACATAATATTAATCTATACATATAATAAAATTGTAACCAAGCCGAATCTGTACGTTAAATATTTTTTGGAAAATCTTATTGAAATAAAAATTATTGTCGATACAGAGGCCGAATCTATAGTTTTTAGAATTTTTGTCTGTCTGTCTGTTACCGCATCACATAACGCAAACCACTGGAGGGATTTTGATGAAATTTGGTATGGTGATGGCTGGTTATCCGGGTCAACATATAAGATACTTTTTACCACGTGAAAATATCTCAATTTTGGGAAAAATTTTGTTTTAGGTCATCTGAACGCGGGCGGAGCCGCGGGCAATGCTAGTATTATATAATTGAAGAAGTTTTATAAATTTATTTATTTATTTTTTATTCTTTAGTCTTATAATGGTCTCTCTTGATGCCAATATACAAAAAATACTCATAAATATAATTCACGACGGAAGCAGGCTGAAAATGATATTAATGGAGTAAATATTAAGGGCTGGATTTAAATCTGCTGCGTTATGCAACTAAGCCAGCTGCCAGCTTTTTTAATGTACATACATATACATGTATGTCTGCTTAATTGGAGACCTTTAATTCCTACGCTACAATTCCTGAACCTTGACCTTCACCCTTAAAGCCGCTTAATTTGTTTTTAGACAGACAAAAATTCTAAAAACTATTGATTCGGCCTCTCCATCGATAATAATGTCTATTTCAATAAGATTTTCCAAAAAATATTTAATGTACAGATTCGGCTTAGTTAAAATTTTATTATATGTATAGACTAACCCAATGGTAACGCGGTCGCTTGGGAAACCGAGTGAAGTGGGTTCAAATCCTGGGTCACGCCTCTGTGATATTTTCTTGTGCTAATGATTCCCAACATGATGACCACTTGTTTTTCGGTGAAAGAAAACATCGTTAGAAGACCTGCATGTCTGAGAGAACCTAGCAAGTTTTCGAAAGACATGTGAAGTTCGCCAACCCGCACTTAGCCAGCGTGGTGGACTATGGCCTGATCCCCCTCGCATTGAAGGGAGGCCCGTGCGCAGCAGTGGCTGTGGGACGTTTAAAAGGGCTGAATACAAAGTATATGTATATATTTTTGGACATAGCATAAAAACCGCATTTATTTGATACAAACACATACGGTTACAATAATTACAAGATACACTTGTATTAGTGTTATTAATTTTTTATACATTAAAACTACTATAAAGGTAAAAACATTTATTAAAATTATTAACATCATTATCTATCACTAAGTATCACATAAATGTCAGTTTAATAAATAAATTATGCATAGTTTTGTGCGTTAAGACACAAACATTTTGTCATTACAATCAGTTTTTTCATTTCCATACATAACTAGTAGAATCGGCGGCTTCGCTCGCGCTAAAAGTACAAAAAATATCTAAAAAGGTAGTTTCATACAAACTTTTGTCGCTTATTTTAAAAATACTTGAACACGAATTTATTTAATTATTGAAAAAAATTAATACCAAGTTTCAAGTAATTCTGATCATAAATATTATTTGGATTGTATTATAACGTGTTTTCCCGTGGGAATTAGATAATTTCCTGCGGAAAAAAGTAACATATGCCACTCTCCAGCATTCCATCTCCACACAAAAAATCACGCCAATCTGTCTCTCCGTTTCGACGTAAAAGATGGACAAACAAACAAACACACTTTCACATTTACAATATTAGTATGGATAATGGATATCTACTTCCATATTGACAACTAGCGTAATCTGATTGTTCAACAACTCACCCTCGCTTCGTTCGGGTTCCTCCCTAGGTTGATTCCCCATACCAAAATTTTATCGCCATTTTCACCTCCTTAAGGGATGATTTCCGGGATAAAAACTATCCTATGTCCTTCCCAGGATCTCAAACTATCTTCTTACCAAATTTAAGTTTGTATTAGGAAGCAAACTAGGGACGAACCCGAGCGCGAGGTTGATTCGTTAGTATTAATGTCATGGGTCTTTGATTTTTTTTATTTGAAGTCTTTCATGTCATAATTTTCCGCCGTGCGTAAAATTTTTAATTTATGATTTACTAGCATTGCCCGCGGCTCCGCCCGCGTTCAGATGACCAAAAACCTAATTCTTAGGTTTTACATATTAGTATACTCTTACAATGCAGTTTTTGTGTTTTTGTATTTTTTCTCAGAAATGAGATATTTTCCCGCGGTAAAAAGGAGCCTATATGTTGACCCGGATATCCAGCTATCATCATACAAAATTTCATCAAAATCTGTCCAGTGGTTTTCTCGTGATGCGGTAACAGACAGACAGACAGACAGACAGACAAAAATTCTAAAAACTATAGATTCGGACTCTGTATCGATAATAATGTCTATTTCAATTAGATTTCCCAAAAAATATTTAATGTACAGATTCGACTTAGTTACAATTTTATTATATGTATAGATTAAGCAAAGATGACACTTTAATACAAATAGCGTACATTTTGTTACATCAGCTGTATTTTGCTAGGATTTTGAATATATGGGGAAAAAGATATTTATCCATATTTCTTCCCCAGACTGCATCCAAGTGGCTAAACTTCCTACGCTTTATAATCAAATATTTTACAACATTTGGTAATTTCATGTTTAATAAATCTACATCTTTTAACGTAGACAATTTGTCGTTTCTGCCAGCTACTAAAGCGACTCTCGTAGTCACCTTGCTCAAATTATACTCTGGAGGCATTGTTGAGTTATAAATGTCCATATTTCGCCCATTATAATTGAATTCGGAGAACAATCCCTGAATACCAACTTGTGACAAGTGAATAGCGTTTTTCTTGGATGTACCCGTTGGGTAATGTGCGATTATGGTCGGCAAGAACTCGGGCTCCAACTCTTCTGGATCGCTTCCAGCCATAGGAAATAAAAAACCATGAGCACATAAAGAGTAACTGTTCTCAGTACCACAAATTTCTCTAAACACACGAGTAATAGTAGTATTATCACCCATGAATTCCTCTTGGCCTAATAACGTCAAAACATTGTTCAAAATGGGTACTGATTTCAAAAGCAAATATGGCGCATCCATCAAATTATTTAAAAAACATACGGGAGATAACGATATTAATAATTTGATCTTATCATTATATTCAGGTCGTGTCGCGCCGAGCACTAGGAATATCGCGTTGCCTTGCGAATGTCCAATCGCAGTTATTTTTTTTTGCCCAGTTTTATTAAGAATAAAGTCTATTATAGCAGGCAGGTCGTAATAGCCAAGTTCGTGGAAGCTGAAGTCCCAAAATTCGTCATCACGATCAGGATTTAAGTAGACATGGTGTCGGGAATACCTGTTCCCTCGATTGTTGCCGAGCCAAACATCGTAACCAGAATTAGCCAAAGCTATAGCTAAAGAGGATTTTTCTCTTATAATGAAAGTGTCAGAGGAGTCAATAATTCCGTGCATCAGCAGAACTGGTTTGTTTCTATCACCGGGTATGTGAAAGAGCTTCAAAATATATCCATCTTGTGTAACTACGTCAAATTGCTGCACAGTGAACCCAAGTTTTTTCCCTATCTCAGTGAAATTTAGAGTCCTTTTAACGAGTACTCCTTCGTCCAAAGACATATAGATAGTTAAAATGATTAAAAGCACTATAACACTATGCGTAGCAAAACCCATATTTAACAGGTTTCAATAGCACGACACTGTGTCCATAACTTCAACAGACTGACTGAGAACAACTCGCACGTTTTAATAAACCTTGAAAAGAATTCAGTCAACTTTGAAAATAACGTTCTACGTCTTATTTAAATATTTTCAATGTTTAATAAATGAGCTCAAATCAAAATTAAAAAAACAACTTAATATACATAATATGTATTACATATATTCGGAGTTTTTTGCATAATGTTACAGTGGTAGGGTAACTAAACGTAATGCTTTGTGTCATTACTTACTAGCGGCTCACCTTTGCTTCGCTTGGGTTTGCCTCTAGAAAACAAAAATAAATCTGTCCCGGGAACCGTTCCTTTTTCCGGGATAAAAAGTATACTTTGTATTATTCTGATGTATAAGCTATATTACTGTATAGTTTCATTAAAATCCATTCAGTAATTTTTGCGTAAAAGAGTTACAAAGATCCATACATCTATACATCCAGACATCCATACATACATACTTTCACATTTATAATTTTAGTATAGATTAGGGATGTGCCGAATATGAATTGAACCGAATACGAATATTTGGCCGAATATTCGGTTCAAAATGTACCGAACCGAACATTCAGCCGAATTATTCGGTTCATTTTTACGTACTAAACGTTTATAGTTTACACATTTCGGCAAACCACCTTTCCCGCGAGAACCCTGCTGGCCCTTCGCACTAGCATAGCTGGCCTAACTCAGTCAATTTATACTTATACACCCAAGACCGCGCCGACTCTCGATAGCACCTGTGTGCGAAACTTATGAGGCGCCTCTTTTTTTGTCGTCATATTATGCATGAATTTTTTTTTATTTTTTTTTTATTTTTGACCGAAATGTGTTTTCTAGTTTTATATGATTTTCATACATAGATTAAAAACGGTTCGCTTCCGCTTGGCAATTATTGCGAAAAATAAAACGCGAGATAAATTATTTACATTCGTAAATTCAAGAAAATAGGTAAATAATAAGTTTTGATATTTAACATTGTTTATCTATTTCACAAATAACTCGAGCAAAACAGAACAAATTTCAACAGGTTTTTTTATTGAACGACTTCAAAAAAGGTAAATTTTATTTATGTGTATTTTGTATGTATGTGTTAATTTAGAATATTCTAACTCTCACGTGAATTTCTGAGAGACAGAATTTACGGGATTTAGAAGTCAGCATATCTTTTTACCCGATTGCGCGACGCAAAGGAGGGTAATGTGTTTATCAGCCTATGTGTGTGTATATATATATATATATATATATATATATATATATATATATATATATATATATATGGGTTTGTACCTTTGTGGCACTATTTAGACCACTACTCGTGGGCCGATTTTGATTCGTCATGACAGCGCGAATGTGATAGAAAGCATAAAAATTTGAAAAAATTAAAATGGCCGATTGTATAATACTATAAACCTTATAAGGCCATAATAGGTACTATTATACCTTCGTGAACTTGTATTCACCCTTTTAGTTATCTTTTATGCAGTCGAGTTTTTTATTTTTATAATATATTTTTTGTTAACAAATAACTATTTTATACGCCCTCTTAATCTCAATCGCTCCAAGCTCCAAGTTTTTGTTTCCATATCGAGCGGAAATTCACGCTCAATGATTATGAAGTAAATTTTTATCATATTTATCTGCCTTAGTAGTCTAGTGGATAGCATGTATTTTTGCAGATCAGGAAGTCGTGCGTTCGAATTCCAAGTCGAGCTGAATTTATTTATTGAGTGAAATTATCAGTAAAAACCTGAAAGTGGGATGTTAACGGTGTTTCAAACAGTCTCAACTCTCACCAGTCTTGTCGATATCATCCCACCGACACATCATTAGAGCGACAGGAATAGAGAGTGCATTGTGTTTGTACTTTGCGTGCATACTTGAAGAACTTGAAGTGCAATATATATATATATATATATATATATGGTATTATTAATAAGTCACTTACCCCATGTCGAAAGCGCCATAGACCAAGACATTCTTATATCACAATTTAGTTTGTTAATCTTCTATTTTCTTTTCTTCGGTAATATATTTATATTACGCACATGTAATATCCAATTATGTCGCGTTTTTTTTGTACTAATTCGTCTACATTAGTGACGGTGAACACACTAATTTCTGCGAGATTGCACATTACTAAAACATATCTTAGTTACCGACTACATTTTATTTATTTATTTTTTATATTTGACGACACGTTTGGCTCAGTTTGTAGTGATCCTACTTGCTGTGCCAGCGGTCGCGGGTTCGAGTCCCGCTGAGTCGCCGCTTTGTAATCCAGTCATGGATGCTTATATTTATAATATGCATGTATTTAAAAGTTATATATGTGTAGTGTATCAAGTATCTGATATCCATAACACAGGCCTCGTAACTTACTATGGAACTAGATGGTGCTGTGTGGTAATGTCCCAACTAATTTATATATTAATTTATTTTTATTTGCCATAATTTTTTATTTATACTTTGATTATATGTTAACTAGTAAATCATCTTGGGTTATTCGCATCGGAATCGAACCGTCTACCTCCGCAAAAGTAAGCAAATTGAAGGCAAAATAGTCATTGTAATTTGAGATGTAACAATAATATGCTATATATATATATATATATATATATATATATATATATATATATATATATATATATATATATATATATTACTAGCGACTTACACTCGCTTCGCTCGGGTGCGTCCCTCGGTACGAATAATTCCGTAATAAGTACATTGTTTTCATATAATTCTATTGGTTTACTCGGAGAACGCCGGTAAAGCTTCCAGACGGCAATCATCGTCATATTTCAGAGAAATTAACACAATACCTTAATGAATTATACACCTAAACCTTCCTCATGAATCACTCCGTCCATAGGTAAAAAGCGTATGAAAATCTGTTTGATAGTTTTTGAGATTATCGCGTTCGGACAAACAGACAGACAGACGCGGTGGATTTTTTTATAATATGTATAACATCATAGTATTTACAAAGTCAGCATTTGTTTGAAAATAATGACGACGCAGCATTCTACTACTATTCGCAAGCATACAAAAAACGTTGTAAAGAAACCTTGATACATTCTTAGATTTATACGAATATTTGACATCTATAGGTACATATAATAAAATTCTAAGTCAAATCTGTACATTAAATATTTTTTTGGAAATCTAATTGAAATAGACATTATTATCGATACAGAGTCCGAATGTATAGTTTTTAGAATTTTTGTCTGTCTGTCTGTCTGTCTGTTACCGCATCACGAGAAAACCACTGGACAGATTTTGATGAAATTTTGTATGATGATAGCTGGTTATCCGGGTCAACATATATGCTACTTTTTACCGCGGGAAAATATCTCATTTCTGAGAAAAAATACAAAAACACAAAAACTGCATTGTAAGAGTATACTAATATGTGAAACCTAAGAATTAGGTTTTTTGTCATCTGAACGCGGGCGGAGCCGCGGGCAATGCTAGTTTTAAATAAACCTATCTTTCCGGATTATTTCGCACAGACAAGTTTGTCTGTAGTAAGTATTACATAATAACGCTTTTGAGACGTCTAAAACCTGAGTCTATCCCGTGACCATGATTGCTGTAAAGCATTCGAAACGTCGGGAACCAAAAATCTAAATAAATCCGCGATATAATCCGAAAGGATGGTTTTATTTAAAACCTTGATATATTCAATGTTTACGATAATATGCATATCCATTGAACGTCTAAATAGTATAAACTTCCTCCAATTATTATGTTATTAATTAATTTAATTATTTTCATATAAACATTATTCTTAGCCAGTTCAAATAAATGTTCGGTAAAGTGTAATATTATAATTAAAAATGTAATTAAAAATCTTGCAACGGATGTAGTAAATAAAATTCGTATAACATAGAAAAAATACCTTATTTTTCATTAAATTTTTCTTGTAAACGTTAAATAATATAAATTTTAATAATATAATTTTTATTATGTTGTGGGTTCCGGGTAAAAAAATTTGGCGTACTTAATAAAAAATAAATATTTAATAATAAATAATGATATATAAAAAATATGAATAATGTCCGTCCGTCACAGACATTTCACTCCGAGACTATTGAAAGTTTTTGGGGCTATTTTTTACAAGTTACAAATTACAAAATGAATAAAATATTCATTTTTAAGTGATTTTGATATTACGATATAAATCAGTAGATTTTTTGTTAAAAATAATTATAATATCATCATTATAAAAAATAAATATAAAATCATAGAGCTATGTATAAAGTATTTTTTGAGAAACTTTTACTATGAAATAATAGATTGTTTTTGCGATCAGTAATTAATTATATTGATCGCTGGTTTCTTGGGAAAGGGGAAGGGCCCTATTGTGGGACTCTAAACTACATGCCTTGACACATTTCATGTCAGGTCAAAATCTCGGACATGCGTTGCCTCGTCCCATGTCAGGGAGACGGTTAAAGGAGCAGCAGCTGAAGAGTTGACTGAACTACTTAAGTTGCGTAAATACGCCTCCCTTAGTCAAAATTATGTTTTTATTCCATTTGCTGTAGAAACCCTTGCCCCGTGGAGTCAAAGTGCTCAGCACTTCTTAAAAGACATAACACCTCGACTTATCGCCTCTACTGGTGACAGGAGAGATGGCGCCATTTTCGCCCAAAGAATCGGCATTGCCATTCAACGGGGGAATGCGGCTAGCATTAATAACTGAGTGTACATTTGTTTTGTATATATAATTAAGTATATTTGTAAAAATTTATTATATAATACGATTATATTGTGTATCACAATCTGTTCTTATATGATTTAAATATTACGTAAACAAAGACGTCTTCATTTCAATTATTCCATTTCATTTTGCTCTATAACTCTATACGAATGTACTCTATACATCTTATCTATACGTATAATAAAATTGTAACTAAGCCGAATCTGTACATTAAATATTTTTTGGAAAATTTTATTGAAATAGACATTAATTATTATCGATACAGAGGCCGAATCTATAGTTTTTAGAATTTTTGTATGTCTGTCTGTCTGTTACCGCATCACGGAAAAACCACTGGAGGGATTTTGAAGACATTTGGTATGATGGTAGCTGGTTATCCGGGTCAACACATAGCATACTTTTTACCGCGGGAAAATATCTCATTTAAGAGAAAAAATACAAAAACTGCAATGTAAGAGTATACAAATATGTAAAACCTAAGAATTTGGTTTTTGGTCATTGAATTTAAATTTATGTACGCGCATAACTTCCGATCGACTTGATCAACTCAGGACAAGTTTTGTATAGAAGAAAATTAAAAGATTTTTTTTTACTAAAATAAGATTTTTTTTAAATCTAATTTTTTGAGTGAGTGAAATAGTTTTTATCCCAGAAATCATCCCTTAAGAAGCTGAGAATGGGGATGAAAGTTTGTATGGGGAAACAAGCTAGGGAGAAACCCGAGCGAAGTGAGGTAAACTACCGCCCCATCCACCCCCCCCCCCCACCTACCCTTCCCCTCTCCTATGTCAATCTGCCGCGCTTGAGTAAATCTAAAAATCCCCTCTTGGCCTCCTCTACTATAATGACATTTCGGACGTCCGCTCTATAGCTTACGTAATTGAGGAAACTTTTGAGGCGCTGACATTGTTCTTGAATTTGTATATCCTTATTACAATTACTGCCTCTGTGGTGTAGTGGTTAGCATGTACGGCTGCACACTCGGAGGTCCTGGGTTCGAGTCCCGGGTCGGGACAAGTTTAGTTATTGAGTCTTTCTGTATAGTAAGCCTCAGTAACAGCCCGGAATTGGGAAGTTGGCGGTGTTTCACCCCCGTGCCTCGGAGAGCACGTAAAGCCGTCGGTCCTGCGCCTAACTCTCACTGGTCGTGTCTCGTGTCGTCCCACCAGAGTATGAGAGTGACAGGAATAGAGAGTGTACGTTGTGTCTGCGCGTACACTTGTGCACTATAATATCTCCTGCGCAGTTGGCTAGTCTCAATGAGATTGGCCGCCGTGGCCGGAATCGGCTAGGACAACATCATATCCTTATTGTAAATCAGTAAGGAGTATTGGAAAAAAAACATAACACATATAATACAATAAAATAAGTATCAAAACAACACCAGCTAAAATAGGTTTCAAAATCAAACTAAATTATGCTTTCTCAATCATTTATTACTATTATACACAATACAGGTACATATTAATAAGTAGCATCCATTTAATGCAAACGCATTCTAATCCACTTAATAGGTATATTCTGCTCATATAAGGTACAATTTCAAAGCTATATTAGTGAATACTACGAGTATATAAACGAATGAGATTCTTTATTATGAGGAAGGGCCTTCAAAAAGTCTTCATCTACAAATACTTAAAAAAAATTTTTACTTATAAAATAATATTTTCCTGTAATTCATTTTAATAACATGTCTGTCTGTTTGTGCTTTCAAATCTTCTGAATTACGCGCCGGATCTTAATATGATTTTGATTTGATTTGATTATGATTAAGGTTTATATGAATAACTACGTATATAGTACATAGTTGTAGGTATATATTATATATTATAGTATATTATATTAAAAAAAATTTGACAACGTCAAACCAAAATTTATAGTGTGATTAAAATTTATTTTAAAATATATACGAAAAAAACGTTAAAAAACGTTTTAAAAGACAAAAATATCGAAAGTGTATCATATTACAAGACACAATCAGAGATATATATAAGAGACATATCATAAGACATATTCCGCGATAAACGATAGCATTCCCAATGAGGGTTGACGTCAGGCAGGCGGCCGGTCGTAAAACTCTTGCCAAATCCTATCAGCAGTACAGAGGATGTACTGCGCCGACCCCAAGTAATTGGGAAATGGGCAGGGAGAAGAAGAAGTATATTATATTAGAGAAAGTAAAGAAAAGTCAAGGAAGCATATAGTATAAATTAAAATGCAAGTGGACGTAATAAACAAAATGGTGTTTCGTAAACATAAAAGCTATTGAATGTCAAACATATCTTTGACGATCGCTCTGGCACGGTAATATTACATACAGCATTCCATCTTCATACAAACGGTCGGAAATCGAGTTATACCTACGCGCGTAGCGTTCGGTATACACTCGGTAGACAACCGTGCGGGGCTGCCACATCGTATAATTTGATACGAAAATTGTATAAGGTGGTTATGTTATGTAACTTTTATAATTTGGATACAAAAATAAAAATTTTATTCCTCCCGTAACTTCGCTAATGTCAAACAAAATAGTATCGAGACATCGTATGTTTTAAAAATAAAAATTAATTATTTAAATTAAAAATTAAAGTATTTTTAATTAAACTTTTTATCCGAATGCGGATTCTTTATACTATTAAATTTAACAATAAACTTTTCGTACGTCTCACTCGAGACGCAGATATTTTTAAATCTCAAATTTATAAGGGTCACATACCACCCTTATAAACTTGAGATTTTTTAATTAAATCTACTAATAATATTTTTTAAATAAAATATATAATATTTGAAATCACAAAACTAGAAAGAAACTCAAGTAGGTAGATGAATTTAAAATACTGACCGGCGGGCACTCGGGCAGCCCTGTCGCGTGCCGCTCGGCTGTAGGTAATTAAAGGGTGGCCCAAAATAACGTTGACAAGTGATTTTTCAAATAATTTTATTAACTTTAAACTTAAATGATATTATGCTATAAATTATAAAAATACAACTTATATTTTACAAGAATCCCTATTTGTCATTAAAATAACCTCCTTTAGCGCGAATGCATAGAGCCAAACGCTTGGTAAAATTTTCCACAATTTTCCGCACTTCCTCAACAGATATTTTGTCCCACTCCCGTGTAAGAGTAGCCTTCAGGTCATCAACAGTTCTATGAGGCGTAGAACAGGTCCTTGCCTCTAATATGGACCATAAACTGTAATCCATTGGATTCAGATCAGGCGAGTAGGGTGGCCATTCTTTTGAGCTGATGA
This sequence comes from Brenthis hecate, assembly GCA_951806755.1. Classification (NCBI taxonomy): domain Eukaryota; kingdom Metazoa; phylum Arthropoda; class Insecta; order Lepidoptera; family Nymphalidae; genus Brenthis; species Brenthis hecate. The sequence continues at coordinate 24,699,639 of OX638252.1, read as the reverse complement.
AATCACGGAAATTGCTTTTGCACCACTGTTGAACACTTAAAGCTCTGTGAGCTGGAGCAGAGTCTTATTGAAATATCCATGAATGGTTATCAAAGTGCTGTTGACTCCAAGGAATAACCACAGATTCAAGGATGTCTCGTCGGTAATTTTCTTGGTTAATTTTTATACGATTTTCTATAAAAACGAGGGGAGTTTTGCCAGTGGCGCAAATTGCACCCCAAACCATAATTGATTTTGCGTTTTGGCGACGTGGAATGACTGCGGTAGCTCCAGGACGAGTGGAAGACCAGATCCTGTCATTTGGGTGATTATGGGCTTGTTCTATCGAAAACAATTTTTCGTCGGAGAATACGATATTTTTCTAATTCGAAGCAGCGGAGCGTTGTTTAAGCAAACGACATCTCTCAAGGCGAACTTTTTTGTCTTTCTCTGTAAGCAATTGCGCTTTTCTGAGTTTGTATGGTATCAATTGGAGATAATATTTCACTATACGCTGCACGGTGGAGCGACTTATATCCAAATCTCGCGACATTTTTCTCACCTTGGTATGTGGATTTCGGACTAATCTTTGTTTGATAATGTGTTGGTTCCTAGCAGATCGAACAGTCCGCTTGCGTCCTCTCCCAGGACGGTCTCCGATGTAGCTTAACATAGCGTTTAATTAATGAAGAAACTAGCTGACGACTAACACCAAGAATGTTTACTATCTCACACTGCCGTTTTCCACGCTCATACAATGAAATTATGGCTCCACGCTGCTCTGACGTAACGTAATAAATATATTTTAAAACTTTTTAGCCAACAAACAATATTAAAATGGCGCCAAAGAATGAAGAAAGAATAAACAAAAACAAGAGAGAACGCAAGGCATTCCATTTTTAAAATATTATTTTATTAATTTTGTCAACGTTATTTTGGACCACGGTGTATTTCAAGGGCAGGCCCGAGTTGGAGTACTGTATGTATTACATTACCGTGGCTCTGGCAACGATTGAGCCTAAAGCAACAAAATCACGTTCGTGTTGACCCTTTCAAGGCCCTTAAACTACAAGTAAGACAAAACCTATATTTGCGAGGTAACATTCAAACGTTTTATTTATCAATTTTGTTGCTATTTATAATTTCCACATTTAGTTAAATGTGCGGAATGAGCATAATTTGAAGTAACACAGTTGAGGACCTGCAACAAACAAAAAGTTTATCAAAAAAAATTTTATAGTTTAATTTGTTATTTTAAAGTCTAATAAATTATTTTACATGCACCCAAAGTGAGTTATAACGGCAATTATAATACAACTTATTTACAATCTCTCGTGACCCAATAGTAAGTACCTAAGTGCAATATATTGTACTATGTAAAGCCAGTAATAGCCCAGTAGTAACGAGCTTGCTTGGAAAAATAAGTGAAGCAGGTTCAAACCTGCACCTCTGACGTTTTGGTGCAAATCACTCATCGTGAATGACAATTGCCTTAAAATAAAAGAAAACACAGTTATAAAACCTGCATGCGTGAGAGGCAGACAAGGCAACCTGCTCTAAGGCAGCGTAGTCGACATTCTCCCAAACCCTTTGTCACACTAAAGGGAGACCCATGCCCAGCAGTGGGCCGATAAAAATTATTACATTATGCAATGCTAATTAACTTTATTTATTTATGTACCAGAAAAAATAACATACAAGTCAAAACAGATACCATGTGTACAAAGGATCACTTATCTCTTTAAGAGATCTCTACCAGAAACCCTCAAGTGTGAGAAAATATAAAAATAATATAATAATAGGTACAAACTACAATCATCAATTATAATATAAATATACACATATACAAACATACATTCGTACGTAAATATATACATATTAATATATATACATATACATACATATATATATATATATATATATATATATATATATATATATATATATATATATCCACTTTAATGTTATGTAAGACTAAAACAATTCCCCAGTAAAGACGGCCCATTCTTGCTAACTCTAGATTGGCTCTATCACCTTTATTATATACTAAATTTCATACCTCTTCCCTTCTTGATCTTCCACTTGCGTTGCGGTCGGGTCTTAGCTGCACTACTGTTGAAGACACTCAGCCATCTCTTGAGCCCAAGTTCCTTGACACCTGGTATCTCCGACCACGTCGGTCTGGCCTCATCCATATTATCGACTCCTTGATATCTAGATGTACAGTAATTACAATCAAATATTATCCAATCAGTATCAATCAATCAACCTAATAAAATAAAGTTTTTTTTTTTGAAACACATGTAAAGTAGTTAGAGGAAATAGAATGCCACAATAAGACGTAATATGTCTCAAATAAAATTCTTTAAAATACCATCTTTTTCTATTAGTAAAGTTATCATTTTCTTCGAACATAATTATAGGGATCTATGTATATAAGGTATTCAGATTGAAATTTACGATGAACGCTCAAGAAGTTCGTCCTCTAACGCAGTAAGTAATAAATTAGTAAAACATAAAATAAGTATATTGCATAGACGTATATATCAGCGATTGCTCTGTTCCCGTTCTCGTTTGTGCGAGTCTACAGACACAAAAAATTACCTAAGATTTACATGAAAGAGTCTTGTTTAAATAACTAAAGCCGTCTCTTTAAATCTATTCGACCGATTAAAACTAAACATATAATAAAATTCTGATTCGAATCTGTGCTCTGTCGAATTAACTATCTGCAGTTTTTAGAATTTTTGTCCATCTGTCTGTCTGTCTGGGAACACATAACGAGAAAACCACTGGACAAATTTTGATGAAATTCGGTTTGGTGATAAGCTGGTTATCCGGATCAACATATATGATACTTTTTACCGCGGGAATATATCTCATCTCTGAGAAATCTTTACTAGCCCTTGAATAATCATTCATGAACATTCAAGTTTTTACTTTTTAGTATATGGTTTGGTTTTCTTCTTTTTTTTTTATAAACAAAATATTTAAGCTTAAAATATTTTTTATGATTATATTTATATACGTTAAGATCACAAAAATCAAAATATAAAACCACCTTGTATCAGGATCTCTTTGCAAGTATTTCATCAGTTTGTAGAGAAGTTCATTTCGTCTCCAAAATTCATCGCCCAGCTGCTCGTCCGGGGGTGAAGCTTCTGCCCCTAAATCGTTTTCTTCCTAAATTGGTAAGACAAATAACAAATCTATACATATAATAAAATTCTGAGTCGAATCTGTACATTTTATATTTTTTTGGAAAATAGCCATTATTATCGATACAAGGTCGAATCTATAGTTAGAATTTTTGTCTGTCTGGGAACGTGTTACGAGAAAACCAGTGGAGAGATTTTTATCAAATTCGGTATGACGATAGCTGGTTATCCGGATCAACATATAGGTATAGTATATTTTTTACTGCGGGAAAACAGGTCCAAAACGTAACCAGGAACAAACACGAGCTGAGCAGGGCCGAATTACCCGTGCCCCCCCGGCAATGTAATTTTTGAGGCCCCTTCACCCTTTTCTAATTTATTGAAATATATTTTTATACCACAATGCAATTACATATATTCATATTTACTCTATTAAATAGAAATCTAGCTGTTGTATTTGTCCTCATGTTGAAATTTTCACCATTTTCACCGAATTTTATGAATTGAAATAAAACATATTTAATTTTTTTCTCGGTTCGTGGGGCCCCTAGCCGACACGGGCCCCTAGGCAGTTGCCTACACGGCCTTATGGATAATCCGGCTCTGGAGCGGAGTGGGGAAGAGTCGCAAATAATTAAATAATGGACAAACTAATATATAGAATAAAAGTTTTTGTTTGGGCCCAGGGGCTGGAATCCTGGTACCCTGTATCCGGTCCTCATTATAAGTACCCACAGGAGGCATAGAAAAATATCATTCTATAATAATTAATTGTTGGAGAGTAAAAATTTCACCAATCTATGTATAAATAGGTAAAGACAATTCAGTACCTTTTTCTCCTCTGTCAATCGATTTTATATATTTTTGCTTAGTAACTATTGACGAGCTTTAGTGTTATCACTTATCAATAAAAAAAATGGAAACAGCTAGTTTTTTTGTTCTATAGATAGGTAAATTCTATTCGTATTAGTATATTTTACTCAAATTTTCTATAATGATTATGTCGAATTACAACCATCATTATGACATAAAATCATAATGTCTGTATGTCATTTACATATATTTTTTTAGTTTTCTTCAATAATTTATGTAATGACATCTTGTCTATGCCTCCAAATCACATATAGAATAATATTTGTAGGTGGCAAAACTAATATGTATAAAGTATTGACAAAATCTTTATTTTTGTTACGCCGTTAGAAAAATATTCTCTGTAAGTGTAGGGTAAGGGTTGAACATCAACTTGGCACTTAATAAAAGCAAAATAAATACTAAGGACTAAATATATTTCGGCATATCGAACCCGTGACAATCGATGAAAAAGTAAAATTAAAAAAAAACGTAGATACTCTGTAAGAAGTTTGAATATGAACGGTACAAATGATATTGTCATACATTTTATGATTTCCCGCCCGCAGGGGACGAGTGATAATATTATAAGAACTAAATGAAATAATTGGAAAGCTTTCACAAAGAAGCCATTCAAATAAGTCTTGATTAAAGTAATTATATTCAGTACAAAATGTTACTTAATTTAAATTATTATATTAATGTATATTATACTAATCTTTACACGCATCTCTGACCGCGTTATTATATGTCGTTTTAATGTAAAAAAAGTTTTCCAAAGACATGTGAAGTCCGCCAACCCGCAGTTGGCCAGCGTGGTAGACTATGGCCTGATCCCCCTCGTATTAAAGGGAGGCCCACACCCAGCAGTGGGACGTTAAAAGAAAGGCTGCATACAATGTACAAATCATCGATCAAAAAGTACTAGATACACAATCAGTGACAAAAAATGTCCTCACCGAATCTCTAATTTGAACATTTGAGCGCTCTTTTAATATTTTTTTGTGTAAACAACTTTAAGCATTACAGTTAAGGTTTAATTTACATTATTATATAGTAATAATTACCTAAACAAAATAGATGATAGTTTTAAGAGAACTTTCGCATGGGATTGTGTATCTAGAACTTTTTTGATCGATGGTGACAGTAAACAAGTGGGTACACTGCCCACTGCTTGTTGGTCTTATCACTAGTGGCTAGCATGTATTGCAGATTTAAAGGTCTTGGGTTCGAGTTCTGGGTTGGACAAATAGTTATTAGGTTTTCTTGTCCAGAGTTTTTCAGTGTCAGCCCGAAGTTGGGAAGTTAGCAGTGTTTCATCCCCGTGCCTCAAAGAACAAGTAAACTCGTCGATCCTGTACCTGATATCCTATCTAATAGAATTCTCGTCAAAACGGAGATTAAGGGTAAATGCTATGGATATAGATATAGAGCATAATAATAAACAATCTCCTGCGAAAATAACTAGTTTAGTTATGAGGATATTTTATAAGCAAATCGATTCTAAAGATAGTTGTTACATATACACTCTATATGTTCAAATTCAAAATATTTTATTCAGCATTAAATTGTTACAAATTTTTACTGAACGTCATGAGTCTACTACCAGTTCGGAAAGAAGAAGCTTCAGACCTGATAAGAATTGGCGAAAGAAACTCAGCGGGACTAATATTACGTTATCTTTTTTTAAAGTAAAATTGGATCCAGTTATGCAAAAAACAGCCATATGCTTAAAAAAGTACCAACAGAGTTATAAGCATTTTTCTGTCGATAGTTGCACTTGGGTTATGTTTTGTTTTTCTGGTTATTTTAAAATTGAACAATATTTATATAAGTTTGTTTATTTTTTATAATTATTTTACGCACATGGCGGTTTTTTGCATAACTGGGTCCAATTATAATTTACAATATTTCTATCAAGTTTAAGTAGCCTGAAGTGCCTATGACAGCATTGAACCAACATTCATTTCAGATAGATAACAAAAACTTATATCCCATTCATTACAAACTTACCTGATACAAATTGTCAATCGGTGTCTCATTAAATAACTCAGCAGATGAAATCGTTAAGATGAACAGAATCCAAAGAGCTGACGTCGTGCCCTTTAAAAGCGCCATTATCTAAGTAAAAAAAAATATTTTAATGAATTGTATTCTGCATATTATTCAATTTCCCATTTTTTCCACTACTTCTTAAACGTCTAAGGTTAAAAATACTATTATTTATCTACATGTACATATAATAAAATTCTAACCGAGTCGAATCTGTACATTAAATATATTTTTTTGGAAAATCTTATTGAAATATTCATTATTATCGATACAGAGACCGAACCTATATTTTAAGAATTTTTGTCTGTCTGTCTCTCTCTCTGTCTAGGAACGCGTCCCAAGAAAACCACTGAACAGAATTTGATGGAATTTAGTATGATGATAGCTGGTTGTCCGGTTCAACATATAGGATACTTTTTACTACGGGAAAATATCTCATCTCTGAGAAATCTATTCTAACCTTAAAACATAGGAACGAACCCGAGCGGAGCGAGGGCGAGTCGCTAGTAATATTATACAAATAATTATCATTGGTTATATGCGCTTTATATTTATTTTAATTTTATAAAACAAAAGTACTGAACTATAAAAGCTTTCATATTTTTATTATATTTTAACAAGGAAAGAAATGAATATACTTTTTAGTAACTACTAACTAAATTGAAGTGAAACAAAATAAGTAAGAGAAATAAATGGTAAAGCGAAAACAATAAGTGTAGGTAAACCAAGCCAGACCATTAGATTTTAATCGAAATCTATTTTTATCTACATAGAATGTATCGAAACGCCTACGTCTTTATTATAGCAACAAACTATACATCGTCACTGGAAACTAGCTGACTTTACGAACTAACAATGTTACTATGTTTCAAATGATTTATTTTCATATTTAAACCCTTATGACCTAATCCCTCAGTTGACAAGTCAAGACCTCAGTTTGTAGTGACCCTACTTGCTGTCACGTTCGCGGGTTGGAAGAATCCCTCTGGGAGCATTCATTTGTGTGATGAGCACGAATGTTTGTGCTCCAGTCATGGGTGTTTAATTGTTTATATTTATGTATCAACTATCTGGTATCCATAACACAAGCCTCGTAGCTTACTATGGAACTAGATGGTGTTGTGTGTTAATGTACCAACAAACTAATTATCATAAATAAATAATTAAATAAAATATAAATAAATAAATAAAATATAAATAAATAAATAAAATATAAATAAATAAATAAAATATAAATAAATATGTTAGGACATTATTTAAAACACAGCACCATCTAGTTCCATAGTAAGCTACGAGGCCTGAGTAATGGTTACGAGATAGTTGATACACTACACATAAATAACTTTAAACACATAGATATTATAAATATAAACACCCATGACTGGAGTACAAACACTCATGCTCATCACACAATGAATGTCCCCAGCAGGACTCGAACCCGGGACCGCTGGCATGGCAAGTAAACTGAGCCAAACGTGTCGTCAAATCATATATGTATATTATACATATATTGTATGGATTCATAAGCATTGATGCCATCATAAAAGTCGATCTATAATGAAGATGAGGATGTCTTATTAACTACTAGCATTGCCCGCGACTCCGCCCGCGTCCAGGTGACCAAAAACCAAATTCTTAGGTTTTACATATTAGTATATTCTTACATTGCACTTTTTGTATTTTTTCTCAGAAATGAAACATTTTCCCGCGGTAAAAAGTATCCTATATGTTGACCCGGATAACCAGCTATCACCATACCAAATTTCATCAAAATCCCTCCAGTGGATTTTCCGTGATGCGGTAACAGACAGACAGACAGACAGACAGACAGACAGACAGACAGACAGACAGACAGACAGACAGACAGACAGACAGACAGACAGACAGACAGACAGACAGACAGACAGACAGACAGACGGACAAAAATTCTAAAAAGTATAGATTCGGCCTCTGTATCGATAATAATGTATATTTCAATAAGATTTTCCAAAAAAAATTTTCGGCTTTGTTACAATTTTATTATATGTAGATATATTTTTAGTTTATAATGGGTCGTCGTGAGGCAAGTTTATTTCTGAAACTATATATATAATATTTTATTTAAATAATGTCGATGCCAAGGTTCCACTCGTCATCCTCGTCATTCTCACCCGAATCTTTTATTCACTAGTTAGCCTCGTTAGTTGTTTCAGGAGATCATAGTACAAAGTAGATGGACAAGCGTTAATCAAAATTCTTTATTGTATCCATATTCCAAAATTGAGTACTCTCACTCTTACTCACTCTTAGAATTTTAAGGTTGCATTTTTATATATTGTTTTAATAAAAAATAATATATTTGATTAATTTGTAATGATTTATGTATAAGGCATTTACTTATGTGACCTTGGCCGATAGGAATGCGTTTTAAAAAAAATATAAAGGGCGCGAAAATTCATTTGTTTTCCCGCGTTTTTGCACAGAGATATCTATACGATACCACCATGTAGTATACATAGACTAGTCACGAATTGTTTGTAATACTGAAAATTATGATTATAAATTATGTAACTCACTGACGTTTATAAAAGTACTGAATATAAGAATATAAACAAGGAATATCTCGAAGTTTTATTAGGGATCCCACAGAATGATGCCTATAAACGTATTTTAGATGCATTCATTTCCTGGATATGAAGCATAAAGGTCACTATACTGTCGAAAATTACGCTTAAGCCTCACTCGTTTAATAAGGTATTTATATAAAGAAATTATGAATAGACCCTTAAATTGCGCAAGAGAAATGTCAGGTTTTCAAGAATAGGAAATTGTGAAGTGAATGAAAGTGTGAATGTGAAGTGTGTTTGAAATCGGTGTACCTTTTCAGTTAACAAGTAATTATATAATCTTAAAATAGCTCGAGGAGTTGAAACGTCTTTATCTCAAGTAATCATGAACAGGTGCTTTAATTTTACTTCCACACTAAAGCCTTAAGTCTCGGTACGTTTTATAATTAGCTTGTAATTAAAAAAAATCGGTTGATAAATAGTGGTCTTACTTATTTGTATAGTATTATTTGTATTGTATAGCGACTCATCCTCACTCCGCTCGGGTTCGTCCTTAGATACGTTTCAACGTTTAGTATAGATTTCTCACAGACGAGGTATTTTATCATGATACCAAATTTCATCAAAATTTGTCCAGTGTTTTTCTCCTGATGCGTTCCCAGACAGACAGATAAAAATTCTAAAAACTAAGATTCGGCCACTGTATCGATAATAATGACTATTTCAATAACATTTTCCAAAAAATGTTTTATGTACAGATTTAACTCAGAATTTTATTATACCTATACATATAAAGATTTCAAATGTGTAACAACTTGTCTGTCTTGTGCCGCGCATTAAAGCCATGTTTCATTTAGACATTCCTACCACTGTAAGGATATCAAAAAATTCCCTTGCAGTATCAATACAGTACAAGTACCAAAAGTAAGAACATGATTCATTTTGAATTTACTTTTTTAGTTATTTAAATATTGTTATTTGGTGAATGAAACTAGTTTTTCCCATTTATACTTCGTAGTGACCATTAATAAAATGAATAATCAATCAGTTTGAGCTTCACAGAAATATTAAGGTGGAAGCATGGGCGTACCCAGCTTTTAATCCGGGGGGGGGGCGGGGGGGGGCAGCTGCCCCCCCCCCTGCCCCTACCTGGGTACGCCCATGGGTGGAAGCAATTTCAATGTACGAACTTGTTTATTTATTCGCAAGATGCAAACAAGATTGAGCATCGATATATTAGTACCTTATTTAAGAAATTTCATTATAAATTGTTCCGGACAATCTTTTAACCTCTTAACAATAATATTGATTAGGAGAAATGTAAATAAATCAGAGAAGGCTACAGCTACGATGTGTAAATATGGGCGATAACTGGTGAAAATGAGGATAGGTACACAAAAAAAAATGTTACGTTTGGAAACTTTTGATTGTTTTGTAGTGCTCTTTTAAGATGAATCCATAAAGCCTTAGTTTATATTATCCGATATGACTAATTTCAATATCAATTAGGTATTTGAAACCTAAAATTACTAGGAAAAGTTATAAATTTTATAAAGGGTTATACAATGTATAAACCTTTATAAAATTTATATTCTAATAAGAAATTATGTAAGGATCGTCATCACTCACGCGATGTTTTTAGCAACTTTTTAACTCCCCCCTTCCCCCTGGTGAGGTTGGAGACTAACCCGCCTTCCCCTATTTATTTATTTATTTTTTACTAACACCAACAAGATATACATTAACAAAAACACGGAATTACAGCATGCCCACAAGTTACGAGTCTATATTATTTATAACGATACAAACGTATGATTGATAATATGATAAAGTAGATTGGTAGGTAAGCTACTTGCGTTTGTATATTCTAATTCAAATTTAAAAAAATACGTATTTTCCAGCTTTAAATTACTACTTTAGTTTGCTAATAGTCTAACATCAGAGTTTCGAACGACTTTTACATAGCAATTTATTCCCAATGCAGCTTAAAACTGCATTACATAGTTCAGGCTCTCAAACTTAATCACTTCAACAGGATGCGAAATGAATGAAAGGCATCAACGATGGATTTCCGTTTTAAATTTTGTTAAGGCTGCGACCTAAACTGAACGTCATATAAAGTTACAACCACAGATACAAAATTCCGAAGCGATTTTATAATTACATTTTATGATGCTAAATTACTCGTAGATCTTTTTACTTTTCATTAACTAAGTAGGGTCTCCAAATAAAATAGAAAGAAACCCTTGTATCAATTATTTTTATAATCATTGAAATTGAACTTATGTGAGTAAGGGTCGTCCATTAATCACGTGATGTTGTTAGCAACTTTTTAACTCCCCCCTTCCCCCTGGTGAGGTTGGAGACTAACCCTCCTTCCAAAAAAATATAAAAAAAAATCATAATATTACTTTAAATACTGGTATAATCTAATTTAATTCTAGAAAATTATGCACCGCATTAAAAATGTCCAGGCAGATATTAAAGTTGCAGTACCTGAATCGTATATTAACTTCGATGATCGATTACGAACGTTACAAAAATGATTCTTGTATTTTTATTTATTTATTTTTATTATTTGTTGTTATAGCGGCAATACAAACACATACTCTGTGAAAATATCAACTCTCTACCTATTACGGTTCATGAGATACAGCTCTGACAGACTTCTGACAGACGGACGGACGGATGGACAGCGGAAGCTTAGTTATAAGGTCCCGTTGGCACCCTTCGGGTAAGGAACCCTAAACGTGAAATAACAACGTAATTGCCTACAATGGCTACAAAGGCTTCAAACGTCACTCTCTCATTCAAGGCTGAAATTCTTTTAAACTCGACAAACTTTAGCGGGAAAACATATTTACACTAACAATTATATGTACCTATATATACAATATAAATTAAAGAGAATCTTCCACCCGCGACACTCACATCAAGGTCATATATCTATTTTTAACCGACTTCAAAAGAAAGGAGGTACCTACACACAAATGCTTGCATTTTTTTTGTATATTGTACATGATCTCTTATAAATTTTTTTCTATTTAATCTTAACTATTTAATCTATTTCAAAACGATTTTTACCAGATAGTTAAGAAATCTTCCGAAATTGGCATAAATGTATAAACCAGGACTCACGTAACGGACTCACGGACTATATAGCTGTCGGAACTTCCACCAAAAATTGGTACGTACAACCTCACACATCATAACATCACGCGCGACTGCGAAACCTAAAATTATTACAAAAAGATTCCTTACACCAGTTTATTAACCGACTTCCAGAAAGGAGATTCTCAATTCGTCGGAATCTTTTTTTTATGTATATTCACCGATTACTCGAAGACGCCTGAACCGATTTGGATTTTTTTTTGTTTCAAAGGGTATACTTCTCAGGTGGTCCCATATAAATTTTATGGAAATCGGTCGAGCGGTTTTTAAAAAAATCTACAATAAATATTTTTTTTAAATAAATTGTTTAACCGAATATATTATTAAAAAACTTTCTTCATACAAATTACCTGCTTATTACGTCTACACTAAAAAATGGAAAGATAAAAACTTTTTAACAAAAAATAAAAACCGACTTCCAGGCACTAAAATATAAAAAATAACTAAACGGAGGTTTTATTTAGAATAGATGCCTAATCAGATATTTTCGAAGTCGGTGCCAGCCGACAATATTTTAAGATATGAATATCTAATAGGTAAATATGTGTTTTACGTATCGAAATATGTTAGATTTGCTTTGCATCGGCTGGCACCGATTACCGAAGACCTCCGTTTAGTTACTTTTTACATTTTAGTGCCTGGAAGTCGGTTTTTATTTTTTGTTAAAAAGTTTTTATTTAATGTTTAAACTATGCATAAGTAGGTCTATAATTAGCTAAATAAAGTCGAGTACTGCAATATCGTCACATTAAAATAGCAACAATATTGAAAATGTCATATATGTGTTAAGCTTTATATAGGTACATAGTTTTATATATGAACTAGCGACTCACCCTTGCTTCGCTCGGGTTTGTCCTTAGCTTGCTTCCCCATACAATCTTTCATCCCCATTCTCACCCCCTTCCGGGTTAAAATCTATTTCACTCTCTCACTTTTTATATCATGAGGTTTAAAAAAATCTCATTTTAGTAAAAAAAAAGTTAATTTTTTTCTACACAAAACTGCCTGACAATAACAAACACAAAATAAAAAATAATTATCCAGTTCAGTGCAGTCGATCGGAATTCATTTTTATTTATATAAATTACTTTATATAAGGACGGATACTGTAAGTCATGGTTTTCTTGCTTATTAGAATAATGATGAAAAATGAAGTTTTTAATATTTTAAGAATTAAATCCTCAAAAACAATAATTTGGGAGTCATGATCGGTAGAAATTTCACTTTAAAAATATTTTAGCTCACTCTCCCACCTACAAAACTTACATCTATACTAATTTTATAAAGAGATAAAGTTTGTGTGTTTGTAATCTCTGGACCGATTTAGATGAAATTTGGTAAGAAGATAGTTTACGACCCTGGGAAAGAACTAGGATACTTTTTATTCCAGAAATCATTCATTAAGGGGGTGAAAATGGGGATAAAAGTTTGTATTGGGAAGCAAGCTAGGGACGAACTCGAGTGAGGCGAGGGGGAGTCGCAATTGGAATATAAAGAGCGATTCATCATTGCGCGAAATTTTTTTACATGTTTTACCACTTTCGAGGCAATGTTGATTAATTTATCGAAAACCAAGGGTAACGAAAGTTATTTTGCCCGATTTTATTAATAATACTATTAAAGGAACATTAATCTATAATTATAATAAAATTCTAACTGACACAAATCTGTTCATTAAATATTTTTTTGGAAAATCTGAAATAGTCTGAAAAGTTTTTAAATGTCTAGAAATAGAAATCAATAAATATTGTAAGATACTTTAGTGCCATTTTTGAATTTTTGAAATCCTTTTTGTAAAAGAGTAGGTAGGCACTGTCTGTAACAAGTATGTGTTTGAGACGTCTAAAACCTTATAGTCTCTCCCGTCACCATGATCGCTGTAAAGCATTCGAAACGTCGGGAACCAAAAATCAAAATAAATCCGCGAAAAAATCCGAAAAGATAGTTTTGTTTAAAATGGTCAAACATTCACGTAAATCTAAGAAAGTATTATATTACTGTTTTTTTTTTCTTTCTTTGCCTTTGCAATATTTTTGTAAATGCACTATAAAACTGTTTTTAAACACAAATTAATTGTAAGTAATCAAATCTATCTATACTAATAAATGGAGAGCCGATTTTTTTGTTCGGTTATACTGCGATAACTACTGAACTGATCGGAATAATACTCATATCATAAGATCCAGCGTGTTTCGGAAAAGTTTTTGTATATGATATGTAATATTTAATTTTAAACTTTTAAAATTTATTTGTAGTTATTTTTCATTTAAAAACAAAAAGAACTCAATTAAGCATTTGAAAATGTGATAAATCATAATAAAGAACAATTATTTCTAAAAGTTCTAACTAAGCACCCACCTGATGCACCGTCCGTAGAGCCGCTACGTTGCTACACCGCTACGCACTGCCGACTACTGACGTCGAAGTGCAAGCTTCCCCATATATATATATGCTACGGCTCTACGACCTTGAACCCTAAGGTCTGTTCTGCAGAAGGATATGGTATATCATATACGAGTAGTATAATAGAAAGTTATGCTTTTTAGCGGTTAGTATGAAATAGATAGACTATATATATATATATATATATATATATATATATATATATATATATATATATATATATATATATAGATCTGTTCTAGGGTATGCCAAAAAATGACGATTTTTTTTTCTTCGCTCTCACCCCAAAATAACTTAGAAAATATATATAGTCCGCCACTATTGAAAGTAAACCGAAGTAGTGATTCCTATACAAAATAAACAGTTTTGAACTTTTCGATTTTCGATCTGTTCTTTTGGGTTTTCCCAATTTTTTTATACTTAAACCACCCCTGACACGTCCCTAACAAAACTAAAAAGAGAATTATTCAAATCGGCTCAGCCGTTTTTGATTTAAGCGAGACTAACGAACGGCAATTGATTTTGTTTATACATACTAGGGTTTTCCTGCGGCTCCGCCCGCATAGTACATTAATCACTAACATATCATATACTAAAACCTTCTCCGAAACACGCTGCATCTTATGGTATGAGTATTATTCCGATCGGTTCAGTAGTCATCGGCTCTCCATTTATTAGTACAGATATAGATTAGACATAGATTTCTTATATACATATATAGATGTCTGTCTACCGGTTTATACTCGCTAAATTAATTTTCAAGGTATTCTTAAGGGCCGAGTACTCGGGCAATCAGAGCAGGCTAAGGTTGATACTGGAAAAGTAAAAGTGTAGTAAAGGTAAGAGGTAAGTTATCGATCATACAAATGTTCGATCATGATTTATTCCTACTCAATTGTTTAACTCAGTTGACTGGAAAGTTTCTTAGATTTACGCTAACATTTGATTTTTTATGCTTTTTTGGCATTTTAATTTTATTTTTTTGAGTTACTAGAATTTTTTATTCTTTCTTAAACAGTAAAAAACTGACTTCGTTAAAAGGGAAGTAATTGTAAGAAAAAGTTATCGAAGCAAAATACTCCGACTTATAATTCACTTTTTATGCAGTCGTGTTTTTTTACTGAGTGTAATTTTTATTTAGTGACTTTATGATACATACTTATATATGTATTCTATAACTGCCTCGGTGGTGTAGTGGCTAGCATGTACGGCTGTACACCCAGAGGTCCTGGGCTCGAGTCCCGGGTCGGGCCAAGTTTAGTTATTGAGTCTTTCTGTATATTAAGCCTCAGTACAGCCCGGAGTTGGGAAGTTGGCGGTGTTTCACCCCCGTGCCTCGGAGAGCACGTAAAGCCGTCGGTCCTGCGCCTTAACTCTCACCGGTCGTGTCTCGTGTCGTCCCACCGGAGTATGAGAGTGACAGGAATAGAGAGTGCACGTTGTGTCTGTGCGTCTGTGTGTGGCCGGAATCGGTCAGGAGTACATCATATATTCTATGGGGAACTAGAAGTATTGGGAAAAAAATATTAAAAATTTTAATCATGTGAATGTAACCTATATCTTTATTTACTTCGACACAATAGTAAAAGCTTCTTACACGTTAAAAAGTTTATTGTATTTTCTTTAAATTATATTTTCTTACAACACCATTTGCGTGTTAGCAGTTCATAGTAAAAATATATATGTTGCGGTTTTTAATACACATGCAGTTTAATGTAATAATCTTATAATCGTTTTAATACACAACATTTGTTATATAAAGCTCCAGGATTTTACCTCTTTTCTCTCTCTCTCTCTTTTAGAGAGACTTTCTCAGCTCTCTCTCTCTCTTAGGAGTTCTGCAGTAATTTGGGTTATATTTTACACATTGTCGACAAATCTTGTATTGTGTTTATTTTTATATGTACATATGCTGGAGTTACTTATTATAGAATTGCAGTAATATATACACATTATAAGACTGCGATAGTGTATAATAATGCAGTGCATCTCGGTTTCTCTTATTTAAAGGCAGAATATGTTTCAAATGAAAGTTCACTCATTCATGCATCTTTTGTGCTATTTTTGGGCATTTGAGTTTTGATTGATAAAAATGTTTATATAATAAGCAATTCACATAGAGGCGAGTACATTCACAAATCTAGTATAGTGAGAAAATTTGAAATTACTAATATTTTCATTAAAATAATATACTACCTATAGGTACTTATTTATTTCTATTTCTCTTCTCTTCAGCCGCGGGCGGCCATATTTAATTCTTAGCAAAAGACCAATCTAAGCATGGAGTCATTTATTTTGAATTACGCTTTTCGAGCTTTCTTAGATTTAAGCTTTTTAGCATCTCGAATTAATTAATGTTTTTATTTGAACGGAAATTGTAAAAATATTATCAAGTTGAGTGACATATGTACAATAAGCTACGTATTTCATACAAGCGACTCACCCTCGCTTCGCTCGGGTTCGTGCCTAGCTTGCTTCCTAATACAAACTTTCAACACCATTTTCACCCTCTTAACGGATGATATCCGGGATAAAAAGCATCCTATTTCCTTTCCAGGGTCTCAAACTATCTTCTTACCAAATTTCATCTAAATCGGTTCAGTAGATCCAGAGATTATCCCCTACAACGTCACAAACTCACAAACTTTACCTCTTTATAGTATTAGTATAGATTAGTTTTAGTAAGATGTTATTATGTCAGTACTTTCATTACACTTAGTTATTTTAATTACACGATAAAATATTCAATTCAATATAATTAACAAAATTAATTTTCAAACATAAACTTTCCATGGTGTAAGGTTTATTTGACAATTGAAATATTTGACAATAACCCAACTGGTAATTCTTTTATTCTTTATATAAAATGAATTGTCCATATAAACAATTAAAATTCAATTCTAAAACGTCAGCATTTGTTCTTTGTCTGAGCTCTCTTTCAAAGTAACCCTTTTGATAAACCTACAGTCTACGTTTACATAAAAACCCTCTTATGCCAGTTTTACAAGTTATTGTTATAGTTTTATTTCACCCCTCAAATAAAATTTTCACTTCCTTTTGGATATGAAAACATTAACCTTACCATACAGTTTTATATTAAAAGAATCTTTTTAAATCAACTACATAACAACTTTTGTGACGTCTACAGTAGAGACTAAGCTCTCCGTGACCATGATTGCTGTAAAGCATTCGAAACGTTGGGAACAAAAGACCAAATATGATGTCAAAGTATTATCATAACATGGCGATTTGCAATTTTATGGTTTCAAACTAAAATCGTAATTTTTCTATGTATGATAAGTTCTTTGAAGTCACGCCAAGCGAGCAATGGGGCTTAAAGTATCAGTATCGGTATAATATTTAAAAAAAATCTACAAAAATTTAATTTTTTGGAGCTGGGTTTTTTTTTACAATTATATAATATTTTTACAATTATATATGTTAGCTATTATATGAAAAAATTAAAAAATCTGGCATATGAACCCTATAAGTTAACATTTCAAATTTCTGACATCTGTGAGACTATTCTGCAAAAACTTTTATATAACTTGACTATTGAATTCGCTCACATGATTCATATAAGTTAAAGTATAAATGTGCCGGATTTAACCTTAGCGCCGCCCCTGGGCACTGTAAAAAATGCGGGCCATTTGTCGAAATATTGAATAAAATGTTGAAAGTTTTCATTTTTTAATTATTATTTTTATCAAAAATGCAAAAAAATATGTTTTTAGAAAATAAAAAAAAAACATTTTCGATAACGCGAAGAAATTTTTTTTCCTGGCCTCCGAATTTCACCGCCCCTAAAATATTGCCGCCCTCGGCACTAGCCCCGAGTGTCCTAGTGTAAATCCAGGGCTGAGTATAATATCTAATTCATATGTAGAGTTACATACAAGTCCTTACAGAGTACTACTGCCCTACTGAACTTAAATCTTAGATACCGATGAGTAACCTAGTAATGTACCAATTAAATGTGTAGGAGATTTTATTTATGTAAAAACTAAGTACTATTATAATAATACTAGCGACTCACCCTCACCCCGCTCGGGTTCGTCCCTGGGGTGGGGTCTGGGAGGACCACCCTTATCCTTATCACTTAGGGGTATGGAAAATAGATAGTAGCCGATTCTCAGACCTACTGAATACGCATATAAAATTTGGTAAAAATCGGTAAAGCCGTTTCGGAGGAGTACGGTAACTAACATTGTGACATGGAAATTTTATATATAAGATTTAAAGGCAGATGATATAAGGAAATATGTTTGGACCAGCTGAATTTGTTTCGCCGGTTTTTCTCAGGACTAAGGCATTATAATTTAAATTTGATTTCGTATTATAAATAGTATCTATTATAACAATTAGGATGTAGTACATAGGTGTCTATTAAATAATGAAATATCTAGGTATGTATGTGTGTCCCACACGTTGTGTGATAAGTTATCTAAACAAATTTACCTTCTTTTTAATGTTGGAAATGTATTTACGCATACCACCTGCATACAAACACGTGGTTTTGTGGGACTCACCAACCAGAAAAGCCAGTACTACCCACTAAGACTCAACAGAAGCTGTCCCGTCTTAACACCTCCAGGTAAATTTCTAAGAAATTAATTAAATTTCTAAGAAATCTATTGTTAACTGACACGCCGGCGTGTCCGCGGTCGTGGAGGGATTATTGAGGTATCGCAGAATCGCTTATCGATGCCCCAACGGATGCTAAAGAAAACTGGAAAACGAAATTTATTTTATAATATTAAAAATTCCTGAGCATTTCCTGAGTATTATCTTATAATACCTATAACACATTGCTCGCACAAAGTGGTCTTCATATATTCTTAAAGCTATATAATATATAATACCTAAATAGGTAACGGAAAAATAATTCAGTACCATTTTCTTCTCTGTTTGCCAACCGATTTTCTTTTCTTTTTTTTTAGTTAACTAGCTTTAGTGTTATCAATGAAAAAAAATCGAATCAGTTTGTCTTATATTGATAAGTAAAGACAAAACTTTTAATTAGCTATTTCTTGTCTGTTTGTCAACAGTTTGTTTTTGTTTAGTAGTTATTGTCGGGCTTTAGTGTTATCAATGAAATATAAATGATTGCGTCGAATATCGAACGTGGGCGAATAGAAGTCTATACATATAATAAAATTGTAACTAAGTCGAATCTGTACATTAAATATTTTTTGGGAAATCTTATTGAAATAGACATTTTTATCGATACAGAGTCCGAATCTATAGTTTTTAGAATTTTTGTCTGTCTGTCTGTTATCGATTTGGGAAATGCATTTTCATGAAATTAAATTTGGTATGGATAGCTGATTATCCGGGTCAAAATTTAGGATACTTTTTACCGCGGGAAATTGTCTTATTTCTGAGAAAAAATACACAAACTGCATTGTAAGAGTATACTAATATGTAAAACCTAAGAATTTGGTTTTTGGTCATCTGAACGCGGGCGGAGCCGCGGGCAAAGCTAGTATTATATAAAACATTATTTCATCGAATTCTCTATGGAATGTGGCAGATCTAGAATTAATACGTCGCAAATACGAGTAAATAATATTAATTAACTAACTATTATAGCGCTAATTACTCTACACAATCAATGGAAAATTCACAGAGCTCAGTCGAGTTATACATATAAATTAAATTAAAATGTTTGTCGTTGTAACTATATATCTCCTATACATATAATAAAATTCTGAGTCGAATCTGCACATTAAGTATTTTTTGGAAAATTCAGAAGCCGAATCTATAGTTTTATACAATTTTTGTCTGTCTGTCTGTCTAGAAACGCATCACGAGAAAACCACTGGACGGATTTTGATGAAATTTCGTATAGTGATAGCTGGTTGTCCGGATCAACATTTGGGATACTTTTTAATGCGGGAAACTATATCATCTCTGAGAAATCTAGGTACACTAATCGTTAATAAATTTTTTATCAATCAGTCCGGTATATATTTTTTACTAACATATAATAGAATATAGGCAAACCAGAAGGTTAAGACAAGATGATAAGACAATATGATCTACAATAGATATGATGACTATAGCTATTGTAGAAACATGTACCTATGTATAGAAACGTCACGTGTATTTTATTGCTATACTAGCACAACCCGCAGCTTCGCCTACGCTAAAACTACAAAGAAATCTCTAAAAAGGTAGTTTCATACAAACTTTCATTCCCTATTTTTACAAATTTCGAAAATTGCTAAAACACGTATTTATTTAATTTTATTGAAGAGCATTAATAACAAGTTTCAAGTAATTCTGATCATAAATATTTTTTTGGATTGTATTATAACGTGTTTTTCCGTGAGAATTAGAAAATCTCCGCGGTAAGAAGTAGCCTATGTCACTCTCCAGCCCTCCAACTATCTCCACACAAAAAATCACGCCAATCTGCCACTCTGTTTCGACGTGAAAGAAGGACAAACCAACAAACAAACACTTTCACATTTATAATATTAGTATAGATTATTTTTTTGATGCCACTAGCAATGTCGATTGTAGAAAATCTTGCAGAAGAATACAATTTTAAATGGAGCTACTACATATATACGTCTTTTTCAAGCCGCCGATGAGTTCTATGTGTTATGTAATTTTTTTACCCCTAAAATAGAAAAGAACTTCTTTTTTATTTTGGAAAGTTACTAAGTTATTTTAATTATAGGTGAGTTGGAAGAATAATGATTGAAAAATTAAATATTATTGTCAAGAAAACTTAATTAATAAATTAATATAACATAAAAAGTCAAGTAAATCTAAGTTTAACCACTAGTCTTTAACAGTTGATATTTATTAGTACGCGTACATTCTAGATACGTTTTATGTTAATTATAAATCTTTAATTAGTAATTTCACAAAATATATGATTAATTTTAATGTCGCAAATATTTTCGACGCCGAGCAAACATTACGAGACAAAGTCTATGTACGCTTGGAGGGTAAATGAGAAGCAAGTAAATAACCACATATCCATACTAATATTATAAATGTGAAAGTGTCTTGGTTTGTTTGTCCTTCTTTCCCGTCGAAACGGATTGACGGCCTGATTTTTCATGTGGAGATTGTTGGAGGGCTGGAGCGTGACATAGGCTACTTTCTACCGCGGGAGATTATCTCTTTCCTACGGGAAAACACGATATAATACAAACCCAAAAATTATTTATGACCAGAATTACTTGAAACCTTTTATTAATGCTCTTCAATATAATTAAATAAGTACATGTTTCAGCATTTTTCGAAATTCATCCCATTAGAATGTAAAATAGGGGATGAAAGTTTGTACGAAACCTATCTTTTTGGAGATTTTTGTGTAGGTTTAGCGCGAGCGAAGCCGCGGGTTCTGCTAGTATATATATATATATATATATATATATATATATATATATATATATATATATATTATTAATAAACATTTTAAATAATGCTATCTTTTCGGATTGTTTCGTGGATTTATTTTGATTTTGTTTATTTTCTAACGTTTCGAATGATTTACAGCAAACTCGAAACCGCTAAATAATCCGAAAAAAAAATTCAAATATTCGCGTCAATGTAATAAAGTATTATTATGATGAATTCTATTACTACTGGCTTTTTTGTTTTTGTGTAAAAATGTAGTAGATAGCTCATACTTAGTACAAAAGCGGAACCCTCAATGCGCTCAAGCACACTTGGCCAGTTTTACATTATTAAAAATATTTTTCACAATAAAAATAGAGCGTCTATAAATACATAATCCAATTATATTCCTTTGCAGATTTCACATATTATACAGTGCAGTGAAACACATTTTCTAAGGAAAAATCTAACCCTTTAAAATATCCTGCGAAGAAATTTAAACCCTACACGTCTATCATAAGGTTCATATTCATCATTCTCTCATGCTTTTCTAGAATTCCTTAAGCTTTCAAATATATACTGTACAATAATTTTGTAAAGACATCTTACTTTAATTTGAACGTTTTGAAGAATTTAATATATGTAGATATTTTTATTCATATTAGTATATACCTACACATCTATACATATACCTAATAAAATTGTAACTAAGTCGAATCTGTACATTAAATATTTTTTGGAAAATCTAATTGAAATAGACCTTATTATTGATACAGAGTCCGAATCTATAGTTTTAGAATTTTTGTCTGTCTGTCTGTCTGTCTGTCTGTTACCGCATCACGAGAAAATCACTGGAGGGATTTTGATGAAATTTGGTAAGATGGTAGCTGGTTATCCGGGTCAACATATAGGATACTTTTACCCGCGGGAAAATATTTCATTTCTGAGAAAAAATACAAAAACTAAATTGTAAGAGTATACTAATATGTGAAACCTAAGAATTTGGTTTTTGGTCATCTGAACGCGGGCGGAGCCGCGGGCAATGCTAGTAGTTAATATAATCGGAGAATACCCGACTATATTAAGGCACTATAATTTATTAGTGCAAATGTTTGAAACCTAAAAAACAGAGAGAACCAGTTCAACGGATACTAAGCCAACACTATCTGTCGTTAAGTCTTAATGTGTACCGGTCATACTTTTAAAGAACCTGTCGAAATGTTCACAGAATGTATTACGAAGTAAAAATTATCAAATGTTCCGTTTTTTTATTTTTCATACAAAGGTCTACGAAACGTAAAATAAAAAAAAACTGTAAGTAGTAACAATTAATATATTGTGTAAAATGAAAATTTCTGTGCTTAAGACAGTTTTAAACTTGACCGGCATACTTTTTCAACCTAGGATTTTCACATCTCGGAGATATTAATAGTTTTTTACTCACTCACCTACCATTCTTGTCTGTCTCTATCGCATCTCACCATATACGGATTTCAATGAGACTAATAAAATATGTTCTACGTTGTTAAAGCAACCATTTACAACATTGGAGCAATAACTATCCAGTCCTAATAGCCGCTGTGTTCGAAATCGGCCAATCATCATCAGTTCTATTCAGCCCCTTTTGTTAACGTTAACTGCTGGCATGGGCCTCCCTTCAATACGAGAAGGGTCAAGCCATAATCCACCACGCTGGCTAATTTGCTAGGTTTCCTCAGACATGCAAGTTTCCTCACGATGTTTTCCTTCACCGAAACAAAATAGCTCAAAACTTTGGTCGTTTAATATCTATATAATATTATATAGGCAACAACCAACAAAAGAGGTAATAAATAAAACAGCTGTAAAAGTAAATATTGCGTGTATTACAAATCTCATGGCACCGTCAAAAGGCACATCTTCGATCACTCATTTATATAACAACTATATACAAATTAAATAACCTACGCTAAGTCGTAAGAAAAAACATGAAAAATGTGCTATTTCATTAAAAATTGTAAAATTTTATTTTAATTACCAGCTTGGACTCAGTCTAGTTTAACTATACTCTAAAAATCTAGATCTAATAAACTATTTTAGTCCATTAATGAAAGTTCTAGAAAATTGGCTAGAAGATATTAATTATATAAAATTAAATAATAGTAGAAAAAAAACGTTTTTAAAAACAAGCTTTCATTAAAATGCTAATTTATAAAATTGACTTTAAATTTAATCAAACCCAATTATTTATTACATTACCAACATGTTGATAGTATACAAAATTTAAACTCAATCGGTTGAGGATAAGTGCTTTTAAAATTCGATTGCAAGATTTGATCCGAACAAACATACATACAAACATTGAAAGTTAAATAAAATCTTGTAAAAAAAACATTATTTTTCATATACTACAATTTCAAATAATTACCAACTAACAAAATATTAACACTTAGTTTTAACTTAATTTCATATAATAAATGCCGTGGTAAAGACATTTTGGCCGAAAGGGAAATAGAATAATCTGGATATATATTTAAAAGTTTAGTTAATTACATAATTATAACCTTTTAAGTTAATTATAAAATAAAAAAAGGGAGAAATACTCGAATAAATGATTTTTTCTTTTAGGCCCGGACAAACAAAACTTAAACAAAATTAGCTATAGGCTATTATTACTTAAGGCGGGAAAGAACCTGTATCCGCCACCATCGAGCTTAAAACCTTACAAAACATCGAAAGGGCTACAAAGTCTTCGTTTAACATACAGAAATATTTACAAAAATAATTACTAACTTTAACTAACAGCGAAAAACCTTACAAATGTTTAGAATACTATAATACAAATATATTTATTAATTGTGATGTAAGATTGAATGGAACAAATAACTTCTTACATTTTATAGTAAAATCTATTATCAAAAACGATTCTTTTGGACGTCTATTTTAACTACGTAAGTACATTAATTATAATTTTATAACTTGAAAAAAAAACAAGTTTCTATGGAAACGTGTAAGAAGTGAAACTTCATTTTTCAGATAATAACAACGGTTGCTATGGAAACCTAATGCAAGCGGGTGCTATGGCAACCGTTACGGTTTTTCGTGACGATCTCTCGTGACGCGACCTTGAAATTTTACTCTCGTACGCGCAAAGTAATGATATTTAAAGTCACAAAGAGCATCGTGATGATATAAGTTCATAAATGTAAATATTACAATGAATTAGAAAAAAATACTGCCCATATTTACAATCTCCTCCCGTTAAGTCGTGTAACAAAGATAAAAAAGTTTTAACATACTTTATTTCATCTACAACTCTACATCTCAGTGCTGGTTTGTCCAAACGACCAATTTATCAAAAGAGTTTTTCATACACACTCATTGATTTTTAATGTCAATTGTAACGGTATTAAATATACATGTTACTTTAAAAAAGCCAAAAAAAAAATATCAAAGATACCGACTACTTTAAAAATTGTAAATATGAAGTGCATTAGAAAGATGAATAATTGACTAATTTAAGGAGACTTATTTTAACTACATTTTATCATGAAATATGCAAATTTTTTAAATGTATATAATAACAATCCAAAATCACTATTGTGGGATCAGGGGCGAATCTATATATGTAGGATTTTTGGGCCCTCTAAGATTTAACGGGCCCCCTGTTGAAATACATGAATAATAATGTATATTTATAAAATAAAAATTATCCAAAATAAAAAAAATATTATAAAAGTTTGACCTAACAACATCAAATTAAATTAACAAGAACCAAACAAAAGCGTTATCTTAATTTCGTCTATTACCATCTATCATTACAGATTTTTGTATGACAAAATGACAATATACGTTTAATTCTAATTATTTAAACTAATTGTCATTTTTAGGCCCCCAAAAGTGCTAGCCCATGGCCCCTTAAAGTCACAGTCCGCCCCTGTGCTGGATACATAGCATTTAAAAAAAAATAAGACATGGCATTTTTATATTAAAAAATGATGTCAAATAATTCCATTTATAGAATAAATAACAAGACTACCATAAAACTTAATACTGTATAATTATTATTATCACATTATAGTGAATTAATTTTAAAACAATCAAAACATTCACGCGTTTGTTAAAATTAAATCCATTCATAAATTAAATACTCTTAATTTGTATTAATGAAAATCGTTTCAATTATTGAAATCCACCGCCATTATTTAATAATATTTGGAAAAGTATATTTTATATTTTAAAGTAAACAATCGTTTAAATGATTTGAACTATTTTTCGCTATCCTAACCCCATGTATATAGACCATATACCATTACTGCCATAATTAAAAAATTAAGTCCACTTTTTAAGCAAGGTTGCTATGGTTACACATACCACAGCCCACTAATCCATACAGCTGTCTAACGAGGCCATCTATCTATACAGGACTAAACAGTTAGTATATACTTTTATATAATAATCGGGAAACGTCTATAGGATTGTAAACTGTAACTTTTGAGATAGGATTACTGCGGTTTAACTTCGAAATCATTCATCATGGAAATTAGTATTTTTCCACAAACGTTGCATTTGACAGCATCTCCGTCACCATCAAAGGCGATATCGCCTCCTATATGAATTTTCAACCGACTTCAAATAGGAGGAGTTATATTTTTTGTACTGTTGTCACACTAACATCACAGTCGGAAAAAGTCGACCATACCCTGATATGGTCGCTTAACTATGATAGTCGGATAATTGGTACTAGTTAGTAATATTTGGGCGCGGTCGTCCGCGATCGGTACTGGTCGGTTATGTTCGGGCGTGGTCAGCTGCGGGCGGTTACGATCGGTAACATTCGGGCGTGTTCGGGTTTGGTCGGCTACGCGCGCGCCGACGCGGGGTGGTAGGTGATGACGTTGTGCGCGTGCGTGAAGGTGGGCAGCGCGGGCGCGGCGGGCGCGGCGGGCGCGGGCAGCTGCAGCGCGCGGTTCTTCCCCCCGAGCGTGCAGCGCGTGGTCGCGCCGCTCTCCACCTCCACTGTTAGCTCTGATCCGGTTAATCTGTGAATGTCATCATTATTATATTAATATTATGGATTATATCTAATATGAAAATTGTGGTAGGATAAAAAAAATGAATAACTTAAGTATTAAAACATACTATATTATCGACTGCTACATAATGGTGCACTATGATAGACATTTACTGTAGGCAAAATTATACTTCGAAGTTCAAATATTAATATGTATTTCTTAAAATAATGTGACCCGTGTTTAATGAAATACTCGTCAATATAATTTAAAAAAAAATCTTGTTAAAAATGTTTCAGTTAATTAAATAAAAATGTTTTGTTCAGTATCGATTAATTATTACTGATATACCAGTATAAACTATAAAATGCTTTAGTTTAGCGGTTAGGATACGGCTGTAGACTGAGAGGTTCTGAGTTCGATTCACGAGTTGGGGCAAAATGTATGGTTTTGTGTCGGACGAGTGCTCGTGCGCGTGGGTGTGGCAGGGCGGGCGCTCACGCGTGGTAGCGGTGCGCGAGCACGCCCAGCAGCTCGCCCAGCAGCTCGGCGCCGCGCGGCGGCTGCAGGCCCAGCACCAGGTCGTTGCGCGCCGACGGCACGCTGATCACCGCCAGCTGCGCCGCGCTGCTCATCACGCGCACCGCGCCCACCTACAATGGATATCTTATACTTAGTACAGCCTGTGATCGGATTACTATTGTATTACTGAAAGTTTGTGTGTACTAGGCGTACTAGAATTACGTGTTGACGTTTAATATAGATTTCTCAGAGATGAGATATTTTCCCGCAGTAAAAAATTTAATGTTGGCCCGGATAACTAGCTATCATCATACCAAATTTTATCAAAATCTGTGCAGCGGTTTTCCGTGATGTGATCATAGACCGACAAAGAGACGAAAATTCTAAAAACTATAGATTTGGCCTCTCTATCGATAATAATATTTATTTCAATAAGATTTTCCAAAAATTATTTAATGTACAGATTCGACTTACTTACAATTTTATTATATGAATAAATGTGTGTGTGTATGTGCATGCGTGCGTGCGTACGTGTATGTGTGGGATCCAGATCTCAGGATCTCAAACTATCTGCTTACGAAATTTCATTTAAATCTGTAAAGTACTTTCGGTGCTTATTCGATACAAACAAACAAACAAATCTTTCCTCATCATGATATCAGTATAGAAAACAAACCTCAGTAATAGGCGTAGGTTTCTTAAGGGGCTTGAAGGAGCTCGCGTCCAACTTGTATATGGCGTTTTCAGTGATGAGAAGACACCTCTCCGCGAGCTTGTTGTATCGGTTGAATTTGTGCACTTTGCACGAGAACAGCGCCTTGCCCATGTTCTGGGATCTGTGCAGGTTGGCCATTGTCGACTGGTATTGTGCTGGGAAAGAAGTTCATATAATCAAATTATTAAATTAATAACTCAACAATGTAATAAGTAACTAAAAAACCGACAAGTGTGAGTCGGACACGCACACGAAGGGTTCCAAACCATAATTGATTTATTATTATTTGAATGGCGACATTTTAAAATTCGCTATCTTGATTTTTTTCGAGCGAAAGTAAGTCGTTAGACGTTTATATATTTTTGGTAATATTCTTGTTTTTGGATGATTCCATATATATTGTAAAATGAAAATAATTTACAATTCACAATAACATAGAATTACTAAACTATCAGAATAACACTAAACACACAATATTAAATCATCTCATTAGATTTTATTGAAGAAAAAAAATTGTCTCCAAATAAACGCTAATAACACTCTCGAAGTATCTACTCATCCTCACGCCTGAATCTATTGAAATCGCTCAAAATAAAACTAATGATTAACGATATTATATAATCTGTAACGTATCCTATGTGAGTTTTCACTCTGTGGAATAAATAAACTCGCTCTTTCTTCATCCTCGTTTAACCGGACACGTCGTTTTGTTTTGTCCTTAAAATTCTTCAACAATTACAACAGAACCGAATCCACCTCACCGGCCCTATCATTATAGGAGTCGTCCGCCAAGTAGTCGCCCTGCCAGTGTCGCGCGGCGCCCCAGGCGGCGCGGCGGCCGCGCAGCGCGCCGGCGGCCGCCACCTTGAGCTGCAGCTGCGGCCACTGGTCGCGCGGCACGCCGCGCAGCGCCACGTGCGCGCGCCAGCGCCGGTACGCGCCCTGCAGGAGGGACGCGGCCACGCGGCGCGGCGCCGCCGGCCACTGCGCGATCACGCCGCGGTTCTTCTGCAGTTGTCGCTGGAGCTCTGATATGTAACGGCGGAAGCGGTAGCGTCTGTCGGTAGAGATATGCGTTATTTCGAATCGATTAACTATTTAACTATATTTTTACTAGCTATAGGGATGTTAAATAATTTTTACCTCTAGCGAAAGAATTTATAAATAGAAAGTATATCTTAATTAAAGACAGAATTGATATTTAGCTAACAAAAAATTTTGCAACCATCGTGTACATAAAATAAAAATGTCCACTGACTTCCAAGCATTGTATATGACGATGGCCGCCTTCATCTTGCGGTAGCGCGCGCGCGCGAGCGCGCCGCGCCACAGCTTCTGCAGCAGCACCACGATGGACGGGATGAGCTCCGCGCGCGCCACCTCCAGCGAGTGGATCGTCTTCGCACTCCTACACACATTTGGGAAATTAAAATAGATAAAACTAGGAAAAAAACCGACAAAATTGTATAAAAAATCTCGAAAAAAAATCTGTTTTTTTTTATTAATATCTATCATTTGTTTATAGTTAAAATACTTCCTTGTTTGACTTGAAAGAAGAAATAAAAAAAAATACTTACAATTATATCATTATACCAAAAACATAAGCTATTTTATTCGTGACGAATAATTTTTTTTTCATAATATACATATATTTATAATAGCACTAAAATTAGCCTTCATGTCTGACACCGTTTCATTTAACTCTCGGACGGAACTCGGAACACCATGCCACCGACATGACCCGTAAGTAGCCCACTGACCGTATGAAGAGCTTGGTGTGTCCGAACTGCACGTCTGCGAGGCGCAGGTCGCGCAGCAGCACGAGCACGGCGTCGCGCGCGCCGGCGCCGCGGAAGTTGGGCCACGTGTACTGCGACAGCATCTTGTAGCGCTGCAGGAAGCGGTCGTAGCGCTGGCGCGACGCGAAGCCCGCGCGCCGCACGCGCACGTTCTCCACCAGCCCCAGGTACGCCACCTGGTGCCGCACCTGCCGCCGACGCGGGCAGTGTACGTACATACACATATATACTACGGTATGTCGAGTTTTATATCCCTCGGTTGGAAAATGATTGCTTCCCTATACTAACTGTTCGACCCCTTGATGATCGATTTCCGAGATAAAAAGTATCCTATACCCTAACCAAAATCTCAAACTATCTTTATACCAAATTTCTACTAAATCGGTTCAGCGGCTTTTTTATTTATCCATTACAAACAAACATATTATAAACATTAAAAAAATCTATTTAACATTAGAGTACACATTTTTTTTTTTTTGAGTGAAACTTAAAACCATTTTCTGAAATAAAAATAGCTTAAGTTACTTCTTATAACAAAACTATCTGTCAGTGAAAGTGCCGTCAAAATCAATCCTATTTAGACGCATGATACTTTCTTAGATTTACCCAAATATTTAACATTTTAAATAAAACTATCTTTTTAGTTTCCCTGGACTTATTTCAATTTTTATTTTTCCGACGTCTCGAATGCTGAAACATTCGAATATATAGTTTTACTCGAAACTATGTAGAAGCCTTCATTAGACGGCTGTAGAGATAAGTATAGGTTTTGTATATGTTTGCACAGGCAGGTAGTGCGTAGTGCGTGGTGTGTGTACTGACGAGGTCGTCGTCCCAGAGCGCGGGCGCCTGCGCGGGGTTGGGCTTGACGCAGCGCACGTAGAAGGGCTCCTTGCTGGCGAGGCCGGCCGCCAGCGCCGCCATGCTGCTGCGGAACAGCGTCGCCGCGGACGGCGGCCGCTTCGACGTCTGCGCGTACATACATACATACATGATGAGTTTATATTGCTTTATTATTTCATGTAGACTATATCAAAAGACAATATTAATAGGCTATGTTTCGATCGTTACGATCGCTTATACCAAAAAACCAATTTCGGTTTTTAGAGTCAAAAAAATATTTACATATATTGATCATCGTCAACTTCCCAACTTTTAACTATTGAGAATTTCCTGGTAGAAAAGTGCAATAACTAAAATCGGCCCGACCCGTGATACCCACGGACGCGTTTAACCAGGTGAGGAGGCGCTACCTTCTGTATGTGGTCGGCGCCCTCGGGCCACATGGCGGCGAGCGCGCGCGTGCGCGAGGCGCGCAGCAGGCGCTTGAGGTCCTGCCACAGCGCGTCGCGGTTCTTGTCCACGAACCCCGTCACCGCGTACGTCACGGCGCCCGCGTAGTGCCTGCGACACACATACACACATACACAATTGGACCCAGTTATGCAAAAAACAGCCACGTGCGTAAAAGTACCGACAGAGTTATAAGCATTTTTCTGACGATACTTGCACTTGGGTTATGTTTTATTTTTCTGGTTATTTCAAAATTGAACAATATTTATATAGGTATTGTTTATTTTTTTAAATTATTTTATTTTTTATAATAAAATGCTTATAACTCTGTCGGTACTTTTACGCACATGGCTGTTTTTTGTATAACTGGGTCCAATTTAGAAAAGAAGGACTCTACTAGCTGTATTGTATTTAACCCGTTTTTAACGTCCCACTCATCGATCAAAAAAATACTAGATACACAATCAGCGGCAAAAAGTGTCACCTGAGCGCGCTTTTAATTTTTTGAAAACAACTTTATACATCGTATTTAAGGTTCAATTTAGATTGTTGTATATTTATTTCAACTAGAATAATTACCTAAGCACAATTGATGACAGTATTAAGATAAATTTTACATGGGATTGTGTATCTACATTTTTGATCGATGGTCCACTCAAAAGTTACTTATTACGGTTCATAAGATACAGCCCTTTGACAGACGGACGGACAGTGGAGGCTCAGTAATAGGGTTTCGTTGGCACCCTTCGGGTACGGAACCCTAAAAATGGACAATTTAAAAACCAATTGCACTGCAGAATACGCAATAAAAACTTACGTAATTCTGAAATCAACGCCATGCTTGAGTTTCTTGTCGGTGGGCGAGAGCTGGCGCGACGTGTAGTGCTTGTGCCCGCTGAGGCGCTTGTCCATGGCCTCTAACAGTTGCGTGTCTGTTATCTAAAAATTAAAATTTACTTCATTCAAATAAACTTCTACAAATACAAAGAAATCGTCAATTTTACACTTTAAATTAAATATTAGTATGTCAATATGTAAAACCAAAATATACACTTTAATTATATAAAAATATAATTCTACTGATATCGTGACATATGTATGTTATTTTAATTAGAAAGTTGATCGAGTGCACGTTCCGTACTGACACATCGTAAATTGTAAATTTTTAATTCAGTCGGGCTCTTAGAAAATGTCTTTAAAAACTATAACATCCCAACTTTCAGCTGTTACTGATTTGTCCTGACACGAGACTCAAACCCAGGACCATATGATTTATAACGTTAAGCTACAGATAGTTTAATATTCAAGTTCTTCCCTTACTTTACTCAGATAGTCCCTAGATAAAAAAAATATCTACATATATCACCTTAGAGGCCTCCGACTACTCCAAATGCAAAATCAAATCAATTAATAGCTAATTCAGCGTGAAAGAAGTACAAATTAACGATTTCATATTTATAATGTTAGTATAATTGTATGTATGTATATATGTTTGTATGTAGAAATTTATGTTCGTATGTAAGTGTGTATGTAGAGTGCAGAGAGCGGTACCTTGGTGGGGTTGAGGCAGGCCTCGTCCATGATGGCGATGATGCCCCGGTGCGGCGCATCCACCAGCTCGCAGATCACGCGGTTGTTGAAGTACTCCACCGGCGTCCACTGGATGCCCTCGCGCGCGTACTCCTCCTGCTCCTGCTTCAGCACCAGCTCTGCACATGGCACGTGCCGATAAATAATCAGAATAGTGACCTCCTGAACAATTTCGACCACGGCTACGGCACCTCAGTGAGACTGAGGCTAGCCAGATGCGTGGGAGACATTATATTAATAAATCTTATATATTTAAACGAGCTATTCTTGTATATATATATATATATATATATATATATATATATATATATATATATATATATATATATATATATATATATATATATATCAATATATAATCTGAATCTCGAAAACGGCTCCAACGATTTTCATGAAATTTAGTATACAAAGGGTTTCGGGGGTGATAAATCGATCTAGATTAGTCTTATGTCTAGAAAAACGCGTGTTTTCGAATTTTCATGCGGTTTTCTTTTGCATTTTCATAATTTTTGCATTGTCAGTTGTCACTTCTGGTGGGTGGGAGGCGCCACTGTGCAACTGTCAATATCGTGTCCGTATTTACATCAAGTTTAAAATATTTAAGAGGAAATAATCTAAAGAAAAATTCTAAATTTTAATTAATTTAATAATAATTTTAAGAAATTTTAATCGATAAAATCTATGGGCAATATGTAAACATCACCAAGTCTAGATGTGTTGAAGAACAAATGAGCTTTTAAAAATTCACCTACCAAACAAATACAAAAGTGACAAACATAACATATAGATACTATCAGTGCAAAACCATACTTTCTGTGTGTGATGACAATAAAACAAAATAATTTGTGAAGTGGAAGCGTAAAATATTAAAACAAGTTTATAACCTCAAACTAATACTGTGTATAAAATTGCAATTCAACTAGGTATAATTGATGCTCTTTTTCAATCAGCTTTTCTACTTCCGTCTTCACACTTAAGATGGAGGACATAAAAAAGTTGCTAATAAACATACAACAAGAAATAAGACAGCAGAAAACAGAAATCTTAGAAATGAAAGAAGACAATAAAAATACAATCAACAATAATATACTTAAATGAGAAATTTAAACACTTAGAAATAAAAATTGAAGTTCTTGAGAAAAAATCCAGGAACAAAGTACCTCAATAAATAATTTAGAAAGACATATTAGGCGCAAGAACTTGGTTATGTTCGGAGTAGAAAAAGGTAAAAAATCCTATCATGAACTAGAGGAAAAAATAAAGTCTTAAACAAACGCAAGGAGTTACAAGCCCAACTGAAGATAAAGAAAAAGACCTTGGCAAAACAGCTTTCATTAAATATGACAAACTAATTATTGTGGATAATAATAAGAACACTTCTCGCCAATACTCAAATAAAAGAAGTCTGCCTGTATTTTCAGAAACGCCTTACCTCAATTATAAACAAAAACTAATAAATAAACAACATACAAAGAAAACCAAACCTGCTAATATTAAAGACTTTATATTGCAACAACCAAAATTAACTTTCAACCACACAAATGATAACCAGGAACAACTAAAAACAACACAGCAATATACAGTATATTAAACACAGTAGGAACCTCCTCATCTTTATCCCTCAGTACGGCCGGTCACTGTGGGGGAGTTCAACCGTAACCGTCCAAAGAAAAACAGACATACAATGAACAAAGGTATACATATCTTCACCAGAAAAACTTCTAGAATTAAAAGCAGCATTTCCTACAACAAATCAAAAGAACACAAAGATAAAATTATAAACTTTATAGGCATATCAGAAACAAATTATATATTGGAAACAAAATTTGATAAGAAACCCTTTGCAATCATACAAGCATAATCTCCAACGCAGAGCTCTATGCAGGACTACTTTGCAGGAGGCTTTTAACCGAGAGGGGTCTATACATGATAAAGACATTTACTAAATAAATACATTTAAATATGAAATTAAATACCTAATTTATAACTATTGTCAGAATTAATGTATGGAAAGAAATTTTATTTATATTTATTATTGTGAAATGTTTAGTATTTACTCAATTGAATTATTTAATTTATTGTCATTGTTTATTTATTTATTTGTTAATGATAATTTATATACATACAATATCATTTCAAATAATATTAAAGATTTTTAAAATAATTTAATTCCAGATTACAAAAT
This sequence comes from Brenthis hecate, assembly GCA_951806755.1. Lineage (NCBI taxonomy): Eukaryota > Metazoa > Arthropoda > Insecta > Lepidoptera > Nymphalidae > Brenthis > Brenthis hecate. The sequence goes on along the minus strand of OX638252.1, from coordinate 24,665,027 downwards.
TATTAGTTAAAAAATTATAAGTTAATAAATAGTCACTAAATTATATAATTTTATATTTCAGCAATACGATATAGGCATTTTTTTTATTGTACAACTAAAATGGCTCCTTATATACTCTTAACCAAATAAATTTTTAATGGAATACTTTTATAAAAAGCTGTGCATACTTTTAACTTAAATTTATATACAAATGGTAAAATTATAATGTTAAATAAATGTTTTTATGTAAATTTAGTTAGTAAGCCTTTATAATAAATAAATGAATAAATAAATAGAGCTTTATTATTATTATGATTTCTTTTGCATTATTTTAATAAATTAATAATTCCACGCAAAATATTATGTTCGATAATTTCGCACGCTCAGATATAAGCATCATGGTCAAGCGGCCAATGCGTAAGTTTGACAACCACGGGTATCTGAGTTCGTATCCCGGTCGGACACAAAGTTTTTAATTTTGTTTTTTTTTTGTATTTATTCAAATTCTTAGTTTGTTATTTTTAATGTTTTTTTTTTGGCCAAAAACTCCGAGCAAAGCTCGGTCGCCCAGGTACTAATAATAAATATGTTGGAACATTAACACACAGCACCATCTAGTACCATAGTAGGCTACGAGGCTTGTGTTGTGAATACCAGATAGTTGATATACTACACATATTTATATAACTTTAAATATATACATATTACAAATATAAACACTCATAACTGAAATACAAACATTCGTGCTCATCACACAAATGAATTTCCCCAGCGGGACTCGAACCTGCGACCGCACGCGCAGCATGTAGGGTCACTACGAACTGAGAGTATAGTGTACGAGTGCGTGCACTCTCTACTCCTGTCACTCCGAGAGTGTCGGCGCGGGGGCGAGGCCCGAGGCCCGCGGGTGCAACACCCAGCCAGTTAGTTACCACAGATAAATATACAATATCCCATTACAATTAATTGATAGACGATAACGATCGAGTAGAAATGGTCACATAGATATCTTAAAGCCACAACAAAGAATTAAAAAAAATAATGTTATTAAATACTAGTATATGGATTCTTACAGATAAAGGAAAACATTCGCATGTCTGAGGGAACCTAGAAAGTTTTCGAAAGACGTGCTCAGTCCGCCCGCACTCGGCCAGCGTGGTGGGCTATGGCCTGATCCCCCTCGTATCGAAGTGTATACGTACATCTTATCTAACAATCTTGGTCCTGTTCCAATTTCCACAATACTATGTAGTACTATTTATTATATTTTAATCTTTTGATTTATTTCAAGTTTTTAAACATTTTATATAAATAAATAATTAAACAAACCATTTACTCCACACTTATTTAGTACTAGTCAAAATTATAAGTAATAAAGCATCGACACACGCATCTACCCACGGTTTTGTGTCAGCGTAGTTTAAAAACATCGGATTTTCATACAAACTTCCAAATTCATTTTACCCTTTAAAGTGTTTTTTTTTAAATAAATAGCTTTTTTTTTAAATAATTTTTTTTAAATAATTAGATTATAACACTATCTAAATAATTAAACTATCTATCGGCCAAATTTCGAGTTTGTAAACATTCATATTTTCTTCGATTTTCGTGTTCGAAATGAGTATTTTGCTATATTTATACACATATCAAAATAACTTACCAATAAAAAGTTGTTGAAGTTTTTCATTGCAGTAGTTTATGCAGAACTGCTCAAAGCTGTTCGTGTCGAAGATTTCAAACCCATATATATCCAGCACGCCAATTAGAGAGCTCTTGTACGAGCTTTGTGGCGCCTCTATCGCTTTGTTAATCTGTGGACAAGAATATAACATAACAATTTTAATTATAGTTTATTAATTACCAGCACTCGTTTTGCTTAAGCCCTGAAGATTTAGTAATGATAGTGGCCGATCGATTTCGGCAACAACGGCCAATCTAACTGAGACAGTGTATACACAAGTGCACTCTTTATTCCTGTCACTTTAAATCCCGATGGGATCGACAGCTTCACGTTGCTCTGCCTCGACACGGGCGTGTCCCACCGCCAACTTCTTAACTCAGAGCTGTTACTGGAACTTCCTTAACGGAAAGACTAACTAAATTTGGCCTGACCCGGGACTCGAACGCAGGACCACGGGATGTGCAGTCGCACATACTTGCCACTACCACCAAGGTAGTTACGCTTAGAAATAATATTAGTATCTCGTTATGTTCACGTCAATAGTAGTGGGACTTAACTAGTTGGCGACGTTACAACCCCTTACCGAGGCAGAGTACGTAAATCGAATCAAGTCGAAATATCATCCCATCGGAGTTTGGGAGTGAAAAGAGAAGGAGTAAAGAGAGTACCACACTATATGAACGGACACACCGACATCTGTATATCTGCACTATAATATCTCTTGTTGAGAGCTAGTCTCACTGACATTGAAATTGGCTGCCATGACAGAAATCGGTTAAAATTACTTCAATACATCGTTATATGAACAATAACAAAGCAACGACTTCACACCCTTTCGCATATTAGATTTAATAAGCAAACTTATGTTGCCTTTTTTAAATAATAATTCAATACTGTTTGTAGATCTTAGTAATAAAAATTAAAAAAAAAAAAACTAGCAGGTACAGGCCTCGCAATTATCACGTACAGAGCCACGGTCAACACTATTGAGGAAAACGATAAACATACATACATATATTTGATATGTATTTTACGAAATAACCCGTTATAATAAGCTGATATAAATGATTTTTAATAAACATATTACTGTCTAATCAAAAGCCTTAAAAATTAAAGTGTTGTGAATCATTTTTACTGAAAACAGCTCATGTTATTGTAGAATTAGTGCTTATTAGTTAAAAAAACCTATACTTGTACTTTACAGTTGAGTTTTATTTTCCATTTTAAAAACAAACCTTTATTTCTAAGATTTTTATACATATATATAGATAAAATAATTTTTTTAGGTTAAAAGTCAATAATTCTGAATTAAAAATCTTTCGGTAATTTGAATTTTGGACAAATAAACACTGAGACGATGTAATGACATAATACACGGTATCATAAATTCCGACGATACCACACTACACATTTATATATGGGGCGTTCCACGCCAAATCGGTCAGTTTCAAAAATTTTTATTTTTGATTTTCTTAATATTTTGGTGTTTTTTATATGCTTAAGAATAGGTAATAAAATGATATCATATATATGACGGAGGAGGATTTATATGGATAACACGACATATGGGTTAATTCCCCAAAATAATTAGTTAAACCACTTAACCGACTATAATCAAGTAAATTTGCAAACATAACAAGAATAAAAAACTACCCCCCCGCCCCTCTCCTCTACTACCCCTTTTTTGAAGTCGATCAAAAAAAACCCTCAAAAAAGCACAAAAACCAATGACCTGTTCCACAATCCATGTGAAGAGCCTGTCGTAGGCCGCCTTGGCCAGCGCCAGGCGCGTGTGGTGCGCGTCGGCCAGCGAGTGCTCCTTGCTGACGAGGTCGCCGCCCGCCGACAGCACGCGGCCCGCCATCGCCGCGCGCAGCGCCTCCTCCGTCACGCCCAGCGCGCTCACGCACTGCTCCAGGGGGCCGCCGATGGACAGGTGGCCGTCCTGCGTTTCTGTGAACGTCAGTTCACCCTGGACACGAACGTATCGTTACCTTTTTTAAATAAAACACGGGAGTGACTGATGACGAGATGTCTATCCCGTGACCCATGATTGCTGTAAAGCATTTGAAACGTCGGGAATCAAAAACTCAAAATAGATCTGCGAAACAATCCGAAAATATAGTTTTATTTAAAATGTCAAATATTCGCGTAAATCTAAGAAAGTATTATATCATTACCTATTAATTATCAATATAACAGTGGTAGCCCAGTGGCAACGTTTGCTTGGGAAAACAAATGGTGCAGATATATTATGTATCTACTAGCGACTAACTCTCGCTTCGCTAGGGTTCGTCCCTAGGTTGATTCCCCATAAAAACTTTCATCCCAATTTTCACCCCCTTTAGGGATGATTTCCGGGATAAAAAGTATCCTATGTCTTGCCCCGGGTAACAGTTACATTTGTATCGACATATGTACATACAACAAAAATGGTGCCACGGGCGAAAACTAGTTTTGTTTCGCACTATCATATCTTAGGAAGCTACATCATTAAAATGCAGTTCGACTGCGAAGAGCAGAGAAATTTTGTAAAGAAAAAGTATTTAAAAATTGTTTTTTTGTTTGTACGAGTGCGCTAATCTCTAAAAACCATTAATTAGTCTTATTTGAAAAAAAAACATTTTTGCATTTTATTATATTTATCGATAAGCTTTACGCGATAGCGTTAGATATAAAAACAGAGATTTACTTAATCTCTTCACAAATCAAATCAAAATATTTTATTCAGCATTAAATTATCACAATTTTTTTACTGAGTGTCATGAGTCTACCAGTTCGGAAAGAAGAAGCCTCAGTCAGACCTGAGAAGAACAGGCGAAAGAAAGCCAATATAAGCCAAATCCCACGGTAATAAAAACCAATGAAGTTAATCGTTTCGACTACAGGCACAACTAGAAATCATTGAGCCGATACAAATCCAGCAACGAGACCGTGCACGTTTAACCTTAGCATAAAAACTAATTAACTTAACCTAATAGGGTTAGTTTGTCGTCCATTAATTTGAGGTCGGATTGTCACCGCGTCTATCAAACTGATGTTCGCTTCCATTGACTTTTCATTCACGTCGTATTATAAGACTATTACATGAGATTGTATCGTGTAAAATTGTAATAGTATATTATGTGAGACCGTAATATACATACGTATGAGACCACATAGTATGAAATCGTATGAGACCGTAATATATGACACCCTATTATAAGTTTATCAGACTGTATTACACCAAGAGCTTTAGCTCAAACTTTGATGCCTAATAACTGATCTAGAATCATATATTAGAAATATAGACAAAAAAATATTTATTCAAATACATATAAATACACATCAACATGAAGAATATCATAATAAAGTTATCAAATTCGCTACACAAAATCGAACCGACGAGTTCCGTCTAATAACCACTGTATTACTACTATCCTTAACAATAATTATTTCAAAGCACTTACCAACAAAATGACTCCAGCCACGATACTCCATATATCGTCAACCACTGATGGAGCAAAGCCCAAAGCATTAAAGGCACTATTTGTTACGCTGTAAAGCTTAGAATCCTGTCCAGTTGGTCGCTCGTTACCCAATATTTTGTACACTGAAGTAGAGTTTAGGCCATACTTCTTGGTGTGTGCGTTATTTGTGCTTAGGAGCTGAAAAAAAAAAGAAAATTTGTACATATGTAATTGTTTTCGAATTTCTTCGTTCTTTTTATTTTGTTTTTTTTTTCGAATGTTTACAGCAAATAATGTTACGGCAGAGGCGTATTTCTGATGTTTTATTAATATATGAATAATGAAATGTTCTAAAATATCTAAAAAAAGTATTTGTACAACTCCTTACGCTTTAGATTGACGAAAATAATATATTATAATGCATGTACATAGTGTAAAATTGGCATAATCAACATTTTGGAAAAACCAAAATTACTAACTTATAATATGTAATTAATGCTTTATCATTAATGTATCATTTTTTTTTAAATTCTTTGATATACTAACAATAAGCATTATTTGACCAATGTAAAGGCCCACGCCCAGCAGTGGGACGTTCAAAACCCTGAATGATAATGATTTAGAAAAAGGAGATGACAATATAATAAATATAGATATTAGATAGATTAAGACTTTAAGTATAGATAAGCTAACGTGCAATATTATTCAGTAGGTAGACGGAACTTATTTTGTTGTGGTTTGATATAATTCTAACAAAGGAACAGTCTGATGTCATTAATTCGTGCTTAAAACATACATTTCTAAAACAATATTGCATTACTAAGTAGTTGGTAGGATCAAAATATGTCATAAGATATTAGTCGCTAACCGCCAGTGGTGACACCCGCCTTATTACTCTATACAGAACATACTAATAAAATTGAGTTTAAATTATAGGAAATTTGAAAAACGAATATCTCTAAGATCTCCTCAAACGATGGATTGTCGACACGTTATAGTTGTAGTGACCCTACTTGCTGTGCCAGCAGTCATGGGTTCGAGTCCTGCTGGGGGCATTCATTTATGTAATAAGCACTAATGTTGGTACTCCAGTCATGGGTGTTTATATTCATAATATGTACATATGTATTTAAAGTTATATACGTGTAGTGTAACAACTATGTGGTATCAATAACATTAGACACGTTTTCATTTTCATATGCGAATCATTTTCCAACATGTCTACCACTTATCTTACAGTTAAGGAAAACATCGTGAGGAAACCTGCATATCTGAGAGAACCCAGCAAGTTTTCGAAGGACATGTGAAGCCCGCCCGCACTTGGCCAGCGTGGTGGACTTTGCCCTGGGATCAGGGCAAAGTCCACCACGTGGGATCAGGGCAAAGTCATCATATTGAAGGGAGGCCCGAGAATACGATAGCTTCAAAACGTGTAAATATCTGAAATTACCTGATAAAATGAATGAAAGTTCCTTTCACCAGGCTGAAGATTTACAACTCGACTCTTCTCCAGGAGATAATTACTGATGTGTCCTCCGATGGGATCTCCTTTGTAGTCGAAGTGTATGTCCATATACTTGCCGAAACGTGACGAGTTGTCGTTGCGATTCGTTTTCGCGTTTCCAAACGTTTCCAAGATAGAATTTGACTGTATTAGAACGTTTTTTACTCTGTGAAGTAAAAATAAAAGAGATTTTTTTTCTATGTTGTAAATAATTATTTGTTATGTTCCATAAAAAAATAATCTTTTTGCGTCTGAACATTGAGACAGAGACAAACATACGAAAGGATTAGTTCCTGTTCGGTATACATTATTAAATAACTATAAAATATATGTTTCATCCACATACATTAATGTTCATCTCTTACATATTAGATCTTAACCGATTCTAAAAATCTTTACTGACATAGGCTAATATCGATCCCTATATATGAAATGGTTCCAATGAGACATTAATATATGTTAAAAGTTACTAAACGTCTGGATTCTAAACAAACTTTTACAAACTAAGTATTCATTAGGAGGGAAAATTAAAAGCGAGTATGAAGAGAAAGATTGATAGAGACGAAAAAATTATGTAGCAATCGTAGTGTTTGTCTCTCTATTATATGACTGTCTGTTGTATATGTTATATATGTATATGTAAGGGATATAGGATAAATATTCGTTTGTTCGTAATTATTATTAGTATTATGTTAGTATTAGTAGCATTATAGTGTAGTAAATTGTTAGAGCGTTCCGATTAACACCATTTAGATGAGTACTGCAAGGCCAATGCACAAATGCGGTTGCACGTACAAATTGTGTCACTTTGCCATTATTTAAATGATAGCCTTCAAATGAATGCACGCACTAAGGTGAAATCAATCTAGCAGTTGGATAGTTTATTGATTATCATCATATGACGCTTTTAAGTAAAATTTTAATAAGTACAAAAACAGTAAACCATTATTGATAAAGCTTATTTTTATATATAAATACTCAGATTATAAAACAAAAGGTCTATAATCTGAGTATAAATATAATAAATAATTACTGCATCTATAGATAAACGCACTAAATAATTACTTCTTCTATTCTGTTTTAGTTTAAAAAAAATCATAAATATGAAAGAAACGACAATGGAAGGTGTGATGAAGAAAATCTTCACATAACAAACAAATCGAAATAAAAACTTTGTTACAAAACCAATGCCAAGTAACCTAGCTAGAAAGTGCGAGTAAATCACAATAAAGCAAGCAAAAAAAAACTAAAGATTTACGCGTTATTGCAATAATTTGGGTGCCATTAATCACAATCGTTTATAGGACATAATATTATTTATTTATATTTAAAACCAATTTTACCTGTCGATATATTCTCTATGCACTTGCATTGTGTTCGCGGCTATGTATTTCATAATGAACTTCGACGCTTCCGTCTTCCCCGCGCCCGATTCGCCTGATATGAGAACGCATGTGTCTCTGCCCTAGAAAAAAAACTTAACATAATATCTAAATATATCTATATAAGTAAAAATAAATGTTCGTATGTTTGTTCTCTATGCGTTCCTAAACCATTGATCCGATTGTGATGAAACTCTGGTGGATCACACTGGTGGATTACACTTGTGAAGAAAAAAGAATTTATTTTTGGATGTTCGTCTTTTATGTGTTCCTAAGCCAGTCACGCTTAGGGACGCGCCTGAGTAAAGCGAGGGTAAGTCGCTAGTCATATATCCATACTGACTATTATAAATGTGAAAGTGTGTTTGTTTGTTTGTTTGTTTGTTTGTTTGTCCTTTTTACACGTCGAAACGGAGTGTCAGATTGGCGTGATTTTTTGTGTGGAGATAGTTGGAGGGCTGGAGACTGATATAGGCTACTTTTTAGTGAGGGAGATTATCTAATTCCCATGGGAAAACACGTTATAACTTATAATACAATTCAAAAAAATATTTACGATCAGAATTACTTGAAACTTGGTATTAATGCTCTTCAATAAAATTAAATAAACACGTTTTTTAGCATTTTTCCAAAATCATGCTATAAGGGGGTAAAATAGGGGATGAAAGTTTGAAACTACACTAAACTACTTTTTAGAGATTTTATTGTACTTTTAGCGCGATCGAAGTCGCGGGTTACGCTAGTATGTACATATATATATATAGCTTTCAACATTTCCGTGATTCTGTTATAACTAGTGATGTACCCTCGCTTAAATTCTTACTTTATTAATTATACAATAGTATAATAAATTCGCACTGGTACGACATGTTGCGGGATAAGTAGTAGCTGGTGCGAGTTTCCAGTACATAAACCCGTTAGAGCGTGAAAAAAAGACAAACATAAAAAAAACTTACTTTTTAAAAATATTTTTTCGGTTTAAAAATATTTAAAGTATATATATACGTACATGTATGTATTCAGCCCTTTTTTAACGTCCCACTTCTGGGCAGGGGCCTCCCTTCAATACGAAGGGGATAAAAATATTTATTGCTATACAGTACAACCCGGCTTCACTTTTTTTATCGTACGATAAGCATGCGCTTGACTACAATCAGCGCTGGGAAGCAATGATGAGGTCTAGGTTGGAGCGCGTTTGCTTAGAAAATGCCTTTTCACTCTTGCCTTGAAGGTACTTAGATTATAGGTGGCAAAACTTCATTTACGACTCCATGTGTAATACGTGTACCCTGGGTGCTTATGATAATTAATCATCAATATACTAGGTAATAAGATGCCAAAGGAGAGCTCATATTTATATATGCTTAGTTTTAAGTTTTATATAGGTAATATTATGTACAAAGTTTTCATTTCTTTGTTCATTCAGTATAATAGGATAATTCGGTTCATTGACAGACCAGAATGACAGACCTACACGCATCTCTATAGGACTCCGGCTTACTTCCCAATACAAACTTTCATCCCCATTTTCACCACCTTAAGGAATGATTTCCGGGATAAAAAGTATTCTATGTCCCTCCCAGAGTCTCTAACTGTCTTCTTACCAAATTTCATCTAAATCGGTTTAGTAGATCCAGAGATTATCCCCTACAACGTCACATACTCAAAAACTCACAATTCACAAACTTAACCTCTTTATAATATTAGTATAGATAACTATTCACTAGCCAGTTTATCTCCAGGTATAATTTCCTGCGTTATTGTTTAGGATATTATTGTGTCAGATGTTATGGCGTATTCATCGCTCTTTTGGTATACCATAAAGTCCCACATGTTTTACGAAATTATCAATACATATAATAAAATTGTAACTAAGTCGAATCTGTACATTAAATATTTTTTGGAAAATCTAATTGAAATAGACATTATTATCGATACAGAGTCCGAATCTATAGTTTTTAGAATTTTTGTCTGTCTGTTACCGCATCACGAGAAAACCACTTGACAGATTTTGATGAAATTTTGTATAATGATAGCTGATTATCCGGGTCCAACATATAGGATACTTTTTACCGCGGGAAAATATCTCATTACTGAGAAAAAATACAAAAACTGTAATGTAAGAGTATACTAATATGTAAAACCTAAGAATTTGGTTTTTGGTCATCTGAACGCGGGCGCAGCCGCGGGAAATGCTAGTTTAAACATAATATTATACAATGACCAGAGATTCTATAAAGGTTCCCGTTTTCCTTTTTGAAGTGCGGAACCCTAAAAGCATTGTCTAAGTAAGATCCGCAATATTCAATTAGATTCCATTACAACATTTCTTCATTTGTTTCGGTTGAGAATTTAAACAAAGGATTTAACATTAAAAGAACGGTACGGGTGGTCGTATATAATTTGCGCCCATATTAATATGTTTGATGGCGAAGCCTCAATCCTTCAATAGGCACGAGGCACCGACACAATGGACACTTAAATGTTGCTACTCTTGAATACAAGTCTTCAACACGAGTCAAACACCAAATAAAATCTTGGAGAGTGAGTGCCCATCTATATAGATAAATAAAATTGATGTGTCTGTTTGTAATGTCCAAATAATTGATTTTTACTAAATGTACATATAGCAAAACAGCATTTTTTACAAAATCTGTCTGTTTGTTCCGACTAATCTCTGAAATGGCTAGACCGATTTTGACGGGACTTTCACTGCCAGATAGCTGATGTAATAAGGAGTAACTTAGGCTACTTTTGTTTCAGAAAAAAAATAGAGTCCCACGAAAAAAATTAAAACCAATAAAAAAATTAATAATATCCGATTCAAATAGGGAAGTTGTATTCATACCCTAGGGACGAACCCGAGCAAGGCGAGGGTGAGTCGCTAGTAAAATATAAGACAATTACCAGTTTCGTACGAAAAGTCAGAAGAAAATGTTTTGGATACAATCGGTTGGTGAAAAGATAATTAAACGTACCTAATGTATAACTAGCGATTCTTTAAATTGACATAACTTGTTTATTTATGAACCGATTGAAATAAAACAAATACTAAATGTTAAGCGAAGCTTACCACAATACTTTAGTGATAACCGCTTCAAAATCGGTCAAGGCGTTTTTGAGATTAGCGCGCACAAACGCACGGACAAACAGAAAAAAATTCTAAAAATCATTGTTTTAGGTTCCTATTGCATTAATAAAGACCCCTAGTAATAGATTTTATTAAATATCTTTAATGTACAGACAGCTATCATTTACACTTTTATTATATGTATAGATAACATGTCTATTTAATTTAAAATCCGTCAAGTCGTTTCAGCGTGAAGGACTACTAAACAATGTATGTTTAGTCTATGTAGACACACATACACAACAAACTTTTATATTTATTATGATGAAATAATAATCCGATATAATTTTAAAGTACAAAAGAATTATTAAAATAATTGTTAATGACTTTTAATATAGTAGTTATATCTTATCTCTACCTGTTGTCGTAGCACCCTCTGGCACGCATCAGCCACCGCGTACACGTGTGGGGGAACTTCGAACATCTCCCGCCCCCTGTACTGCGCCATGTGTTGTTGGCCATAGATGTCTAGGTTCTTGTAAGGGTTCACTGAGACCAGCACTTCACCGATGTATGTGTAGATTTTATTGTTTTGAAATCTGCAACAAAATCAAAATAAATTATAACGCAAGCTAATCAAAATTATCTTTCCCTCATCACACTAAAAGAAAATGTTATCTTACGCGATAATAAAACCTGCGACCCGCTAAGAGAGTTATTGAGTCATATGTGATTGATAATTTAATCAATAATTTAATTAACATACAATATAACTATTAATTTTAATGAAAGTCTACTATTACATATTTTAAACGTAATTACTAAAGAGCAACCCTGCTTTACGAGTCAACAAGTACTCGTACAAAGTAATGCATAAGCTGCATCACTTGGACTTGATTTGTCTCTTATAACAATATCATAAACTTCCATCTAATGCATTTTTTAAATATTATAATGACACTTTTATTATATTGTTCAATTATTTTATTTTTTAAACCCCTTTGGCCTTTTCGATATAAGTATCTCCCAATCTATACTAATATTATAAAGAAGTAAAGTTTGTAATTTGTGACTTTGTCACGTTGTAGGGGCTAATCTCTGGATCTACTGAACCGATTTAGATGAAATTTGGCAAAAAAGATAGTTTGAGACGCGGAAAAGGACATAGGTTTGACTTTTTATCCCGGAAATCATCCCTTACGGGGGTAAAATTGGCGATGAAAGTTTGTATGGGGAATGAACCTAGAGACGAACCCGAGCGAAGCGAGAGTAAGTCGCTAGTGTTAAACAAAATACATACATTAAAAAAGTAATTCGTTTCACTCGAACATTTGATGATGGTTAAAAGAAATGAACAATGACCATTTCTTTCGGTTTTCGTCTCGCGTGCCAAAATTCATAACCTCGAGGTCGTTGACCCGTTCGCATGTCAGCGCTCCATGTAATCATGAAAAGCATCAATCATAGAGATCCATCCAACTTTCATAATAGCGACCACATTGGCTATAGACATCTATTTAGTTTTTTACCTTTTCCGACCGACTTTTTTGTTGCTATTTCATTTTTTTTAAATATTACAAAAGCTTTATAACAATTATGTAAATAATGTTGTTGTTATGTTGTTTGTTCTGTGGTTTATAGATATAAACTAGCGACTCACCCTCACTCCACTCGGGTTCGTCCCTGCTTACGTTTTAAAGTTTAGTATAGATTTCTGAGAGATGAGATATTTTCCCGCAGTAAAAAGTATCCTATATTTTATTACGTTTATTACAGGATCCCACGATGATAGTAGTACTCAGCCATACAAACTTCAATAGGGAAGATGGTAGAGTTCTAAGTATCCTATATGTTGACCTGGTTAACAGGCATCAATAAGATTTTCTAAAAAATATTTAATGTATAGATTTGATTTAGAATTTTACTATATGTAGGTATGTATAGATAATTCATTTTCAACTAAAAATTTGTCTGATAAGTTCTGACATTTAAAAATTTCACCCTTACAATTACTGGTGGATATCTTTGTCTTGAACTTTTGACCATCCTTTAGATATATACGAAAATTTATATAAGCTAGTGTTGTAAATAAGCATATACCTATTCGTTATTTTATACTTACAAGAAGAACACTGGTATTTTTTTTTTCACTGTAAAATTTGTAACCGTCTTTATTTCATGTAATCTATAATTTTTATTGTCATAAAACATAAATGACAAAACCACCTCTTTGGTCATCCCTTTTGTCGGTTTGGTGTACTAATTGATTTAACGTAGTATGAAATAATTTGTACATATAATAAAATTATGAGTCGAATCTGTACATTACATATTTTTTGGAAAATGTTATTGAAATTGTCATTATTATCTATACTATAGAATCTACAATTTTTAGAATATTTGTCTGTCTGTCTGTCTGTCTGTCTGGGAATGCATCACGAGAAAACCACTAAACAGATTTTGGTGAGATTTGGTATGGTGACAGCTGGTTATCCGGATCAACATATAGGATACTTTTTACCGCGGGAAAAAAATCTCATTTTTGAGAAAAAATACAAAAACTACAATGTAAGAGTATACTAATATGTAAAACCTAAGAATTTGGTTTTTGGTCATCTGAAGGCGGGCGGAGCCGCGGGCAATGCTAGTGTTATATAATTATAATAAATAATGTTATTTTTTTATATTTAAAAACAATATTCATTTAATATTACTTACTTAAAAAATATAATTTTGCCCTAAGCAAATAATTATACTCGTATGTCTGGCAGATTCAAAAAAGAAGGTAGGTATCATGTATAAAGATGAGTCATAATTTTTTTTTTAAATTTATTTACTCATAAATCATTTGTATATTATCCTTCTTTGAAGTCAGTCACTAAACACATTTCAGGCGAATGCTAGAATTACGTCTGAGATTCTTGTAATTTACACTGGAATCTTGTAATTTTGCATGAGTGATGATGCATCATTAAAACGGCATTGAGCAAAGCTCAGGACGTTGGAGTGCGTCAAACGACCCGACCTAAATACTATACGTTGGGACTTAGCAACAGTACTCGTAATACATTAGACATTTAATAAGTTTTCTGCGTGCAGTACATAAATTATGTCAGTTTCGTAATATATTCCTGGTAAATACTACATCAAAGATGTTTCTGTCAACAGTCCTAGAACCAAGAAGCCTTTGAATTCAGCCCTTTTTAACGTCTCACTGCTGATCACGGGTCTCCCCTTCACCACGCTGGCCAAGTGAGGATTGGTGGACTACACATGTTTCGAAAATTTGTTAGGTTCTCTCAGACATGGTTTGCTCACTATGTTTTCTCACCGTAAGACAAGTGATCTTGTAATCTTGTTGGAAATGATTCGCACAATATCAGAGGTACGAGACCCGGTATTTAAATCCGTTGCACTCGGTTTCCCAAACGAGCACGTTATCACTGGGCTATCACTTCACCTTCATCTTTGCATCATGTGGCATACCAAATATATTATAGCTTATTTACGTACTTGACCTTGGCCTTAATATTTTACATTTTAAATAGAACTATCTTTACGGATTATTTCGCGGATTTATTTTGATTTTTGGTTCCCGACGTTTCGACGCTTAAAGCAATCGACGCGGTCGGACATCAAAAATCAAAATAAATCCGTGAAAGAAGTTAGTTTTATTTAAAATACATGATCTTCTTAAAATATATTAGAGCTCAATCACACAATAATTACCCTGGAAATAAAATACTTTTTTATTTTCATTGGAACTATGACACAAATTGTTAGTATAAGATTTCTTTTGTAAATAGTGAAAACGTTAAAAATAATTATTATATTGTTATTTTTTTTTATCATATTATTATATTTCAAAGATATTGTAAACATATAATAATAAGGTGAAGTCTGTAAGTTTGTGGTTTAATAAGCTATATTTGGTACCCCACATTACAATTTTCTTTAATTTTTTAAAGACACTGTAAGAACAGCTCCAAAATTAGACGGATTTTATTCTCGCTATATGCCAATAAAATTTTTTGCTGAAGTAGACTGACAGCCAAACTTGAATGATCATAAATAAGAGATATCCTGTCATCGTATACCCTACATTTCTTCACCTTCACCTTTACCCGAGTTGTTTTTTCGTAATATAGTTTCCGTAACTAAAGGTTTATTTATATGCTTGCATAATTTCATTAATTTAAAACACTATATTGTAACAGGTGTCAAGTGTAACACCCTAATTCCACTCGTTCATCACTCTTTCACTCGTTCGTCTCTAGTTACGTTTTAAGTTTAGTATAGATTTATCAGAGATGAGATATTGTCCCGCAGTAAAAACTATCCTTTATATTGACTCGGATGACCAGCTATAAACTTACAGTATCTACTACCAAATTTCATCAAAATCTGTCCAGTGTTTTTCTTGTGACGCGTTCCCAGACAGATAGACAGATAAAAATCTAAAAACTATAGATTCAGCCTCAGTATCGATAATAATAACTATTTCAATAAGATTTTCCAAAAAACATTTAATGTACAGATTCGACTTCGATTATTATATGTATGTAATAAATTACATTCATTGAAAAACCTTCATCTTATCTATTACACATTTTCATAAAAAATTTCGAACAATTTCTATAACAAAAATCATGTTGTATGTAAATAAACACAGGTAGACAATAATAAGTATGTATATAATAAACACAGTACCTAGTTGTCGTGTACTCTATCGATTGTCAAGTTCAAAAGCTGCGCAATGACGTCAGCGCATGCCCACGCGCCGAGGCCGGTTTTTAGTTCAAGATCAACCACCAATGAGGTTTTATATGAACTTTAATATAGATATTTTTATTTGAGAAGGGTATTTTTTATGGTTATTTAGAACAAGCTCGACTGACCAACTGATGGTGAAACATGTTTTATTAGAGCTAAATTCTAATGGAAACTTGGATAACATAATGAAAAATTATCTCAAATGAGTATTTAAGAGCTTTTTATATTATAGAAGCTGCATAAAATGAGTAAAATTACGCACAGATTAAATACTTTCAAAGAGCTTTAGCTATAACTTGATTGTGTATCTATGCTTTTACGGTGCTTTTTATGATTACCAGAGCATCCTGGCTAGCTTGTAATGATGTGATGATGTTCTCCTAGCCGATTCCGGCTACGGCGGCCAATCTCATTGAGACTGCGCAGGAGATATTATAGTGCACAAGTGTACGCGCAGACACAACGTGCACTCTCTATTCCTGTCACTCTCATACTCCGGTGGGACGACCACTCGAAACGACCAGTGAAAGTTAAGGCTTGTAATAGAAACACATAGTAATGAGAGTTTATGATCTTACTAGGTTTATACACTTCATTAATGAACTTACCACATACATAAAACCTTAGCTAAGAAATAGAAAACTCATTTAATTTATTTCGACATACCTTCTCATTTGCAACATAAATGATTATAATGAATTACTTTCAAATTAAAATGTTACAACACTAAGAACCAAATTATTTAAAAAAAATTATCGCACCATTAGGGATGATTTTTTTTTAATTCGTATGGAACTACCTTTAAGGTATAAGGTATTCATTAAAAAAACATGATTTATTTACAATTGGCGAAAATTAGACAATAAAAACATACTCGTACGTTTGAATTTCTCCTTTTAACTTTTTGATTTCATTTTTCATTGAACCTCTTTGAGTCAGAAAAAAATCAATACGAATAAATATAGCACATTGTTTCTTTATTTGAGGAACATTACTTATAATTAATTATAAGTTCATATTACTAATATTATAAATGCGAAAGTTTGTGAGGATGTATGGGTGTAGGTATAGATGTTTGTTACTCTTTCACGCAAAAACTACTGAATGGATTTTAACGAAACTTTACAATAATATAGCTCATACATATATCAGAACAACACATAGGCTACTTTTTACCCTGCAAAAATTTAAGTACGGTTTCCATGGGATAGATTTGTTTTTGTTTGTTGTAATATAGTTAGATTTTTTTCCACCTTAGCTGATAGTTACGGAAACGTGTAGAAAAGAAATATATTGAATTATGCGGGCTATTTATAATGTTATGTTAATAAAATAAATAAAATGTAAGTCGATATTTAAAAGAGCAACTGTTGAGTTTCTAGCCGACTCTTGCTTGCTGGAACTGCTTTCTGAGCCGGTGGTGGCTTCCTCACAGACTTATTTTCTTAAGTGCTTGTATAAGTCTTATTAAATAAAGTATAAAGCATTTTTACACTTGTTAATCTATACATATAATAAAATTGTAACTAAGCCGATTCTGTACATTAGATATTTTTTGGAAAATCTTATTGAAATAAACATTATTATCGATACTGAGGCCGAATCTACAGTTTTTAGAATTTTTGTTTGTCTGTCTGTCTGTTACCGCATCACGGAAAAACCATTGGAGGGATTTTGATAAAATTTGGTATGGTGGTAGCTGGTTATCCGGGTCAACAAATAGGATACCTTTTACCGCGGGAAAATATCTCATTTCTGAGAAAAAATACAAAAACTGCAATGTAAGAGTATACTAATATGTAAAACCCAAGAATTTGGTTTTTACTTTTTGGTCATCAGAACGCGGGCGGAGCCGCGGGCAATGCTAGTGGCTTATATTATTATGAGTGTTGTGACATGCAAGAGGTTTTACTTAGCAATGCTAATACGGATGAATCATAGAAAAATAGAATCATTCTTAAACATGACTCACCATCTATATATTTACGTCATCTGTTGAATTAACTCAGAGCCCAGAGGATTAAGACATGAGTTACATCGTCGTAAGCATAATTTAAATATAATCAAAATTGTAACAGTGACGTGGAGTCGAACTAAATAAAAAAGTCTATCTCCCAGCATCTTTTCGTTTTTTTTTAAGTTTAGATATTGCATTAATGAACAGTACCTATCTACTTATAATTATTAACTAAATATATATGTATAATAATTTCTTAGATTTACGCGAATATTTAACGCGGAAGAGACTCCCGTGACCATGATTGCTGTAAAGCATTCGAAACGTCAGGTACCAAAAATCAAAATAAATTCGCGAAAAAATCCGAAAAGCAACGACTCCGAAATTTCTTTCAAATTCCACCTTTGGAGTTGAAACTTTTTCTACAATTTATATGGGAACACCTCTGAGGGTTCATTGTTAAATAATCTTAAATTAGTACCTACATAATTTCCAAAAATGTCGCTTTTGTTACGTACACAAAAAAAAACATATATAATATATAATAATCTCTAATGAATATTATAAGCGCTATTCATCATCTTTTATAATGCGCACAGCCAAGAAATGGAATGCCCTGCCTGCGTCTGTTTTTCCAAGAGGGTACATACAACCTGAAACTTTTTAAGGTTCGTGTCAACAGGCGTCTCCTGGGCAAACTCGCTAGATCATAGATTAGACCTTATCTATGCCTTCGAGCTGGGATGAAGGTCAAGAGTGAGCCGATTTTTAATTAAAAAAAATCCTCCAATCGGTATTCTTGTTAACAAATAACAAACATAACCCTAAATATATTTCAAAACGCTTACTTCATAGAAGATAATATAGATAATATACAATGGAGGTGATAAAATAATATTGCTGATAAATGCTGATACGATATCGCATGTCCATATTTTTACTCTTGAGTCATACATTCACCCATTTATGTTTATTATCAGACACATATAGGGCGCGACTGCAAAACTCAAGCTACGTACTTAAATATGTACCTACATACTAGATCTAATAACTACATTCGTATGATTGTGTGTATGTTATTATGTATGAATGTTCTATTTTTCAACAACCGATTTTTTTATAATCAAACGATTACTTGCTTTTTATTATTCCACCACTAGGTGTAGAATTTTGTCTTATTTGAGTGTATATTACACAAAAAAGCAATTAAAACTGAAATATATTTAATACACACATTTGTATAGCCAATACATACGAAATAACTGCCTCGGTGGTGTAGTGGCTAGCATGTACGGCTACACACCCGGAGGTCCTGGGTTCGAGTCCCGGGTCGGGCCAAGTTTAGTTATTGAGTCTTTCTGTATAGTAAGCCTCAGTAACAGCCCGGAGTTGGGAGGTTGGCGGTGTTTCACCCCCGTGCCTCGGAGAGCACGTAAAGTCGTCGGTCCTGCGCCGACACTCTCACTGGTCGTGTCGAGTTCGTCCTACTAGAGTATGAGAGTGACAGGAATAGAGAGTGCACTTGTATCTGTGCGTACACTTGTGCACTATAATATCTCCTGCGCAGTTGGCTAGTCTCAATGAGATGGGCCGCCGTGGCCGGAATCGATCAGGAGAACATCACATACGAAAATTAGACACTAACTAGAATCAAACACACTAGTTTTTTTATCAAGTCATTTCATTAACTATTTTTAAAATGTCAAAAATTTTGACATACGATTTTCTTGCAATAGGTTACTTGAAAGAACCAAATTACTGTATGTCCGACGCATCCACTTGTACGTGACCCTCATTGTTAGGCGTTGGCTAGAAAGCGTGTCAACACATGGCAGGCGCGTGCTGCGCCAAAACAGGATCCTTCGAGGACGTTTGGCCCTTGATTCGAGGGTCGCTTGGGCAACAAGGTTTTACCTTGTATTTTTTTTAGAATTATCTTAATTTTTTCGATTCTATATTGGTACCTACGTATATTTGATATTAATTAATAGATAACGTCATTTTTGGGTATTATTACGACGTTACTTATTTAATCTATACGTATATTAAGTTAAATAAGTGTTAATATTTCAAAATGTAACAGCACATTTGCTTTTATTCTCTTTAATATGCCTTTCCATTTATAATATTACTAGCGACTCACCCTCGCTTCACTCGGGTTCGTCTCTAGCTTGATTCCCCATACAAGCCATATTCACCCTATTAAGGGATAATTTCCGGGATAAAAAGATCCTATGTCCTTCCCAGGGTCTCAAACTACATATCTTCTTACCAAATTTCATCTAAATAGGTTCAGTAAATCCAGAGATTAGCCCCTACAACGTCACAAACTCAAAAACTTTATCTCTTTATAATATTATAAGTACCTATAGATGAGTGTTAATCTTTCAAAATGTAACTGCAAGGTTGCTTTTATTCTCTATAATATGTCTTTCCATTTATACATATAATAAAATTGTAACTAAGCCGAATCGATACATTAAATATTATTTTGGAAAGCTTATTGAAATAGACATTATTATCGATACAGAGATCGAATCTATAGTTTTTAGAATTTTTGTCATCACGGAAAAACCGGAGTGATTTTGATGAAATTTGGTATCATACGGGTCAACATATAGGATCATTTTTACTGCTGGAAAATATCTCATTTTTGAAAAATCTATATATAGGTACAAAACGTTAAGTACGTAAGTAGGGACGAACCCGAGCGAGAGTGAATCGCTAGTTTATAATATGATCATCTATGCTTAAGTTAACCACTGTAAATGCAATTTTCAAACCCACACACACACACAGTAAATAAATAACAAATAAATTGGCATCGAAAGTAAATTCACTAGAAACCTTTTCACTTGCGTTGAATGAACTAACGAGTCGTGAGAAAAGTTCCGAAAAACATTCAAAGAAGCCGAGACTGCGTGAGTAGCCACCAAAATAGCTATACAACCCAGGGCCGTAGTACACCAAAGATGAAAATAGACATTTGAGCAATAAAATCTTGTAGTTATGTGATACTAGCAGAACCCGCGGCTTCGCTCGCGCTAAAACTACAAAAAATGACAAAAAAGGTAGTTTCATACAAACTTTCATCCCCTATTTTACCCCCTTATAAGATGAATTTTGTAAAATTCTAAAACACGTATTCTTTAATTTTATTAAAGAGCACTAATACCAAGTAATTCTGATCATAAATATTTTTTTGGATTGATGATGATGATGTTCTCCTAGCCGTATCCGGCTACGGCGGCCAATCTCATTGAGATTAGCCAACTGCGCAGGAGATATTATAGAGCTCAAGTGTACGCGCAGACACAACGTGCACTCTCTATTCCTATCACTCTCACACTCCGGTGGGACGACCACTGACACGACCGGTGAGAGTTAAGGCGCAGGACCGACGGCTTTACGTGCTCTCCGAGGCACGGGGGTGAAACACCGCCAACCTCCCAACTCCGGGCTGTTACTTAGACTTACTATACAGAAAGTCTCAATAACTAAACTTGGCCCAACCCGGGACTCGAACCCAGGACCTCCGGGTGTGCTAGCCACTACACTACCGAGGCAGTGAGTTTTTTGGTTTATATTACCTATAACGTATTTTCCCGTGGGAATTAGATATAATCTTCCGCGATAAAAAGTAGCCTGTGTCACTCTCCAGCCCTCCAACTGTCTCCATACAAAAAATCACGCCAATCTGTCGCTCCGTTTCGACGTGAAAAAAGGACAAACAAACAAACAAACAAACAAACAAACAAACAAACAAACACTTTCACATTTATAATATTAGTATGGATATGGACTGACGCTTCGGTGCGACTGGAACATAAGTTACAAGCTGTTTTATATCCATAACATAAGGTTAGAAATTTAAACTGCGGGCATCGCCGTGTAAACATAGATACTATTTCCTTTGTTTACAAGAATAACCGAAATGCGTGGCATCTCGACTCTGTTTATGTTTAAACTAAAATATTTCAGAGCACATATATGTAACCTTTAATATGAGCGATAAAAATAAATTTTACCATATTATCCATACATATAAAAAAATTGTAACTAAGCCGAATCTGTACATTAAATACTTTTTGGAATATCTTATTGAAATAGACATTATTATCGATACAGAGGCTGAATCTATAGTTTTTAGAATTTTGTGTCTGTCTGTCTGTTACCGCATCACAGAAAAACCACTGGACAGATTTTGATGAAATTTGGTATGATAATAGCTGGTTATCCGGGTCAACATATAGGATACTTTTTACCGCGGGAAAATATCTCATTGCTGAGAAAAAATACAGAAACTGCAATGTAAAAGTATACTAATATGTAAAACCTAAGAATTTGGTTTTTAGTCATCTGAACGCGGGCGCAGCCGCGGGCGATCTAGTATTATAAATAAGAAAGTGTTTACTGTTGTTATTGCATTTTATATCACTTCGTTTTTTTTGGTATGTATAAGTAGGTATACCTAGTGTATATAAGATTTTAGTCGAAAATTAGATTGTAAGTCATTAATATAAATCAAATGAAGTGATTAGACTGCAGAGCACCGCGCACGCACCCGATTGAAACGGTGGTCGCGATTAATTTTGATGGAAATGTAATTATTTACATATTATATCCCAACATATTATTTATTTATTTAAATATAAGTTAATTACAGATTTACATATTTTATGAACATCGTCATTTATATTAATAGTAAATAGATATTTTATAACTAAGAATTTAGGTAGCGATTTAAGAATTCAAATTCGAAGATTTTCGATTACGTATACTTATGAACCTTCAAGGAAACCTTGTTAATTTAATTACCTACATTATAACACTGTTATATGAATAAATGTGTTTAATTTAATTATACCTAGTATTAATATCAAACCTCTAAAAGGCAACATAATAAGGCTTTAAATAAGCAAATTTAAAGAAGCAAGGAGACGTTTGACGACATTTTTAACCGACTTCCAAAAACGAAGAGGTTCTCAATTCGTCGGAATCTTTTATATATATATATATATATTATATATATATATATATATATATATATATATATATATATATATATATATATATATTATTTTAGATGCCTAATCAGATATTTTCAAAGTCGGCGCGTGCCTGCAATATTCTAAGATCATATCGAAATGTATTAGATTTGCTTTGCATCGGCTGGCACCGACTTCGAAAATAACTGATTAGGTATCTATTCTAAATGAAAACCACCGTTTAGTTATTTTTTACATTTTAGTGCCTGGAAGTCGGTTTTTATTTTTTGTTAAAAAGTTTTTATAGGTGTAAAGTTGGCAATTTATGTTATGCCTTATATTAGATTAGGCTAAATATCAAGGGCAACGCAGCGGAAGTGACGCTGTCGCATGCCTATACATCGGGTCTATCTATATCCGACGCGCGGAACTTGTTCGCGCCTCAATCAAGTTCATTTGCAGCCCGTTCTTCCAAGCTTTTACACTCGAAGGTTATCGATTCAGATGACGTTACGTGAAATCTTTTGACTTAAGTATCTACTTATTATAATTTTTTAATCAATTCTTGAGTGGAAGTTTTGGTTATTTTTAAATAGGTACATGTTACATCTATATATATAAATAATAAAAATCGATATATGTATGTATGTTCCCTATGGACTCCAAAACGGCCGGAGCGGTTTTGATGAAATTTTCAGGCGATCTTCAGATTAACCCAGTATGTGATCCTGTGAAGTTTTTTAGCAATCAAAAGTGTGAACGCGGGCGAAGCCAAGAGTATTGCAAGTATATGTATAAAACGCGAGAGGGAGAAGGCTAGACAACATGGTGGCCAATTGAGAGTTAATAGACTTCCCACGTCTCATGCAGGTAGTTTTCTACACCATATTTACCTACTTTCACCATAAAGCAAATAGTAATCCCCCTCGCATTGAGGCAAGGGTCATCTCAACCAGTGAAACGTTGAGAGGGCTGAATTACTATTATTATTTATAATTGAATTACTAATATGAAATGAATCTTAAAAATACAGGTTCAATAACTTCCATAATCTTCTCAGCAAAAATGCCTTCCGAGCAGGTAGATTCTTCACGGGCTACGGCCTCAAAAACGTACATTTAATTTAAAGTAAAAACTAAAATTTAACGATTCAAAAGTACTTGTAAAAGTCAATTTGAATAAAGTATAAATTGATTTGATTTATCTAATGCTACATCTTAATATATAAGAAAGAATAAATATATACAGATAATTAAAACTGACGTGTCTGTTTGTAATTGAAAATAAAAGCTTTTTACTAAATGCATATGAAATTAAATGCGATACTTACAAGAAAAACACAATTTTTAAAATTTTTGTCCATCTGTCTGTTTGTTCCGGTTAATCTACGAAACGGCTGGATTAATTTTGACGGGACTTTCACTGGCAGATAGCTGATGTTATAAGAGATACCTTAGGCTACTTTTATATTAGAAAAAAAATAAGGGTTCTGTTCAAAAAAATTAAAACGTATGGGACGCACCCGAGCAAAGCGAACGTGTCGCTAGTTATAAAATAAGTTACAAAAACATACAATTACATAGGTACAACTGTTACTATCATAGTATAACTATTACTTTTTTACATATTAGCCAGCATTATTTATTTATTGTACATAACTAAAATTGTATCGAAATCGCTTCAAATCGCTACCGCAGTTATCTATCTCCCATTAATGACTTTATTTTAGTGCGATATAAAATATCAATATTATTGTTACATTTTTATAAACTTTAGTTACGCAGTACTATAACCATATAAAATTCATGCAAGTTGTGTTAAACAATATGGAATATTTGCTAGATTTTAATAATCACTGGCTTCCAGCTTTGCGTGTATTATGAAGAATGGCTTAACCGATTTTAATAAGATTTTTTGGCCGTTAGCTTAGGCTTATTGCGACCCCCCAAATGTAAATCCACCTTGTCGTGGTGGGGGGTTCATTAGCGTCCGGCAATCCAGCCGGGCGCGAAGACAACACAAGCACTGGCAGGCGGCCCACCCAGTGAGTCCAACAAAACCGCAGGTATGTATGTATGTATGTATTCAGACCTTTTTAACGTCCCACTGCTGGGCACGGGCCTCCCTTCAATGCGAGGGGGATCAGGCCGTAGTCTACCACGCTGGCCAAGTTGGCGGACTTCACATGTCTTTTGAAAACTTGCTAAGTTCTCTCAGACATGCAGGAGGTATGCGTAAATATATTTCCTAACATTAAAAAAAAGGTTATTTTTTTTGCTACAAAAATGCGTTTAGTGTTAGAAATCATAATAACTTTGATTGAAGTCGATAACCTATGAAAGTCACACGCACTAGAGCGAAGCGAGGGTGTGTCATTTTTATCATTAATGCAGATATAAAAACCTCCGCAAAAACAAACTCTCAAGGACACCTTAAGATTAAGTAGCCAAATGCACCATTACGTCATGTTGTGATTCAGATTGTTCTATTTGTACAGAGCCTCAGAAGTCAGTACCTACGTGTCGCCTAATCGTGAACATTGGACACTCGATGAAGCCATCGTTTATAAATATGTTATTACTATGTTTTGGAGATATATATATATATATATATATATATATATATATATATATATATATATATAATAACAGTGTATATTGAATTTAAAAGAATTTGCAAAAGTACTAGATCTTTCTCCTTGTGCACTTCGTATAAAGAATCAGATTTTTTTTAACTTATACATTTGTTGTTTTTTTTGCCGCTTGTATATCGCCACGTGCAAGCCATAACATTGTAACTGAATATTTAATTAATTTAAAAATCAAAATGAACTTCTCATAAGCATATTTAGGGTCCAAATTTGAAATTGTTACAATACCGAGTTGTAATATTGTTCCTTACAGGTTTCGATATAACTACGTAAATTATTCCAACTTGTTAATGGGCGGTGAGGCAACTGCACGCTATTAACACTACAATTATCGACCACAGATTACACCACTAATGATGTCAACTAAACAAATTATGTGCATACATGTGTCATTGTGTCACTTGGTTGAGAAAACCCAGAGTAAAATTGCGCTGTTTGCATTAAAAGTAAAAGCTTTTATATAAGACTAACGACTCACCCTTGCTTCGCTCGGTTTCGTCCCTACGTTTTAGCGTTTAGCGTAGATTTCTCAGAGTTGAGATATTTTCCCGCAGTAAAAAAAGTATCCTATATGTTGACCCGGATAACCAGCTATCATCATACCAAATTTCATCAAAATCTGTTATATGGTTTTCTCGTGATGCGTTCCCAAACTGACAGAAAGACAAAAATTCTAAAATCTACTCCTCCTCTGTTATACCTAGTATAGATTTGATTCAGTTAGAAATTTATTATATGTATACAAGAAAATAAAAGTTTTAACATCGGTTACAACACCCATAACGACGCCATCGAATTTATGAAAAGTAAACAACGAGAACAGAGATTTTTTTGGTAATTGCGTACCATAAATATATATATATGTATTCTTTCTACTTCTACTAATACGAATATACAATACAGGAACCACGTCAAATGACGTCAAACTATGATTTATCGAACCCAAGAAACATATCTAATTGTTCACTTCGAACTTTCAACAACTGTGATGATGATGTGATGTTTTCCTGACCGATTCCGGCTACGGCGGCCAATCTGACAGGCGCAGACACAAGTGCACTCTCTATTCCTGTCACTCTCATACTCAGGTGGGACGAACTCGACACGACCAGTGAGAGTCAAGGCGCAGGACCGACAGTTTTACGCGCTCTCCGAGGCACGGGGGTGAAACACCGCCAACTTGCCAACTCCGGGCTGTTACTGAGGCATACTATACAGAAAGACTCAATAACTAAACTTGGCCCGACCCGGGACTCGAACCCAGGACCTCCGGGTGTACAGCCACCGAGGCAGTAAATTCAATAACTGTAAGTATTATGTGAAGCGAGCCTTATTTTAATTTTATGTATTACATGACCGTTGATAATGAGGTATTTTTATGTAAATACCACAATAGAATGAACATTCTACTCAATTCTACAGTTGTTTGTCCGTGAGAAATAAAGATGATTAATACGCGAAGACGAACAGAACGAGCCTTGTATTATACCTTTGAGAAGAATTTAATTTGCCGTCTTCCAACAAAAGAAGTAACATCTTATAGAATATATTTATGTACTATAAATATTCAGAACATAGACTAAGTTATAATATAGACAGAGTGTCGTAGAACTAAACATGAAGCCAAATAATAATATTATGGTACACAGAGTTTGTATACTAATTGATAAGTAAATAAAAATAGCTAACCAGTTTTATTATTAATAAAAGCTAATTAAAGAGTACTTATGCTTAAAAAATACAAAAAAATAGTATTATTTTTATATATCATATTTAATTGTCCAAAAAATTAACTAATACATACATATTGTATAATATATACACATGTAATAAAATTGTAACTAAGCCGAATCTGTACATTAAATATTTTTTGGAAAATCTTATTGAAATAGATATTATTATCGATACAGAGGCCAAATCTTTAAAAATTTTTAAAAAATTTGTCTGTCTTTCTGTTACCGCATCACAGAAAAACCACTGGAGGGATTTTGATGAAATTTGGTATGGTGACAGCTGGTTATCCGGGTCAACATATAGGATACTTTTTATCGCGGGAAAATATCTCATTTCTGAGAAATAATACAAAAACTGCATTGTATGAGTATACTAATATGTAAAATCTAAGAATTTGCTTTTTGGTCATCTGAACACGGACGGAGCCGCAGGCAATGTTAGTATACTATAAATATTCAGAACATAGACTAAGTCATAATATAGACAGAGTGTCGTAGAACTAAGCGTGAAAGTTGAAACCAAACAATAATATTATATGTAAGTAGTATACAAATGACAGTTTGTATACTAAGTGATAAGTAAATAAATGTTAGTAAATAAAAATAGCTAACGAGTTTTATTATAAAAAAAAACTAATTAGAGAGTACTAATGCTTAAAAAATACAAAAAAAACCCACTAGTATTATGTTTATTTATCATATTTAATATTTTAATTTAACTAATACATATTGTATTATACAGAGTGTCCCAGAAAGTAGTGTCAAGCGGAAGTCCAGAGATAGAGCACTCCTTGGGGTACCCAAATCATCCCCATGATGTTTCGCAATTGCTTTTGAGTTATGAATTTTTTTCTGAATTTTTGAGAATTTTCAAACTGAACAAATTAAAAAAACTACTAAAAACGTAGAAAACTTTATCGAGATTTTATTTTTTCAACTGAATCTTCATGAGTTTTACTTTTATGATTAAAATAATCAGCTTCGTAACTTTGATGGAAATTATGAAAATGTTGGTGTAAAGTGAAAATTTACGTTCTAATTGTGACTTAAATTTTCAACTTTGAGTTAAAAATTTAAACAGGTGACTTCATGGTTTCTAAGTAGGTCTCAAAAGTTCTCCAGACTCTATTACTAATACTTAAGGGCTAATACTTAAGGACTTTGGCTAAAATCGGCCTTCAAAGATAGCGAGGTGGAAAATACTTAAAATTGGCTATCTGATTACATCATTTTTTTTGGCCATTTTATCATTCCTAATGTTAATTTGTTTGTTAACTAACCAAAAATGACTTCAGGAAAACTAAAATTAAAATTTTTTTTAATATATATTCATATATAGGATACTTTTTACTGCGGGAAAATATCTGCTCTCTGAGAAATCGATACTAAACCTTAAAACGTACCTAACTAGGGACGAACCCGAGCGAAGCGAGGGTGAGTCGCTAGTATAAGTACCTTTGTAATATCAAAAAAAATTAAGATAATCTTAACACCTCCAGGTAAATTTCTAAGAAATTAATTAAATTTCTAAGAAATCTATTGTCAACTGACACGCCGGCGTGTCCGCGGTCGTGGAGGGATTATAATAATAGAGGGTGAGTTGCTAGTCTATGTATATATGTATAAATAGGCAGAGACAACACAGTTTTGTTGTAGTACCTAGTACATGTTTCTCCTCTGTAAGTCGACCGATTTTCTTTATTTTTTGTTTACTAATTGAGCTTGACCTATATTTTAAGCAAATACTGTAATCGGCTATTTAAAAAAAAACATGTCACCAAACAAAAACAATAGGATAAAATAATAATGAATAACAAAACATGAATATAAAGATGGCGTCGATCAGACCGCGACGTTTTAGCGTGTCTGCCGTTTGACCCGCGAAGTCGGTCGACGACCTCAATGCCTTTACCACTTAACCATTCATTAGACACGTCACGCGGAGTATGTAGGCCCTTTGTCTCAGGGCACATTCTTGATATACGTACTACTTTATGCTGTAGTTTAACAGCTCGTTAGCTTTAAGAAAACACTTTTCCTTGAGTAGGTCGCGAAGAAAAAACGCTGGAGTTGCTGTGTTGACATTATACGTCTTTTAACGTTTAAAATCTTCGTGTGCTGCACGTTTTTCCAGTGTATGTTTTCTCGAATTAGAACAATTACCTATATTGTACATAGAAATTTTCCGTCTCAAGGTGATTGCTATAGGAAAATTGCGATTGTACGTCTTTTACACGAATGAAAATCTATCTCGCTGTTTCTACTTTTATAATACGAACTAGCGATACGTTTTAATGGTTAGTATAGATTTCTCAGAGATAAAATATGTTACACCAGAAAAAAGTATTCTGTATGTTGACATCATCATCATCATACCAAATTTTATCGAAGTCTGTCCAGTTGTTTTCTCATGATGCATTCCCAAACAGACATACAAACAGACAGACAGACCGACGGAAATTCTAAAAACTATAGTATCGGCCTCTGCATCGATAATAATGTCTATTTCAATAAGATTTCAAAAAAATATTGAACGTACAGATTCGACTCAGAATTTTATTATATGTATAGATACGGTAAAAAACGTTCATTCCCATCTGTACCCAGTCTAACCAATAAACTAAAAAACGTAGTAATGCTCAACTAAAGAATATAAGTCAACGCTAAAAATAGGTAAATTAATGGGTAAATAATATTGCCAAGTAAACATTGTAATTCATAATTAAATAGGGAACGCGAATGGTGAATCATTTCCTTTGCAAAGTGCCTATTATAAACACAAATTTAAATGTGTAAAACATATATTTTATAATGAACAATACTTGTATAAACCTATTATATAAGTAAACTAGCGAATCACGTCGTCGACTTCGTCCCTAGGTTGATTCCCCATACAAACTTTCATCCCCATTTTCACCCCCTTAAAGAATGATTTCCGAAATAAAAAGTCCTATCCTATGTCCTTCCCAGAGTCTCAAACTATCTTCATACCAAATTTCATCTAAATCGGTTCAGTAGATCCAGAGATTACCCCCCTACAACGTTACAAACTCACAAACACACAAACTCACAAGATCACAAACTTTACTTCTTTATAATATTAGTATAGATTTATTTAATGTACCTCAAATACGGCTCTAACAATTTGGGTGAAATTTTGTATTTACTTAAGGTTTTGCTTCTTAAGTTTATCTATTAATGTATTTTTTTTACAAAAAACACATTTTTATCTTTTCCGAAAAATGCCGAGAGAAGTTCGGTCGCCCAGATACCAATTATAATATTACTTGTATTATAATTGGTATCTGCTTTTGTTCTATTTAGTGCTTTGCTTAAATCCTGATGTTCATCCTTAACTAATATACCTTTTATTAAAGGTGAAAATTAGACCAATCAAATAGCAGGAACAGGCGAGTTGAAGAAAAAGGATGGTATAAAAACTTTTTAACAAAAAAATAAAAACCGACTTCAAACAAAAGCACTAAAAAGTGAAAAATAACTGATTGGTAGTTTTCATTTACTATACATACCTAATCAAATATTTTCGAAATCGGTACCAGCCCATATAAAGCAAAGCACACCGACTTCGAAAATATTTGATTAGGTATGTATAGTAAATGAAAACTACCAATCAGTTATTTTTCACTTTTTAGTGCTTTTGTTTGAAGTCGGTTTTTATTTTTTTGTTAAAAAGTTTTTATTTTTCCCTTTTTAGTGTAGACAGTAGTAGCAAAGTAAGGATTCTAACGTGTTAAGCTTGTCAAATCAAACAAAATAAGCCCAAACTCAAAGTATCTACTATTAGCCGTTGAAGAGTTCCACCTATCCACCTTCTGGCCTTGCCATCAGATCAGGTCAACAACACCGAACCACTGTACTATCAACAGAAATAGAAATACTTGCAAAGTTTCAAGTCAATATGACAATTAGAAGTAGGTTAAATTCATCATTAGTTGTTTTTCCACCCTTAGGGGTGGTATTTTTTTTTGAAATTTAAATGGGACCAATCTGGAAGTATACCCTTTCAAACAAAACAAAAATTGTCCAAATCGGTTAATAAATGACGGAGTTCTGAGGTAACAAACATAAAAAAAAAAAACATACAGTCGAATTGAGAACCTCCTCCTTTTTGAAGTCGGTTGAAAATTACATCCGATGTGAGTTTCCTTTGAGGCACTGACACGCGACCTATTTATACCTGGTCATAAGTAATCGGTTTAACAGCTAAAACCTCATGGTATTCCACCAGAGGGTGCCCATAACCGGAGTTAGAGAAAGCCATGAAAAGTGCTTATATGCTATATTATGAAAAAAATATTTATTCTTAACGAGAAACGTATACCAAAAACAGGTGTATTTAAATACTAAACCTACTGCACATATGGTAGTACGAGCGAGCATGTTATCGTTTTTAAATGTACTTATCAATTAATTATATTATATTACAATTACCTATTATCAAACATTTATGATTACAATAATTAACAACAGTATCTCTAAATTTAAACGCCATTTATTATATGGAAATTCATTATTATCTAATAAAGATAGCCTCGTAAGAAAAGACTCATTTTAGTACCTATACGATACAAAACATCGTCGGTCAGTATTGACACGAGCTATAATAAAGGGCTAGTTCTTCCATACATCTAGTAAGAAAGAATTTTAAACAAGTTCTAGTTTCCAGATGCAATTAAAACTTGAACAAAGGTTTCATATATGACATATAAAGAATTTCGCAGTCTCTTCTACAAAGTCAGTATGGAACTAAAAACTCCAGACTCGATGAACTTAAAGTAGGGTGTATTAACCGACCCGCGAAAAATGTCCAAATCCTATTTAGTACTAAGAATAAAAAGATATAAAATAAAAAAGTGCTTTGATTTGTATCGGCTTGCACCGACTTCTGGATGGATCTGATTAGGTATCTATAGTAATTTTTTTTTGAAGCCGTTTTTTTTTTTGGTTTTTATTTTTCCATTTTTAGTAAATAGTAGCAAAATAAGAAGAAAATATTTTAAAAATTCTGTAAGTAGAAAAAAATCAATTATCCCCTACTTTTCTACACTTAGGTGGATTTTTATTTCAAATTTAAATGGAACTAACTAACTTTGAGGTACCCCATCCAATAAAAAATAAAACATCGAAAATGGACTACACTGTAAAAAGTTACGCGTAGTCAAACATAAAAAAAAAAACAAAATAAACGTCAAATTAAGAACCTCCTCCTTTTTTATCGTCGGTTAAAAAGATACTTTTCCGGTATTGTAATATGTACATATCGTATTGTATACAATTATATATTTTGTACCTCACATTGGCAAAGTAAATTGTGCTCAACTATCACGCCTCAAATCAATTATGCAAAAATAATTATAACAAAACTAGCGACTCACCCTCGCTTCGCTCTGGTTGTTTCCTAGCTTCCTTCTTCATACAAACTTTCATCCCCAATATCACCCCCTAAAGAAATGATTCCTCTCATTCACTTTTGATATCTGAAGTCATCAATTATCTAAAGAATGATAAGAATGATAAAAATGATTTCACTCACTCACTTCTCATATCACGAGATCATAAACGAATTAGCGGCTAATTCGCTAATGCATGAGATTTAAAAAAAAATCTTATTTTAATAGTAAAAAAAAATTCTTTTCATTTTCTTCTTTACAAAACTTCCTGGCAATAACAAACACAAAAAAAAAGAATTATCCAATTTGATGGAGTCGATCCGAAGTTATGCGCGTACATACATTTCGGTGATTCATTTTTATTTATATAATAATTTATTTGGTTTAAAACGTTTTTGCCCGCTAGGTGTCGTCATCACGTAAGAATTCCCTCTAAGCGATAATACACGTGTTATCTATTTTGCAATGTTGTATATTGTTTAATTGTTTAAATTATAAGTTACAATAATATCAATATTTAGAACAATTTACATAGATTATGAAATTAACTTTTCTTTTAACCTTCTAAGGCGCAGTTAAATTACCAAATTTTAAGGAAAAATAGGAAAATGACGTTATCAAAACATGCATCTAAGAACGGCTCATTCTATTTATCTAATCGTTCGTCTGAATCTAGGCAGCCATCTTTTACTATAATGAGATCACAACCATAAGGTCAAATAAAGTAAGGCTACAAATCTATAATGCATATACATACATACTTACCAATATTATTATTAAAGTGAAAGTAAATCTGTCTGTTATTTTTTCACGCTTAAACTGCTGAACAGATTTCGATAAAATTTGGCAAGTAAGTAAGCAATCTATTTCAGATTGCATCTTGGTGACGGGCATATGCTACCCTTAATAAATCAAGCCGAGGACAAAAACTGGTAAAACATTTTGAAATGTTGTCAGAATCAGGCCACAGGAATAAGAAAAAACAATACTTTTTAGAATTTAATGAACATTTTTAACCTAACTATTTAATTAAAACCGTAAGTAACTATTTAATTAAATATTGCAAGTGGTTTTTAATCTAATATTAATTTCCATGTCGACTTGAAACTATACTCGTGTTCTCAGCCGAAACACGTCCAGTGCTGGACATAGGCGTCCCCCCTAAGATTCCACTAGTGCCGGCCTTATACCACCCAGTGGAACTATAGATACGGCCTCTGTGTCGATAATAATGCTTATTTCAATAAGATTTTCCGAAAAATATTTAATGTACAGATTCGGCTTAGTTACAATTTTATTATATGTATAGATATGTATGGTAACTAAAAAGTCGAAGACAGTCATTAGTTTCTACTTAGTAAGTTAATGTACCTGGTAGTTGGAAGTGAATGCTAAGCAATTTTTTTTATGTATACGTAAGCCACAAAATAGAAATATAATATGGACAATTGAACTGCTTTAAAAATAACACAAATTTGATAATATTTGCCGATGATGTCATTATATGAGGAAGTTGATAATGATAAAAATACTATATATAACATGGTAGCATTCCCACGATATTGCCATAATACTTTAAACGTTCATAAAAATATCTTGACGTGGGCATTTCTCTTACCGACGTGGTAGAAAATATTAATAATTTTCCATTTTAGACAGTTATTGTTTATAAACTTCTTATTATTGTTTTTATGTGTTTTTTCAATTTATGTATTAAAATCTTTAAAATTGAGCTTATGTCTGTTTGATGATAACACACACTACACTGTCGTAATCAGACCGAGACTTGAAACACCTGTGTTGTCACAACATTTGACTCTTGCAAATATTGAAGCGACGTATTCTAGTGTAGCCATTAATACAAATTTAAAAAAAAATCAGCATTAAATTATTACATTTTCTTCCCGAACGTCAAAAGTCTACAATCAGTTCGGAAAGAAAAAGACTCAGCCCTGAGAAGAACTGGCGAAAGAAGTTCAGAGGGAATATTTTTTTTTTAATTTTTTTGTTCGTAAAAATATAAATTATAATAATAATTTTCCAGCATTAAAATAGCCTGATGGCGATCACATCATTCCCCAAATCCCAGAAGACCAGATCAAATATGTACCATTGCGGCATACTATTAACTGTGAAAGTCAAGTTTAACTAACATTAATATTTCCATTTAACCGTTTTCATTGTATTTTCCTGGCACATTTGTATGAAAACGTATTGAATATTTGCCTTGGACACTTTATTAAGGCTTATCTTGATTTATCATTTAAAACAATGAAAAGAAATTTAACACTGTATATCAACTACTGATAAACAAAACCTCTATATCAACACATTATTTACATAAATATATTCTTTTACTGATCCCGAAATATCATAGATCAATAGGGGACATTAATATATATATATATATATATATATATATATATATATATATATATATATATATATATATATATATATATATATATATATATATATATATATATAATAAAATTGTAACTAAGTCGAATCTGTCATTAAATATTTTTTGGAAAATCTAATAGAAATAGACATTATTATCGATACAGAGTCCAAATCTATAGTTTTTAGAATTTTTGTCTGCCTGTCTATCTGTCTGTTACCGCATCACGAGAAAACCACTGGACAGATTTTGATGAAATTTGGTATGATGGTAGCTGGTTATTCGGGTCAACACATAGGATACTTTTTACCGCGGAAAAATATCTCATTTCTGAGAAAAATTACAAAAACTGCAATGTAAGAGTAAACTAATATGTAAAACCTGAGAATTTGGTTTTTGGTCATCTGAACGCGGGCGGAGCCGCGGGCAATGCTAGTTTTAAATAAAATATACGGTTTTCGCTGTACGGTACACTTGCACAAAAGGCATCGACATATATTTCGTTAATATTAAGTGTTTCGGTCTATGACGTCACTACACAACTATGACGGTACGTTTAAGTCACAGACGAACTATTTTATCGATATATAGAGCATTTTTGCGATTAACATTCCACTAATACGTTTGTATAAATGATGAACAAACAAACTTAATGCCTATTTATAACATAACATGTGGGTAGGAAGTTTTCTACATTAATACAGTATCTCAAATATTATGTGGGCTTTATTTGTCAATAGTTCCTTATTCAGATATAATATGAAACGATAAAATAATCGTCTAGGAAGAAAACATAAACGTATCACTCTTAATAGAACAAGACTGAAGAACTCTTTCTACAAGAAGTCAAAACCTATCTACATTCTACACTACTATTATAAAGAGGAAAGATTTGTATTTTTGTATGTTTGCAACGAATAAACTCAAAAACTACTGGACCGATTTAGATGAAATCTGGTAAGAAGATAGTTTGAGACCCTGAGAAGGAAATAGGATATTTTTTTATTTCGGAATTAAGGGGGTGAAAATGGTGATGAAACTTTGTATGGGGAATCGATCTAGTTTAAAAATATTTTCATAAAAAAATATATTTAGTGTACGCTATATTAATTATTTATATTTAGTAACAGAAATAAATATTATCTACTAACACTTCTTCTAAAAATAGTTCTTTATAGAAGCATAGCTACTACGAGTGAATATATATTTCCTTTAAACGCTAGACTCTTCTCACTCATTACCCACGCGACCTTTAAACGAGAATCAGAGCACGAAAGACCATTTAGCCAATACGTAAGGACCCACTTGGGGCATGTGTCTTGTCTGAAATAATAACATGGCATTTAGTGATGTGCCTACTTATTATAAATACGAAAACGTTTGTTAGTTTGTCCTTCTTTCTTTCAATCACAAACCAAATCTATACATATAATAAAATTATAACTGAGCCGAATCTGTACATTAGATATTTTTTGGAAATTCTTATTGAAATAAACATTACTATCGATACAGAGGCCAAATCTATTGTTATTAGAATTTTTGTCCGTCTGTCTGTAACCGCATAACAGAAAAAGCACTGGAGGGATTTTGATGAAATTTGGTATAGTGATAGCTGGTTATTCGGGATACTTTTTACCGCGAGAAAATATCTCATTTTTGAGAAAAAATACAAAAGAACTGCAATGTAAGAGTATACTAATATGTGAAACCTAAGAATTTGGTTTTTGGTCATCTGAACGAGGGCGGAGCCGCGAATGCTAGTTTTCATATAAATTCATACTAATATTATAAACTAATGACTAACCCTCGCTTCGCTCGGGTTCGTCCCTAGTTACATTTTAACGGTTAGTACGGAATGACAGACAATAAATGAATATTATATATACATTATACATAGCATAGGTACAAAATAACCAGTTCTAAACTTTACGATTTTCCAGCTGATGCAAAAAGGAATCTAAATTTGGATTGCTACTGAGAAATTCAATAATTTCGATAACTTTTTTTTCGGATTTTTTCGCGGGTTTATTTTAATTTTAGATCAACGGCGTTCCAAATACTTTACAGCAATCATGGTCATGGGAGAGACTAAAGTTTTTTCACCTGGTCCGTGACTCAAGCGGTCGTATAAGCTAGGGACTATATCTATGAGAAAATCATAATAATAAGGACATAATCATACATACTCAATGTAGGCAGACAATTGTTAAATCCTCAACCAATATTGATTGTCACGTGTGTCTTGGTCTAGCTGATAAGAGATAAGAGCCATTAGTGTGTGGATAATGTGAACGTGACCAATACCTTTATCTATGCTGTTGAGGATTTGAACAATAAACACGTAAACTGTGTGTAAAGAGAAACTTAATAAAAAATTAAAAAAAAATGTGTCGATACTTCGTCTAAAACTTTGAAAGGTTTTTAAGGTATAACTACATAATAGTAGCGACGAACACTCGCTTCGTTCGGGTTCGTCCCTAGTAACGTTTTTTAACGTTTAGTATCGATTTCTCAGACATGAGATATTTTCTCGCTGTAAAAAGTATCCTATATGTTGACCGTGATAACCAGCTATTAACATACCAAATTTCATCAAAATTCCTCCAGTGGGTTTTCCGTGCTGCGGTAACAGACAGACAAACAAAAATTTTAAGAACTATAGATTTGGCCTCTGTATTGATAATAATGTCTAATTCAATTATATTTCCCAAAAATATTTAACATACAGATTCAGCTTAGTTACAATTTTATGATATGTATAGATAATAAATATTTTGGGACAATAACGCACAGCACAATCTAGTTCCATGGCAAACTACGAGGTTTATGTTATGAATACCAAATACTTGATACACTACACGTATACAAGTAACTTTAAATACATACATATTATAAATATAAACACCCATGACTGGAGTACAAACATTCGTGTTCATCACACAAATCAATGTCCCCAGTGGGATTCGAACTCGCGACCGCTGGCACAGCAAGTAGGGTATCTAGTGTATTGAAACGCATTATAAGTTTTACAAAATGAATTTTATACGCTTATAGAGTGTACACGCACGTAGTAAAGGTCTCACTTTTAACTGCTGGACTAATGAGATACTGAAAGGTTTACGAGCAATAAATTAAATTCGTCAAAAGCACCTCGTCGTAAACGGACTGACAGAAAGGAGGAATCGTTAAACAGATATTGTGGTCTAGTTGAGAAGTTCAATATCTGCGAAATGGTTAGAAAAGTCAAAAAATTATGATTCTCATTAGACGCGGAATAATATTCTGACAAAGATGTTTTTTTTTTTCTGCAAATAAAAATTGCAATTGTAATGTAAACAAAAAACTGAAACGAAAAAAGAGGCCTCAGATTTTTGTTTATAACTTGTTGATTTTAAATAAAACTATTTTTTCGGATTATTTCGCGGATTTATTTTGATTTTTGGCCGCGAAATAATCCGAAAAGATAGTTTTATTTAAAATGTCAAATATTCGCGTAAATCTAGGAAATTATTATATAACTTGATGAACTACATTCCATAGTAAGGGGCGGTAATACCTTTCCCTCGTACTGAAGGGAGGCCCGTGTCCAGCGATGGGACGTTAAAAAGGGTTGAATACAACACCCTTGACTTGACCATAGACCTTCGAAATATGTAGATATATAGATATGTTAGAAATATGTAAGAATAACTTATAAGATATCAGTGAAACAAAAACACACAAATAACATACAACCAAATGATAAAACTGTCTCATGACGTTTAGTAAAAATTTTTATAGTTTAATGCTCAATATTTTTTAAAGAGAATTAGAATTAATGCCTATGACTTTTTAAAAGATGATCGAAAAAAGTAACACCATTCAAAGTATGAAACATTACAGCCCTTTTAAAAAAAACTATCTTTTCGGATAATTCGCGAATTTATTTTGATTTTTGGTTTCCGACGTTTTGAATACTTTACAGCAATCATGATCGCGGGAGAGACTAATAAGGTTTTAGATGTCTCAAAGGTCATTTTATCTTGTTACAAACATTGTCTACCCACAATATTACAAAAATGTCATATCAAAAATTCAAAAATGGCCCAAAGTACCTTACAATTATATTTGTTGATTTTAATTATAAACATTTTAAGTATGATAATTAAGTAAATATGGCAACAATATTATTTATTTAACTTTATTCGTTAGTGTTATAAAATTATTAAATTTTTTTGTAGCTTACAGGTAATGTAAGGTTTTACTGGTTCTTCAGAATAATTAATTATAAATAAAAAAAAATACGAAGAGCAAGTAAATTGAAAGCAGTTACGAGCATCTAATCGTAAATCGAATCGCGTAAAACACAAACCGTCAAAGACAATGCGGCATTCGCAAAGGCGGGCAAAACGTTTCTTCCCTGTAAAGTGGAAATGAAGTCATTACATTGGAACACCGTGGTTTATATCTGCGGTCTAATAAGATTTTCTTTTATGGCGATGGTGGTTTATTTTAAAGGCTGTAAGCACATAGGCAGAAGTAAATTTCATTTGTTAAAGCATTGTAGTGCTGTGGCTTATTCAAATTCGGTTTACATTTCTCGTTTTCTTAAACATGCGTTTTGATGAAAATACTTTTCTATTAGGATTAAGTTATTTTTTTCTTGTTGTATATTTACAATTAATTTTCACAAATAAAACGTTTTACTACGTATGAAGCATGGAGCATAGAAATACGTAGAGATAGTAATCCTTATAGACATGGTATAAAGGTATAGTTGCTAACGGTCGTTGACTCGTTTCAATAAAAAATAACATTATATTTGAAATTCGGATGACAATACAATAATTTAGTACCATCGAGTTTGGTAAAATAATAGCATTTGGTTATGAGGTTCTCCTTTCAGTCATTTTAAAACTAATTACGGAACGAATACTTTCGAAACGTTTCTTCAATATCTATTACATATTTGTACAGATAAATATAATTAAAGTGTCTGTTTGTAATGTCAAAATAAGAGCTTTTAACTAAATGCAGAAAGTATAAACGGTACCTACCTACTAATAAGAAAAAAACAACTTTACTTTTTTATCTGTTTGTCCCGGCTGATCTCCGAAACAACTGGACCGAGTTTGACGGGACTTTCACTGACAGATAACTGATGTTATAAGGAGTAAACTTAGACTACTTTTATTTTAGAAAAAGAATCAGGGTTCCGCGCAAAAAAAATTAAAACCCATGAAATTGTAAACGTAATCGAACCCAGTACAGTGCACTTCGCAAATATGTTACACGCTTAGCAAATAAAATAATTCTATTTATAGGTGCTACTTAAACGATGGCCAAACTCGAATGTCCCGCAGACTCGGTGAGATGATTAGGTAGGTACTAAATAAATTAAGATTGATAAAAAACGTCCATAAGAACCAGTGGTTTTTTACTAGGTATCTATTCTGTTATTTAAGATAAGACTTTAAATTAATCAATAACACTCATAACGTTTATTGAAATTCATTGGAGTTTTAAAAATATAATACATAATATGTATTATGTATGATGTACATATATCGCGTTATAGTTTTAATATGTTCCTACATATTTATATGATAATATAATATATTATGTTAAGGCAGTGGTAGTCCGTGGTAGCGCGCTCGCTTGGGAAACCGAGCAATGCGAATTCAAATCCCGGGTCTCGCTTATCTGATATTTCCATGTGCGAATCACTTCCAACATGATTACCACTTGCCTTACGGTGAAGGTAAACATCGTGAGGAAACCTGCATGTCTGAGGGAACCTAACAAGTTTTCGAAACACATGTGAAGTCCACTAACCCGCACTTGACCAGCGTAGTGGACTATGGCCTGATTCTCTTCGTATTGAAGGAAAGTCCGTGTCCAGCAGCGAGATGTTAAAATGGGCTGAGTGCATACATATGTATATGATAAATGAAATGCTGTTTATTGGTAAGAGCATCTCTTGAGAATGGCTATTGTTTTTATAAAATCTTTGTATTCTCAAAATGATTTTTAGGAAAAACAAATTTGGGAAAGTTGTCTGAAAAATAGTCAAAATAGTGAAAATCTGAAGGTGACACAGAAAAGTATGAAGGAACTGTTTTGAATGTTTATCTCAGAATGTTTAGATAGGGTTGTCAGATATGAATGACATTTTTTATTGGCAAGGCAAATTCTATAAATTATTTTATATACTCATAGTTGTGCATAATGCAGAGGCCATGTTAAGTAGTTGTGGATGTAATAGACACAAGCAGACAGACATCCAAGTAATAACTGCAATTAGTATATTAAGATTTTACCATTGAGTTTCTAAAATACGTATTAGAAAACGTTTAGAACTTTATTCAAAACAAATATCTATTCTTTATTTGAGGATAAGGAAAAGTAATAATAGTCATCACACCTTGAGATGAGCGATGACATCAGCTGATGACAGCACACCATTGTACAGTGTACAAACAATAGTGTAAGGCTGCAGCTACATTAAGTGAAATTGTTATGCATAATAACCGTTGAAGTTGTAGTTATTTAGTTTATTACAAACACCTTCATTTTTCTGTTTCATTGAAGCTTAGCAAAGTGCTTTGTAGACTAGCTTTGATTAATGAATTTGTCTCAATTGATTTTTTATAAAAATATTTTACCTTAACCTTATTTAACTGTTTTAAAGGAAGAAATTTGAATAAAGAAGATTTTGAGATCTTGAAATTATTCTCACTTTTCACTTTGTCTAAGGCAATGTTTTCATCTTTAAAAAACTATATTAAAAAAAACTTAAGAATTTGCTATTAAACTTGAGCTTATTAATTATGTTGTATAACAAAATTGAAAATAAGTTTCTTGATAACAATAATAAATCTTGAAAGCATAAGATAAAATTTAATTGTAAATAACAAAAATATTCAAAAACCACAAAAAGCAAGGGTCTAATTTAAAATTTAGATTTATTTACATGTAATCATAAAATTAGCATTTACCAAATAAACATATTTTTATATACCTATAATTTCTATTTCCAGAAGTTATAAATGAAGAATAACTAAGTGCATAAATTATTTATTTACTTATAAGTATATTTCAATTCATAAAACTTTATATGATTGATAAACTTCGAATTTTATTCCATATCTTTATTATACATATATATATCTAACCAATTGTTAAAATATTTATGTATTATGAGATAATATTAATGTACGCTATTGAATTGTATGGCATTATTTACTCAAGTGATAAGAAGGCAATACCTGAGGAATTTTCTTGAAGATTAAAATTATTTGAGTTCATTTTACCTTTTAATGTGTTTATAAGTTAATTATTTATGCAGTCATCAATAATAATTAACATTAAACAACATCACATTGTTTACCAGTTATGACAAAACTTTTAAAAGCTCACTTGCGTTAAAACATCTCACCGGTGACTTCATAACAAAATATATTCTAAAGCATCTGCCAAAAACAAAGTCCGCAATGTAAGCAATTTTAAACTTTAGATTAAGAGCAAATAAGACCTACCTCAATTGCAAATTTTCGATAAACTTGTCTGTAGTCAAATTGTCCAGCAGGACGAAGTCGGACACACCAACTTCTGGTTGCGTCGTCATCTTTAGCACGCCACTTTTAAATTCACATCAAAAAAATAAACACAAATGTTCATACAACTTTTCTTCAATACTTAGATCGTTGTGTACATTTATTATCAACAAACCGTTAAAGTAAAAACACAAGGAACATTCACCCCCCACAAACACTTTATATAAACTGATAGATTTTTAAAATTATCGACATGGCATCCCTGCCTAAGATTGCCATTTAAAATAATGTACAATGAATTTTAAATTAACAATGCCCGATTAAAATGTAAAGGCATGGATAATTATTTCTATAGTAAAAGTTAAAATAATTTCAAAATTAATTTATTTAATATATAGATAAAATAAATTGCACATCCCCAATAGGCCCCATTATAATTTTTTTCAAGCATTATCTGTTCGTCGCCATTTTCCTTGTTGTAGGCGCCTCAAATGTCATAATAATTTCATTTTTCAGAAAATTACGTTTTCTTTAATGTTTTCTGTTCTTTTTCATAATTTATTGATGTCTGCTGCT
Source organism: Brenthis hecate (assembly GCA_951806755.1). Classification (NCBI taxonomy): domain Eukaryota; kingdom Metazoa; phylum Arthropoda; class Insecta; order Lepidoptera; family Nymphalidae; genus Brenthis; species Brenthis hecate. The sequence continues at coordinate 24,621,938 of OX638252.1, read as the reverse complement.
GCGCCTTATTTTAATTTTGCTTTATTTGCAATAAACTTCGCAAATTGTGTTAGTGATTTCTGCCGACACTCCAAGGATTTTTAATTGATGTTTTACAATGAAAAACAGAGATTATCTTCATAAAAGGTAGCAAGTGATTTCAACGCCCACAAGACTTTGTATCAAGGGCTGCGTAGTGCGATAGTTTGTTTACGGTAACCTTATGTTGAATAATGAAAAGGTGTAGTGAGCTAGAGTAGCGAGGTACATTGTATGTGGGACAATGAGTGATTCGCCCGGAGTGGAGTGGCTCCCGGCGTACAGTCCGGGGCCACCGCGCCACAGTCCCCTGGGCCCGATCCCCCGATTCCTCTATGAGGATGTGCAACCGCCGTCACTCCAACAGGAAAACAACAACAAGGAAATTGAACAAAAACAAAATATAAATAAAATCAAACACGCTAAGCCAGCTTACAGGTAACGTTTTCCTCAGTCATGGAAACCTTCAAATTATTTATAAATGACTCATTAGACTTTGAACAAGTAACATTTTAATCATATTTGTGTTTCTATAAAATCACTAGTTATATTTGATGGCAAAGTCCTTTGTTTTATAATGATAACCAACTAAAATACTTGTCTTACATCTTATCACCATTGATAGTGAAAATTGGCTTTAAAAAATAGTGATTATACTTTTTACATTGAAAAATTAACTTTTAAGAGATTTTTTAATATGATTATGGAATATAATGTAAATATTTTTAGTTTTTAAATAATTGTTGTAATATTACTATATATATTTATGTGAAATCTTTGTTTGACAGTTATGCAAGTATGATTAGATTGGCTATCAGCAGTTCTCCAAATGGCAAGATGACGCTCAATGAGATATATAACTACATATGTAATGCTTTTCCATATTATAAGGAAGCTGGGAAAGGATGGATGGTGAGTCTGTTGCATTAATTATAATATACTCCCGTGGGGAGACGGGCTTAGAATACATTTCTCCCCCGCCGCTGGGAAAGCGTCTCGTAAAAGGCGAGTAACCCATGCTAGTATGGTGGTAGAGGGCACTGCTCTCGACTGGCTCGCGACCACTATCATGTCGTATTCGATTGCCAAATGTCCTCGGACGTGTTCCAGTCGTAGACATGTAAGCCAGCCCCCTTTTCCCGAATTCTGTTGATCTCGGCGACCTCAGGACCGGTATTTGGGTGAAGTTCGTCCCTTCTATTCAGGCGTGTTATGTTGGCATGGGGTCCAGGGAGACCCGATGAAACGGTGTACCGCTGGCCGCCCGTTGGTTCGTAGGGGACCCGAACCCAAACTTATCCCGGTTTGGGAGGCTGTCCCGCCACCAATGTTAAAAGCCCGTGCGTTGGTCGCAGTGCCGGAGTGGGAGACCGGTGTGGAACACGGCGATCAGTGTCGGGTTGGATCGGGGGCCCTTCCGTCCCCCATGCTAGCAAGACACTCAGCCTGGGTGGTCTGGATAAACACAAACCTAAATGCTACATTTGTCCTGGGGGCGCCGAAATCTCAGAATTCCTTATTCTTCTCCTTTAGACACTCTCATGGTTGCAACAAAAGTAAGAAACGTTTGCACAGCGGCCACCCCTTCCACGTTTAACGTGGATCTCTGCAATATAAGGGGACTTCATTCTAACCTCATGGCTGTTCATCACCATCTTGAGACAGCTAAGCCGGCCTTACTTTTTTTAACGGAGACGCAGATATCCTCTCCTGTCGATACATCGTATTTAAAATATCCCGGTTACAGCTTGGAGCATGTCTTTCTGCCTAAAGCAGGGGTTTGTATGTTCGTCAGGGAAGATATCTGCTGTCGCCGTCTGAGCAACCTTGAAGACAAGGACCTGTCAATTTTATGGTCACGAATAGAATATGGGGGATATACCCGAATCTATGCGTGTATCTACAGGTCCCATAGTGGGAACGCCGAAATAGACCGACTCTTTAGACACGTCCAAGAAGCGACAGATTTCCTGCTCCAGCGTTATCCCTGCGCGGAGGTTGTGATCCTCGGGGATTTTAATGCCCACCACGTTGACTGGTTAGGATCTCGGACCACAGACTACGCAGGGAGAATTGCCTTTAATTTTGCGCTGACGTATGGCTTCTCACAGTTGGTACCTGAACCCACCAGAGTACCGGATGTCGAAGACCATGCGCCGTCTCTGCTTGATCTACTCCTGACCACGTGCCCAGATAACTACCAGGTGTGCGTCGACGCCCCCCTGGGTTCTTCTGACCATTGCCTGGTACGTTCGAAGGTGTCCATATCCACCTACTGCCGCCCAAGTGGGACGCGGCGAGTATGGCACTATAAATCAGCTGATTGGGATGGTTTGCGCGAATTTTTCGCATCCTACCCATGGAAGCGCATCTGTTTTTCATCGGATGATCCCTCGTATTGCGCGGATACCGTTGCGGATACGATTTTACAGGGAATGGAATGCTTCATTCCCAGTTCTACCGCCCGTATCGGCGGTCAATCGCAACCTTGGTACGATGCATCCTGTGCTAGAGCTTCTAGCGAGAAGCAGGAATCCTATCGAGCCTGGGTTGCTGCCCGCACAGCGAAGGATCCTAACGTAACCGATCTCAAAAAGAAATTTAATGCTGCTTCTAGATCATGCAAGACACTAATGGCCAGGGCAAGAGACGATCATATTCGCAGCATTGGCGAGAGACTTCTAAGCCTTCCATCTGGATCGCGTGCTTTTTGGGCTCTCGCCAAAGCTGCGGAAGGAAATTTCTGTCGATCATCCATACCAACTCTGTGCAAACCGGATAGCACGCTGGCACATTCTGCAAAAGAGAAAGCAGATCTCCTGTGCTCTTTTTTTGCCTCAAATTCAACTCTTGACGACGGGGGATTATCGCCGCCTACCATCTCGCAGTGTGATAGCATGATGCCCGAAGTACGCTTCACGCAACGTGAAGTGCGTCGAGCACTTATCTCCCTAGACGTCAAGAAGTCCAGCGGGCCTGATGGTATTCCGGCTATTGTACTCAAAACGTGTGCCCCAGAGTTGACACCGGTCTTAACCCACCTGTTCACTCAACTCTACTCCGTTAGCCAAGTCCCGTCTTCTTGGAAGGTTGCCATTGTTCACCCTATTCCCAAAAAGGGTGACCGCACAGACCCGTCCAACTACCGGCCCATTGCGATAACCTCTATACTCTCTAAGGTGATGGAGCGCGTGATTAATACTAGGCTCCTAGCATACCTAGAAGAGAACCAGCTCATTAACGACCGACAATACGGATTTCGACAGGGTCGTAGTACTGGTGATCTTCTAGCGTATCTAACTCACCGTTGGGCAGCTGCTATTGAGAGTAAAGGGGAGGCGTTAGCACTTAGCCTTGATATCGCAAAGGCCTTCGATCGGGTCTGGCATAAGGCACTTCTATCGAAGCTGCCATCATATGGACTTCCCGAGAGATTATGCCAATGGGTCGCTAGCTTTCTTTCTGGACGTAGCATAAAAGTTGTCATTGACGGTATATGCTCCGACACTGTTCAGATCAACGCTGGCGTACCCCAAGGCTCAGTGCTATCGCCTACACTGTTTATTCTGCATATCAACGATATGTTGTTAACTAACAACGCTCATTGCTATGCAGATGACAGTACAGTCGATGCCTATTATACTGGCCGAGCTAGCATCTCTCGGGCTAAGGTTGAGGAGAACAGAGTCCAACTTGTGTCTGAAATCGAGACTTCCCTAGAGCAGATCTCCGATTGGGGCCGACGAAATCTCGTCCAGTTTAACCCCTCAAAGACACAAGTTTGTGCGTTCTCCACAAAAAAAACCCCATTCACTATAGCGCCAAAGTTCCAGAACACTTCTCTTAACATCTGTAAGAGTATCGGGATCCTAGGGGTCGAAATATCGAGCGACGTCCAATTTAGATGTCATCTGGAAGAAAAAGCCAAATTGGCTTCCAAAAAAATGGGTGTCCTTAACAGAGCGAAACAGTATTTCACGTCAGGGCATCGACTTTTGCTTTATAAAGCACAGGTTCGCCCTCTCATGGAGTACTGTTCTCATCTCTGGGCCGGTGCCCCCCAATACCAGCTTCTTCCATTCGACTCTATCCAACGCCGGGCAGTTCGTATTGTCAACGATCCCGTACTCACAGACGACTTAGACACTCTAAGCCTTCGGAGAGATGTTAGCTCTCTGTGTGTTCTCTATCGTCTATACAATGGAGAGTGTTCTGATGAACTTTTTGACATGGTGCCACCGTCGCGCTTCTATCATCGCACCCTTCGCCGTCGGGTAGGATGTCATCCACACGTTTTAGATGCTTGGCATTCTACAAATGTACGTGCGTCTCGATCATTTTTACCCCGCACGTGCAAGATGTGGAATGATCTTCCTCCCGAGGTATTCCCTGAGCGCTATAACATGGGGCTCTTCAAGAGTAATGTCTATAGGTCTCTTAAAGGCCGGCAACGCATTCGCAACTCCTCTTGTGTTGCAGATGTCCATGAGCGACGATAGCCACTTACCATCAGGTGGATCGTTTGCTCGTTTGCCCCTTTTTTCTATAAAAAAAAAAAAAAAAAATATCTACAAGACAATAATATTTTTATATTGTTATTTTAGATTATAATTTTATATATATATAAAAATCAAACTCATAACATAGTATATATATATTTATTTATTTATAAGTATATATAATGTGAACTTCAACAACTACAGTTAATGTAATGCATCATATCATCTGATATAACTGATATAAAATCAAACTTGTATCAAAATGGTGGAATATAGCAAATGCTAAAACACATTACTTTTAAAAAATGTGATATAATTATTAAATAATTATTATAAAAAGAAAATCTATTATAAAAATAAAGTTTCAAATATATTGAACGTTTATTTACAATATGTTTATATTAATTTGTCTTGCTAGTTGACTCACCCATATTACTTATGCTCCATACATAAGGAATATTCACCCCCATACATAATATTTGTCTTAGTTTTTATTATTATTTTATTAGAGCTTATGATAATGTAATCAGTCAAAGACTGTGAACTGATGTGTAAGGGACAATTTTTTGGGAAAATTGTTATAATATTCAGTTGTCAACATATTATGTCTGCTTTATACCTGATTGTGCGACGTAAAGGAGGGTAATGTGTTTATCAGTCTATGTATGTATGTATGTATGTATGTATGTATGTATGTTTGTTGCTATGTGGCGTTCTAGAGACGATACGCGTAGGCCGATTTTGATTATTCATACGTCGTTAGATTCATCTTGATAAAGTGAGTGTCACAGGCTATATAAAAATAGTTAAATTATATTGGCGGATTTCGGGCCCTAATATATATAATACTAGCGTTTTCCTGCGGATCCGCCCGCATAGTACATTAATCACCAACATATCATATGCTAAAACCTCCGAAACACGCTGCAACTTTTAGTATGAGTATTATTTCGATCGGTTCAGTAGTTATCGCAGTGTAACCAAACAAAAAAATCGGCTCTCCATTTATTAGGATAGATATTCATTTAGTGACAAGGACGAAACGTGTAAGTCTCCGACTGCATAATACTACATTCCTTTGTGAACATGTTTTTATCCATCCACTTTATGCAGTTGGGTTTTTTATTTGTATATATAATTTTTTATTTTATAATTTGTTGAGGTTTTTAATGTCCCTGAAGAAATTGAGATGGTGAGCATTTTGGGCTAATATGTAAAAAAACACATTATCTTACAACTTTAAATAATATTTTACAGAATTCAATAAGACACAACCTATCACTAAATAAATGCTTCATGAAAGTGGCGCGCAGCAAGGACGACCCCGGTAAGGGCTCGTACTGGGCGATGGACAGCAGTTATAAAATGGCGGAGGTGACGCCGCGGCGCAGGCGCAGCTTGAGAGTTAGTTCAACTTCTTTAGAATCTGCATATATAAACTACCAGCTTTGCCCACGTTCAGATTACCAAAAACCAAATTCTTAGGTTTTACATATTAGTATATTCTTACAATGCAGTTTTTACATTTTTTCACTGAAATGAGATATTTTCCCGCGGTAAAAGTATCCTATATATTGACCCGGATAACCAGCTATCATGATATCAAATTTCATCAAAATTCCTCCAGTGGTTTTTCCGTGATGCAGTAACAGACAGACAGACAAAAATTCTTAAGAAGTATAGATTCAGCCTCTGTATCGATAATAATGTCTATTTCAATAAGATTTTCCAAAAATTTTTAATATTCAGGTTCGGCTTAGTTACAATTTTATTATATGTATAGATAGATTTAGTTATATCTTTATGTAATAGTGGAAGTATGAGAAAGAAGAAAATGTTTTATTAAGCAGCAGGCAAGCTATATACTCTAACCTTATTATTGTGAAATATATAATATAATTTGATATTCTATCTATTACTAACTACTAAAATTATTTTTTACATTTTTTTCGCTGATTTATTTTGATTTTTGGTTCACAACGTTTCTAATGCTTTTCAGCAATCATGGTCACAAAAAGATACTTTAATTTAAAATTTAAGAAAGTATTATACATATTAAATGATTATTCCAATATTTATCTGATTAAATAAATATGAAATAAAGTGTACAGACAGATCTAAACTCATGCGTGTGTTGTGTGTAAGCAAAACTTGGACTAGATAATGGCAGATACTAAATAATAATCTTGAACATTCCCAGATGGCACCGTACAGTCCTGAATGCAGCTCGAACAGCAGCGGAGAGGCGGGCGCGTCCGGCATCGACGCGCCCACGCCGCCCGCCACGCCCACCACGCCCACGCCCACCACCCCCACCACGCCCACTACGCCCTCTGCCGCTCTGAAAGAGGAGCCTGCTGTCAAGGAGGAGTCTAGTGAGTATGAGACCATAAGGGCTTCCTACTACTGTATACACGTAATAATGTCATTATCTATATAACTTAACTAGCGACACCCCTTTCTCCACTCGGGTTCGTCTCTATTTACTTTTTAACGTTTAGTATAGGTTTCTCAGAGATGAGATATTTTCCTGCAGTAAAAAGTATCCTATATGTTGTCCCGGATTACCAGCTGTCATCATACCAAATTTCATTAAAATCTGTCCAGTAGTTTTCCAGTGATGTGTTCCCAGACAGACAGACAAAAATTCTAAAAACTATATATTTGGCCTCTGTATCGATAATAATGACTATTTCAATAAGGTTTTCCAAATATGTAATATTTAATATATGGATTCGATAACGTAATAATTTTATTATTATTATGTATAGATGAAGGTGAATAAAGCGCAGTATCAATAGCTTCATCTTCTCAATACTGATGAGTCAGTCTGGAACATATAACACTTAATAGTACTATCGGTCCATACCGACAAGCACTACTAATATATCTAAGATTCTAATACATACTGTGAAAGTAATGTTGCTTGTATAAAAGAAACACTAAAAATTTGTTACAACAATTTTGTTTTCAATTACAGATTCTAAGCACACGGACGACGCGCTGACCGCGCTCATGAACGAGGAGCTGATCACAGATGCTGACATTAGCAGAGGTATCATGCTTATACATTTTGCTACTTCTGCAATTTCTTCGACATTTATATTAATTTGAAAGTCTGTTTGTTGGTTTGTCTGTCATAGAATAATAATATACTTTATTGCACTTCAAAAAAACATAAAACACAAAGAGGTGCACAGCAGTCGGCCTTACCACTGGAAGCCTTCTCTTTCAGGGTTTTATTATGAATGCGACAGCTAATATGTGTGTGTGTGTGTGTATGTTCAACACATAGGCTAGACACATATGTGCACACTTCTGCAAAGTACAGTTAAACCACTAGTAAATAAATAATTTTTATCTTATATTTAAATGAAACATCGACAAATAAAACTTCCAGATAGCTGGTGGTGGTCCGGCGCGCGCCGCCACGTGTGCGTGCTGCGCCACAGCGCACTCACCGACGACTACGGGAACTTCCTCGACACGCGCGCCCACGACTGCGACTGCCCTCTCGACACCACGCTCCCCACCACCGGCCTCCCCCCCGCCCTGACCGTCGGCCTGACCACCGCCCTCCCCCCCGCCGGCCTGACCACCGCGCTCCCCCCCGCCGGCCTGACCACCGCGCTCCCCCCCGCCGGCCTGACCGCCGGCCTCCCCGCAGACACCACGGCGGTGGGCCCCACCACTCCCCCCTGGTTATAACACCGGCGGTGAAGTACCACGAAGACACTGACATGTTATACTTACATTTGTTAAAACGTACTTACCACGGTATCGGCGTGCCACGATGCTGCCTGACTAAGCTGTGTGCTAACTGCAAGCTAACACAATGGTTTTTATAAACACGTGTCCATGGGATCGATTCCCGTTGATGTTTTTTTTTTGAAACTTAATACTTTTTTTTTGATTTTTGATTAAACAATTTTTAAAATAATTATTGTTATATCAACTGTAAGGAACATTTGGAAGAGTTTAGTTTCTTATTTCTAATTCGATATTTTACATTAGCTGGCTAATTTTTCTCTCATTCATATCATAGTTCATAAATTGAAAAAAGACATTTGCAAAAATAATATATTATATACATACTATATTATACTAAACGTCCAACACTATGTCTGGTTGTTCATAGTTTGTTTGTACTGGATGAATTTATATGTGGTTTTTACTAACATTTATAGCTCCGAGATGTTGCGCGAGCGCAGCCGCGGGGCGCGCTAGTGGCGCTCGTCTTAAGAGTCCATTGTATGGGATTAGACGTATGTCCAAAAATTTGTATTGTTTCAACACGAGAATGTACGTTGAATGAAATTCATATTTAGCATTAGTTGTGTATATTTATGTAAAGGGTTTCTTAGATATACTAGATGATGATACTTTAAACAATGTATGCCAGTATTTTTTTTATATATATATTTTTTTTAATAAAAAAATAATAATATTATTTTATATAAATAGACCTGTGAGTGTTCAGATGTACATAGACTTTTATGTAAGATGAATAGTGAAATATCTAAAAATCATATGGTGAAATAACATATCTGCCAAGTTCATTTATTTAGTATAGTGTAGTTAGTTACCGCGTAGCGACGCGGCGCGGCTCCTCTGCCTCGGGCTCTGTGTACAATAATTATTTATAACATTTGTACGTTTTTATAGTATCTTTACGATTTTCATACGACTTTCTTACAGCAATCGAGGAGCAGCGACGCCATATAAACGAGTAGTATGTAATCCGTGAGTGAACTCGCCTGGAGTCTGCAGTTGGCGGGACGCGCTCGCTGTGGCTAAGTTAGATTTCGCAATCAATATTTCATCTTTAATTTACTGTTTTTTTTTATATATAAGTTAAAGCTTAAACGTGAATAATTCAGTCCACAACGGCCAAGTATTGCAGTTCGCGATGAGATCTCAGAACGACCAGTATGTGTAGATTAGTGCTTGTAGCTTACGAGGTAGTTCGTTAGGGAGGAAGGAGGGAGGCACACGCGGGAGGGCCGTGTGTATTGTACAGCTGCTATGTGGGTTTGTTGCCCATTTTTTTGGACTAAAATCCGTATAAATAATACTAATGTATTTTTTTATTAGTGGGAATGATGTAATTATTAGAGTAGCATTTTTATCGCTCGAAGCGCCCGCGTGTGGTTTAGTTTGTATACAATTATGTTTTAACAAGATATACGTAAATCGCTTATAGACGAGATTCGGCCTATTTTCGACACGTGGAACTTGCCTAAATTAAGTATATTATATATATTTTGTTTATCGCTATTCGTCGGTGCCATACGGACGGGAGGCGAGCGTCGATACTTACACTCCCATATCTTATCGAAATGTGTTCACGTTTTTAGATGATATACCTGTATTATAATGTAAAGAGTGTATATATAGTAAGTAGACTACGCTCTCTCGAGTTTTTGTGGGATATTTTGAGCCGTTTTTTTACGGTAGGTATTCTGTTTGGCGTAAGTTAGGTGTAGCGTTCGAGTGGCGTCGTCCAAATTGAACGCAATTGGTATAATTATATTATTATTATTATATAAGGTCGCTTCGGCTCGCATGTTGACATTCCTTGCTTTGGATACTTTGATAACACAAATTATTTAAAACAACTAATAGAACTTGTATTTTTTATATATATATATATATAATTATTATTATTTTGGAACCAGTATTCGTTTTAATCGTTTGGAGTTTTAGATATTATGCGGTAACTCGTGACGGTGCATAATATGAGGTATCGTGCATTATATATTTTCATGATATTTTATGTCTTCTGTGATAAACGCTTGGTTTATTTTAAGGCAAAATTTTTAATTACAATTCTTTTTTTTCATATTATTATATAATGAAAATGAAAATTTAGGTTTTATTTTATAAGAAATCTTAATTTTTCTATGAATATAGATGATATGGTCAGTAAATAACGTCTGCAGCCGCAAATAATATGAATATAATTGTTCTGTTCGTGTTCAAACAATACTTTTCCAATAAAGTAACTCTACGTTCGTGTCCTGAGATGTTTTGAAGCTGGTTTGTGGCTAAGCCATCTTTGATATGGTAAAAAAAGACACGCAGAAGGCACTAGTGATTGCTTTATATTCATATATAAATAAATTGTTTAACGTATCGTTTAAATTGGGTACACTTACTCCGCCTATAGATATTATCGCAGCGATCGACTTGGAATTATTATTTAATGTAACTTACCGCTACCCGTTTACTTTAAGAGTAGAATGTTCTACCTCTAATTCATAGTTGATGTACAATAATATAAACTTTTAACAAATTGTGCCTTTTTATTTAATCTGCCAGTTTCTCCTTTTCATTTCAGTGTAAATGATATATATATATATATATATATATTATATATATCTATATATATATATATATATATATATATATTGAATATATATATATATATATATATTGATATATATATATATATATATATATTGAATTTCTAATAACTACAGAATATAAAGATACAACATATGTAAACTATACATATAATAAAATTGTAACTAAGCCGAATCTGTACATTGAATATTTTTTCGGAAAATCTTATTGAAATAGACATTATTATCGATACAGAGGCTGCATCTAATTTTAGAGTTTTTGTCTGTCTGTCTGTCTGGAACGCATCACGACAAAATCACTGGACAGATAGAAAATTGGTATGGTGACAGCTGGTTATCCGGGTCAACATATAGGATACTTTTTATTGTGGGAAAATATCTCAGCACTGAGAAATCTATACTAAACGTTAACTATAGATAGTAGATTGATTTGATTTAAAAAAATCGTTTCCTATCTTAAAGCTTATTTGTTGAGAACAGATACAGAAAAAAATAAATTATACATTATAATTGGGAAACTTAAATGTTTCGATTAATACTTAATAATATAGCTGTATAAGTTATTTGGTTTGAAAAAATACTTTTATATTTATTTATTACTATCTAATACTTAATCACGTCATAAGATAGCTGATGTATAACTTTTATCCTCAGATAAGAATTGAAATCCTTTGGTCTGTTTATATCTCTCAAAGCCTTAACACTGTTATCAATCGATACAGTATGTTGCCTGTATCATAGACAAGGGTATAATTTATACTTTTTAAAAAAAGGATTTGCTAACAGTTAATACTAATAATAATAATGTTATGTTACTTCACACTAAAACGGCTGAACAGATTTGGATGAAATTTGTGACCTGGAGTAAGTAACACATGGGGGAAATACATCTGTGATTTGACGCACTTCTATGCAACAGATCCTGTTGATTAATTGCTGCGTGAAAAAGAAAAAGGACAAACAAAACGAATAAATAAAAGAAACCATATGAAATATCAACAAGTTTAATTATTGATTATATACAAGAACAATCATAGACACAATGATAACAACACACTCCACACGCGCCGTGACGGGGACGACACGACACGACCGACCGACACTTCCTAACGAGTTTAAATAAAACTACACAAAGCTTGGTGTAGCATCAGTCGTATCACAATATCGTAAATAATTGATATAATTTGGATGTAACATATTCTACAATACAAAAATCAATTTATATAACAAAACAAGTAAACAAAGCATATACACATAACTGCGGATAAACAAATCGAAATTCGTAGCACAATATGGGTACACTAATTTTCCAAAGTGGGTACATATTCTCATATAACACAATGAGTTTCATAATGAAATAATAAAAAAGTTGCATCTATTTCAGCACAGCGTGTAATTCGTTGCTAGATGAAGCAGACAGTACAAATCTAAAGCTACACTATATACGGTTGGCTCCACGCGAATGCCGGCCGCGAGGACACCTGTTCGCCTCGCCATGCCAGTCGACATTAACAGAACTATGTTTAAGTGTATAATATAAGCGCATTACATACGAAATCATACGTATGTAAATTCGCCGTAGAAAATAATTTAAGATCTACATCTAACGGTCCGAGGACCGACGTGTTCACAGCCAGCTCGTATATACACAAGCGCCGCGTCCCCCCCACAACACCACACCACCACGTACTATGTTAGCTTCACATAAAACTAACACTATAAAAATAACTAAAAAAGTTAATTTTAACTCTAGATTCGATTTAAAGATTGTATGTGAATTCAAGATCAATCATCGATATACAAAAAGTCAAGATACATCATTATTAGTGTCTCAAAAGTGTCCTCGAAATGAAGTGCATAATTCGAAATTGAATTGCGCTTTTTTCCAAATCTCCTTTGTTCATTGCCTTTCAGATGACAAAATTAAAACGCACGTTGTTTCTGTTGAAAAAGTACTTTATGTGGTGTGCGTTAGTGCGAATTTGTGTTTAGTTAGAGAGAGTATTTAGAACTTCCGATTTTTTTGAATTTTATTCTTTAATTTTGACTTAACGTCAGATATCGACGCCACATTATAAAGAGATATTTATAAGGAAATGTGTATCTGTTTTTATATACAAATATTTATATGTTTTTATACATTTCAGAGATATTTATAGAAGATAATAATATATTAATTTGATATCATAGAACTGATCTGATGTTGAAGTCAGGAAATGTTTAGTGGAACTCTTCAAAGGCTACAAGTAAAATCTTTGAAACGACACTTAAGTGATTAATTTTAAGTCTCATACAATGTAGTTTGACAAATCGAAAGCGTATATTCTTTTATTTTTATTAAATTATAAATATTTTCAAAGTTCAATTCAATAATACAATACACAAAATAAACTTAACATAATCACAATATAATCTATAATTCCATGAGTTCGCAACAAAAGCAAATATAATCTGGGAATATAATAATTTATATCGTCCATAAAACATAATACATACATACAATACATAATAACAGATCTACGTAGTACTCGGACGTAGCGTGAAGGACGCGAGGGGGCACTCCCGGCATATATCTACCTACATGGATAAACTCGTAACACATCAACAGATCGGGATTCAACACGCCATCACATAACACTAACTAATTTATACATGCGTTTTTACATAATTGTCACGTTTGAGCGAACCGCCCACTATAAGCTTGGCCGGGGGCGAAGGTTTAATATTATAACATATTATAAGACCAGTTATGCCAAAAATTTAGTTATATATTTAAAACATCACACGATTATATTTCTGATCGTTTTAATTGGAATCGTCAATCAAAAATTTATTATTTGTGTGCAATAACGACATTTTGAACGTTAAATCTACGTTTTGGCAAAACTGGATAATATATTTCATATTAAAGTCAGCACTGGATATATATATCTAGCTAAGTCTAATTTATTGCTATGTTACATATTATGTATAGGATTAAATTCCATGAATTTTTATTACTTTTTTTTATTAATAATAATAATAATAATCGTTGACAAAATCGTAAGTGTAGGATATTTTTTGATGAAATAATGCATAGTGGGACTTCATTCGAGAAGTTTCGATACAAATGAAACTTTGTAAATAGATGGTGGCTAAAGTAAAATAATATATGTATGGTACAGTTATGACATAGTTATATACAAGCTCGGCGCCGCGGGGCCGCTCGCCCTCCTGCAACAAGACAAGACGAACATTCACGTAAGTATTGAGCATCTTTTATAAGTTAAAATATAATATAATTTATAATCTATGCACTGAAAGAAATAAGTAATTTTTTTAATTTTTTTATTAGTTTTACATATCATGTTATTTTTAATTATAGAAAAGATTAAATTAAAAGCACTTAATTAAAACTCGTCAAGCGATCAAAATTGTCAAGTGTAAAGTTAGTGCAAGTGGCGCTGTAAAAGAACATTTTTGGAATTACGAATTACTCATAAACGCTGACACGTCCGTTTCTGAATACTGAAATTTCATTTCATAATATATAAAACAACACTAGGTATAGGACTCAACAAGTAAGTGGCAAATGTTGAAAATAATGTATTTCATTCGAATGACAATTAACGAGTACGTACGTTTCGAGTTACAAAGTAAAGTGTGATCATATATGTATATAAATAAACGGTGAGTGTGTGTCTGTATGTGTGTCGGCACGCACCGCGGCGGGCGCGGCGGGCGCGGCTAGAGCGAGTCGCGGTGCCACACCCAGGTGCGCTTGGTGTGGTCGAAGCGGTGCGCCAGCCACTGCGCCTGCAGCAGCTCCAGCCGGTCCTGGCTCAGGTACAGCGGCTTGCCGCGTCTGCAAACACACATACGTTGTACATGCACGCTAATACTTTATTGTATGAGTAATCATATGATTTAAACTAGGTACTTTCTTTACGATATATTCATGAGTTAGGAACCAATTGTAGATTCTAATAAGTTTAAAGCCGATAAAAATGTTTGATTTATATAACCATCATTATCGCGCATAATATTTATTATTACTTATGTAACTTTTATAGCTATAAATTCAACAACTCTGTCGTATACTAGCTATTGTATATCAGTGATATAATACCACAATACACAAAACATCTAACGGGATTCAAACCCGTGATCAGTAACTCGATGCAAATATATGTATGTAATAATAATTACACTACGGGACTTACGCATGAATTCGTAAGAGCCTGTATACCTTGTTCCCGACGTTTCGACTGAGTTGCCCTAGCCGTGCAACGAGCACGGGCAGTCTGCCCGTAACCATAATTATGAAACGCGATAATTTAAAAAGTTATCAATGCAAATAATTAAGTTTTACTTTATTTAAGATTATAAACGTTATATCCGATCAAAATTCATGAATAACTCACGCTATCCACAGCACAATAAACTCTGTTGACAAATTCTCTCTCAATTGTATATTAAATAAAGAATTTCAACGAAGGTGACACCGTGACAAGACGAGGAGTAGGGGGTGGGGATGTAGGTGTGTTACTTGAGGTCGCGGTCCTCCTCGTCGTAGTCGTCGAGGTAGAGCGAGCCCCAGAGGCAGGCGCGGCGGCCGCGGATCACGATGATGTACGTGGAGGTGACCACGAGGAAGATGCCGGTGCCGCCGCCGCAGTCCGTGGCGTGCTGCACCGCCTCCGCCACCTGGGGGTCGGGACGCCCGCGTCACACTCACCGTGACCAATGTCTCGTGTGGATGGATCGCTATACTTAACTTTACATGAATAATGAATATAAAGGGATAGCATTTTATACACGTATTAAAAACATAAAAAATAAAAATTAGGTCAACATAAAGGTTGTAGGATACCTTTGCATTAGTCTTAAAAAAATATAGCCATTTTGTTTAAGAAATATTGACGAATGATATGCTTTTACAATCGTAAATATTAAAATGTATCAGCTACCTTTATCCATCACTATAACCTTTAAAATTAAAAGTGTAAAGTTCTAAAAAACTTCCAAAATACTTCTGTGAATAATAATATTATTCTCCTCTCCATTCTGCGTGACGTCAGCGAAGTAATTTATGCTCAACTGCCACGCTTTGAAGCCATTAACAAGAAAATTGAATAGAATTATTACAAGTTAAAAAGTCTCTTTAAATCGATCTAATGTGAAGTGGCAGTAGAAGTAGCGCGTGTACCTGGTGGTGGCGGCAGCAGGGCTGCTTGAGGCAGACGAGCGTGCCGCACAGCAGGCACACGGAGGCCTCCTTGGGCACGGCGCCGCACTGCAGGCACACGCGCTCGTGGTAGTACGTGAACAGGCGGTCGTAGTCGCGCGGCAGCGCCAGCAGCGCCGGCGCCGCCCACGACACGTGCAGCGACCGGATCACGCGGTGCACCTGCACGGGACACAGTGTAGGACGTCGACGGAAATGCTCTTATATCCAAGTGTGCTCGAAAAATACCAGTTTTTAAGTTAAAGTACTACAGTGCTACCTAGCGGCAAATTGCATGCATTCGGTCAATTCTTAACATTTTCTTCCCAGTTATTATTTAAAAATAAATATGACAGTCAGAAGACCCTCATACGAGTTTTAATCGGCATTTAAACGCCTTCATTAGATGACTGTATGTATTAGTGTACTTATCCACTACCAGTAAATATTTCTTATACATTTAAACACTAGGTAAGTATTATAATTTTTAACTTATTATTGCTTAAATAGTTTATATATTAATTAGTATTAATAATTCAATAGCAATAATACATACGATGCCATTAAAGCGAATAACACATCTGTTTGAATATACATAACAAGGCTTAGCTGACAAAATAAAATCCAAGTAAAGCTGTAACAAAATGCAGTGACCGACCGCGAGCTGGCCGCCGGCGGCGGCGCCGGCCAGCTGGCGCGCCCAGGCCTGCGCGGCGGCGGCGGCGCCGGGCGGCAGCGCGCGGTGCGCGGCGGCGCCGGCGCCCGCCAGCTCCAGGTAGCGCAGCAGCGCCGGGAACTCGTCGGCCGCGCTCGCCACGCCCGGCAGCGAGCCGCCGTACACGTGCCGGCGCAGCAGCGCCGCGATGCGCAGGAACGGCAACACCAGCTCTTGCACCTGGCGCATCGATACGTCATCGTTTGTTCCGTTCTCGCCCCGATCCAAAACTTAACATCACGTAAATATCGATAATACAAATTTAACAAATTTCGCTTTAAACTATTGTATGACATTGGACTTTCCGCGCATGTGGTACATTTTTACAAATAAATTTATTGTGATTGAAAAATGATTAAAAAGAAAATAACAGTAAAAATATATACAGACAATATGATGTTCGACAAATAAACATTTGACGAAAAATATATAAGTGATATATAAATTCCGCATTACATCAACTTAAATGAACTTTACAACAACCTACTGCTCGCACTAAAATTGATAAATCAATTTTTGTACAATGAGCAATTCTTACTTTGTAACATTACAATAATTAAAAAATTTCAAGATAAAATATGAAACAAAAGTAATCACTAATTTTTAAGTACAAATATGAAAAAAGCAAAACCTACCTCCAACTCGACACTATGCATATCGGGCGCCCGACCCTCAGTGTAGGAGCTGGCGTCGTCCTCCAGCAGGTGGTGGCCCGCCAGCGCCGTGAGCAGCAGCCGCGCCGCCTGCTCCAGCCCCGAGGGCTCCCCCTGCTGCTGCTGCTGCTGCTGCGCGTGCAGCGCGGCGGGCAGCGTGCCGTTGGCGCACAGCTGGTTCACCACTTGGTAGTATGTCAATGCGTATAACGCGCGGATTATGCACGTGAAGTATTCTGTTGGATGGATAGAGGTTAATTTTTTTTATAAAAATAATATGTAACTGATATAGGATATGTAATTATTAATATGATTATTTGTACAAATAAATATACGATGAATATGTTTTGTAAAACATTAAATCTCACTTAAATCACTATACTGGCAAAATCGCCCCAATTCAATATTTTATTGCTATATATAAAAAAAAGACAAACCAACATATGTATTTCTGAATTTAAAATATTAAAAAAATGTCTACTATAATACATTTTACTTATTTAATAAATACCAACTATATTAGATGTTTATCTATCGAGAGTTCGTTAATTCAGAATATCTACTATCTCTCTCAACGGCGCGCAAACGGAAAGTGAGGCAAGATGACACTAACGTATATCCATGTGCGGCGGCGATTGCGGCGCGAGCAGTATGAAGTGCATGAGCAGCGCGGCGGGGTCGCGCAGCAGCATGG
Organism: Brenthis hecate; assembly: GCA_951806755.1. NCBI lineage: Eukaryota > Metazoa > Arthropoda > Insecta > Lepidoptera > Nymphalidae > Brenthis > Brenthis hecate. The sequence continues at coordinate 24,603,788 of OX638252.1, read as the reverse complement.
GCACGGGGCGCGCGGGCGGCGCGGGCGCGGGCGCGCAGGCGCCGCCGCCGCCCGCGCCCGCGCCCGCGCCCGGCACCAGCGCGCGCCACGTGCTGCCCGCGCCCAGCCGCGTGCCCGCCGTGTGCGTCAGCGCGATCGCGTGCGCGCCCGCTACCGCTATTAAAGGAACTGCGGACGGAATGTTGGGATAATTAAATAAATATGTATCAAAGAAAAAAAATATTGTTAAGACTTAAAGATAATTTATTTTCCTTTTATTTTTAGGTGATACTGAATGATAACTAATTTTTTTTTTTTGTAAAAGTATAATATTAAAATCAAAAAAGGCGATCCAGTGACGTGGGACACACGGTACAAACAAAGTTACTTTCGCTGTCTGCCCTTGGACTTACAAATTATGTCACAAAAACTGACACGAGTATTAGAGTATAAAAAACATCAACTTAATAATTACAACATACACTCCTTACCACTTATGCTGGCCTGGTACTTACGATGACGTCATATTATGGGCCATCGTTAGCTCATGATATCTAGTAACAATAACTTTATGATAACCATTGCTACCGACAACCATTCCCTTTAAAATCGATGGAATAAATCGTCTACTGTATGGACATTTATATGTCGGAGACGAGTCATAATCACAACTAATCTGAACGCGAGCGCCACCTTTTCGGGCTCGTCAGAGTCTACGTCGTGACACTCGACCGGGCTCGGCTGAGTTACGCTTGGTCGGTCGCACAGTGAACACTAGCAGAAACTGTCTTGCGTTCCGTATTGTCTATGCGTGGTAATTGTGAAGTGGTATATATGGTTGTGTAGTGGAGTGTTGGATAACTATGTACAAAGTGATTATTGTTAAATTGAAATACAACTTTGATTGCAACGACTTTTCTTTATTTGAACCAACACTTCTCGTATAGCGCCCACTGTATGAGTCATGATAACGTAATAGAAAATAATTGAGAAAATTAATGTTGCTTCGAAATATGCATGTAGTGTGGGGCGGTGAGTGCGGTGTGTGCGGTGTGTACCTATGCAGTCGTCGCGCGGCTTGTAGCGCGGCGCGGGCTGGTCCACGAGCGAGCCGCCGCGCTGCACCAGCTCGCACTCCAGGTTGGTGCGCACCAGCGACGCCACGAACGTGAAGATGGCGGCCGGCGACGACCCGTAGCGCTGCTTCAGCTTGCCGCCCGCCATCGCCGTCATGTCCTCCATCGCCTTGCCCATCGCCTCCGACAGCCGGCTGGGCGGCTGCAAAGTACATATATACATATATTACATACACATGGCACTCGATGTCAATGTTAAAAATTATATATGAATTTATTGAATTATAAATTTTATATACCTACTATTAAATTTACTTTTAATTTATTATTTACTATTAATTTATACTGCCTCGTTGGTGTAGTGGCTAGCATGTACGGCTGCACACCCGGAGGTCCTGGGTTCGAGTCCCGGGTCGGGCCAAGTTTAGTTATTGAGTCTTCCTGTATAGTAAGTCTCGGTAACAGCCCGGAGTTGGGAAGTTGGCGGTGTTTCATCCCCGTGCCTTGGAGAGCACGTAAAGCCGTCGGTCTTGCGCCTTAACTCTCACCGGTCGTGTCGAGTGGTCGTCCCACCGGAGTATGAGAGTGACAGGAATAGAGAGTGCACGTTGTGTCTGCGCGTACACTTGAGCACTATAATATCTCCTGCGCAGTTGGCTAATCACATTGAGTTTGGCCGAGCATCATTAAATTTACACTTGATTCGTAAAATTTAAGTTTTCTAAACATTTTGTTGGTTTTGTTTAAAAGTGTAATATAGACGTGTCATACAACACACGCGTACTAACCGGCGGTGGATGCCTCCGCTCGAGCATCTCGAGCACGTGGTCGGCCTGCGCGAGGAAGTCGTGCGGCGGCGGCGGGGGCGGCGGCGGCGGGGACGCGCGCGGCGGCGGCGGCGCCAGCGGCAGCACGGAGTTGGCGAGCTGGCGGCACAGCGGGCACAGGAACTCGCCGCGCTCCACGTGCAGGTTGTGCGGCCGCTGCGGCGCCGCCAGCGAGTGCAGGTAGGCGCGCAGGCAGCGCAGGTGCAGGTGGTGGCCGCACGACTGCGCCGCCACGCCGCCCTCCCACCCCACCGACACGGACAGCACCCACGAGTCGCGCTCGAAGTGCTGCTGCAGCTCGTCGTGCAGCCGGTAGTGGTGCGCGGCCGCCGTGCCGTGCGCCGCCGCCGCCAGCCGCGCGCGCTCCGCCTCGCTGAGCGCCAGGCGCGCGGGCGCGTCGGCCGGCCCGCGCCGCCGCCGCCGGTGGCCCAGCACCGAGGTGGACTGCAGCAGCACCACGAGGCCGATGGGGTCGGCGTGCGACGCGGGCGCGGTGGTGTTGCAGATGACGCACGCGTAGTCGCGCTGCGGCTCGTCGTCGGAGGCGGCGGCGTCGGCGGCGGGCGCGCCGGCCATGGCGGCCAGGAACTGCTGCTGGCGGCGCGCGAACTCGCGCATGAGCTGCTGCTGGCGCTCGCGCGCGCGGCGGGCGCGCTCGTCGCGCTCGCGGCGCTCGCGCGCGCGCTGTTCGGCCTGGCGCTCGCGCTGGTGCGGCCACAGCGTGCGGCGCACGTGCGCCACGGCCGCCGCGCAGCGCGCGTCCAGCGCCGCCAGCTTGTGCAGCAGCGACCCGATGAAGTGCGGACCGTCCCCTGCACACATACACACAAACTCCGCATAGAAACATATTTTTTAAACAGTATAAGATAAAACACATAATCAAATTATATTTCAATATTTAGAAAGGCCTTAAATTTAAAATGACAAGTGTAGATTATATTTAATATGTACTTTAAACACCAAATGTAATAGAAATGCTAACCAATAGGTTCCTGTGACGAAGGCGCCGGTTCTTCCAAAGAAAAAGAATCCAGCCGCCCTGAGAGCTGTGAATGCAGCTTGAGCAGTAGTGATATGATTGATTCATTCACTATTATTTGCTCATCTGTCTGTGTGTGTAACTGCACCTGTGGAGAAATGAAATATATTTATTTTTATTGAAATTTATTTATTTACTAACAATTCTTATACGTATACAGTAAAACAATGGCTATGATGTTACTGCAAAAGTATAAACTGCGTTGCAGATATAATTTATATAATATAAGAAATACACATTTGTCAATAACAACATTCTGTGAGTAACACTTTTAATACTAGCACTTAGTCTCATTAGTCTTAATGGCTATCACGTACGACTACAAATCCGAAGGTCCTGGATTCGATCCAGAGTTCCTGTTCGATCCAGAATTCCTGAGTCAGGTCATATATAATAATTGGGGTTTTCTGTTGAAAATTCTCAATAGTAGTTCAGAGTTTGAAAGTTGGAGATGCAACACTCCCCTGGCGGGGCAGAGATCAGAAGTGACAATAAGCCATAAATCATTTTTTTCACAATAATAACTGTTAAACTCTCAATGATATTTATCTAGCGAAGTGTGTAAAAATCACAAATACAACAACAACACAAAGGGCATTACTTGTGTGTTGGAGGAGGGCTGCGGGTCGGCGGGCGGCGCGGGCGCGGGCAGCGCGGGCGCCGGCGCCCACTCCGGCATCTCCATGTCCGCCATGTCTGCACACGTACACACACACATGCATCATAAACTTAAATTACTTATATACACATAAATCATTCATTCATTACATGAACGAGTCATCCATTCGGTTATTTATTATTATTAAAGTGAACTGTAATTGTGTCAGTATTATTTTTATACATATATATAGTATGCTTATTCATTACAATTAAATGTTCAGGGTGGTATGAAGTATAAATAATATATTTTCTGGGTGTTTTTTATCCTTTTAACACGACTGCTTTATAGCTCTCAATAAGATGAATCTGTATGACTAAGGAATAAGTACATTACTTATCGCCTTTACACTGTTAATGGATACTTTTATAGATTGAAAAAAAAAATATGATTGTCTTTTTTCAAATTTTGTGTATATGTACATTGTACATAAAGTATATATGTACATATGTACATGTTCGTTACTCCTTCACAACTGTTGGACGGATTCGGATGAAATGAAATACACAGAAACTAAAACGGAGAGCAATCGTGCAAGTGAAACCTACGCTCTATGAGTCTACAGTATTTAAAAAATCACATAGGTATACAAAGTGTGTGGCGGGCGTGCGTACCGTAGGCGAGGCGCGCGGGGTCGGCGGCCACGCGCGCGGGCAGCGCCAGCGCCAGGCCCGCCTCCATGTCCACGTCGGCGGCCAGCACCAGCGCGCCCGCCCCCTCCCCCGCGCTGCCGCCCGCGCCCTCCGCGCCCTCCGCGCTGCCGCTCTGCATAAACTGTATCATCATCATTATGATTACGTATGTACATAATTGTTTTCAACACTTTTTTGACGTCTCACTGCTAACCACGGGCCTCCCTTCGGTACTAAGGGAACTAAGCTATAGTCCACCGCGCTGGCCGAGTGCGGGTCGACGATTATGATTATATCCTGATCGATTTCAACCACCACAGCCTATCTCAGAAAACTAGTGCAGTGCTTCGATGGTCTAGTAGTTAGCATGTACGGCTGCCGAACCGAAGGTCCTGGGATCGAGTTCCAGGCCTAGGGACCTGTCGATCTGCAGCCGTACATACTAGCCATTAGACCTGCCTAGAAACTATATATGTACATATGTGCTCAACTTATATATAGATATACTTATATTTTAGATATTATAAATAAAATTTGAAATATTTAAAAAAGATATTGTAACCTTCTAAGCTTATTTATAAATATAAAGATAAAATGCATTCAATATTATGCTATTGCAATAATTCATTTTCAATACTAACCTCTAGCGCTCTTATTTCAGGGGTTTCCCCTCCTGTATCTGACTGGTCGTCTGACATAGAGTTGTCGCGCACCATCTACGTAAACCATTGAACAATTAGCTTTAACACTAATAATATACTTGCGTTTTAAAAAAATATATTGAATGTGTTTATTAATACTCTCAATGAATTTCAGTGAGATTCGGAATACTGATAGATTTTAAATATTCATACCATTCAAAACAAAGTCAAAAGTTCATATTAAAAAACAAAGTCCCCCGCAATAAGTATACTCATTCCGGAATACCTTATATCCTGAATTTAGAATAGCTGATATTTTAAATTAGAAATAGCATTTATATCATATAACATAAAGCATTTTTTCTAGGCACTTGTATCGCACGTACCTGCAGCGACTGCGGCACGGCGAGCGCGGTGCTGGCGGCCGCGAGCGACGCCGACTTGTTGGACGCGCGCGAGCTGTTGTCCTCTGTGTCCTCCCATTCTGGATCACCTATTGCGAGATATAAAAATAAAATTATTATATATATTTATATATATATAAAGGTCGGTGGATTTAGTATTATAAATTGTTAGTGGGTTTATTTATTTAACTTAATGTTCATAATTATTGATTTATTAGTTCGCTACGATCAAATAAGTACTAGGTACACAATGAGCGACAAAAAAATTCTCACCGAATGAGAGCGCATTTGAACATTTGAAGGCGTTTTTTTTTTTTGTGAAAAAATCTTGAAGTATTGCATTTAAGGCTCAATTTACATTCTTGTATATTCATTTCAATAAGATAAACTAAACACCTAAACTAACCTAAACATAATTGGTGATAGTTTTAAGAGAACTTTTGCATGGGACTGTGTATTTAATACTTTTTTGATTGATGTTAGTCCGCTGTTTGTTGCAAATTGTTTTTGAAAAAAAAAATTAAATTCCAGCAATGAATGATAGGTAATGTATGCTGGATAAGCAAATTTAATGTTTTTAAACATTTGTAGGTATACTTATGCATTTTATAAATTTATTTAGTTCCTGCTATAAAGTTAATTAAATACTGGCATTAATAAACTATACCTTTAAAAATAACGGATTATCATAAAAATTCCAACATTTTTTTTTTCATTTTTGCAGGTTGTTTTTTAAAAAATAATTTCATAGGGGATATCTTTTTCCTATGACGAATCTATTTGCCAAACAACTTAGTTGCTTTTATACTTTAACATTTCGTGATTAATTAGTGAGTGAGTATGTTTCGTTTTTACATACAATACATATATAGTAGATTGATACAAAAAAAATCAACTTTTAATATTTTTTCAAATTTCCATTTTTTATTTCACTTCCAATTTTTGCACGCATCTTTTTTCACTATCCTGTATGTATTTCATAGGGGTACTCACTGTCCGAGGCGCGGCGGCCGTGGCGGTGCAGGTCGGCGGCGGGCGCGCGCGGCGGCGGCGGCACGGCCAGCAGCACGGTGCGCGCGTTGTCGCACACGGCGCCGCCCGCGAAGGCGCGCAGCAGCGGCACGCCCGCCACGCGCGCGCCGCCGCCCGCCGGCCCCTCCGCCACGCACACGTCGCGCTGCGCCACACACACACATACTTCACGTCAATACTATTATAGGGAATATGCGTCATTTGTTTTTATTTTTTATATAATGACTTATATCGTTACATAATTATAAAAAAATATCCAGCTCCAAAAAACTTAAAATTTACCGTATATATTTTTTTGAAATATACCGATACGGATACTTTAAAAGCTCGCTATTTCGCGCGCTTGGCGTGACGTCATAGTTCGATATACATAGAAAAATTACTACACAATTTGTAGCGACTTAGTATAGTTATGATGATAATACTTTGATGTCACATTCGATCTGACCAATGGGCGTGCGTTTCAATTTTAAACTTTCCACCTATATTTGCACTCCTTAATAATTATTTTCTTAATCAAAAAGAAATTATATTAAAGAATATTGACATCGGCGTAGTTCAAAAGCATTAAAGGTTATAAAAAAATATTTCACCTTTATTTCAATCACAAGCATATTCCCTATTGTAATGTGGCTCAAGATGTCCACTGATGTAATACGTATTATAAATTTGAGCCAATAATAAACAAAATTTGAAACATAAAGGTTATATATTAATTTTAATATTTATTTACCATGAATTGCTACTTAATTATTTAAGAAAGAACATCTTTAATAACATTCCACCCTGATACATACGAGTATGTGTCGTATGTCATACTTTATATTGTTTTATTTCAGAAATACATAGTTTGATAGTTTACCTGTTTATTTATGATTTTCAAGAATTCTATATATTTATAATTTGTTATCAAATTTTAGGGAGAATTAAATATTCTCAACAACACTTAACCAAAACTAATGAAATTTTATTAACTATGACTCAACTCCATATACTTTAAAATACAGTTGAATGATGTGGAAACGCATAAAAAAAACAAACATCTAAAGAAAAAAAATATTTTCTTCGGGCCAGGAACCTTCGCAGACATATAAAATAACCCACTAGTTCCATCACAATCAAATCAAAACATACAAACATTTATTATTATTTATATTAATGATGATAGACAGAACAAGATAACAATGAGTGCAAAAAAAAGGCGAAGAAGAACAAGAGAGAGAAGAAGCGGGAGTTGGGAGTAGTTACGTCGTGTGTCCGCGCGCGCTCGGCGGCGAGGTCGGCGGCCACGGCCAGCAGGTACACGGCCAGCGCCAGCACGTGGTCGGGCGGCGCCGCGCCCGCGCCCTCGCCCTCCTCCGCGCCCTCCGCGTGCCGCCGCCGCACGCCGCGGTGCAGCACCGCCAGCAGCGCGCCGTGCAGCACGCCTGCGCGCGCACACACACACACACACACAATTACTAATAGTCGTTGAACATTTAAATTACCGTATGTATAATATGTATAATTGTATATTACCGTATGTATGTGTATTACCGTATGTACGATCAGATTAGCTTGATGATAACAAATTACTAATGCCGTTAGCCTTACATACGACAATACGTTGATATATTGACGACACGTATGGCTCAGTTTGTAGTGACCTTACTTGCTGTGCCAGCGGTCGCTGTTTCGAGTCCCGCTGGGGGCATTCATTTGTGTGATGAGCACGAATGTTTGTATTCCTTGTTTATAGTCATGGGTATTTATTTATATTTATAATATATATTCATGTACTTAAAGTTATTTATATGTAGTGTATCAACTACCTGGTATCCATAATACAAGCCTCGTCGCTTACCATGCAACTAGATGGTGCTGTGTTTATGTCCCAATATATTTAAATTTATTTTATTTATGCACATTACAAGTATTAAAAAAGCATTGCATTGTCCAAGTAATCTGCGCTTAATTGGCACGCTTTGAAGCCATTAACAAGAGAATTGGATTGAATAAAGCTTTAAATTGAGACGACAAACAAAACTAATCAATAAATTGATTTCCAATATAAAGTATTGTCAGTTCTGTTATCGATTTCTAACATTAAATCAAATATTGGTAGACTATGTATATCTATAAACTGCAAGACCACCAACTAATTGCCATTCAGACAGTCAGGGGTGAATGAGTGCTAGTGGTGGTGGTGGTGGTGGTGGCGAGTGAGTGAGGGAGTGTCGTACCGGAGGCGCAGAGCTGGCGCGGGTCGCCGGCGGCGGCGGGCGGCGGCAGCGCGGCGCGCAGCGGCGGCCACAGCGCGCCGCCGCCGCTGCTGCTGCTGCCCTCCGCCTTCTGCTTCTCCCGCACGCTGCAACCGACGCACGGGTCACGCTCATGTACAATATACGGAATATATACGTATCTGATCTAACGTTAAGCTACGAGAACCCCATGCTTCGATTTTTAACAAATTTTGGTGTAACGTTTTTGAACTATTTCAAAAAAAGGAGGAAGTACACAATTTCAGAATGTGAATGATTAAAAAATAGATTACACGTTATGAATGTTCTCACATAAATATTAACGTATAACTTTAACCTATCTAGTCAAGATACAACAATCAACCCAATAATTAATTTTATTAAATCTCGAAAGATATTGACAGGCACAAACGACAAAGGCAGAGTATGTGCCACTTTAAATAAAACAAAACAAAAAGTCACTAATAAAATTCCTGTAGTGTTGCTTTTACCCATCGATCCAAAAAGTACTAAATATACAATCAGCGATAAAAAATATCCTAACCGAAAGAGCGCTCATTTGCTGAGTTTCTTTCGCCAGTTCTTCTCAGGTCTGAGGCTTCTGCTTTCCGAACTGGTAGTAGACTCATGACGTTCAGAGTAAGAAATTGTAATAATTTAATATGTACTAAATAAAATATTGTGAATTTTGAACATTTGAACGCGCTTTTAATTAAATACTTTTTAAAAACAACTTTAAACGTGACAATAATTAAGGTTCAATTCAAATAGTTGTATACATATTTATTTCAACCGGAATAATTAAGGACAGTTTTAAGAGGAACTTTTGCACGGGATTGTGCGTCTAGTACTTTTTTTGATCGATGATTGTACCCTGAATAAAATGAGAACAAAATATGTCCGACTCACTAGGCGGTGAACCTATCCATGGAGGAGTGGAAGTCGCGGCGGTGCACGGCGCGGCGCAGCACGTGCAGCGGGTCGTAGTAGCGCTCCCACACGGCCGGCCGCGGCACGAACAGCCCCTGCTCCAGGCTCTCCGACCCCTTCGGCGGCGCGCGGTACGCCGACAGCTGCGCGGGCACACACACATTCGATATCGGATACTTATCGAAAATGGATAATTATGTATATTGCATAAGTATACATTTGAAAAAAGTAGTAATATTTGAAATTAAGTATAATTTGTATGAATTTGAAAATGGTATGTCGGCTATTTTTATGAAAAACCATGATTTTTCAACCGACTTCAAAAAAAAGGAGGTTCTCAATTCGACTGTGTTTTTTTTTTTATGTTTGTTACCTCAGAACTCCGTCATTTATTAACCGATTTAGACAATTTTTGTTTTGTTTGAAAGGGTATACTTCCAGATTGGTCCCATTTAAATTTCAAAAAAAAAATACCACCCCTAAGGGTGGAAAAACAACTAATGATGAATTTAACCTACTTCTAATTGTCATATTGACTTGAAACTTTGCAAGTATTTCTATTTCCGTTGATAGTACAGTGGTTCGGTGTTGTTGACCTGATCTGATGGCAAGGCCAGAAGGTGGATAGGTGGAAGTCTTCAACGGCTAATAGTAGATACTTTGAGTTTGGGCTTATTTTGTTTGATTTGACAAGCCTAACACGTTAGAATCCTTACTTTGCTACTACTGTCTACACTAAAAAGGGAAAAATAAAAACTTTTTAACAAAAAATAAAAACCGACTTCAAACAAAAGCACTAAAAATTAAAAAATAACTGATTGGTAGTTTTCATTTACTATACATACCTAATCAAATATTTTCGAAGTCGGTGTGCTTTGGCTAAGTAATTAAAGCCTACCTATTAAATACATACCTAATCAAATATTTTCGAAATCGGTCCCAGCCCATACAAAGCAAAGCACACCGACTTCGAAAATATTTGATTAGGTATGTATAGTAAAAGAAAACTACCAATTAGTTATTTTTTAATTTTTAGTGCTTTTGTTTGAAGTCGGTTTTTATTTTTTTGTTAAAAAGTTTTTATTTATAAAAATGGTCAACATCAATCATCAATATCATCTATGACAATTATCATAAAATAATGACAAATAATCATTTTAAATCCCAATAACTTATTGCTATACAAACGAGATCGTCAAATATGCCTGTTCATGAGAAATACACTGTATACTGTACACACATATACATAAATAAGCTAAAAAACTTACTGATTACCAATTGGCAATTCTAGACAATTATACATATGAAAGACATGACACCATGTAACCATACACCTATTGTATCAACAAACATTCTTATCATATTATTCACTCACATCTATTTCCCATACAATAAATAGCACATACACAGGTTGTGTAAAATCTATAGGGATAAATAAAATTGAAACGTCTATTTGTAATATCAAAATAGCAACTTTTTACTATATACATATGAATTTATATACAGTACTTATAAAAAAAATACACAATGTTTGTCTGCCTGCCTGTCTGTTTGTTCTGACTAACCCCCGAAACGGCTGGACCGATTTTGACGGGACTTTCACTAGCAGAAACCTGTTGTTATAAGTTAAAAGATACGAGAATGAACCGCTAGTTCTAAATATATTGTTTACTGACCTCTTTGAGTACAGTTTCGAAGTTCCGTGTGTGAGCGTTGCCGGAGCGCTCCGGCATCAGTTCCAACAGCTGGGAGTGCGTTTTGTCACCGGCGGCCAACAGAGTGGCCACTTCAAGTCTTGATTGTGTCAGCTCGTCGTTACCTGTTTAAATTTTGACATTATAATTTAGTTATATCGGTTTTGCAGGCGGCTTTGCTTGCGTGATAGGCGTTGTACGTAAAGCTTTTAGAAGTTATGGCATGATATAGTAACAAACGATTTTATGTATTTTCACTTATTTATGTATTTTCTGTGTTTTAAATACTGTTTGTATAAATATATATATAAATATAATATAAATAAATAAATACAATCATTCACAAACTTATGCATTTATACTCGTAACATTAATTAAATACTTCTCTTTTCTGAAATTTAGCAGTAGAAATGTCTGTAGATTAAATATTATTAAGACAAAGATTCTAGCACAAAAATTGAAAAAAATATCTAATATACGATAATCGTAATATGTAGGTCCATAAATTATCTAAATATTTGTTTTACTTTATCTCACCAGACCTTATTAGTAGTTCTTAGTAGTACTTTAGGGCCGACGCTGACTGACGTCGCGGCACGGCACGACAAAGTAAAGGATTTTATTGATCAAGTTCTTTTTATTCTTATTTCAATGAGTTTAGAATTCATATTACTTTATTTCGATACAATCATACCGCGCATTTTTCGGTATTTCTACCGATATGGTGTATGTCCTACGGAAATACTGAAACGTAACGATTTTTTCACGATTTCAAAGAAAACGTGGAAAATATCCCGATTTTTTACCGATTTTTACAGTTCGAAGTTGGCAACCCTTTTCATTTATGTTTTACGATACGGGGAATCCAAAAAATCTTTCAAGAGTACATTGATATACATATTTATTTCCGTAAATAAACTTTATTTGAATGAATATTGTTTTTTTTTTTCATCCACCGATATCCAAATATACCGATTTTTGTAGGCAACTATAATACCGATTTCGCACATTGACGTTGGAAACCACTGGCCAGAAGTACCGTGCCGTGCCGCGACGTCAGTCAGCGCCAGCCCTTAATTAGCGAATACAAATATTAGAGCGTGACACTTATTTTGTTCCATTAAAATTGGAATAAAACGTTTTAAATAAAACTATCTTGTCGGATAATTTCGCGAATTTATTTAGATTTTTGGTTACCGACGTTTGGAATGCTTTACAGCAATCATGGTTTTTAGTTTTATTTAAAATGTCAAATATTCGTGTAAATCTAAGAAAGTATTATAGAATAAAATAGTAAATAATACCAATCAACAATAGATATAAAACATACCGAGGTTAGTCCTAGACGAGACCAGGATAGCTAGGAACGTGAGCAGCCCTTCCACCATGGCGTCCTGTTCTGCCGCCTGCGCGGGCGACATCGGCGCCATACTTAACCACTCCCGTACTCCGAAACTGTTATAGTAAAAACAATATTTATATTAAAATATGAGCTAAGCGTTGTAATCCAAAAAGTTTCATCAAAACGGGTGCTGTAGTTATCGCCAGATATTTTAACAAAGGAAAACGATAGTTTGATCGAAAAATAGGTATTTTATAGTAGGTATGGGCATCTAACTCATTTTAATATATTAAAATGCAATCTATTTAAAAACAAATTGCTGTTCGTTAGTCTCGCTAAAACTCTAAAACGGCTGAACCGATTTCAAAACGGAGACTTTTTTAATTTAACCCGACGAGATGTTTTTTGTTTTGTTGGGGGGTGTGTTAGGGGTGGTATAAGTATAAAAAAATAGGGGAATCCCAAAAATAGAGGTGGAGAACCGAAAAGTTCAGAACTGTTTATTTTATATCTATGTAAATGTAATATATAGTCTATTCCATACCAACCGTTAAAACGTACCTAGTGGTGAACCCGTGCTAAACGAGGGTGAGTCGCCAGTATTTATAAAAAAAGAAGTTTTTAGTAATTTTACTATACATATTTTGTTGCAACGCAGAGCAAGCTTCAGAGTGAGGCTGCTCAATAACCTGTAAGATAATTAATTATCCGGACTACTATTACCAATTAATGCGAAAGTTTGTACGTTTTGTATGTACATATTCGTATATAATATGTGTATATGATAAGTCGATAGTAGAAAATAAAACTTACACATCGATGCACATATCCAAGAACTGATCGGCCGGGAGATGCGCCGCGCAGATCTGCAGCCAGTAGATGTCCATGTCGACCATGGAGTTGCAGAAGTTCGCTTGTATGTATGTCATCGCCTGCCCCTTTATCTGGAGACCGTTGCGGACCCACACGCCCGCTAGGATCTCGTAGAATAGACTCTATAACAATATATTTAATAAATACATATTTATGATTTTATAGTCTTCTTAAAAATAGGTTTAATTTTATTTTAGAATATTTAAATAATAACATAGTTATTACATGAAAGAATAGTTTATACATATATAAACATATAATAAATCGCTAATTTTGGAGGTAAAAATCAACTACTTTAGTAAATATCATCTATACATATAATAAAATTGTTACTGATCGCTGTCTGTACATGAGAGATATTTGAGAAAAACTATTATCGGTAAAAACTATTAAAGTAAATTAACTACATATTATACTAAACTATATAACTATTATCTTTATTACTGAAATAGAATGATTTTTTTAGATTTTTTGTCCATTTGTCTGTGCGTTTGTGCGCGCTAATCTCAGAAACGGCTTAACCGATTTGGATGCGGTTTGCACTAATATATTGTGGTAAGCTTCACTTAACATTTAGTAATTGTTTTATTTCATTTAGTCCGTAAATTAAAAAGTTATGTCATTTTAAATAATCACCTAAGAGACAAACCCGCGAGGAGCGAGGGTGAGTCGCTAGTACTAATTATATTTTAAAAATTGGACACACAAGCGCATGTATGTTTAAAAAGAAGTTCCATTTAGTTTTCGTTTATTACTTACTATCATAAAAATGATAAGACCATAAAATATGGGTCTTGTTATATGAAACTCAAAGTTCTACAAAAAGCTTTTGTTGATATATCAGGAAACTGGAGAGGGTTCGTACTGAGACGTAGTGTTGCCAGTTTAACAATGATTACGATTGTAAATGTAAAAGCTTTGATAATTTTATATATAAGTTGAATATCGTGTTATAACATTATTTTCATTACAGTCATTATTTAAGGCAGGCTTCTCCATATCATGGCATAAAAACACAATTTGCTTTGTTATTTGAACTCAAACAGTAATTATATAAAGTAGGCATGCAAACTTGTTAAACTGGTTCTATGAGTCATTTATGGGCTGTGAGTTTTTGTCATAAAACTAGCCACAGAGACGTTTACAATAAAACTTTAAAATTACCCAAAAAAATAGATATTTTTAAGGAAAGTAAAAATTAAAGCTGTCCACCCTGCGACCTCACGCGAGGCGGCTCAGTGGGAGTCAGACAGTCGCCATGACGGCTCGCGTGCATGCCTTTCTAGTGTTAGTGGCATTCGCGACCACGCACGCTTTGGTTGACGAAGCAGTTGACGTAATAAAACTCGGAATCGAAATTGGTGAAGAAGTACTCAACTCTTGGGATGTTATTAGCAAACCGTTCAATGTGTCGGGTGGGGTTGAGTTACCGTTTATTAGGAGAAAAGAAAGGCAGATTTTGGCGCGACTCGACCAAATTACGCGTGCTATAAATCGTCTCGAACTGGATATAGAGAAAAATGGGGCTATTGCTAAGCTTCTAGCGAAACGTTCAGGATACAGCCCCCGGCTCGAGTTGAGGCTACATGAAATGGCTGATCTGCTAAACCGAGTTTCAATAGCTGACCGGCAAATGCGCGAGTACATGAGGATACAGCAAGACTTGGAGAGAAGTACATTGGAAGATTTTGCCGCGTGGTGTGTGTCGCACGACGCCGGAGCTTTGCCTAGCTTACTAGAACGAGTACACGCGTTGATTGTGCCCCCGCATAAAAACCTTCTCGGAACCAGTATTCTGCAGCTACTATTAGATGATTTGCAGGTGTGTTGAGAAATGGGATTACGTTTTGCTACAAATGATAAGTGACATGGTCCAGTAAATTTTATTCAAACTATTCATACAACTAATATTCACCGAGTAGGTACCCTTCCATTCGTTTTCTTAAAATAAATAGTATTAATAAAGCACCGTAACGTAACATGAAACAGATGGTAGGTACATATTTTTTACTTCATTGTTGCATAAAAACAAGACGTGCCTTTTGTTAGAAAAACTGACAATTCTTCAAGTGATATAAGTAATAAAAGTTTACATTCAACATTCTGTTTCATGCAACAAAGAAGCAAAAGACAATTGTCAGTTTACTCGGTTATCGATAACAAAAAGTAAAGGTTTACATTCGTCACATCGGTTCATAGCGTCTCGTCCCCGACTAGACAATATCGATTTTTCTTTATACTCTGATGGTTTGGAACACGCTGCTTTTGCACGCTTGTTTTCGTATAATAGTTAACAGAATTTAGTCGATAGATTAACAATTGAAAAATATAATGTTTGATAATGTAACTCGACAAACTATAATGGTTTTTAATACCATAGGATCAATATGATCGTTTGGAACCTTGAATACAAGTTTTGCTTGTGAACAAATCAGGTAAATCATTACTATTATACACTCACTCGACAACACACGAAATTCTACAACAATAGAAACCAGATATTTTTTCAATAGAAACACGTCATTTTAGATGTTCTACGTTATTTTTACAAGTGAAAAACTGAGTCAATATAAATAATACGCTAACATCCTATAAGAGACGACAAATAAAGAACGGTTACAATGAGTCATCGAGTTCATGACATATCGTGTCTCCGGTACGCTTGATATTCTTTTAGGAAGAGTATTGCCTCGTGAATTGATTACTTCCTATTTAAACACCAAGTTTTTATAGGGTACAGTTATATTGAAGTCAATTTCCATTAATTTAATACAAATTTTAAACGTGTAGAGAAATTTTAGGGTTCAAAGTAAATATTGAATCTAGAATAACGCTTAAACAGACATTTAGAAACTAACTATTACTGAATCACTACATATTAAATATAAAACAAGGTCCTCCGCCGCGTCTGTCTTTTCGCGATAAACTCAAAAATGACTGCACAGATTTTCATACTGTTTTCGCCAATGGATAGAGTGGTTCTCGAGGAAGGTTTTAGTATATAACTTGTTAAGTTTTTGTTTACATTGGCTAAAATATAACGATATTTGTTGGAAGTGTCCGAAAAAAATAAGCCGTCTGGGAGTTTTCAACGAAAACGATGCCTGGACCCTTTGAGATATAACAAAATAATGTATCGTGGAATTGTGTATCTTCTATAGGTCTACAGAGAAGTCCTCTTAAGGATAACATAATATACCCATTTAAATTTAAAACGTAGGTACCTATATGTATATAATATATGAAGCATTCGCTACACTC
Organism: Brenthis hecate; assembly: GCA_951806755.1. Lineage (NCBI taxonomy): Eukaryota > Metazoa > Arthropoda > Insecta > Lepidoptera > Nymphalidae > Brenthis > Brenthis hecate. The sequence continues at coordinate 24,587,160 of OX638252.1, read as the reverse complement.
ACGAAGGCGTAGTTATACGCAGAAAAGTGAAATAAGATAGTTTTACTAACGTACATTTGGCATACATTTTAATTTGAAGACGTGAAAAGAAAGCTTTACCTAATTTCTTTCGGCCAGTTCTCATTGGAGCAAAAATTCTTAATGGCGTCTAAAAATGCATATTAAATCACCAACTAACAAGTTATGTATGAAGTACATATCAATTCCTTTGTTACTTGTTGCCGTGTACTGTATAGCGTACTGGAATATCAATGAGCATCTGAGACTCAGTCAGCGGAAGGGTCAAGCAACTTTGTTCAACGATAACGTTTCGCTATCGAGCTTTGTTAGTTTGAAAAATACTTAATATCACATGTTTCACACTTCCGCCCTCTATTCTTTTTGACCTAACCCACATACCATGCGTCTTTCAATACGGTTGTCAGTTTTTATTAGCATGGTTTCAAATACAATTTTTTTTCCGCAGTTCCACTAGTGGTAGGTAGACACGAATTCCAAAAGGCACTCAAATTTGTAGAAGCGTTACATTGCAAAGTAATGACTATCATACACACATTCCCACGCACAAACGTTCATATTTAAAATTTGTAGAATAATCATATCCTACAGTTAGTTTATCTCATACAAAAATAGAAATTCACTACCTTCTTGGTAACAAATTAAGATATCGAATTTAGGTGCTTCCACGAAAAGAACAATTTATATTTAATACTTTTGACTAAACTAAAATACAACAATTATACAGACAATAAAGTTATTTTTTTTTAAATTAAGCCAAGCGTAAGGTACCATATGACTTGAGCATGACGTTCATTATTTGTCGCGACTCGTGGTGTTAGAAGTTTTCTTTCCTACGTTAGATAAGTCGTATAGCTGATTAGTTCCCACCATATGATTTGAAACAGAATAATTATATACAATAATTGATACTTAATTAAACGGATATGTAAGTATTTGATAGTCGTTAGAGCAAGGTTAATTTTAACGTCATCGGTCTCTAGTACGTACTATGATGAACATTGCAGATGCATTAATATAATCTATTCTATACATATAATAAAATCGTAACTAAGTCGAATCTGTACATTAAATATTTTTTGGAAAATCTTATTGAAATAGACATTATTATCGATACAGAGTCCGAATCTATAGTTTTTAGAATTTTTGTCTGTCTGTCTTTCTGCCTGCCTGTCTGTCTGTCTGTCTTTCTGTCTGTCTTTCTGTCTGTCTGTCTGTTACCGCATCACGAGAAAACCACTGGACAGATTTTGATGAAATTTGGTATGACGATAGCTGGTTATCCGGGTCAACATATAGGCTACTTTTTACCGCGGGAAAATATCTTATTTTCAACCGACTTCAAAAAGGAGGAGGTTCTCAATTCGACTGTATGTTTTTTTTTTTTTTTTTTATGTTTGTTACCTCAGAACTCCGTCATTTATTAACCGATTTGGACAATTTTTGTTTTGTTTGAAAGGGTATACCTCCAGATTGGTCCCATTTAAATTTCAAAAAAAAATACCACCCCTAAGGGTGGAAAAACAACTAATGATGAATTTAACCTACTTCTAATTGTCATATTGACTTGAAACTTTGCAAGTATTTCTATTAACGTTGATAGTACAGTGGTTCGGTATTGTTGACCTGATCTGATGGCAAGGCCAGAAGTTGGATGGGTGGAACTCTTCAACGGCTAATAGTAGATACTTTGAGTTTGGGCTTATTTTGTTTGATTTGACAAGCCTAACACGTTAGAATTCTTACTTTGCTACTACTGTCTACACTAAAAAGGGAAAAATAAAAACTTTTTAACAAAAAAATAAAAACCGACTTCAAACAAAAGCACTAAAAAGTGAAAAATAACTGATTGGTAGTTTTCATTTACTATACATACCTAATCAAATATTTTCGAAGTCGGTGTGCTTTGCTTTGTATGGGCTGGCACCGATTTCGAAAATATTTGATTAGGTATGTATTTAATAGGTAGGCTTTAATTACTTAGCCAAAGCACACCGACTTCGAAAATATTTGATTAGGTATGTATAGTAAATGAAAACTACCAATCAGTTATTTTTCACTTTTTAGTGCTTTTGTTTGAAGTCGGTTTTTATTTTTTTGTTAAAAAGTTTTTATTGAGAAAAAATACAAAAACACAAAAACTGCATTGTAAGAGTATACTAATATGTAAAACCTAAGAATTAGGTTTTTGGTTATCTGAATGCGGGCAATGCTAGTATGTACATATTGAAAGCGCATTATTAATTGCTATAATGAATTAATCAAAATAAAAATCACTACGTTTATACAATAAAGCAACTTTAAAAGAAAATGTTCTTAGCCAAATTTTTATAAGTGCGATTCTTCAAACCCACTTTTATTTAATACATCAATCTTGTGTTTGTACTGTAGCCATAATAGACATAACTTAAATGTTCAATAAATGTTAGGTTCTTATTCTACATTTAATAATATGCAATTTTAATTATATTTCGTTTTAATTCGTTTAATTAAATTTAATTTTAATTAGATTCTACTCCTTCTACGTTTTATAATAAATTTAATTTAGATAATTAAACTTCAAATAAATCTTTTTTAATTTAATTAAATGTAAAAAAATATCATGGTACATTCAATTTTACTTTAAAATTTCCTTTTACTTGTATTTAACTTTCGAAGTGTGTTTATTTCAAAGTACAAATAGAATTACCTACATCCGATTTAATAGTGCGCCGCATCTAGGCCAAGTTTGTTAAACCAACAGCACGGTATCAGCGAGATCGTAGGTCAAGAATCGTGCGCACAATCGGTCATACCATTGTCCATCAATAAATTTAACTAAAATTCTTAGAATATATTCGGTACCTATTGTAAAATTTTATAATATAATTAGAATTTTTAATTAATAACTAGCGTCTGCCCTCGGCTCCACCTGTCATTTTATAAGTATTTTTATGTAAAATTCCCCCGTTTTTATGGGTCGTAACTAATATTATATAAGCATAATTTTATATACATAAGTTGTCTCATTAAATTCAAACAGAATATTTCAAATAAGACTAGCATTTGATAAGATTTGCGCGTTCAAACAATCTCTTCAGCTGTAAATATTAGTATACAATATACATACATTACTGTAATGACCGAAATTAAAAATATAATTTTATTTATGAGGTCAAATGACCTACAATATATACCTATACATATAGTTTTTGATAAATATCTGTCTGTAGCAATAAAAAAATAAATGAAAGAAAAGAAAGTTACAAAGGTAGCAGTTGTATGGTCTCAATTTAAATTATTATTTCTCTAATACTATGTTATTTGACTGATTATATAACTGAGTATAAAAATATATAGGCAAATGACCAAAATAAATCCCTACACATATGAAAGGAACTCTCCGAGCAGCGTATACGTACTCATGCATACATACTATTGTGTGAGTGCATAACTCGAAAACTAAACTTACTGAACGAATTTGGATGCGGTTTTCATTTTGATTATGCATATTTGTATTAAAAACACATATTTTTTACGAAATGCTCATTAAAATAGTATAAAAAAGATAAATTGTGACGTGAGAAAAGGAAACTGTCTTTTAAATCAATAAGTGAACCGTAATACCTGGATTTGTTTATATGTAAGTAGCGAAATACGGATTCGGACAGTAATCATAATATTTACAGTATTAATTTATCATTCTTGGCGATTTCATTGTATCGATGAGGTCCCACGTAACAAATATTTTTTTGTCATACGCTTGGTTGAAAAAATATACATAACCTGTATTGATAACATTCAACATTTTATTTACTATACTTTGAACTTATATAAAAACTTTATATATATGGTGTAATTTATATATGTATTGGAGTATTTTTGAAAAAAAAAAGACCAATCTATTTCTTTTGGAATAACTTAATATATGCTTAATTGTAAAACTTTAATAACCTCTTTCCGAAAGCAATAATTAAAGATAAAAATAACATTTACAACGAAAATGTTCTATAAAAGTGTTCTGAGAATTGAACAATTATAGCGGCTAGGCTTATCTGTGTTGTTGAGCTTAATATGTATTAATTAAGCTGATGACACTAAATTATATAAGCTTTACATAGGGCGTTTTAAAAAAAATAAAAATATATTATTTTTTAGAAAATTGTTAATTATCGTGAGTTCAAATCGTTACAAAAGATTGCATTAAGTTATTTAAAAATTATACAATTTACTCACAAAGTTAATAACAATAGAAAGTTTTATATTTCTACGAGAAAATATACAAAAGTGCGTAACAATTCTAGAAATCATCCATTCAGCGAGCGCAAAGCAATCGTCGATAAGTGCATTATCTCGAGAGCACTATTTAGTCACCCTCTACATACAATATAAAAATACTAAAGCCGTATTACTCGGTAGGTGACGGTGTCAGCTGACATGCAAGCGAGCAAATAATAATACCAAATCTCTTCCGAGAATCCGTTCGTAACAAAATCGCTCTTATCCCCGTGTCGTAAACATAACGGTGCCAGCAAATAGAGATTGTGCTTAGTTAACATTATTAACGTGCGGGTCGATGGTGATGTCCAGTCGAAATAGCGCTCGATATCGATAAAATTAAGCATATATACATATGATTAAGAAAATAATAACATTTCAGCATTCAAAGTCTTCGGATACAAATATTATTATCGTCAAATTATTTTAATTTCATTAAACTAACTTAGCCTCGCGCATAATTCAAAGTGAAAGTCGCCCAGTAAACCAAGGTGAACAGCATCATTAAAACTATAGTCTCATTGGTATTACGAGATACGATGTGCAATGACGTTTGCAGTGTTTATATCGATAAATTTGTCATCACTAGAGGGGCTGTCGACGGACCGGTCCCCTCCGTTCGTCAGTGCGCTTCGGGCCGCGACGTGAACCGTTTCACTTTTACAATATGAGGTACGCGGCGCTTTTTGCGCTGCTGACGATCGTTAGCGCAAGCGACCCCACCGCGGTGGACAATGTACGCAATAAGTTTTACGCGGTAGAAAAGGAACTATGGTTGAATGTAACAAATCCCGAGTGGAGTTTAGCGGGGCTCGGCGGAGACGTGGAGGTAACAAAGGCCTTTGTGGCTTTTGATGAGCAAATACAAACGGTGCCGACACCTCCGCGTATTCCGCTCGAGACGTGGTTGTGGGCAAAGACGATGGAAAAATTGCGAATAATCGAGGGTTACTACAAGAATTTCATAACATTCGCAAAGCGTCAGGCGCAGCCCGGGGCTGTGCCCGCGCCTGTCCGAGAGTGGCTCGACTTAGCTCAGGAGATGACGGATCACAAGTCGCCCCTCATCCAGGCGGAGAAAAAAATCAACGATTTACTGGAATACGGTGATATATTCCGTGGTTATTTACAGGTATTATAAATTGTTTTTGCAATGAGAGTGTCTAAACACCGTTTAATATTCTGAAAGGATAATCAGAAAGTAACGAAAACAAAGGCGACGGAACGCAGTCGTTCCGAGTGGCCCTGTTTGGATGGAGTCAGTGACCCAATATTTATGTTGTTCACAACGCATTGAGCAAGAGTGATTAATAAAAAAATATAGTTAGCTAGAAGTCCGAATTAAATAAATGTCGCGTTATATTTAAAATGTCATATTCAAAATACGTAACCTTAATTCTAAACGCCCTACTTGTACACTTCCGTTTTATAATTTATTTGTTATTGCTGTATCTTACGTAATAAACTAATTATAATTAAATAAGCACAATTGATAATTAATTATTCAAATCGGCAAAATGTCACATCAACACCGATATCGTAAGTCTAAACATTGGTAAGCAAATATAAACAAAGTTACGTGCACGAGTTGATTATAAAAACAGTGAATGCGACGAATATCCATTTATGTGAGAAATCTTGTTACATATCCGTGGATTCCTTGAACATTACGAAGCCAAATATGTGTTTTGCTGAGTCAATGCACATATATAAATAATAATTAACTTGTTTTTCAGTATGTTTCGCTTGAACAATTGGACCCAGTTATGCAAAAAACAGCCATGTGCGTAAAAGTACCAACAGAGTTATAAGCATTTTTCTGTCGATAGTTGCACTTGGGTTATGTTTTGTTTTTCTGGTTATTTTAAAATTGAACAATATTTATATAAGTATTGTTTATTTTTTATAATTATTTTATTTTTATAATAAAATGCTTATAACTCTGTTGGTACTTTTACGCACATGGCTGTTTTTTGCACAACTGGGTCCATTATTAAAATAACTTTTACTCTGAATGCAATTTATCCTTCTGCAAACAATACTACAGAGTAAAATAGTATAATTTTGAACACATCTTCCAGGAACAAAACACGGATCTTTGTGAGCTACAGCTGTCGCAGCATCAGCTGATATACGACATGTACAACACTATATCTCTGACAGAGATCAAGGGCTACGCTATGATGCAGTTTTCTTGGATGTTACTCAGGATTTACGGCAAAGGTATAGTTTTGTTAAATTGTAGCAAAAGAAGAAAATAAAAATTTTAATTAATATAATTTACTAGATATAATGAGGCATTTACCAAGTAATTACGTCAGTGGGTATAATTACTACACAATTTCCGCAACTGTATTTTTGAAAGCTAAGACAGCATTGCACGGCGGACTGAATTACTAATGTAAAGAAAGATACCAACAAATATTAGTGAAGTGTGGCTATTATTACTTTGCATTAAACACAGTATGTCATAGTTAAAATGGGACAAGAATCAAACCCGTGATCCCTGTTGAATAGATAATTTATCCCTGACAGTATTAAAATTCTGTTAAATTTATAGGTATAAAGTGTATACAGATAAATATAAAAGTGTCTGTTTGGACATCAAAATATCAAGCATTTTACTAAATACATATGGGATTATATACGATACTTATACAAAAAAAAAATTACATTTTTGTCTGCTTTTTCCGGCTAATCTCCGAAACGGCTGGACAGATTTAGACGGGACTTTCACTGGCAGATAGCTGATGTCAGGCGTTAGAAATAACTTGGGCTACTTTTATTTTAGAAAAAGAATTAGGGTTCCGCAAAAAAATTTTAAAACGTACCTAAAGACGCACCCGAACAAAGCAAGAGTAAGTCGCTAGTTATAAGTATAAAGATAAATTATACTATAATAATATAATGGCACAATAATAATGACAACAAAGCGCGCTCACGTTTCTGTTTTAAAAATCACGATAGATATAATTTGTACGTTACATAAATAACCTCTAAGGCTACCATGTTTCTACTATTAACCGAGCAATACATTTATCCCTAACAAAGTTTCCATTCTTACAGTGACCACATTTGCGGAAGAATTGTCCTAATACGCCAATGGAAACTTTATAAGGCTATCACCCTCGCCATATTTAAATAGCGCGATATGCTTATAAATATCCTTCCAAGTGGAAAACATTATTGTATTATTATAATATAATATTTTATTTGCAGGGAATTACACGCAAGAAGCGAGTTTGACGCGCCGAAGGTATGGAGAGAGAACTACTAAAACCGCAGCCGCTGCTCGATCTGCACTAGCTATGGCCAGGCGGGACATGTACCGGTGTGACCCACCTGAACATAAGCGAGGTAACCAGACCTACATCTATACATATAATAAAATTGTTACTAAGCCAAATATGTACATTAAATATTTTTTGGAAAATCTTATTGAAATAGACATTATTATCAATACAGAGGCCGAATCTATAGTTTTTAGAATTTTTGTCTTGTCTGTCTGTCTGTCTACTTTTTACCGCGGGAAAATATCTCATCTCTGAAAAAAAAATACAAAAACTGCAATGTAGTAAAGTAAAGAGTATACTAATATGTAAAACTTAACAATTTGGTATTTAGTAATCTAAACGCGGGCGGAGCTGCGGGCAATGCTAGTATATATAAATATCTAAAACCTGAATATAAAATACTGTAAAATAATTACGTGTCGGAATCGTCCTATTAGACTGTTAAAAAATACTTTGCCATACTTAGGATTCGGTCAAAAGATATTATTACTTGTTAATTTACGCTTTTAAAAATGTTATTAATATATTCCAGGAGAAACATACGAAGAAGTAACAAGACTGCTCCAAGGTTACATTGAGAATGAAGTGGACATGAACCCGGATAATACCTGCAAGGAGAATTGTGCCTATTACACGGTCGCTGAGAATCACGGTTGTTTCAAAGATCAGTTCTGTGCCAAACAAACTAAATGTAAAGGAAGAATTATCGACTGTAGCTATATTGATTCGGACATGTGGATATGCCAAGCGGTTAGTATATTACACTTGATAAGCCGCTAATTAAGTCGAATAATTGTGTATTTTCAATAAGTTTTTGTGTAAGTACATCTATGAAATACTTGCATTTGCCCTCGTATTGGTAAGAGAAAATTTCTGGTAGAAGAAAAAACAAATATTCTATCATTATTATAGTTTTCGTAAGAATGAAATAACGTATTCAAATTTTAATATATCAATTTCAGGGAAGAGACAGTCCTCGCCGGTACGAGTGGATAGAGTATGAAAATGGCAGGACAATGGGTCAGCCAGGGACTTGCACGCGTGGAACGACTAAGGTAGCACAAAAGACTTTTTTAAAATATAGCTTTGAACAGGAGCAAAATTACGAAAAGTACATAATGTTTATTAATCGAATATTTAATATAAAGATGGTATCAACATGTGTCAATATTATCATGAAAGCTCTGTTCAGGTTGACTCTTGGTGGCGTTGGCTATTCTGGCACTGCTCCTACTGCATGTGTCTATGCGACGAGGCGGGCCCAGACTCTCATCGATATTTTAGCTTATGGGAAACTACATCAGATGTCAAAAATAACAAGTTAGTGTCCAATACTTTGGGACACCCGCACACTTAGGAGCCTTTAGGAAGAATTACATTAATTATGTTAGTTTTCACAGGAATTATAAATTTAATATTGATAGATATGACTAATAATAATTTTTCGTCTAAAGGTGGACTCTTGGTGGAAATGGAATCTCCTCCATTGCTCGTACTGCTTTTGTCTTTGCGAGGACGATATCGACTCGTCCGAACGCTCCTTCAGCTTGCGAGAGGCATCGGCTGAGATTGAGAAAAACAAGTCAGTAATATATCTGACTGGAGATCACGTCACTTTTCGCGACCATATAATATAACTCTATCATATCGTAGATTAATACTAACTTTAGGCAAATTTCAGTCTTCATCTTTTGGGTTCTTTTATAAAGCTTTTCTATCGCGGGCTATATAGCTTATTGTGCTAATGGCATGGGTGTGCGGGTGTCCAACTATGGATACATCGAAGCTTCTATTACTGTTGCATTTAACATATAATGTAAAATTTTAAATTTCAAGGGTGGTCACCGGATTGCGTCTCGTCAAGTATGGAAGAGTTTTTCACCTGCAGATAAGCGAAGGAGTGTTAGGAGAGAGGGGGTCGATCACTCCAGGTAGTTGGGTGCCGATACAGAAATTCGATATATCTGATCATGGTATTCGGGATGGAATTGACTATCACACATTGACCTACGAGAGGAGAGCAATTGACTTGGACGAACTAGATTCGCCATTGGGACACATTTTGACAGGCGTCAGGTAAATAATTGATACAATTTCTTCATGATTATTTTATTATTATTATTATTTGTGTTTCTTTGGATTTCACGGGCTCGAAGGGACCCGGTCCATTAGACGACTTGCGTGGAGAAATTATTATTATTATAGACATACATATAACATTTTATTAAAATATTTCAAGGTTCCGCATGATCGGCGCGCATTTACATTTTGAGATACGTTCAACACCCTTCAACTACACAACTGGACGTCTTGCTCCAGAGAGAAGCCAGTGGATAAGTAACGATAATACCGAAGGCGCTGAAACACCTAGGTGAGGTTTTAGGATGAAATATTAAAAACTACATAATATATGTCAATTATATTTCAATAAACGTAATTCAATAAATATAATTTCAGATCCCGTTTGAGCCTCCATAAGCCGGACATCCCGACGCGCAGCAAAACGCCCTTACGAGTGGACTCAAAACACGATCAGTACTTGGAGTTCACACACAGTGATTTCGAAGCGGACGCGGCACAGAGCACCGTACCATTTATCGATATTCAGCCTCTTGAGCCGATGAAAGGTTCGTTTTCATAACTTTAATTGTTGAAAATTACGTACAAAAATAGACATTTAGATATCTAAAATTTTAACAAAACTTCAAAGTAAACTTTATTCACCGTCAATTTTATAACAAAAACCAGTTATAAAAGGAGATAAAGCCATAAAACATTGGCACTATTCCGCCATTTATATTCTCTTTTCGAAATTTCAAATAGAATACAAAAAGTTTCTGACAGATTTGAAGATTTTTATCAATCATACCAATATCATCATTCACCGTTAATTTGAAAAAAAAATGGCAGCGAGCTGCTAATGTGAGCCTTTACAATAAAACGTTTTAATTAAAAAAATGACAGGTGCGGCGTTACTGAGCGGGGCCGGCATAATCCACCGCGGCGCGCGCGACTCGGGCGGCTTCGTCGCCGCCAAGCTGTTCACGTACGACTACTCCCGCCACGTGAGGGCGGAGCAGCCGCCCAACTACGCGTTGGGCGAGACGGAGAACATCGTATTACCAACTAACAATTTCTAGTTCGTAGTTTAACTTGCATACTCATTGTGTAGTAAATAATGGCTAATTAATAAATTTATTTAAGGGTAATTCGTTTATTATTTATAATCTAAACGTTCAGTTAATCGTTCTAAGCGAAAATTTAATAATGAAATATTAATTTTTTAAGTACTTATACAAACACATATGAAACGTCAATTTAATTTAAATAACATTTTTATTTATTTACTAGCGATTCACTCACGCTCTGCGCGGGTTCGTCCCTAGACCCGAGATACGTTTTAACGGTTAGTATATAGATATCGCAAAGATGAGATGTTTTCCCGCAGTAAAAAGTATCCTATATATCAACCCGGATAACCACCTATTATGAAACCATCTAAATTACATCCAATTCCGTCCAGTGGTTTTCTCGTGATGCGTTCCCAGAGAGACAGACAGACAGACAGACAAAAAGTCCAACACCTATAGATTCGACCTCTGCATCGATAATACTGACTATTTCAACAAGATTTTCCAAAAAATATTTAATGAACCGATTCGACTCAGTTAGAACTTCATTATATGTAAAGATATAGATATATTTTATTATCATAACATTATAGATAGCCCGCATGAGTCAATATAGTAGATTAATTCTAGACATTTTCATCAACGAGAAATTCTTGAACAGATTAATATGTTTTAATCGTTAAAATATTTTTAATTTTATCTATAAATTGTTGAAAAGATGAACCTAAGACAGTCTTTGGAATCTTATTATTTATGCATGTACTCAGGCCCATGAAGGATTTATTGACCTCTTTGAGAGTCGAAATTTCGGCGTAACAAGCTCATTTATATTCCTAGTTTTAACAAACATCACAATGAAAACTGACTGTTACCAATAAAAAATATAATATATAATACTTGCCAAATGATTATTATAAATACCATTTTAATTAATCCATATCCATACTAACACTATAAATCTGAAAGTGTGTTTGTTTGTCCTTCTTTCACGTCGAAACAGAGTGACAGATTGACGTGATTTATTGTGTATTACATTCTTTAAACCTGATATAATAATATTCAATATCTACTTGCTTACATGTTATGACTTTCTCCCATTTTGATGATAAATAGCAACACTTATCGTATGTTAAATTTATAAATAAAATGTAAAATAAATACGGATCAACACGAAGAACCGGAGTACAAATATATATCCGAAGATTTGTAAGTATGTATGTTCGTTACTCCATTACGCCGAAACGGCTGGACAGATTTATATAGAATTTAGTGCATAAATAGATAATGACGTGCAAGTAACACATAGGGTACTACCAGGCGTCTAGAGAACTCTAACAAAGCGTAGGTAAGCAACATACATTCCTTAACACCTATGATCGCCTGGTACTTTTGTCACGAGTACCACGAACCTCGAGGAGTGCTCATTATATTTGTAGAATCCTGTCATAAAAGTTTATAGTGTATACGAACTCCTTAATACTTATGCTCATCTGGTACTTGTAATGACGTCACACTATGTGCTCTAAGTAAACGATAAAAATCGGTCAAGTGCGAGTTGGATTCGCACACAAAGGGTTCCGTACTATAATCGATTTTATATTTTATTTTGTACGGCGGCCATTTTGAAATTCGCTATTTTAATTTATTATTATTACTATTTATTGTTATAGAGGTAATGAAATATACACTCTGTGAAAATTTCAACTCACAACTTATTACGGTTCATAAGATACACATTACTGACAACGGGGTCCCGTCGGCACCCTTCGGGTACGAAACCATAAAAAGTATCGTGACGGTCGCGATATTCCACTCGTTTCGAGTAAGAGTGCCATAAAGAAGTTCGTTCCAAAAATATAATACAACAGAAGAGATGACAAGAAACGGGCAGTGACCGACCTGCACGCGCAGCGGGTGCGCCGCCAGCAGCGCCAGCAGCGGCGGCGGCGGCAGCACGTCGGCGGCGCGCAGGCGCAGCGCGCGCACGCCGCAGCACAGGAAGGCGGCCAGGTAGCGGTGCAGCGGGAAGTGGAAGGACGCGTGCGCCTGCCGCCCCGCCACCGCGCCCGCCACGCTGCGCCCGCACGGAACACACGGCATACGTTTTATTTATGTCGCGTTCTATTTACATATACGTACAATCTTCGACCAATAACAAACATTAAACAAAACCGATAAATCTATAATTTTCACTGCTTTATCTTCCTAAGAGATGACGTAAGTTAGAGAGAGACGTAATAATAAAAAAATTTAAAAAGTTCGTGTATGAATGTGTACACCGGCAAGAAGTAAAACTTCTGTAGGTTTCCGGAACTCTTATAAAATACAGTTCATGTTTTAAATAATTAAGATAGAGGAAACATTTAAAAATAACGCATATTAGGAATATTACAATCATATATTTATAGAATATCATTTAAGGAAAGAATATAATATTAGGTATGTATCTTTTATAATATTATTTATCAGACAATAACAACGGTTACCATGGCAATAAACGTACGTACATTTTTTCGTAACGCATTCACCAGCTTACCCCCCTAGTCAAGCGTGTGTAAAGAAGTTTTACTTCAAAAACTATGGTCTTCAACGATATGTAGCCACTTTTCACTTGCTTAAGTGATCAACTGGTGACTCGCGGTGTTTTCGATATTTGTGGTTATTTTAATGACAAAAAAGCAATTAGATGTAACAGACTTTGCTTTAAGAAAATTTAAAAAACATTTTGTATCGATGACTTGTGTGGCTTATGGCTGTAATAACCACAGTTCAAATAAAAATTGAAGGTCATCACTATAGTAATGAATATAATATAAATATAGTAATTCTATAGAATAACTCTGAACGACGACCGAAGTCGAGCACGCCATAGCATTCTCGAGTTAAGGGCGAACCGTGTACCTGCCGGCGGGGCGCGCGGGGCGCGCGCAGCCCACGGCGTGCAGCCAGTCCTGCAGGTAGGACAGCGCGGCGGCCACCATGCGGCGCGCGGGCGCGGCGTGCGCCGGCTCCGTGAGGTGCGCCAGCACGCTCCACATGGGGTACGCCGCCGCCTCCAGCTCGCACGAGAACGCCGCGTAGTACGACGACGGCTCGAACTCGATGTGCCCGCCCGTCTCGCGCACGTTCACGTTCATGCCTGTCGTGTAGTGCAGCGCGTGTGAGACAGCGCGAGCACAACGTGCACCCTCTGTTCCTGTCTCTCTCACACTCTGGTGGGGCGACTAGCGACTCACCCCCGCTTCGCTCGGGTACGAACCCGAGCTTGTATGGGGAGCGAGTTTGTATGGGAAATCAACCTAGGGACGACCCTAGGTTGATTTCCCATACAAACTTTCGTCCCCATTTTCACCATCTTAAAGGATGATTTCCGGAATAAAAACTATTCTATGTCCATCCCAAGATCTCAAACTATCTTCTTAACAAATTTTATACAAATCGGTCTAGTAGTTTTTGAGTTTATTCGTTACAAACATATAAAAATACTAATCTTTCCTCTTTATAATAGTAGTATGAATTATAGACCTAGTCGCTTTGGAAATATGGCAAGGACATTTAGCACCCTAAAATCCATCCACGTGTTTAAAAAATATGTATCAAGACTATCAACTTAAGCCGTCTATAGATTTCAAAAAATTGGGTATGAATTGCGCAGATAAAAATTAGTGTTCTCATAAGTGTTCAGTATTATCCTTTTGAAATATTAAACCTTAAAAACTACTTTTACATCACAGATAATAGATATTCCTAATACAGTCGTACGTATTGTATTTTTGACTAAATATAAACAATTAAAAACCCACGAAACTATCACAAAACAATCAAAACAAGCACTAACCTTGCAACATCGAGAGGAACTGAAACCACATATCCACCAACGCGTCATCTTGCAAAAACAAAAGCGCCACACTTTTATGTGAGAGCACATTGTTAAAATCTGAGACTAGTGGCCAGTAGCAGTGCTCCTTCATGACCCTCTTGGTGCAGTCGATGACGTAGTGGAAGTTGGTGTCGGGGTCGTGCAGCGTGTTCTGCACGAGGATCTTGCCCATCATGAGGCGCAGCGAGAGCACCATGACGTGCAGCAGGTGCAGCTGCTGCACGCAGCGCAGCGCCAGCGCCTCGTTGGAGAACAGCTGCACGGACATGTGCACCACGCGGTTGGACAGCGTGTCGGGGTCGGCCGAGTTCTCCAGCACCAGCGGGATGCGCGCGTAGTGCATCACGAACGTGCGCGTCAGGTGCTCCTGGGGACATTAACACGCTGCACCATCGAGTTCCTGACAACTGTGTTATGGATACCGGATAGTTGATACGCTACACATATATAACTTGAAATACATATATATTATAAATATAGATAACCATGACTGGAGTACAAACATTCGTGCTCTTCATACAAATAAATACCCCCAGCGGGACTCGAAGCCGCCACCAGCACGACCACGGCAAGTAGGGTCACTACAAATTGAGCCAAACGTGTCGTCAAACTAATCAAGATATATTGATAAATTATATATATTTTCTCTAAATTACTAGATACTGATTAATACCATAATTTTCAGCCCTTTTCAAGGTCTGACTGCTGGACACGGGCTTCCCTTCTATATAAGGCGGATCAGGCTATAAGTCAACTACGCTGCCCAAATACGGGTCTTGGACGGACTGAGCATGTCTTGCGAAAACATCCTAAGCTTTCATATGCGTTTATATAACTTTGTATTGGCGCAGTATACACGTCTTGACGACACAACTATGACATTTTACGTTTTAACTGAACTTCTTTCGGGTAAAGTAAAAAAAAGCTATAAACAAGATTATTTCACAAATTTCTTTAAGATAATTTTTTTTTTAAATAAAATAGAATGTTTTAGTTATTTTAATGTTTATACCTGTTCAGTATTAAGAATACTTACTTTATAATCCTGATCTGGCAACATGTTGAGTAAGAAGCAAACCACATTCTGTGGAAACTCATATTTGAATGTCCAGAAGATGAATTCATCTAATAATGTGTTGTGTTGGAGTCTTGGGGCTAGTGCTGGTAAATGGCGATATCTGTAAAAAAAATATTATTATAACAAATGTAAACGCACAACTCATTTTAAGACGTTAATTTTGAATTTCGATCATACAACCAAATTCGTCAAAAACTATTTTCCAGATTTTAACCGGAAAGAACATAACCGAAACTTTAAACCGAAAAGCCTTTCGGTTTAGACCTTGGGGTCAATGACCAAATACCGGTTTAAGAATTGACGGACGAAGGAGAAAAATTCGACACTCGCAATAAAAATGGCAAAAACACCCGGGACTCGACCCCACGACCTACATATGCTAGCCACTATAGTCTAGGATCTTTAGATAAAGGAGACGGGTGAGTGTGTCCACCTATATAATATAAAAATCAATGTGTGTAATTGTGTATGTATGTTCCCTGTGGACTCCAAAACGGCTTGAGCGATTTTGATGAAATTTTCAAGCAATCTTCAGATTAGCCCAGCGGTTGATCCTGTGCAATTTAGTAACAATAGGTTTGAACGCGGGCGAAGCCGCAGGTACTGCTAGTATTGAATATGAGCCAATACTAACTCGTCGGGCGGGTCGGGCGCGGGGAAGGAGTCGATGGCGCGCTCGTACATGTTGTTGGACTCCGCCATGTAGATGCCGTACTCCGTGTCGGGATGCGGCGGCGACACCAGGTTGCGGTACATCTGAAATATATACAATATCCTATATATTATAACTTATAATTTAACAATTTACATTTTCATAAGCAATGTTTGAATAGTTGTCATTAGATCAAATACGATTCTTCATATAATATAATTTATAATTTAATATGAAATGAAACCAGCAATAGTACAGAGGCGGTGTCAGTTGTGAACATACTATCTATGTACCTAATAAGTAGCTTTAGTGCAATATGACAATACCAGTCTCTCCCGTGACCATGATTGCTGTAAAGCATTCGAAACGTCGGGAACTAAAAATCTAAATAAATTCGCAAAGATATCCGAAAAGATAGTTTTATTTAAAGTACCTGTGGATTTATAAGCGCTTTGGTCATCGCAGACCGCATGAGGTCGCCCATGTTGTTGAACTCCATCAACATCTGCACGTAGCCCTCGCACTCCTGCACCGCCACGCGGTAGTTGTCTGAATTTGCTGCCGTGCTGTTAAGCAAAAATATTTTAAATATACTAACAATAATTCTAACCGATTTTGCAGTAGTAGCCCAGTGAGTTCGCACTCGCTTAGAAAACCAAGTGAAGCGGGTTCCTGGCCGCACACCTCTGACACATTATGGTAAATGGAAACATCGTAAGGAAACCCGCGTGTCTAAGACAACCTGGCTAGTTTTCGAAAGACACGTATAGCCTGTCAATCCCCTCTTGGGAAGTCGAATTTTTCAATATCAGAGAGAATAAGAACTGGTTTTGGTCGAGGCGGTTGATATCACTAAGAGACATTAAAGTCTACGCGGAAATATTATTATGCCAGTTTATAAACGGACAAAAGTGCACTCTCTATTCCTTTCAATCTCGTTTTCCTATAAAAAAAATAATTCGATTCGACTCTTGAGAGATGCGGCGTAGGATCGACAACGTGTTCTCCGAGGCACGGAGGTGTACACATCGCAGTCTTCTTAATCCGGGGCTACCAACTACTGAGCATTTCATGACAGAAAAACCTAAGACCTCTTTTGCCCAGACCCAGGATTCGAACCCAAAACCAATCTGCAGCCATAAATTATTATTATTAGCCCAACGAGGCAGTAAACAAATTAAATAACAATAAGATACTTACCTATTTTCTCTAAAATGTTGCAATAGCCTTAGTATGAGACGCGGCATCATCGCCTCCGCGACGCACATGAGCTCCGCAGGCGCCGTGCCCGGCCGCGGACATTTGTTGCCGTGATTACTGCAGAATCTGGAAATGATATAAATATTTTGTTTAATATATTTTACTTGGAATGTTGTAACTTAAATATATTTTTACCGATTTAGAAAACGAAGGAAAAATTTTTTTCTATTTTTTGTCGTGGCAAATATTTTCGACGATTGTGAAATGATGTAAATTATCTCATTTCTTAAACTTATCAGCAAAATGTAACAAACTATAGTATTATCACTCCATATTTAGATTGCTCATCGCGTCCCTTTCAAGTCTCGTTTTGTCGATAAAAAAATAAACCTTAAGTTATTCTTTTAGTTTAGTGCACCTTAGCGACCGCACCTTAGCGCAAAATGACCGCGCTTGGCACCGACTCGATATTGATTAAGTTCATTAGAGATATCTAAAAGCTAATATATAAAGGAATTTTTATGGTAATTTTTTTTAGTACTTGATTGATATGAAACATCCAGTGGTCACTTACAATTGCAGAAATCTACAATAATAAACAAAAAGATGCGGAGAAAATGTTCACATTCTAACAGAGACTATACATATGGGTATGAGCATTTCGATACCATTCATTAGACTAAGAAGAAACATCGGCGAGACGAGCGATGTGCACGAAGTTTTCTGACATAACATCAACGTACGATATTTGGCTCTTGAATCGTATCGGGTGATTTGGATCAATTCAAATCATTATATATCCATTTATTTTTCAATAGAGTTTGTCAATTGCTTTTGAATCACCAAAGTTTAGTTTTGTATATATTTACTTTTATATATGAAACATGCTGTCACTGTGTACCTGGATGAAGTTTAGCTAGAGATGTAAATGTATACATAACGTAAATTTATTTAATAGTACTTTTGGGAATTATAAGCGATATGACCTTAACGAGTTCGCCCGTCATGGTTATAATCATAAACCAGAGATGCTAGCCGATCGTTTGTCATTCGAATGCACTTAAATTTCGATGTCTAAGCACAAAATATTGGGATCCTAACTAAACCAACGCTTGATCTGTAATAGAATTTGTTTAATTCATTACTAGTAACATATTGTTGTTTCGCTCAAGTGAATCCTAAAGTACCTATATTACTCCAGGTCATAGACTATCTGCGTACTAAATTTCGCCTAAATCCTACCAGCCGTTTTGAAGTAAAGGAGTTACACACACATACATATACGAACTTCCGCATTTATAAGAGGAGTCCAATTATAAAGAAAAAGGGGAAGACAGTAAGATTTTAATTATAACCATCAAAAATCCGAAAAGATAGTTTTATTTAAAATGTCAAGTATTCGCGTAAATCTAAGAAAGTATCATAATCATTAAGTAAAAAAAAATACGTTATATGTTAGCCGTGAGTATCATAAATTAACAAAACTTTAGCGTACAGTAAACTTTGATCGCAATTCTTGATCTCTTGTCATAGGTCATACCGTAAATTAAAACCTACATATTTTGGACCTAGATCATTTTCATATTTCATTAATTATTCTGAGCAAAATTTTCTGGTTCAATTAACCAAATAGCTTTACTTACGCTAGCTAGTATAATAAATTAACAAAACTGTCCCGTACAGTAACTATGATTGCAATCCTTGATCTCTTCAAGACATATTCATTAGGCAAGGTCAGCGAGCCGAGGAAGGTCAAGGCGAAGGCGAACTGCTGAATTATAACTGAACACATTGTTTTGGTTCACACTGAATACACCGACGACGGCACACAATGATCGTTGCGGTGTGACAATCACGAGTTATCTTTGATTGATAGCTGCCCGAGTCGCTTAATGTGCGCGCCTTACATGACGTACAGTATAAATGTATATCTACATATATAATTAACTAAGTCGAATCTGTACATTAAATATTTTTTGGAAAATATAATTGGAATAGACATTATTATCGATACAGAGTCCGATTCTATAGTTTTTAAAAAAATTGTCTGTCTGTCTGTCTGTCTGTTACCGCATCACGAGAAAACTACTGGACAGATTTTGATGAAATTTGGTATGATGATAGCTGGTTATCCGGGTCAACATATAGGATACTTTTTACCGCAGGAAAAGATCTCATTTCTGAGAAAAAATACAAAAACTGCAATGTAAGAGTATACTAATATATAAAGCCTAAGAATTTGGTTTTTGGTCATCTGAACGCGGGCGGAGCCACAGGCAATGCTAGTGTATAGTAAAATTGTAACTGATCGCTGTCTGTACATAGAAGATATTTGAGAAAAACTATTATTTGAAGGTCTTTATTAACGCAATAGAACGCAAAACAATGATTTTTAGGATTTTTGTCTGTTTATCTACCCGTTTGTGCGCGCTAATCTCAGAAACGACTTAACCAATTTGGGTGCGGGTTTCACTAATGTTTCGTGGTAAGCTTCACTTAACATTTAGTATTTGTTTTATATCAATCGGTTCATAAATAAAAAAATATGTCAATTTAAAGAATCGCTAGTGTGTAAATCAAATATATTATCTGTTTTGCATATTAATATAATATTACGGGGTGTAAATTAAGAGACCAGTGTAAAAAAATAAATATTTGGCAAATGCGATAGTGCAATATAGCTAAAGTTAGGTAGGGACATAAGCTTAGTCTCAGACTAAGTCTAACTTTTTATTCCACTGTTACGTTTTAATATAATGTCATAAAATAAGAGGCCTGTATAATAATTGCTTAAACTGTATCTGTAATAACATATCAATTATTATTAACTGATATTTAATTTGTGACATTTAAAGTGTTTATTTTTTCTGGCGCCAGACCAAAATTAGTTTTACAGATTTCTTTTTGTGGACGACACTATAAGCTGACCAGCATAAGACTGTAATGATAGAGTGTACATAATTATGACAAAGTAAACTTGTCATACAAGATGTATAAATGGCATAAAAATGGTTTTAAACGTAAAACCCCCTGTCCACTTCAAACTCCTTACAAATATTTTAAACGAGCAAGTATGTTAGTTTGTTGGTAGTTTCATAACTTTTCGTGCAGCATCGGAACACAAAGTGGATATTATTAGTTTTTGATGTCTGTGAAATTGTGCCTATGTCACTATCCGGCCTATATTTTTTTACAAATGATACCTCAAATTGAAAATTTAATTTGATAGGGGCGTCAATAGCATAAATCAAAAAAAAAACTTATATACAGACAAACATAGAAACTCCTCCTTTTGAAAGTAGGTTAAAAATATTGTTGACAATTGAATCGATTAAAGTAAAAGTTAACGAATATTGTCAAGTACATTAAGAAAGTTCTCAAAGCCCATATAATAAAAGATCTATATTTAGTTACGCGTAGGCAGCCTTCGTGGCTCGGTTATGTCATACGTGACGTCACGCGCGCCCCCGATCCTGTGAGCCAGCATAGTAAACAGCCCATTCGCCTATTGGTATGCTACATGACGAAGATTTAGAAAATATCTCTTGGCATAGGTCACATCTATACTAATATTATAAAGAGGCAGAGTTTGTTTGTTTGAACGTGCTAATCTCAGGAACTACTAATAAGATTTAAAAAACCTTTTTACATTACAGAGCCCGTTTATTGAGGAAGGCTATAGGCTATATATCATCCCGGAAAAATGTACGGTTCCCGTGGGATAGATTGTTTTTGTCTAGGGACGGACCCGAAGGGACAGTGAGTTGCACATAAAGACGCACATAAAGACCTACTATGCATCTGAATCATTTTCATATTTCATTCATTCTGAGCAAAATTTTCTGGTTCAATTTGGGGTTTACATAAGCATTGTATTGAATTTCGTGTCATATGTGCAGAGTTTTAATGTTAGATGACTAAATCCTTTCACAACTACAGCCTGCTTTCTGTTAGAATTCAATACATAATGCCGTAGGTAGCTTGAAACGTTAGAGTAAAAGATCAGACTGCACACTGTTCTAAAATTTGCATCGATTTTTAGCAAGTATCTTGTGTTTAAGACATTTTGCCAAATAAAATTGGAAAGCATACCTTTTTAGTATAAAGACGACACAAAATATCGTGTGATATTTTCGAGAAATCAAAAAAATCCTGACTTAACTAGAGTCGAATCTGTAGGTATATTAAATGTTTGTTGGAAAAAATTATTGAAATAGTCATTATTATCGTTACAGAGGCCGAATCTATAGTTTTTTGTCTGTCTGTCTGTCTGTCTAGGAACGCATCACGAGAAAACCACTGGACAGATTTTGATGAAATGTGGTACGATGATAGGTAGTTATCCGGGTCAACATCCTTTTTACTGCAGGAAAATATCTCATCTCTGAGAAATCTATACTAACCGTTGGAACGTATCTAGAAACGATCCCGAGCGGAGAGAGGATGCGTCACTAGTAATTTATATAAACAAACTAGCATTGCCCGCGGCTCCGCCCGCGTTCAGATGACCAAAAACCTAATTCTTAGGTTTTACATATTAGTATACTCTTACAATGCAGTTTTTGTATTTTTTCTCAGAAATGAGATATTTTCCCGCGGTAAAAAGTAGCCTATATGTTGACCCGGATAACCAGCTATCATCATACCAAATTTCATCAAAATCTGTCCAGTGGTTTTCTCGTGATGCGGTAACAGACAGACAGACAAACAGACAGACAGACAAAAATTCTAAAAACTATAGATTCGGACTCTGTATCGATAATAATGTCTATTTCAATTAGATTTCCCAAAAAATATTTAATGTACAGATTTGACATAGTTATAATTTTATTATATGTATAGATAACTAACCTACCATAAAAAATTTACATCGCCTTCTATCCATTTGTTAGTTTGCATTCACACTAAAACATAGCGACGGATTGATGTGATTTTTTGTATAAAGGTGCTAGTGCAGTGGTCGCTAGAGTGAAATAGGCCTTAAATTAAAATTTCATATCGCCAATGGTATCTCTAACTTGGATAGCACCATAAAATAAAAGCAGTGAATTGCATGAAGAGTGCCTACACTCCAGCTGTAATAGCCCAGTCGAATTAGGATTTGACATTGTAAAAAATTTTACTGGTAATTTTCCTTCGGATTTCTTTAAGGGGGTCACTGGCAGTCTAAATTTAGGTTCCCGGGGTACCAGACCCGTTGCGTCATCTGCCATCTTGAATTTAAGGGTTGATTTTTCTCTATTGAATAACTAGTTTATTTTCAATTTTACGCGCAAAAATTTGATAAATAAAGTTGTTTTAAAATCAATTTTCCTACAATTTTGGTCCTTATCAATTTTTACGTAGGATCAAATATTTTTCGATTTATACCTACCTGAGAAAGGGAGGGGGTAAAATCTTATCATCGTAATATCTTGTATAATTTTTAAGCTTTTATTTGTCACTAACTTGAATTTAGGACTTGAAACAATACGTGTTTTTTTAATATCATATTAGGACTTCCGATAATCTGACTATGTAATCTATAAACAGAAGCCAATGTTCCAAGAGAATACATAGCATATATAGCTGGTAAGAAATGATACGTAAAATATGAAATGATATGACAAATGCCCCTCACCCGTCCTCCTTCATAACGGAGTTATCGCCACAGTCGCAGGCACCACCGGCTTGTGACAGGAACATGTTGAAGTCGTGTGTGGAGTGGTCGCCGCGGTGGAAGCACTCGCGGCAGATGGACATGCACGGCGATATGCCGCAGGTTCGACATCTGTATGCAACGACCCGTGGTATCCAGACCAGGCCGCATTTGTCGTGTTTGTCGTAACTCCGCACTGCAATGAATAATTAAATCTTATATGACTGCTTCCAAAAATTAGTATTCACAGTCGATATCACACGTTTTTTTCTAAAAATATTAATATTATTGTGTATTATTATGTTGTTGTTAACAAAGGTTATTATTGTTAAACATCAAATTTAAGTCGAATGATTTTTTTTTTTTTTTAAAAGAAATACATTTTAATTACACTAAGAACATAAATAATGATACATATTCATGTAATTTATTCTTCATAAACATGAACATAAAATGTCCCATTAGTAACAACAAATAATATCCACATGAGACAGATATTGCTTGTAACTATCCAATACCACACCAGTTCGCTCATAGCTGCTCAGTCATTTGACGCAGATGGCATGTCCAAAATGTAATATGTATTCAAATTAATACCTATATCTATACTAATATTATAAAGAGGTAAAGTTTGTGAGTTTGTGACGTTGTAGGATCTCTGGATCTACTGAACCGATTTAGATGAAATTTGCTAAGAAGATAGTTTGAGACCCTGGAAAGGATATAGAATACTTTTTATCCCGAAACTCATTCCTTTAGAAAGTTTGTATAGGGAATCAAGCTAGGGATGAACCCAAGCGAAGTGACGGTGAGTCGCTAGTTATGTGTATACGTGATCGAAATGTTTATAATGAGTCTATCGAATCGCTATAATTCGAAGACAAAACAAATTATGATCAGAACGTGTCGGGTTAAACGAAATTTACTTTCAGAAAGACCTAATCTCTGAGGAATTTTATTATTTTACAATTTGGTATAATAAATCTATACTGACAAATCAAATTGCAGTGTCAAGTGCAATTCCAAATACTATAACAATTCATACTCATATTATTTATCGTTATTTTCACGATAGAAAAACCCAAAATACCTACACTTTAAAAAAAAAACCTTTTTAGTAACTGCAAATTTGATTTCTAAACGGCAAAGTTACAGTTTAGTAGGTCATTTAACACAGACCTCAATAGAGCTGAAGCAAAACGATGACCGGTCATAAATTAAAGTTGTCATATAATATAGCTTACATGTAAACCTTATTATTCCCTCCACGACAGCGGACACGCCGGCGTTACAGTTAACAATAGATTTCTTAGAAATTTAATCAATTTCTTAGAAATTTACCTAGAGGTGTTAATATTGCATTTTATTCAGAAAAATCGTCTATATCTATACTATGTAGAGGTTGAATGTCTGTACATAGAAAAAAAATGCTAAAAACCGAGTCAGGGGGATGTAAGAAGACAAATAGAACAAATCTAGATTTTTTTCAATTTTTTTGTTTCTCTGTCTGTTTGTCCATTTGTACGGGCTAATCTCCGAATCTATAGGACCGATTTAAATATAATTTTGCATGGTGGTACCTTATATCCCCGGGCTACATCTTAGATAGTTTTTATTCCGAAAAATTAAAGAGTTCCCGTATTCACAACAACTTATGCACCTAATTTAGTAAAATTTAGCATGCTGATACCTTATATTGCCGGTCTAACAACAAGTTACTTTTCATCCCGGAAAAATGAACGGTTCCCTTGGGATAGATCTGTGTGTGCTTTTCTAGAGGCGAACCCGAGCGAAGCTAGGGTGAGCCGCTAGTATGTAATAAAAACTAAAAGTGTTACAGTGTACAGCTACCAGCGACGCCAATCTAAATTGACGGCTTACTCTGATAAATTTTAACTGAATTTATTTAAGAACCGGTATATTTGTAAAGTCATTCGTTTTATTGTTTGTTGTTGTAAGTTGATTTAAAAATTCCTTATTTACAAAACTTTATATCTTTATTCATCCTATATTTAAAATAATCCATACTTATACATAAAAGCGAAAGTAAATGTGTCTGTATGTCTGTGTGTTACTTTTTCACGCTTAATCCGCTAAACCGATTTAGATGAAATTTGGTATGGAGATAGTTTGATACCCTAGTAAGGACATAGGATAGTTTTTATCCCGGAAATCATCCCTTAAAGAGGTAAAAAGGGTGGTGGAAAGTTGCATGGAGAATCAATCATTTCTCAAAGAAAATATACATATTTTTTAAATATAATCTATCTATTCCATACTAACCGTTAAAACGTACCGGCGTAAGGTGAGTCGCATGAACGAATAAACCACTGGACGAGACATAAAATACAAATGTATGAAAACTCGTTCAACCAAAAGACGCATAACGCACACAAAGATTTTATTACATTATTATACACACAGGTACACAATACAATATTTCTAGTGCTTGAACGTAATCGATAAAATACATATATCGATGAACCAATTAATGACATTTTAGACATTGGTTAGCATAGTCATCATATTTTACATCTTTTAATTTAAAATATCTGTATTTATTATAATAAATTAAAATAAATGAATTAAAGAGGCAATAATAATGTGTCAAATAATAATTATTTTTTAATTTGATTTATATAAATACGATGGCATTGATGGCAGCATTCTGTTGGTCTATAATAATGTTAATGAACAAATGAATATCGGGTGTATATTCCATTAATATATAATAAAAATTATTTTTTAAAGATTAAAAAAATATTAAGCTAATTTAATTAAATAAAGTGATTTTGTTGATTCTGTTATTGAATTATTTTAATTGGCAATTGATTGTCTCGGGTAGCTTATAAAAATGTGACACTGTCCTAATATTGCTCAGTTCTTAATAAACATTTGTGAAATTAGGAAAAAAGAAAAAGTGATTGCAAATTAAAGTGAGTGTTGGATCGTGAAAGTAAAATAGATCGTGAAAGTAAAGTGTTTTATTACAAATCGCCAACCCAGAAGTTTAGTGCTAAAACATTATTGTTTGATTTTGTGTAATTTATGTGTTGAAATAAAATGATCTTTATTATTATTACAATGGAATAATATTCCAAAGTATATAAATGTGGTATAAAATAAAATAAAAAATTAAGTACACATACTAATTATAATTTTTGCATTTATATTTTTATGTGACTTAGAAAATATTTTTATAAATTTATTGTCATCAGATTGTAGGATACTGTGATAAAAGTATTTTATGTTATTGTACTGTACAAATAACACAATTCGTTCAGTTATTTCGTCAAATATCGATATATTTTTCGACATTGTCAAGCACTAGTCGATGTCAAATGGACTCACTCGACAGTTTAGTCATTTGTTCTGAATGGTATAATCCAGGGATTTTATGATGGTTGTCAGGTGTCAACAATACATAGAAATATCGACTATATTTAACATAGTTGGATAATATGACATTTTATTTTACAATTTTATTAAATTGTGTGATAAATAACAATAAATGTAATAAAATAATGTATTTACAAGTGAAAAGAAACAGTGCTGCTTCCGCCGCTATAGTTTTTACACCATTTAACAGAACATTTAGTCATTTTTGGCAGATTGTTTGTTGACAAGTAAATGCTTGAGACTGACGCAAAAAACAAACGACAAAGGCTGAAATTTCCTGGCTACTAATAAGACAGATAAAGGTACGTCCGCTTATATGTCTGGTCCAGTGACTTATTCGTTCATGGTGAGTCGCTAGTAAAAATTCTATGTTTTATCAATACATTCTACCATCTATTTTAATAGGATATAATACATATCGACGACACGTTTGGCTCAGTTTGTAGTGATCCTACTTGCTGCGTAAGCGGTCCCGGGTTCGAGTCCCGCTGGAGGCATTCATTTGTGTGATGAGCACGAATGTTTGTACTCCAGTCATGGATGTTTATATTTATAATATATATGTATTTAAAGTTATATATCTATAATGTATCAACTATCTGGTATCCATAACACAAGCCTCGTAGCTTACCATGGAACTAGATGGTGCTGTGTGTTAATGTCCTGACATATTTATATCGAATTTTCATTCAATCTTCATCATTAACAATTCTTAAATTATTTCTTTAATGAACCTATAAGGTATGCGTTATAACATCGTAAGTACGGAATCCTAAATATGTTAAACGTAATCAATTACCTATATCTACATACGTATATCGTATGGCGTCACCACGCATGTTAAATAGTAAATATCTCGAAATAGAACAAGGTATATAGATAAGAATGAATTCTATTGAAAGCCACGAACGACCAAACCCGTTTGTGAATTCCACGATATAATATGCGATTTGAAGTCGATGAAAATGTTTGTCATTTTAATACAGTTATATATGTATTCTCACTTAGCTATTGCCTCTGGATATTAATTACTATACATATATAAAAACCGAGTGTCTATTTGTATGTGCAAAGACACAGTCGAAATTTGTTTAAAAAGTTTACTTTTAATTAAGATACTAACTAGGTTTCCGCCCGCACTTGGTTAATGCGTGTTCCTATAATAACATGAGGTAACATTTTACAATAACATCCCACAAAAACCTCTCTACGTACCGGGATAAGATATATTTTATTCTATATCATTACACTATTTCTATTCAAACACTACGATACGTTGCTACGTGAAAGTTGGACAAACCAACAAACATATATATTTAATTTTACTAGCGGACCCGACAGACGTTGTCCTGTCTACACGTCTTTAATTTGAAAATTTCAAACTTTTTGGACAAAATTGTGTATCTAAACCATTCCCAGATCCCCTTGAACACACACAAAAAATTTCATCAAAATCGGTCCAGTCGTTTGAGAGAAGTTCAGTGACATACACACTCACAGAAGAATTATATATATAAAGATTTCTGAAAAGAGAAATCTTAATATTCACGTTATTTAAAATTTAAAGAGACATACATAACAGCCCGGAAACTGCACGGGTCATTAATTTACTGTAAGATGGAAGTGTAGTACTGTATTCTAACAACAGCAACAAGTATGAAATTATGTTATCTCATCTAGGTATACACATATATAAAAATCGATGTGTGTATGTATGTTCCCTATGAACTCCCAAAACGGCTGATCGATTTTGAAGAAATTTTCTGGCATTCTTCAGATTAACTCCGTGAGTGATCCTTTGAAGTTTGGTCGCATTTGGAAGTTTGAACGCTGGCGATATCGCGGGTGACGCTACTTCATTATAATACTCATTAAATTGTCTAACGTATTAATTTCATTAGTGTTGATAACGTTACACCAGGAGTGGCCACTGGTTTGATAAAATAATCTAATATTAGGCTGAATATTGGCTTAGTTTCAAAAGAATTCACACAGCATGTTTTTTTAGTACGATCAAGCTATATTTATAGTACTTAATAATATAAAAAAAAATGCTTTATACTAGATTATAAAAAATACATACTCTATATAACTTAATTATTGAGATAAACGACAAATTTTTGAAAATTATTGTATTTAAAATAACGTGCAGACTGCTGAATCCGTATATGATTTTAAAGAAACCTTTGAAATGCATCCAAAGTCAAAAAACAATAAGATTATGACATTCCTGCTGCTAAAGCGAAGCTTAAACCGACAGTGGATTTTTGTGGTTTATTGTTAACTACTTACGTTTTAACATTTAGTATAAATTTCTCAGAGATGTGATATTTTCCCGCAGTAAAAAGTATCCTATAATGACCCGGATAACCAGCTATCATCATACCAAATTTCATCAAAATCCCTCCAGTAGTTTTTCCGCCATGCAGTCACAGACAGATAGACAGGAATTCTAAAAACTATAGATTCGGCCTCTGTATCGATAATAATGTCTATTTCAATAAGATTTTCCAAAAAATATTTAATGTACAGATTCGGCTTGTATATAGGATGGTTCTCATTTCCAAACTTATAAGATATTCACTATTATCGAAAGGTTTTAAGCAAGTCCAAAGATATCTGCAATTTTTAACTCTCCAGACTTATCAGTCATAGTTCATCTTCCTATAGTTGAAAGTTAAATGAAAAAATAATTAGATACAAAACCGCATGCAGATTCTTTTATAGTAGAATACATAGATCAATCAAATATTTTAACACCCGGATCATGATAGCTCTTAATGACAACAAAATTGACTCGGAACAGATTGCCGTCTTATTAGCGTTCATAACCATTTATGTTTCAGACAGTATTATTAAAAACATATCCTACTACATATAATTATTCGAATCACAAAAACAATTATCATCTTATATCTATGTCTTAGTGTTATCCAACAAAGTGCGCATTGGTAATTATAGGTCGCGTGCGCGGGCGCATCAACTCCTGTACACCGAGCCACACGTCGACGGTGCGCAATTTTGTATTTTAAACTGTATCCCATTGATTTACGATCTATGTCTACTTCTAAGTGGCTCGGTGTATAGTCTGATGGTTATTGCCCCTGCTGTCATGGCCACATGATATTCAATTGACATTTGCTCTCCCATTTCACTTGGAACTGGTTTTAATAATGTAGTAAAAGTTATGTCGCTTTGTGCATGCATAGATGCGACAGGAAAGGGGCGGTCAATAGCTTGGACCGAATATGTCAATCAAATAAAAAAAAAATATTTAAAAAAAAATCTTACATGACGAAACGTTTTAGCTTTTGTTTTGTGCATTTTGTCTAATTTATAACAATACCAACTGTGTATTGTTATGAAATCGCATAAACTTAAGCTATCACATTTTCTTTTTACATTATACACACACTATCTGTTTCTATATAAATATGTAAATAACATATTGAGTACTATATTTATTTATTACTATATAAATATTATTTATGTTACATATAATTTTTTCTGGTACTAAATTTGCTCTGCTAACAATTTGTTCCACATCCATGGGTTGGAAGAGAGATCTCTTTCTAGGAAGTCCACCTTTGCAAACTAAGTTTTATAAATGATTCGTAAATTAATATCTGTATTATTTTAAGTGCCATACAGAATATATTACAAGATACATACATACTCAACAAAAAAAAGCAGGATTTGTAATAAAAGAGGAAACGCGTATTTGATATTTCAAAGAGATGAAGAATATTTTCATTTATAATGTAACGTATAAAACATCTTTTCAATTAGTTGTGAATTGAAAAATGGTGAGACGTATTATTTAATAATAATAGTTATCTATATATAAAATAAAATTCTCACTGAGTCGAATCTGTACATTAAATATTTTTTGGGAAAATCTTATTGAAATAGTCATTAATATCGATGCATGTTTTTAAAATTTTGTCTGTCTGTTTGGGAACGCATCACGAGAAATCCACTGTAAAATTTTGATGAAATTTGGTATGATGGTAGCTGGATATCTGGATCAACATATACATAGACACTTTTTAATTTTACTGCAGGAAAATATCTCGTGTATTAGAAATCTACACTAACTGTTAAGTTTAAAATGTATCTAGAGATGAACACGAGCGGAGCGAGGATTAGTCACTAGTAATTCTATAAAACTGAGCAATATAGTGGGCGTTTCCAAAAATCACTCATAATCAATTAATTATACAGAGATAGCAAGAGTCGCGTCGTGTAAATATCAAAACTGACATCTACAACTAAATATACGACCACTGCGATAGAACACGAATTATTTAAGACTACCAGCTAAAGCTACAAAAAAATACTCTAAAATGGTAGGTTTCATGCAAACTTTCATCCGCTATTTTACCCCCCTTATGAGATGAATTTCGAAAAATGCTAAAACACGTATTTAATTGATTGTACTGAAGAGCATTAATACCAAGTTTCAAGTAATTCTGATCATACATATTCTTTTGAGTTGTATTATAACGTGTTTTCCCTTGGAAAAGAGATAATCTCCCGGGGTAAAAAGTAGCCTATGTCACTCTCCAGTCTCCAGCCCTCCAACTATCTTCACATAAAAAAATCACGCCAATCCGCCAAGCCGTTTCGACGTGAAAGAAAGACAAACAAACAAACAAACACACTTTCACATTTATAATATTAAAGTATGGATTTTGCACTAGCTATAGTCTGTGATCCTGGTCGCGTGTTTGTTTCATTTAGTTAGATTTAATCATCGCCATTAACTATGGTCTTTGGATCTTAAGACGCACTCGACCGACAATTTAAAATAAAAAAACTGAACAGTATAACCTGTAAAATACAATAAGAATTTATAGAGATCCATCTGTTCAAGAGCGAAGTTCGATTAAAAAAAACATACTACATAAACTCCTTCTTTACATAATATACAGTCCCCTGCCGCGTTGAATTTGTGTTTGTTCAAGATATTCTCAGAATATACTGTAAGGATTTTCATACATACGGCTAAGAGATCAATAGAGAGCGCTTCCATTATACTATAATTGCGAAAGGCATCTAGGGACTCTAGACACTAGTTAAAATTTAAGTCACATTAATATGATGAATGGAAAACTTTAAAAGTGTGTGTATGTGTATTTGTTACTCCTTTACACTGTAACGCTTTAACAGATTTGTGTGAAATTAGAAAAGAGATAGCTTATATCCTCCATGAATATATAGTAGTAGGCTTACGATATTTCTTCGATTTGTTTATTAAAATATTGCCAAATAATTATGAAACATTAGGTCAAATATAGTCATTTTTTTTTGTAAAAACTTCAATGTATAGATAAAAATAATGCTTGGTTCATGTTATGTTCTTTATTATATATATATATATATATATATACATATATATATATATATATATATATATATATATATATATATATATATATATATATATATAATATAGAACATAACATGAACCAAGGAGATAGTAGTGGCTAAATGGTCTCCCAGACTATTCCTGTATCGTTCAGCGGAACAGTCTCGCAACAGGATAAGGGAACATATCTTAAGGCTATTATATGATACTTTTTTAATGTAAGTGTTTTAACCACCTTTAAAAGTATACAAGACTTGTATACTTTTATAAAACCGAAGCTATGTATGTATAGAATATTGCGTTTATAGCATTTTTCTTTGTGATAGAGCAAACATACACACAATTATACAATAACATATATATATATATATATATATATATATATATATATATATATATATATAAGATTAACCCAATGGATGGAAATTGTAATAATACAAATTAATTATTAAACATCTATAAAATAAATAAAAAACATTTGCTATCGATGATCAGTGCATTGATCTATAATAATAGTAGTCTATAATAATATTGATCTTCATCTCAACTAATATTATAAAGAGATAACGTTTTTAAGTTTGTATGGAGAAGGTAATCTGACCAGATTCAGAAAATTATTTCAGTAATAAAAAACTATATACTACCGCCGAGTGTATAAAATATTTTTCCGTTTCCAATAAAGACGAGTCAGAAGCATCGATCAAAAATGTACTAAGTAGATGCACAAGCCCATACAAAATTTCTATTAGAACTAAAAGGTAATTATTCTAGTTGAAATAAATATACAACAATATAAATTGAACCTTAAATACAAAGCTTAAAGTTGGTTTCACAAAAAAATAAAATAAAAGCGCGCTTAAATGTTCAAATGAGCGCTCATTCGGTGAGGACATTTTTTGTCACTGATTGTTTATAGATAGTTTTTAATAGATGGTCAGAAGTCATAATAAACTTAATTGAAGTCAGAAAAATGGCAGTTTAGTTACTTTTTCAGCGATTGTAAGGCACCTAGTGATGCAACCGAGCGAAGCAAGAGTTAGTCGCTGGGAGTTTATAAAAAAAATTTTTCGCTTATATAGGTACGTATATTTGACTCAGAATTAATCGAGTCCAAACTCGAAGGTTTTACTAGTTTGATTGTACACCATTGATGAATTCATCTTCCTCATCAAATTAGACCCACAGTATTAAATCATATATTGTATCGTCATTAAGATTTTATATTCAATGTCTTAAATAGAACATTACTTCTAAGACTTAAAAAAATTGCATTCATTAACAGTCAGTTACAAATAAAGTTAACAAAAGCGTGTTAAAATCTAATTATGACGCGTAAATTGGTTGAAAAAATTGATATTTTATAATATTAGTACTTACATAGAATAGTTTTAAATTGCTATTAATAGTAACTATAAAAAAAACTAACGCTTCTTGTCCGTACATTTGCGCAGACCACACAACTTATATGCCTGTCAGACCAACGTTATGCCAATTAATTCTATCACGGACTGTCATCAGTTAAAACTCGGGAGGTATATCATAAGGCGCCGTCGCCCATTAGAGAACTCATAAACAGATTAATGTAGAATGTCCGGTTCACTATTAATATAACTTTATCTATACTAATATTATAAAGAGGTGAAGTTTGTGAGTTTGTAACGTTGTAGGGGGTAATCTCTGGATCTATTGAACCGATTTAGATGAAATTTGGTAAGAAGATAGTTTGAGACCCTGAAAAGGACATAGGATACTTTTTATCCTAGAAATCAAGCCTTCAACGCTCGCGAACATGCCGGCATGGCAGTTAACACTCGATTTCCCGGAAACTAACCACGTAGGCGTTATGGGGATGAAAATGGGGATGAAACCATGATTTATATTTCACTAGCTTTTACCGCAACTCCGCTCGCGCGGTTAATGGGTTTTCTATAGTAAAAGAATATTTGGATCAGTTAAAGAGATTATCCGTAACATGTTATAAACAAATTTTACATGTTAGTATAATAAATCCATGGTGTAAAAACACCACGACAATCATCTTTGCGCAAAAGTTCGCAGATTCGATTTTGCACAGGAAAACGTTGTACTATGTACGATAGACATATTCTATTTAGCCGTAAATAGTAGGTAAGTATGTTTTAGTAAATATTAGCACTATTTTAGCAGTATGTTGATGGCATTAAAATTATTTCGTATTTACCCAACTTCATAGCTTGGTTTTATATTTTTATTACTTTTTTTTTTATTTGCTTTCATCTTAACATTAGACAGATTAGTCATTTTAAGGGAAGTCGTGCTGGACTTCATGTACGCCTCTTACTTTTACGTATAAGGAAAATGGACTCCGTTTTCTTCATAGGTACCTACTTCACTATAAAATTAAATTTAAACCTTAATCAATCGACACAGTACAAGGATAAACTAATTCGAGAAGCTTATCTTATGGCTAATTGCATTCATCATATAGATACCTATAATTTACTTAAAAAATAAAATACCGTACAATCAAATAAAAAAATACAGTTGTATGAATCTAACAGTTCAAATATTTCAATTTTATATTGAGTCACGTTATAACTAAGTCGATGGAAAACTTATAAAATGTTCAACAATTTCATTGAATTCAAGTATTATTCTAGTACTACTGGCGTAGAAGTGCCAGTATTTGACTAAGAAATCACAACTTCTAATGAATAAAACAAAGAAAAACATATCGGGATATCAATTTAAAAAATATAAATAATTAAAAAAGGCATCCGCCAATTAAAATCGTAAATAAAACGCATTGGGCAGTGAGTAATAGTAGTTTTTGCATCAGCCCTTTGCGAGCAATGTTATCTCGATTCACGCGTGACAATTACATAGAAATGAAACAACGGAGACATGACCGTACACGAACGCTATGTCCTAAGTAGGATGTAACATCATCAACATAAAATATAGAATGCCAGTTAAACTTGTCAACCTGATATCTCTTTCCTTAATAACCCTGTAATGTATTAAAGGCAGTGGAAGCCTGCTGGTAACACGCTCACTTGGGAAGCTGAGTGGAGCGGGTTCAAATCCCGAGTTTCGATCCTCTGAGATTTTCTTGCGCGAATCAATTGTAACATGATTACCACTTGCCTTTCGGTGAAGCAAAACATCGTGAGCAAACCTGCATGTCTGAGAGAACGTAACAAGTTTTCAAAAGACTCGTGAAGACCGCAAACCCGCACTTGGCCAGCGTGGTGGACTATGGCCTGATCGCATTGAAGGGAGGTCCGTACCCCAGCAGTGGAACCGTAAAAAGGGCTGAATAGATAGATAGAAAATGTATAAGGTATCTATATATTATTTTTAACTGTTTTGAAAATATTATACTACTTAAATACATCATGTGTAATACGATTAGCTTTCATTTGTCTCTTATTCCACAAACAATAGTTAATCGCAATTACCTGGTTACGAGTTTTACATAGCAAGTTTCTAATGAATAAATTACTATATTTCATACACACTCCAATTATATTAATTACCATAATATTATGTTCTTTAATAATATTGAATTATCGCAACTTATCCTACTAAGTACTATCAAACAAACAAAGCAAACTAAAAGAGTTATCCGGAACAAACAGACAGACAGACAAAAAATGTGTTTTTCTTATAAATACCGTATATAATTTTATATGCATTTAGTAAAACGTTGTTATTTTGACATTACAAACAGACACTTTAATTTTATTTATCTGTATAGATGTGAAAGTTTGTTTGTGAGTATGGATGTATGGATATTTGTTACACGTTCACGCCAGAACGGCTGAACGGATCTGGATGAAATTTGGCACAGGGATAGATTATAGTCTGGAATAACAAATAGGTTACTTTGCTATTTTTATCCCGGAAAAAAGTACAGTTCCCGTGGGATAGATTTGTTTTTATTTTTCTAGAGGCGAACCAGAGCGAAGCTAAGGTAAGACGCTAGTTTAACATTTAAATTATTAAGTATCTTAACCGATTAAATATTAAGCTTATTTTCCAACCCCACGTTAATTTTCTACATATTAGGCGTAAATACGTGTGCGAGCCAAAAAACTGGAGTGAGAAGAAGATGATACTTAAAAACAATCTACGACCAAGATGCAGTCAATTACTTATGAGCACAAAAACATGGCTGTTTATTCTTAGAACTAGTTTCAGCGTATAGGGGAGGATAGGCACGTGTAGGATCAGCTGTTGGCGGGGTCAACGCACGGCGCGGCCGGTGAGCACGCCTGGCAAGAAAAGTGGTCGAGTCAATGCACTGGCAAGGAAGACCGAGGTGTCTGAGCGAGCGAGTTACCAAAACGATACAGCGGCGAGTCCGCGAGCGCGAGTCGACCGCTGACTCATTGAGATTCCGCGCCGAATGTTTGTGTGCATCCTTAATGTAAATTTTACACTAAAATTTTATTGCAGTTACGTATTGCCCTTCGAGACGATGGGACAAACAAGTTTATTTTTTACGAATTTCAAGAAAACGAGGAAAATATCCAATTTTGTGTATTTTATGCGTTATCCTTTCTCATTGGAAAGGCAATGATTTTAATAATTATTTATTAAATGAGAATATTATAAACCTCAAAGTTGACTCGATATAAATTTTCCAAGCGATGGAATAACTTTGGTTTCTGACTTAGAAGACGACGTATTATTTAGTTCAGACACCTACCAAAATCCTGTAGAACACCTTACAATATAATAATTTATTATATTTTAATTTTATATTCCCTCCACGGCCGCGACAGGATCTCAAACTATCTTCTTACCAAATTTCATCTAAATCGGTTCAGCAGATCGAGACATTACAACCTACAACGTCACAAACTCACAATCTCACAAATTTTACTTTTTATAATATTAGTATAGATATACATTTATATAATACAGGTATTTATAAAAAGGGTATCTTACATAAAGAAAACACGTACATAAATAAATACGTACGTGAGGCATTAATAACAGCTAACCATATATGATATATAAGAGCTGAGGTAGACAACCTTTTGTTACGAAGATCACTGGCTATAGCTACTGAACCACAACTCCCATACAACACATTAATCTGAATGCATGGATTAATTATTTACTTTACTTTACGGCTTTAACACTACAGCACGTTATATTCGCAAAAAATCATGAAGGCACATGGTTTGATGCCCGTCCAATGCAAATTGTTTGGGTCATAAACTTTTTTTTAACCTCCGACGCAAAAACGACGGGGTGTTATAAGTTTTACGTGTCTGTGTGCGTGTGTGAATGTCTGTGGCATCGTAGCTTCCGAACAGATGAACCGATTTTGATTTTTTTTTGTTTGAAAGGTGAATTAGTCGGGAATGTTCTTAGCTATGTTTAATGAAAATCAGTCCAAGATGATCGGTGGTTTTTTTTTTTAATTTTTTATTTATTTTTATCCTATATTCTCTATAGAGGAAAATAAAGCAAAAGTTGGACGATCGTAACTCAGTCATTTAGAGTTTACAATATATCTTCTGTCTGTCTGCTACTACATGACCGGTTTTATAAATCAACGTTGCTATCGCGCCTTTTTGTAGGTGTTTAGATGATAAATTTCTTATGAACAAATATATTTATTATTTATTGATTGGTATACAATAATTTTTATGTGAAAAGACTTTATTGTTCTTCGAATGACTGTCAAGCTCAGCTTTTTATCATTTTATTTTTTATCCTGCAGTAAATACTTTTTTTGTAATTTTCATTTTAATTTACCATAAAAGCGTATATCTATTGCTCTTTTTGGTTATTAAAACGAAGTGCAAAGAAAAATTAAGTTTTATAATACGTAGTTAAACGATTATTTGATATGTTGTCAGTTAACATAGCATGTGCCCTTGAAATAAATATTTTACATTTATTACAATATTTACTAGGT
Organism: Brenthis hecate; assembly: GCA_951806755.1. NCBI lineage: Eukaryota > Metazoa > Arthropoda > Insecta > Lepidoptera > Nymphalidae > Brenthis > Brenthis hecate. The sequence continues at coordinate 24,549,326 of OX638252.1, read as the reverse complement.
CACATGAATAGCAAAGGTGTGATGCAGCTGCTTTTCTTTACACTTCCGTATTTTTTTTTTAATTTTGTTAAAGATAATTAATATTATAAATGCGAAAGCTTGTGAAGATGTATGGATGTTTGCATGATGTATGGATTTTAATTACTCTTTCAAGCAAAAACTATTAAACGGATTTCAATGAAACTTTACAATAATATAGTTCATACATCAGAATAAGACATAGGCTACTTTTTATCCCGGAAAAACGTACGGTTCCCGAGGGATAGATTTGGTTTATGACCTATGGAGAGACTTTATGAATGTGGTTATCAATTCGGTCCCTATATATGTATTTATTAAGATAAAAATATTTTACTGCAAAAAATAGAGCTATGTATAACTAGGTGGTCTCTAGTCCTATCAAGAATAAAAACAATTCTACAATAGCATTAAAAGAATGCCATTTTATTTGTTAATATCAACCCATTCTGACTTAGTCCAGGTGCAGCTGCACGTGCCATTTATCGTATGTAGATAACAATATGTCATATGAAACCTTCGCGGGCATGTATTTATACCAAGTCAAAAAAGTTTCATTACAATCGGACGAATGAAAAAACGTTAAGAATGCGGACATTGCAAAAACATGTCATGGGTACGTATATTATTATATAGAAAAGTCATAAAACTTAGGTAGATACTATATAACTTCATTATATGACATACTAGAGACTCACTCTCGCTTAGCTTGGGTTCGTCCCTTGGTGATTATTTAAATTCATATAACTTTTTTATTTATGAACCGATTAAAATAAAACAAATACTAAATGATAAGTGAAGCTTACCAAAATACATTAGTTAAAATCGCATCCAAATCGGTTAAGCCGCTTCTGAGATTAGCGCGCAAAAACACATAGACAAACAGACAATAATTCTAAAAATCATTGTTTTGGGTTCTATCGCGTTAATTAAGGCCCCCGATAATAGTTTATCTCAAACATTATCTTCTATGTACAGGCAGCAATCAGTTACAATTTTATTAATTGTATAGATAACTGAATAAATAAACTATAAAGTCGCATAAGACAAGACGCATGTCTTACTTCGTCATAAGTTCCCCAGGGAATGCTTTTCTGTCCGTCCGGTATTCACAATAGCGACGCGAATCCCTAAAAGGGGTTGTAAAAAACTGAATCGCAATTATAAATTTTTTATTTTATTCTTAAGTATTTTGTATTCTTGATGTATGTATATTTTAATATAAAAATATGTTAATCGTTGGCTTTTGGTATGCCGCTCTTTGCAACCCTCTACTTTTCTACACCAAACTAATCGTCAGACCTGGAAGTCTGACGTCAGAAAGACCGATGGCCGATTTCACCAACGTCACCTAAGTTTAAGGTATCCCCTAAGCATGGTTAGGGGGCTGTTAGGGGACAGTTTCTGTTTCACCGACAGTTAGGGGTCAACTAAATGTTAAAATGCCACCTAAATATAGGTAATAGAAATACGGGCCCTGACGATGGTAAAATGAAATTTAATTTAGGGGCTAGTTTAGGGGAACTTTTGCGCTAGGGATCCCATACGTAGATGGTAGCTTATGGGATGTTGGTGGAATCGATCACGAATCCGTGGCAATAAACACATTACGTTGGTTGGCTACTATACCGACCTTAATTAACGTCTGATTAACAAAATCACCTGATTCAAAATATTACTATTAATACTTTGCGAATAAACAAATAAGAATTAAACGTAGGACTGAGGATAAAACAATATTATTGTGAAACGATATGAATATTCTGTACTCTGTTATGCCTAGGCCATGTTATATATCTATACTTTAAAAGGCAGGTTGGACATCGCATGGAAATCTCCCCCAAAATCTGTTGAGCAGTAATAAACCTACACATTTATCTTATAACTTCGGCATTTATAATAAAAAAATTGAAATTTTCACAGAGTACATATATCTATTATCTATTGCCACTATAACGACAAATAATAAAAAAATATATACAAGAAACATTTTTTTAACGTTCGTAATCGATCATCGAAGATACCTACATGTATGAGAAAGAGTCATATTAATAAAAAATACAACACGATACGGAACTTTTCGTGTGCGAACCCGACTCGCACTTAACCGATTTTTCTTATTTATGTTTAAGTACAGTTGCAGAATAGCAACACTGTTGTACATTGATTTAATATAAGTCATTACATAGATAAGACGAGTCTATAAATGTCAAGGGGAACTAATTATATTCTGCGAGATTTATCGCTGAGCAATTTACGTGCAGTGACACCTGTATTTACGAGATGGCTGCCATCATTTACGAACTCAATCTAAGTGACAGTGGCTACGAAATGACAGACAATCTTGGTTTTACTATATATATACATAGATACTTTGTATTATTCAAATTCAGGTTTTAAATTGTTTTTAGTAATTTACAGACATTGACTGGCACTTTGTGACTTTATGCACACCTTGATAGCCTTCTAATAAAAGAAATAATAATATTGTAGAGTGTAAATCGGTGATAATGTTTTTTAACTAGATACAATTTAGTAGTTAAGGTTCTAGACTTCTTAAATAAATACTACTTTAAATGGTTTAAAAATACTTCTCTCTACTCACAATCCTTTGTAAACGATTAAACAAACAAAGAGATGTAATTTTTATCTATAGATATAATAAAATTGTATCTAAGCCGAATCTGTACATTAAATATTTTTTGGAAAATCTTATTGAAATAAACATTATTATCGATATAGAGGCCGAATCTATAGTTTTTAGAATTTTTGTCTGTCTGTCTGTCACCGCATCACGGAAAAACCACTGGAGGGATTTTGATGCAATTTGATATGGTGATAACTGGTTATCCGTGCTAACATATAGGATACTTTTTACCGCGGGAAAATATCTCATTTCTGTGAAAAAAAATACAAAAACTGCATCGTAAGAATATACTAATATGTAAAACCTAAGAATTTGGTTTTTGGCCATTTGAACGCGGGCGGAGCCGCGAGCAATGCTGGTATCATTATAAAATACTTTTTCGAATAGGTATTAGGTACATATCTTACTCAAATCTTACGAATTTAGCATTATGCTTCTAAAAAAAAACTAAAAAGCTCGGTTCCCCTTAATGTTATGTTTACCATTTAGCGTGTTATCTGTTGTAATTCCAAGAAAGCTATCTCGTTGGGGTCACTTAGGCTGCACAAGAAAAGTCGCGGTTACGTTTATTGTTTGCGGTTTCCGGAACCTGACACGAAGTATGTGATGTTTTGTTGTGATCTCTCCAACAGAGGTCAGGCTTTCATGTCCACGATCCTAACCAGAAAAAATGGCATAATAGGTGATATTATGCTTAACTGCCTCGATAGTCTAGTAGCTAGCATATGCGGCCGCAGATCCGAAGGTTCTGGGTTCGAGTCCCGGGTAGGGCCAGGTTCAGTCATTGAGTATTTTTGTCAAGATTTTTTTAATAACAGCGCAAAGTTGGGAAGTTAGAGGTGTTTCACCCCAATGCCTCGGAGAGCTCTTACGTGCTCACCGATCGTCTCGAGGTATCGTCCCATCGGAATTTGAGTGACAGAAATAGAGAGTGCACTTGTGTCTGCGCGTGCACTTTTGTGCAGTATAATATCTCCTGTGCAGTTGGCTAGTCTCAATGAAGTTGGCCACAGTGGCCGAAATCAGTCTAGAGGACATTATTACGTTAGTGGCTATCAAAGGGCACTAAAAATCCCAACACCTCCTTTATACAGTCCGTCTCTGCCACAGATTCGATTCCTGCATGATGCACTTTTGTGCTGGTTATAAAGTTACTCGATGCGTGATGATTTGATAAACATTGATTGGGAAAAATCATAAAACGAAGTATCACAGAGTTACTAAATTCTCTTTTGTACATATACGAAAAGCCAAACAGAAAAAAGTGTGTGTGTGCAATTCACACATGGTAGAAGTGAATTTTCAGAAAATTTACCTACAAGAGAATGAGATGAATATGGAGTATCAGGAGTAGGATAATTGTAAGGTTTATTTTTTTTATATTTTTACCAAGTTGAAATGTTATTTTGCATTTTATTTAACATATATTTCATTAGATATTATTCAGTACTAGCATTGCCCGCGGCTCCGCCCGCGTTCAGATGACCGAAAACCAAATTCTTAGGTTTTACATATTAGTATACTCTTACATTGCGGTTTTGTATTTTTTCTCAGAAATGAGATACTTTCCCGCGGTAAAAAGTATTCTATATGTTGACCCGGATCACCAGCTATCACCATACCAAATTTCATCAAAATCCCACAAGTGGTTTTTCTGTGATGCGATGCGGTAACCAAAAAAATATCTATGAACAGATTCGGCTTAGTTACAATTTTATTATATGTATAGATTATTTTTTACTTCCTGTGTAATCCATACTTCCATACTAATATTATAAATGTGAAAGTGTGTTTGTCTGTCTTTTTTTCACGTCAAAAGGAGGGCTTGGCGGATTGGCGTGATTATTTGTCTGGGGATAGTTGGGAGAGCTAGAGAGTGACATAGGGTACTTTTTACCGCGGGAGGTTATCTCTTTCCCACGGGAAAAGACGTTATAATACAACCCAAAAAAAATTATGATCAGAATAACTTGAAACTACCAAGTTTGCTACTGCTGCTTTGCAAGTAAATGCTCTTAAATACAATTAATTAAATACGTGTTTTAAGATTCTTCAAAATTCATTCCATAAGGGGGGTAAAATAACGGATGAAAGTTTGTATGAAACCTACCTTTTTAGTTTTTTTTTGTAATTTTAGCGCGAGCGAAGCCGCGGGTTCTGCTTGTGTATTATATTTCATTCTCTCGCCGGCTTAATCCTATATATTTATGTGTTTGCCTCTTTATCGTGACGCATTTTCATTTCATCAAGTTTTAAATCACAACGATTATAAAGAAGTTTCACTTCAATACACTATAATAATATCCACGTTTGGTTTGTCTGCTTAATGCAGACAACGTACCAAATGAAACGATAAATATTACAATTATCTAAATAGTAATCATATTACGTAACAATTATGAACTGTAATATGAATGTTTTGCCTTTATGACCTTTTTCTAATGTATTTAAATATGTTGGGACATTAACACACAACACTATCTAGTTCCATGGTAAGCTTGGTACGAGGCTTGTGTTATGGATACCAGATAGTTGATACACTACACATATATATAACTTTAAATACATACATATTATAAATATAAACACCCATAATATAATATAGAACAAAGATTCGTGCTGTTCACACAAATGAATGCTCCCAGCGGGACCCGAACCCGCGACCGTTGGCACAACAAGTAGGGTCACTACAAACTGAGCCAAACATGTCTTAGAAAACAAATTGGCTATAATATAACCATAGCATTACGTTTTTATTCATTTGTGGATTGACTTGACCCTGTTACAAGTGATACAAAAACGAGTGAGTCAATTGACAATTGTACTCTTTGAAAATAAATAATAGAAATAATGAGGTGGATAATATTCAAGGGTAGATATAACGCTCAGGTAAGAAAAAAATGTAAATAACTTAACTTTAAAAGTCAATGGACATTTCCACTAAAATATATTATTTCTTTATTAGCTCCGACGCGATTACATCCTGAATTTTGATGGCTCCATACATCTGACATAAAGTGAATTCGTCACTAATTATTTTGGCCTACACAGTACATTAGAGTTGATTATTTTTTAAAGAAATATCTTTACCTCAATGATGGTGACCCATTTACATAAAATTTAGAAGAAAAACCACTGTTTAAAATGAAATAATTATTTATAAGGTTTGTAGACAGTACATGAACACTCAAGCAAAGCCAAGGTATTTTGTAGTAACTTACATATTGAATCTTTTTTTCAGTTTGGTACTACCTATACCAGTTAAACTCCTGTGATTTGAAATTACATCAGATGAAATGAAATGATACTATATTATTAGTCCTCCACATATTGTGCTATAATGAATTTCTTTTAGCTTCCTCCTTCTGATCTATTGGTAAAATTAAGTTTAAAAGTATTTTAAATGGAATACTACCCAGATTCATTTAAATGTGCATTTATTTTATATATCTTACTAGTGACTCACCCTCTTCCCTCGGGTTCATCCCTAGGTTGATTCCCCATACAAACTTTCATCCCCATTTTCACCCCCTTAAGGGATGATTTCAGAGATAAAAAGTATCCTATGTCCTTCCTAGGGTCTCACACTATCTTCTTACCAAATCTTTATATATATAATTCTTCTGTGAGTGTGTATGTCACTGAACTTCTCTCAAACGACTGGACCGATTTTGATGAAATTTTTTGTGTGTGTTCAAGGGGATCTGGGAATGGTTTAGATTCACAATTTTGTCCAAAAAGTTTGAAATTTTCAAATTAAAGACGTGTAGACAGGACAACGTCTGTCGGGTCTGCTAGTGTCATATAAATTGGTGAAGTAGATCCAGAGATTACCTCCTACAACCTCACAAACTTTACCTTTTTATAATATTAGTATAGATAATATTAAATGAGTAATTCTTGTATATATGTATACATAAATTTAGATTTTGTATCTCTAATGATATATCATTAATTGATTTATAAATCAAATTTTATATTTAGGTAAAGTTTTGCTTTTTAAGTTTCTTTGTATACATAATATATCTATTCCACACGCAAAATAGGCGCGCAGAGGTCGAGTTGCGGAAACAAGCCCGTTTATACCATACCATACCATATCTATTCCAAAAAAATGCCAAGAGAACCTTGGTCGCTCAGGTACTTTCAGTTTCAGTTAATTGTAATTTTATGAATCTGTCCAGTGGTTTTCTCGGGTTGTATTCCCATACAGAAAGACTGACAAAAATTCTAAAAACAATAGATTCAGCCTTTGTATTGATAATAAGTAATAACTATTTCAATAAGATTTTCCAAAAATATTTAATGTACAGATTCAACTCAGTTAGAATTTTATTATATGTATAGATTTTAAATAAAACTATCTTTTCGGATTTTGTCGCGGATTTATTTGCATTTTTGTTTCCCGACGTTTCGAATGCTTTACAGCATTCATGGTCACGGGAGAGACTGAGGTGTTACATGTCTCGAAGGTATAGTTGTTACAGACAGCCTACCCACAATTAACAAAATGAAAATTTCACCAATTATCTTACAATATTTTTTAACTTTAAACATTTTTATAATTTTAATTACTTAGTTTTATAATTGAATATGGAATTTTATTTATTTAATTTTGCTGTTATTATTATAATTACTACAATTTTAAAATATTATTTTGTAATCTATATTTAGTGTTGCTATTATTCTATTTATAACCATAAAGAAAAATATAAAATATAGTATTAATTATTTAAGCCATATAATTAGTGTCCGACCGAAGGTCTATTTTTGGCCGAAGCCGAAGCCGAAGCCGATTAATCGGCTATCGCCACAACCTTCGGCCGAACCCGAAGCCGAAGCCGAAGGTTTATATTCTCTCAGCACTCAGTAATTAATTTTGTATCAATACCTCAAATAACCTCAATATTGAATGTTTATATTGACTGTCTCATATAGAAGTTGATGATACGAGTATATCATAGAGATGGTTGGTTTAGAGATAAATAAAAGTTTGTGATTTTGTGATTTACCTACTGGTAAAAAATAATCATTTCTTTATTATGTAATTCACAAATTACAATTAGACCAATCAGTCAGATTACTAATGTATCACAATTTAATTGATAAACACAAATTCAAAACAAAACACTCGTTTAAATACACGATCAAACTTGGTTAGATGCATGCAATGTGATATTTTGACAGTGACTCCCCGCCGCCACATGACTTTCGTAACAGTTCGTTCAATCTCGACGGTCGCTCGGACCTTCGGCGAAACCTTCGGCTTCGGCCGGGTTTTGGGCCGAAGCCGAATGTTTCGCCGAAGGTGGATTTTTTGGCCGAAGGTGGCCGAAGCCGAAGCCGAAGCTTCGGTCGGACACTACATATAATTGTTCTATGTGTAATTTAAAAAGTTAAAATTAATTAAAAGATAATAATTTTAATTTAGTTTGCTATTATTTAAAAGACAAATTATTAAGCAACACTATTACTATATACTTTTACAAATGAAAAATGAAAAATATTAATCTGATATGCTGTCATTTTGATCCACACAGCAAGAACTTACTACATCTGCCTGCCTGTTATGTTTAGATTTATTATTTGATTTTATTATATTAATAATAGGATCCCATGACGATGGTAGTACCCAGCCATCTTCCCTATTGAAATTTGGATGTTTTTTAATTTCTATGGCTTCTCAAATCATTCTAGGGCGATATCGGTTTTCTTTCGCGAGGATTTGAGGTTTATCGAAGCGAATATAATGGCTTGGGCGGTCCTGGCTATGTTTGCAGACAGCAGATGTTGTATTGCGACGATGCTTCACATCAGCTATGTGTTCTTTGACCCGGGTTCTAATGGATCGCTTTGTTTGTCCGATGTAAGAGAGCCCACAATCATGTCTGTAACAACTATAACTTCGAGACATGTAACACCTCAGTCTCCCCCGTGACCATGGATGCTGTAAAGCATTCAAAACGTCGGGAAACAAAAATGCAAATAAATCCGCGACAAAATCCGAAAAGATAGTTTTATTTAAAATGTCAAATATTCGCGTAAATCTAAGAAAGTATTATATATATAGATTATTGACTTTGGTCATTGATTGTATGGCATAATATGTACTATTTGACTTTATAACCTTAGGGAGCAAAATAAGTGACTATAAATCTTATAATAAATGAAAATGAACAGTGTAGTAAACAGTAATTATTTACACTATTACATTCATAATAAGTGTTTATCACAAAGTTAGATGACTAAGATTAAAATGTTAAATATTATATAACTAGCAGAACCTGCTGCTTTGCTCGTGCTAAAACTACAAAAAATGTCTCTAAAAAGGTAGTTTCATACAAACTTTCATACCCTATTTTACCACCTTATAGAATGAATTTCGAAAAATGCTAAAACAAGTATTTATTTATTCTCTTGAAGAGTATCAATACCAAATTTCGAGTGATTCTGATCATAAATATTTTTTTGGACTGCATTATAATTTACAATGGGTTATCTCATAGAAATGAGATAATCTGCCATGGTAAAAAGTAGCCTTTGTCACTCTACAGCCCTCCAACTATCTTCACACAAAAAATCACACCATTCCATCACTCCGTTTCGACGTGAAAGAAGGAAAAAAAAACAAACACACTTTTACATTTATAATATTAGTATGGATATAATAATATCTAATATGTACATTATCTATCCTAATATTATAAATACAAGAGTTTGTGAGGATGTATGGATGGCTGGATGTAAAGATGTTTGTTGCTCTTTCATGCAAAAACTATTGAATGGATTTTAATGAAACTTTACAATAATATAGCTCAAACATTAGAATAGCACAGAGGCTACTTTTTATTCTAGAAAAATGTATGGTTCCAGTGGAATAGATTTCTTTTTGTTTTTCTAGAGGTGAACTTGAGCGAAATCAGGGTGAGCTGCTAGTTTATTATTAATACACTAAGTGCACACGCACACAGTACACACAGTAGTAATGGAAATGTGGCACTATAACTATATTTTTTGAATGGTAGACACAGTGGCAGACAAATTGGCACTATAAACAATAAATTATCTATATGGCACAATCATGATCCTTGCTACCTACTAAGGTATATTATGATTCATCACAAGGTTGGCATACATCTGTTGAGTGACATTGTGAAACATAGTAAAAGGACAAGAAATAATACATTTAAACTATTGACTAGATCGCAAATTATTTATATGTAGTATAGAGTTTATATATTATTTTACAATTTATATAATGCCAAATAACATTCAGGTAAATATATAATGGTAAATCTGATGAACTGAGTAAAATTAAAAATTTACCTACTAATTTTATATATGAAAAATAATAAAGTATATAATAATATTCAAACTTAAACTAACTTCCATACAAGCAATGAACTTCATAATTGGGTTTGCAAAATATAAGATAAACAATAAACATTGTTTTCTTAGCTCATTTCTGGGTTGGTATGTATGTAATATATAGTTTGAGCAATGTGTCATAATGCTGCATTTATATTTGCATACAACATGTAGTGTTTGTACATGTTTATTACCTTTTCAAAACAATAAGGACACAACCTTGTTTGGAAACAAGCCATAAGCATGACCTCAGATAGCTTATATAATTATCTGCTCAATACAAATAATGTGAATCATCTTAAACACAATTATTGAAGAAAAGAAAAAAAGTACTGATTTAAAAAGTATAACTAATGCTTTGAATGTATCCTATAGAGCCTTAAAACTGCTTTAATGATTACAATAAATAATTCAGGAATTTGTTAACTGAGCAGTTCTCTGCAGTGAACACTTTGCATTTCAAAACAAGAACTTACTAGAATTTGATTATATTTATTTTAATGATGATAAGTAATAGAATCCTAGTAAATATCAATGCTGTAAATTATAAAATCTGCATCATCATCAATTTATTGCTCATAACCTACAAAGAACTACGACATACAATAAAAAGAGTACAGTTATAATTGGATTACACTTACCAACTGCGGCGAATTCGTCAGGTGTTCTTCCACCCGCTAGGAGCCAACGACACCAGTCTATTGTCTCCCACTCATCGATGGCCTTGCTAGGGTTCAGCAAGACGTCAAGAAGTGGACCGAGGTGCTGTGGTGAGCCGCTCGCGCAGTCCGCATGGATATATGCAGCTGCACCTCTTTTACCCTTTTTCATCAACACTTGGGCAGTTGAATTAGACATTTTTACACTTTACTCACTAGTCACATTAACGAAAAAACTATACACATAAGTCACTGTATATTTCGGTCACTCACGGAAGAAACACCATTACCAGTTTTACATAAGGCAATGAACTGCGGTCCGTAACGCATCCGCGCTTAAACATCGTGGCGAAGTGTCAGCAATATGGCATCATTAACAATTTTGTAAATTTATATTAAAAGAAACAAAAATTTATTAAGTTCTAAGGGAATTTTAAATAACTAATTTATTTCGCAGTTGAAAATAATAATAGAGCAATGTAGAAACAACTCGGCCATTCGAATGGGTTTAGGGTTACCATAAAAATAAAAATGAAATATTCAAGATTTTAAAAATTGTGTTGCCTAGTGAAAATATATAGTTTTGAAGTATTTACTTTAGCATAGTAAAAACAAATTGAAAAAAATATTTATCAAGTACAAAACTAGGGTAATTTTGAAAGGTTAGTTGCATATTACATTTACAACATTTTCATATTTTGTATAAAATAAGGATAGAACTTGGTCGTATCGTTTTAACGCTTGAAGCTTTAAGTATTTATAAAAAAAATTGAGCTTATTCAAAGCTACTCCAAATTTTATATTCAATAAAATATAATAAAATGTATGATTCAGAATTTAATAAGAAAATAGAAGTCATGTATTAAATAACTTCTTATTAACCTAACCATAAAATTTCGAAAAATATTTAATATCACTCGTTCGAGTAAAACTTTATATTCGTTTGTTTGTTTTCTTTGATTCATACGAGTATGTATAAAAATGACTTATTGTTACCTGCTCACTTTGCTCGAATGCGTTTTAAAGGCGCCCCTATATACGCCCCTACAGGCGCCTAACAATAGTAGTGGTATTTCAAGTTATAGCAAATCTGAATAATAAATTTCATAATATTTTATGTTTAAGAAATATCCTTTGAACGGGTTAGTTGTAAATTGTAATTTGTGAATATTTTGGAGCAGGGAGCTGGTAACATTGCTTTAGAATTAAAATGCTTCAAAAGCTGTTTTTAAAACACCTAACTTTCTCACTGGACAAAGCTAGATTATTAATACTGCTTAATCTTAATAAATAAATAAATTATTTGTAAAAGAAAGCAATTATACAATTAGGAAAGATTCTATGAAAATTTATCTTATTTCAGAATTCAGAGCTTCCTTGGAAATATAATTAAATTTTGTAGTTATTATAATAAAGGAAAAAAAAACAAAATGTATTAGAAGTTGTTTTTCTTTTCTAAAAAATGAGACTAAGTAAACTTTTACACTCAAAAACTACTGCAAATTTTCAAATTTCATTCTTTTACAATACAATGAAACATTCACCTCTTTTGTTATTTATATCGTCAGAATAAAATAGAATTCCGATTTCGGAATGCCAAATGACAATTGACACTTGACAAAAAATTGCAACGGGGTTTTTTTAAGGGAAAAAATCTTAGGAGGTTTTTAGGGTTTTTTACTTTAATAGCATGACTTAAATATAAATAAAGTTTTATAAAGTTTCGTTTAAGGACTTGAAAAATCGTATATCTTTAAATATCAGTACCTGGACTATCGAGCTTCGCTCGGAGTTTTTGGCCTAAACTACAATTTTCTTTTTTTTTTAACTAAAAACTTGAATAAATATTTAAAAAAAATTAAAAACTTCGTATGCGACCGAGATTTAAACCTGGATACCTGTGATTGTTGATCTTGCACCTTGGCGGCTTGACCACGATGCTTATGCCCGAGCATGCAAATTACCGTCCATATTTTGCGTGGAATAATGCAAAAGAAAATGCATGAAAACTCGAAAACATGCGTTTTTCTGAGCCATAAGACTATTTTAGATCGATTTATCGCCCCTGAAACCCCAAGAATATTCACACACACACACACACACACACACACACACACACACACACACACACACACACACACACACACACACACACACACACACACATATATATATATATATATATATATATATATATATAACGGGCAAGGCAGTGGTAGCCCAGTGGTAACGCGCTCGCTTGAGAACCGAGTGAAGCGAGTTCAAATCTCAGGTCTCACACCTCTGATATTTTCATGTGCGAATCATTTCCAACATGATTACCACTTGTCTTAACGGGGAAGGAAAACATCGTGAGGAAACTTGCATGTCTTAGAGAACTTAGCAAGTTTACGAAAGACATGTGAAGTCCGCCAACCCGCACTTGGCCAGCGTGGTGGATTATGGCCTGATTATTATGGCCAGCAGTGGGACGTTAAAAAGGGCTGAATAAAACACAACAACTTGGAAAATAATAATTTTTTATTATTATTTTCCAAGTTATCTATGAAATTTAATATAATTATTAAATAGATATATGTAATTATTATTATATGTAATAAAAATAAATAATTTTTTTACGCTTCTTGTAATCATTTAAAATTAAAAATATTAAAAAAAAAAGATAAGTTATTAAATTTTTCAATTTGTCAGTTAGGTTTTAGGGGTTTTCGAAATTACTCTTAGGGGGATTAAATTTCAAATGCTGCCAGCACTCAACAGTACTGACAGCAAATCACAGATTGTAAATATAAAATAAATTATTTTTCTGCGGTGCGTACAGCCGAGGCCGACGGCGTAGTTCAAGTTTGCTTATTTTTATTGGTAATAAATAACACGTGGTTCTTATAATTTTGAAATAAAGTATATTGCTTGAGGCTATAATATTTTAGTTTTAACGTTCAAGAACAAATATTAAAGAGATAGACAGGATGGGTGAAGAAAACAAGGTCATGTTTCACGAAATGGAACTTGATGATCGAATTTTAAAGGTTGGTTTACTAAAAGGTAGTTCTATAGGTTTAAATAAATACAATTAATACTGAAGATTAAAAGATTTTTAGATACTACCTTATTAATGAATATTATATATATTTGAAAAACCGAAACAGACGCATTACTTCACATTATTTTTCATAACACCTAGTCATATAAAACGTGGGCTAATAAAGACTTAAATAATTATATTATTAAAATTCAATATCTAGGATCTATAATTTAACTAGTCTCTTTTAGGCAATATCTCAACTTGGATGGTCAAATCCTACATTAATTCAAGAGACAGCAATACCACTCTTACTTGAGGGTAAAGATGTACTCATGAGAGCTAGAACAGGATCAGGGAAGACAGCGGCCTTTACCATACCAGTTATACAGAAAATATTAAACTTAAAAAATTCAAGTGCACATCAATGTATCAGAGCTCTTATATTATCACCGAGTAAGGAATTATGTGGCCAGGTAACATACTATATTATATAGAATTTCATATTACGATTGTATTTAAAAAACAAATGTCACATTTACAAATTGTTGTGAAATATAAAAAAAAATGTATAAGTTATATTCATTTAACATTTCCAGATAACATCTGTGATAAGTGATTTAACACTTAAGTGTGCCAGAGAAGTAAGATGCATAGATATATCATCAAATGGAGATATGCACATTCAAAAGTCCTTATTAACAGACAAACCTGATATCATAGTGGCTACACCATCTCGAGCTCTCGCGCATTTGAAAGAAAATAGTATGAGATTAAAGGATGATTTGTCAGTGTTAGTTGTTGATGAGGCAGATTTGGTGTTTTCATTTGGTTACGAGGATGAAATTAAAGAGTTACTTGGGTTGGTATTAAAACAATTTTACAAATTATAGTAAAAAAATATATCTTGAAATATTTGTGTTGCAATTCAATTTAAATTAATCGAAGGTTTTATACATTATACTTTTTAATTATGTTTCTTTAGTATAATTTATTAAAATTGCATGGTTCCAGGTATTTGCCTAAAATATATCAAGCAGTTCTTGCTTCCGCAACTCTATCAGATGATGTATTAAGTCTTAAGAAAATAGTTTTAAGAAATCCAGTGACATTGAAACTAGAAGAACCAGAACTAGCTCCATCTTCACAATTACAACATTACCATCTTTTTGCAGAAGAAGATGATAAGGCAGCCATTTTATATGCACTTTTAAAATTGAACCTTATTAGAGGCAAAAGTATTATTTTTGTTAGGACTGTTGATAGATGTTACAAGTAAGTTTATTATTTCAATTAAAAAAATATTTATTGTTTTTGTAAAGATTTATGTTAATTAGGTATATGTTTTTAACATTTTAATAAATCAATTTGCAATTTTTGACCCTACAAAATAATTTAATACCATAAAGCTAATCAGAAAAGATAATATGATTGGATAAGACTGGGTAATGGAACTCTTCAATGGCTATTCTTATTACTTGTAAAATCTTTTGAGTTTTTGCTCATATGGGTAATTTTGTTGCTTTTTTTATTTTATGAAAATATACTTTACTTAGTTATGTTTATCATTTACAGATTAAAATTATATTTGGAACAGTTCAAAATAGGTTCATGTGTACTGAACTCAGAACTGCCAGCAGCTGTACGCTGTCTGTCAGTGGAACAATTTAACAGGGGACGCTATCAGATAATAGTGGCATCTGATGAAAAAGCTCTGGAGAAGCCTGATGGTGGCTTGCTGGCGGGCGAAGAAATTGGAAAGAAAAAAAGGGTGAGTCTTGATATATTCAAGATAACCTTAGCTTCTTAATGGGAATTAATATTCACATGATTATTTTATATTCAACATGCTTATATTTTTGAAAGTATGTTAATTATTTGTTATTTATGTGACAAAGTAATTAATTTGAAAACTAGCAACTAATCCTTACTTTGCTTGGGTTTGTCCATAATAAATAACAAAAACAAATCTATCCCACGGAAATCATACATATTTTCAGGATAAAAAGTAGCTTATGTGTTATTCTGCAGTATGAGCTATATTATTGTAAAGTTTCATTAAAATCCATGCAGTACTTTTTGTGTGAAAGCAAACAGACATACATCCATACACACAAACTGTCACATTTATAATATTAGTATAGATTAGTATAGATGGGATAATAGGTTAATCATATTATGACAATGATATTTTACCTTGTGGCTTGTACCTTGATCAAAGTGATAATTCAATCAATAATTGGGGCTGTTTTATCGTGATTTAACTATTTTTGCAGCAAAAGTCTAAACGTAAAAAGGACAAAGAGTCGGGTGTGTCCCGTGGGATAGACTTCCAGCACGTGTCTAACGTCATCAACTTCGACTTCCCCCTGGACGTGAACTCGTACGTGCACCGCGCGGGGCGCACCGCCCGGGGGAATAACCAGGTAACAATAACTTACATGTTAAATTTTTTAATTGCACTTAAAATAAGTATGGAAATTAAGATACTAAAAATTAGTTTTCCAAATGTGGATTGGACTTTAAAAGAGATCTATTCCAGCTCACCTATGGCAGTGAGAAATACATGCTTATGTGTTTGGAAATAAGATATTCATTTATTGGATATTTGGATATAATAGAAAGAGGTTTTTTTTATTGAATTTGGAAAGGATTGGATTGGGATGGTCCGAGTGAGCAAGAATCAGTACAAGCACAGGATGAACAATTTTGAAGTTATACTTCTTTTGGCATGTTTGGAAAAAAAATATAAGAGTAACATGTTTACGATGCGCGCGCACACCGACAGCCAAAAAGCGACATGATCAAAATAAGCTGCATTCCTTTTAGAAACAGAGAGTTGTGACATACGGGATAAAATCTTTAGCTGTTTTGGTTCTGTTACGCCAAAGAAGTATAACTTCTTAGGTGCGTACATAAGTGAACACACGTTTTTTGTTTATTTATATATTCATCAGATCATCTTTAAATGAAATGATAAAAACTGATCTATTATATAAATATAAATGCAATTAACTAGGAGAGTGTGAAGAACCGTCAGTATCAGTCACGGATAATTGAAATGATATTCTATTTGTATGCTAAGAATACTGAATATGGATTCAAAATTATTGCTCTGAATGCGAAAATAACTATTTTACTGGTTTTGTGATAGTATTTTATTAAAAAGTGTTTTTTTTTGCTTAGGGTTCAGTCTTGTCATTTGTGTCGTTGAGAGAAAAGCCACTGATGGATGCTGTGGAGGAACACTTATCCAAAGGGTTTAACGGAAAACAAGTGTTACAGTAAGTAAATTTGTTTCAGAAGTAAATAAAAAAATATCACTCAACCAAACAGCATTTATATTTTTTGACTTATATATATTGTACCTTGTAAGTTTTATTTTCAAAATTTTTTTTATTTGATGGTACACTTTGATGAATTATATGTACAATTAAGTAATACTGGCGACTTACTCTCGATTTGCTCGGGTGCGTCTCTAGGTACGTTTTAATTTTTTTGAGAGGAATCCTAATTTATTTCCCAAATAAAATTAGCCTAACTTACTTCTTATAACATTAACTATCTGCCAGGGAAAGTCCCGTCAAAATCAGTCCAGTCGGAGATTAGCCGGAACAAACATAGACAGAGAGATAAAATAAATTTAAAACTGTTTTTCTTAAAATCTTGTATAATTTCTTTCTTTTTGTAAATTTTCAAATTAAAGACGTGTAGACAGGACAACGTCTGTCGGGTCCGCTAGTTATCAATATAATCTGAGGTACTATAAAATTGTCTATGACATTCCAGAAAGTATGAGTTCGCGCTAGACGAGGTTGAGGGCTTCCGTTACCGGTCGCGCGACGCGTGGCGCGCCGTCACGCGCATCGCCGTGCGGGAGGCGCGTCTCAAGGAGATCAAGCAGGAGCTGCTCAACTGTAAGAAGTTGCAGGTTCGTACTGTTTGTATTCAGCCCTTTTTATGTCCCACTGCTGGGCGTGGGCCTGCCTTCAATATAAGAGGAATCAGGCCATAGTCCACCACACTGGCCAAGTGCGGGCTAACGATAGATTTAGCTGGGATGTTGTTATTTTTATTGTATACTAGAGATTTACGCTGTTATAATCTATTTTAATTATTATTCAATTGAGGATAATTAAATATTATATAAAATTAATAAATCTATTTCAATAAGATTTTCCAAAAAAAATTTAATGTACAGATTCGACTCTGTTAGAATTTTATTATATGTGTAGATTAGGCAAGAATGTTTGTCTTAATTTTTCAGGCAATATATATAAAGAGGTCAATTCAATTTCATATGATGACAACCGTTGAACATAACACATTGATGAATGTCTAATCTTCTCTCTGACTATATCCCTATATTCCACTTAAATAATATGATATAAACAAACCTCTAAACACTACTATGTTCTTTACAGGGTTATTTTGAAGAGAATCCCACAGACTTGGCCGCTCTCAAGCGAGACAAGGCCTTGCATACTGTCCGTCTTCAGCCACAACTAGCTCATGTACCAGAATACCTGTTGCCTGCTGCATTAAGGAGTGAGGAGGGAGAGGCAGAAGCCCAGGTGGACACTCCAGCTCCTCCTAAGAAGAGGAAACAACCCGGCAACTTTGGTAGTGCTAAGCGGCATAAGTATAATGTGAGTCTTGTGATATAAAATAATGTTACCAGTTCTAAATTGGGCAGCTCTAAAATATACTGGTTAGGTCTGTTTTTTATATTTTTATTTTAGAATTTGGCATGTGTATAAAATATAAAGAAAATAATATTTGTGGTGTGAAACATCTAATGCGGCGGGTTATACCGGCTGTTGGCGCGGTGACGCGCTCGTAGCTCTCAGACTCACTTCCCACTCGGCTCGGCGATTCTTTTGTCCCTCTCCCTCACCGCATTAAACTCGTATTTTAATTTTTAATTTTGGTATTAAATTAAGATGTGTTTTTTAAAAAAAGATTTTTTTACTTTTAAAAAAATCTGAATATTATGTTTTTAATTATTATGTCATATTTACTGCCTTTAAAAACCACCTGTCATGCATATTTTCTATACAAAATACTCCGATGTTTTACATAGGTATATAGATAGGTTTAATTTGTTTTATATAAAAAGGTTGTATGTATCCAAAAATATATTGAATCTCGCTGTAATATAAGGTTCCGTATAAAGCGGAGACATTTTTGAGAGTAATTAATTTTAATTTTGTTCACAGGCTCGGCAAAGTGATCCCTTAAAAAGTTTCCAGCTCAAAAACCTGAAGAAAACCGCAACCGGCGACACAGACACGTAGCACGAAGCGTCGTACTGTTAGTATTGCAAGGAAAATTGTATATAGCATGTTCAATAAATTGGTTTTGTTTTTTTTTTTATAAATAATTGTTTTTTTACAATTGTTTAAATAAAATATATCTGACGGTGTGTTTTTTTCTTTGCACAGTGCCGCTGATAAGTCGCGTTTTGTTAGTTCTGGAGCTCGGTTAGTACTGTGTTGTTGAAGTATGATAATATACTGCTATGTAATTTATTTTGTTTTCTTTCATAATTTGTCTATTTTTTTTTAATACAATATGTGCTAGAAGTGTTACTGGTGAGAGTAAGAGATAAAATCGATGTGGGTTTTTTTAAAAAAGTTAAACAGCTTTTTTTTTTCAAATAATATACATGGGATTTCCATATATTTTCTTAACGAAAATCTAACACAGAATTTAGAAAAGCAACTCAAACTCAGTATGACAATAAACATGATGATAATTGCTAACGCCGTTTCGCCTGCTAAGCTATAACGCGCACATACAATGCGTCTTAGCCTACGTCTACGCACACATAGGCATTGCGGGCCGCCGCCACCGGACGCAATTCTATTTGCTTTAATCCCTCCACGACCGCGGACACGCCGGCGTGTCAGTTAACAATAGATTTCTTAGAAATTTAATTAATTTCTTAAAAATTTGCCTGGAGGTGTAAATTACCATTCACCTTTTTCTCATATTATAAATTATAAATTGTACTATACACTTTTTTCTAATGTGCTAATTAAACAAGTATTTAATTGTTGGATTCTTTTAACCCGTCCACGTACATATTCTTCTGAACAATAATATAATGAATACTAGTATTGCCCGCGGCCCCGGACGCGTTTAGATGACCAAAAACCGAATTCTTAGGTTTTACGTATTAGTATACTCTTACATTGCAGTTTTTGTTTTTTTTCTCTCAGAAATGAGATATTTTCCCGCGGTAAAAAGTATCCTATATGTTGACCCGGATAACCAGCTATCATCATACCAAATTTCATAAAAATCCCTCCAGTGGTTTTTCTGTGATGCGGTAACAGACAGACAGACAAAAATTCTAAAAGTTATAGATTCGGCCTCTATCGATAATGTTTATTTCAATAAGATTTAAAAAAAAAATATATTTAATGTACAGATTCGACTTAGCTACAATTTTATTATGTGTATAGATAACACATGAACACAGCGTGTTCTGCAGTCTATAGTGTACACAGTTACAAACGATTACAAGATATCTAAAGATTACAATTCAAGCACTAAGTTTTACTAATCTATACATATAACAGAATTCTGAGTCGAATTTGTACATTGAATGTTTTGAAAAATCTTATTGAAATAATATATAGTAATCATTATTGACACGAGAAAACCACTGGACAGATTTTGATGAAATTTGGTATGATGATAGCTGGTTATCCGGCTGAATATATAGGATAATTTTTACCGCGAGGAAATCATATCTGAGAAATCTATATTAACCATTAAAACGTTCCTAGGGAACGCACCCGAGCGGAACGACATTGAGTAGCTAGTTTCATATAAAAGTAGCTTATTTTTTAGTAGCTGTAGTTGTAGCTTTTTTTTTTGCTCTAACTAAATGCGGCAGTATAGATTGCATTATTTTAATATAATCTATATTAACTTATTTTATAACAAAAAAAAAATACAAATAAATATGGTCTTGATTAAAAATATATAAAAATTGAAAATATTTAATTCACATGGCTATTTGCATTATACCAACGGTAAACTGTTATTTATTTTTCACCTGTGCTATTTATATTTAAGCTCGGGAATTTCATCCGAGTATTGTAGAGAAACCGGGCAAGACTGGTAGATCATAGAATAAAATTTCTTAAAGGAAAGCTTTAATGGGATTGAAATTTTAATGTCACTCACCGACCGGTAGAGATTTAAAAAAATATAGGGTTATTTATATTTAATCTGGAAATAGGATAAACTTTAGAAGTACAAGTTTTATGATTTTTATAATAAAACAAGTGTAAAACGAAATATAAAATTGATATTACACGAAAAGAAAAAAAATCTAATTTATTTAAATATATTATGAACGAATATTTTAGTTTTTTTTTATTTATCTTATAATATCTATTTTTGTGTGTGCTTCATATTATGTGGCTTTATACAATGGAATTTGTATATATTATGTAAATGAACATTTTTATACATGATTGGGAATTAAGCCTGAGCGTTTTCTAGAGATAATAAACGGCTACGGCTTGCAAATTGTAATACGTAGCTTGCAATCAAAATGAAAAATCGTGCCGCCGCGCTGGCTTATCACTTTTTTGATTGCGAAAAATGAATTCGTGTTTGTATTACGGCTGTTTGACTACGCTACGCTTATGAGCAATAAAATTAAAAAAAAAAAACGTAATTTTGACATTGCGACTTTAAATATACTCAAGGTGTAAAAGTAACGAAAAATAGCGTACCCGTATGCATTCGTTACTATAGCATCAGTACTCGTTACTTTTGAATCGTTACTCGTTACTTTTGATATCCGATAGCATACTCGTAGAGCATCGCATCGAGTCGTGTTTCGTATGTATTGCGTACGGTATAACGTTGACGTCGCGTTGTTTTCAGTGGAATAATGCACGATCAGCAAACCATTTCCATTGGAGAGTTACATGATATCCAGAACCCAGAAATTTTAATTATTTATAAATCTATATAATTTTTAAAATTTTACTAACAATATTTTTTTATTAATAATTTTTTAAATTAAATAATAAATAAAAAATAGATAATTTAAAAATGAATAACGCCATCTATCACGTTAGTGTGACGTAGTAATGCATAATATATTATTTAAGATCAATTGCGCGAACGATTTATCAAATCATAATCTGTATGTATTGCACATAATCACATGATCATATCTCACGTAGGATAAATAGATAATTATTGTATTACAATATTGTACACAATTATTATTTTAAGAGCGCGACTGTTGAGTTTCTCGTTGGTTCTTCTCATCAGAAAACTTCATTCCGAGCCGGTGGTAGCTTCTTAACGGACTGACTACACTGACATTTAATTTAAAATGTAAAATTGACGGTTCAAAAGAGCTTGTAAAAGTCTATATGATGTAAAAGTGTGATTGTAAAAGTCTATATGAATAAAGTATCATATTTTGATTAGATTTGACATAATCATTCAGTAAAATTATAAGTATTTGTTGGATAAAAAACTAAAAATGTGTTCTAAATATAATGGTTGTTTCTAATTGAAAATTGTTTCTAAACAAAATTTATAAGATCTGGAAATCATGCAACTTGAAAGAAATAAATAAGCTCTCTAATTTACTCATCAATGGTATTAACTAAAAGTTGTATTTTGTTGAATAAAAAATCAATAAAAACATCAGTACGAAAATATGTACGGAAAATGCGAGTAACGAAATGCATTCGTGAGTAACGTTTCGGTACTCGGTACTAGATGGCGTACCCGTTACTCAGTAACGAATACATACGGTTTGCTACAGCACTAAAATATACTGATTTGTTATTTAAAATGTAAATAATTTTAGGTGACATTTAAATTGTGCATCCATTACGCCATTTTCAAATATAAATAGAATAAAACTGTCAAGTCATCTTTCATTATTCCAATGGACTGCGCAGAACGCAAGTCCAACTACCAAAAATTATGCGTACGACGTATCCCAACGTGAGATAGTCACAGGCAGGCAGGTGCCAGGCGCGGTGCAATGCCTGGGGCCGGCCCGGGGCAACCGCCTTCGTGATCGCGGTACACCCTACGCAAGGTTAGTATGCCCTGACACTCCACCGCAGCCTTTATATACCCATCCCCGAGAATCTTGCCAACGCGATTTAATTAATGTTATAGTGACATCTGTTGATCGATGCAGGTATTTGACTTTGTTTGTGTCTAAAAAGGTTTTGTATAATTAGGTCATAATAATTAAAAATGCGGTGGATTTTAATGTGATAATTGTGAGCTAGGTGGCGCTAATGTTTTTTTTTTATTTGCAGTGTGCAACAGTCGTAAGGTCGGTTCCCACAGTGCGTATTTACTGACAGTCGCTTCCTACTGCTTCGTTAACATTTTCTTTTTGGATGAAATATTAAATTTATTAACTAAAGATTTGTAATTTTTTTGCTATAATTTTTATTCCTTTAAAATCTTTAAAGACGTGAGAACATAAAATTGAAATTTATTAATATAGTAGTTTCTGACATTGTTTTTATGTTGGCATATAGCGATGGATATATCTATTTAAAAAAAAGGCTAAAATAAAATAACGCATATATTTTTGGACATTTATTTATAAAATACAAATCAGATAGACTTTGAATTTCTTCTCTTTCTCGGCGGTTCTTTTATAATAGTTTTAGAGTCGCTGAAGGCTCTTCTAAGTGTGAGGGCTTGTAATCGAATAGATACATTCGCTGATTGTTCTAGCGAGGAGAATGGTCTGTTGAGATAGTACCCATAGGCCCCCATCTCCCTACGTTGCCAAGGACTTGCAGTTATCCTGTTAAAAAATTACACGTTATCACGTTTCAAGTAGATATTTTTTTTGTACTTTCATATCATTTTGCTTGGTTTTGTTTTATTAAACTGATAAAAAAGCTAATACATAGTTGCACTAGTAGTAGAGTGTATGGATTTGAAAATTCAAACGTAATGAAATTGTTTGGTATGTACCAACATAACTTATTACGTATAAACTCGCGGATAACGTATTTATTAAGAGTTATAAATTATTTTTCTAGTATTTTAAATAAAACTATCTTTTCGTATTTTTCGCGGATTTATTTAGATTTTTGGTTACCGACATTTCGAATGCTTTACAGCAATCATAGTCACGGGAGAGACTGAGGCTTAAGAGTCTCAAAGGTATTATATTATTGTTACAGACAGCCTACCCACAAAATAACAAAATGAATTCAAAAATTGCATCAAAATACGTTTCAATATTTGTTAATTTTTAATTTTAAACATTTTTTATAATTAAATAAAAAAGATAGTTTTATTTAAAATGTCAAATATTCGCGTAAATCCTATCATCAAGTATTATATTTTTCTAGTAATTATTTTTAAAGCAAAACGGTTTACCAAGCCCTAGATATTAATTGTTTAGTTCAATTCATAGTTTTACCATATCATGAGCGGTGGTGCGACAGGCTTAGGTCGAGTCTGTACGTAAATAGCGAGAGGCGCTATCGCACACATCCAGATCATCCACTGTTGCATTATTTTACAACTGTCTATATCTTCGATGGTCAATGTTGAACCTTCCTCCTAAAATAAAGTAAAAACAAATAAATTCAATTCGAGTTTTAATTTTCAAAATGTTGTCATTAAATAAGGAAAGTGAAAAATTGTCATTTTCATAAACTATTAGATTTTCGTGAAAACTATTTATGTAAATCCTTACTATTATAAGACATGCTTTAAAATATACAGACTAGAACAACACTACAAAATTGTCAAAGGCACAAATTCAGGATTGGGGACTTTGCCCCTAGCGGAGTGGGTGGTATTTCTGGATAAGGGACGTGATATGGAGTCGAAATGTTAAATAAAAATTGTCCGCGAACGTATGAGTAAAAAGTTATTGAGACTTAAAGTTACAACATTTCCATACATTTTCATATATTTCTTTACCACCATTCGGAGTGGGTGGTATTTTTAGATAGGGGAGGTGACAGAGAGTCAAAATATATTAAAAATATTTGGAGGAAACGTACGAGTAAAAAGTTATTGAGACTTACAAGTTATAACATATCTAACACATTTCCATACATTTCTTTACCTAAATAAGTGATTACAACAGATAAACATACCTTTAACGAATAGTACGCATCCTTTTTTATGTACATTACACATTTTCACAACAATTAATGCTTTATTGTATTTAATATTTTAATAATTTCACAACACAAACAAAACGATCTTACATTTTGACAAAAGCAAAACTGACACTTTGTTTTATATTACCGCTTAAATGACAACAGATTATATTTGATTATTCGTCATATCTTGGTTAGGTTAGGTTAGAACATTTAAGATTATTTATTTATTATTCCTCATATCTGGGTTAGGTTAGGTTAGAACATTTAAGATTATTTATTTATTATTCCTCATATCTGGGTTAGGTTAGGTTAGAACATTTAAGATTATTTATTTATTATTCCTCATATCTTGGTTAGGTTAGGTTAGAACAGTTGCCACAACGCACGAGCCGAGCGAGCGAAGCGAGCGTGCCGCGGTAGCGGCCGGCGAGTGCCATAAATGACTAGAAAACTAGAAAATTCGAATTTCACGCAAAGTACAAATAACGACAATCATCTGGAGATTATTTTGACAATTGAAAGTGACGTTTTGACTCCAAGTGTCTAAATGGTAGTAATGTCAAAATAATGTATGGAAATGTTGTAACTTTAAGTCTCAATAAATTTTTACTCATATGTTCGCGGACAATTTTTATTTAACATTTCGACTTCCTATCACGTCCCTTATCCAGAAATACCACCCACTCCGCTAGGGGCAGAGTCCCCAATTCTAAATCGCAGCCTTGTCAAATATTAAAAACGCGGGAGAATAAACAAAATTACTGTCTACTTCTCAAATAGCACGTTATAATATGGAAAGAATCTAGGAACTAGAATTATAAATACCTATTCAAAAAGTCAAAGAGAAAAAAATAATAAAGTCAGAGATAAACGAAGTAAATCTGAACCTAACTTATGAATAATAAAATATATTTGTTACGGTTTTAACCTATTCTACGTTACATTGTGTTAATTTAAAATTAAAGTAGTTAGTCATACTCACTGGTGTGTAACAATATTCGATGAAAAGTTTTACAACTTTTACGACAAGACCCCAAAAATGAAGACTGTATATTATCATCCAAATAAATAGAAGATGCTAAAACAAAAAGTTTTTTTACTATTAAGCTATAGCATAGATTAAAAAATAATTTTAAACAGTAGGTATTTCATCTATACTAATATTTTAAAGCGGAAAGATTTGTATTTTTGTAGGTTTGTAACGAATAAACTCAAAAACTACTGGACCGATTTTGATGAAATTTCGTTAGAAAATAGTTTGAGACCCTGGGAAGGATATAGGATATTTTTTATTTCAGAAATCGTCTCTTAAGGGGGTGAAAATGGGGTTGAAAGTTTGTATGGGAAATCAACCTAGAGAACCCGGACGTAGCGAGGGTGAGTCGCTAGTTAGTAAGTAAACATTTGCTTAGTGGTTCTGAACTTAAAAATGAAAACACATGCTAGATGCATATTAAAAAATAACGCAGTTAATGCTAAATATAAGTAGTTTTATGTTACATTTCTATACAATCTTTGACGAGGCTAAAATATTGAGCCAGAATATAAGTGAAAAAATTGTTGTATATGAATTCTATTTCTTAATTCTATGGAAAATTGAAAACAATGTCCACAAAACAGGTTAAAGGTTTCCTTTGAATTTGAAGGATCCATTTACACCTTAAGAGCACCTCGTCCCCCTGTCACGTTCATGAACGCTGCCTTGGCGCTCGCTCTTAGTACGTGTTTCATTAGGTTCAAATTATACCCTTATAGAATCATAGCAGACCAACTTGTGTATGTATGTTTCTTTCAGCTTGCTCGTAAAGTATTTCTTAAAAATTTACTTAATATTTTAGGTAAGTACATGAAATGGACTTGATAAGAATATAAAGCGAAAATAGTTTATCAAATTGGAAATCTCGGAGACCAAATAAATTTATATATATATAATATTTTTTCTTATATATTAGGTTTATTTTATTTACATATACGGTTCCAATACCTGTATGACAACTTCCCACAGTGGCACACGTCTGAACATAAATCTCCTAAACATTGCTGATATGAGTCTGTGCGCGAGCGCTGCGGCACCAATCGTCCATATGAATGTCGGTACTATTGATAGATAGCTTTCACCACATTTCGCGCGAACTAGAAGCTGGAAAATAGTAATTTTAAAACAATGTTCCTAGATAACATCTGCGTTATCTTATTTTACAAACTCGCTTCTAATATCTGATGCTAAATCACTACATAGTATAAAACAAAGTCGCTTTCTCTGTCCCTATATCCCTATGTATGCTTAAATCTTTAAAACTACGCATCGGATTCTGATGCGGTTTTTTTAATAGATAGAGTGATTCAAGAGGAAGGTTTTAGTATATAATTTGTTAAGTTTTTGTATACATCAGCTAAAGTATAACGATATTTGTTGGAGGTGTCGGAAAAAATAAGACGTCTGGGAGCTTTCAACGAAAACGCTGCCTAAACCCTTTGAGATATAACAAAATAATGTATGGTGGAATTGTGTATCTTATATAGGTCTACAGAAAAGTCCGCGATGGCATATGTCTATCTCTTAAGGATAACATACTATATCCATTTTAATTTAAAACGTAATTTTATCGAATAACTAGCGACTCACCCTCGCTTCGCTCGGGTTCGTCCCTAGGTTATTCGATAAATTAACATTGACA
Organism: Brenthis hecate; assembly: GCA_951806755.1. Lineage (NCBI taxonomy): Eukaryota > Metazoa > Arthropoda > Insecta > Lepidoptera > Nymphalidae > Brenthis > Brenthis hecate. Next base: position 24,521,784 of record OX638252.1, on the reverse strand, counting down.
GGCCGACATACGAAGGTAGTTGCTTTTAATGTAACGGAGTAGGTAAGGGAATGCCAGTATCATTGGGATTATTTAAGAATTTGTGGGTGTGGATCAACAATGTTGGTTTTAGCATTAAGCACAGATGATTTTTTAAAGGGAAAACTGCAGGAAGATGTAGAGCTCAGTCACTAAGTTCTAATTTAACCCTTCAAGCGATATCGTAAAGTTGTAAGCACCTGTATACTTTCTTTTTTCACATAATCTAAGATTTCTGAACACCACATCACAAAACGTATTAAAGCAGGCGATACATAAATTTAACATAAAATAAAAAAGTAAATTTCATTATTACTTAAAATCAGAATTATGGGGTTATTAGATGATCATATTGCTATGGCGTGGCCATGATGTTTCATATGATGTATCACACTGTTAATGACATTGACATTTAAAATGTATTTAATAAATATAAAACCTCGGATCTTCTTATCTAATTAGTGTAATAGTGTTTCGGCTAATTAGAATTTAGCAGTTTTTAGATAACTATAGCGACTCACCCTCGCTCCGGGATTCGGGACTCGGGTTCGTCCACATGTAGATATGCTTTAACGGTAAGCATAAATTTCTCAAAGATGCAGATTTTCTCGCAGTAAAAAGTATCCTATATGTCGACCCGGATAACCAACTTTCATCATACTAATACAAAGTTTCATCAAATTCTGTCCAGTGGTTTTCTCGTGATGCTTTCACAGACAGACAGATAGACAAAAATTATAGATTCGGTCTCTGTGTCGATACTAATGATGTAGTTTGATCCGAATTGTTTCAAAAAATCAGTATCTCGACAAAACTGCCACCTAACGTCTAGGAACGTAGGAACGTAGGAAAGTACCATCTAGGCTATGCCATAAGTACACAAAAATATCATCAATATCGGTCAAGCCGCTTAAGAGAATAATTACGAACACAGGGACACTGGAATTTTATATATAAAGATGGACTGCGGAGGTAATACTATCTCTCAGCAGTAACATATTTCATATTAACACAATATCACTCATGCATAATGTACATCATAACCTACACTGCACGAATAGTTTCAGCATGGTGTCCTATCGGACTGGAAAATAACGGAATAGAGCGTATGTGATAGTGAATGTGTTGAGTGTTATTTTACCATTATGCGGTAAGCCACTGTAGGAGAGGTAAATAGTGTGTTTGTACCCACTAGCGTATTCATTCCTTAAAGGCCGGCAAAGCATCTGCAAGCCCTGCGGTGTTGCAGATGTCCATGGGCGGCGGTGATCACTTTCCATCAGGTGAGCCTCCTGCCCGTTTGCCCCCTTAGTCCCATAAAAAAAAAAATTGCTTTGGCACGATAATCTGACGTGAGAAGTAAGAGATCAGGAGCAGCTCTCAGGAGCGACAGCTTAACGTGCTCTAATAACGGGTTTTACTATATAAAATATACCTTTAAAGTCAAACAAAATTTGTTGTTTTCATATTTATTGTACATTAAACAAAATTATGTATATATGGGATACGTGTCGAACAACCAAGAGGGTAGGTGGTCATAGCGCGCCGTCCTGCGGCAGGATTGAGCGAGAAGAGCACTTGCCGGCGTCCGTCGCACCGCTGCAGGAACATCGGGTTTCCTGCCATATAAAATATTCATACACTAATTTGTTTCGTAGATTATTGTGATCAGGGACTGTATGCTAATATAATAATATCAAATTATTAACCGACTATTATGAATTTTGATCAATTATATAAAGGCAAATACGACTTAAATCACTGAGGAATAGTGTATGTATGTATTCAGCTCTTTTGAACGTCCCACTGTGTAGTGTGAGCCGAGCCTTATATGATACTTTATAAGATGTTACTTAGGTTAAGATATGGCTATTCAATAAACGCGCTTCTAATAGTAAAGTCGTAGTCTAATCATTACCTGGCTTTGAACCTAACAATACAACTGCTGGGCACGGGCCTCCCGTTAGTACAAGGGGAATCAGGCCATAGTCCACCATGCTGGCCAAGTACGGGTTCGCGGACTTCACATGTCTTTTGAAAACTTACTAGGTTCTCTCAGACATGCAGGTTTCCTCACGATGTTTTCCTTCACCGTTAAGACAAGTGGTAATCATGTTGGGAATGATTCGCACATGAAAATATCAGAGGTGCGAGATCCGGGATTTGAACTCTCTTCACTCGGTTTCCCAAGCGAGCGCGTTACTACTGAGCTACCACTGCCTTGGGAATAGTGTACATACGACTAAAAGTAAGGATGTCTACTATGATAAAAATATAATTTAATAATAACTAAGAAAAAAAATGATTTTAAAAGTAGGGTTAACAAAAAAATATACATCAAACAATACCTCTATTAGTAATAATATAGTCACTATGTGTTTTACGTTGTACACTTACATTAACGCATTTAACCGATTTTCATTTGACAAATTACCTTTCTTCAATTGAAATTGCACATAAAAAAGATTAGAAGAGACGAGAGATAATATATACGTACTAAAATATTACCTACATCATTTTTTTTAGTTATGTGCTTAATCAATCGATAAAGAAGCCCACCTAAGATCATAGATAACAAATAAGTATATTACCGCAATATACGTTCTGAGTTTCTCAATGGCATCGGCGGTCTCGCTGGACTGGCTGAGGACGCGCGCGCAGCGCCCGGCGCGGGAGCACAGCGAGCACGCGGAGCGGCTCGGCGTCCAGGCCGCTCCTCGGACCTCCACCGCCGAGGGCTTGGGGGGTGCGCTCTCACTCTAGGTTATAATATCCTCACTATAGCTGTGCTTCAGTATTATTATGGTGATTATATTTTGTCATTTTTCTGGGAGTTGAATGAAATTCAATTTTTTATTAGGCAAGATCAAAGTTCATTTTAGTTTATTAAAGTAAGTTTTAAATATTACTTAAGCCTTAAAATTTGAATGATCCGATTACATGCAGTCGGAATGTTTAAAAATTTGAGCTCTCAGTCAGGCCGAGAAGATACCAATGCAGGCCATGGTTATAAATGGTAAGCATACGATTAGATACATATAACAAAATAATTGTATTTGTTGTACCCTATTTTTGGTTATTTAAATGCAGGTAATATCAAAAATGGCGTGAGTTTTCAAAACGAACTAATCTAGCCACGTGCAAAATGCTAAGGCATAACAAATGAACAGAATGAACGATAGTAACGTCGTACGTGTGTACGTCACTCGGTGGGCCCGTGTAGCCGCGCAACCGGCGGTGCAGCGAGCCCACGATGCTGTTCACCTTCTGCATGGTGGTGTACACGCCGCGGGACGCGCGCTCGTGCAGCTCGGCTTGCCTGCAGGGACACATCGACCCTTAGTATTAAGTTTGAAAGTCAAAGTAAATTATTTAACCTTAGATACGATTGCTCTAACTATACATATAAGATTTATGAAGTCTGATGTAGATAATATTTAGATATTTCTGTTCTCATTTACTCTTAGATTTATAAATTATTTCTGTTATATTCTTTAAGTATATATCCTGGCTATTCCATCACACATTAGTTGATACTGTATCCTTTATCTTTCACCATTATCCCTGGCTAGTTTATAGAAAAAAAAACTTAATCAGTAGGTACTCATTCTATCCTGCGTCCTCTAGCTTAGAAGGTAAAAATTTAATGAGTCACATCGCTTAAATATATTTGTCTATACTTTTTATTTTGAAATTAAATTAACGAAATTAATTAGCGATCATGTCATCTCATTTACCAACCACTGCTCCAGATATGGCATGTTGAATCGTTGACAATAATGTTTGCGCACGTAGTCCGCGTAGCAGAGGGAGAGGAACCAGCAGACGGTGATGTGGATTTGGGGTTGTTGCTGCTTTAGAAACCTCGTCAAAGGTCCTAGAGGAATTATTTCTGACTGGCCGAGGAAACCCGCTGTTGTCATTTCTAGGAGCACGCTCGGGCTCTGTTAAGAAAAATATTTTTTTACGTATGATTATCTGTACAATGGCATAAATAATAAAATAGATTTTGTATTTTATGTCAACACCACGAAAAGTACCTTTGTGTTAAATACTCAAACTATTTGGATGAGGTTTCAGATCGGACTAGACCTAGACAATGAACTTTTTATTGTCTTTTTATTGGCAGTTTAACAACTATGTGATAATAATAAACAAAACCTTTAAGGAGAATTTACTGTAGCGATGGGTTTATCTCAAACTCAAAATTGGCTTTTTTGAGTTCGATTTCTGTAACTATTTATTAGTCTATAAATAATAAATACAATTTCATCTGAGCTGGATGGTTCATGAGTGGACACATCAATTTTTCTTTTGTTTATCAAGATTATTATTTATGCGTAATATTCACGTACATCTTTAATAAGGGTGTCCAGATAGTACTGAAAGAAGCGCATTGAGCACACCCAAAGATGGATCATCAGCGCCAGCATTCCCAGGATCATTGTCGACTGTTGGACAAAATAGTAGATTTTTTATTTTTATGAAATACATAATATACATTTAACGTGAGCACTGCAATTATTTAGTGTATATCTATTATAACTATACCGTCACGTTCTTATTGGTGAAATGATTTGCGATAAATATATCAAGATGCTGGTTTTAAGCAAAAAAAAATGTTTTAGCAGGTAGGAGTTGGGATATTAGTGGTGCCTCAGCTCGGGGAGCTTTGCCGGATCTTCCTCCAGTTAATTCGAAATATCATTTTATGGTACATACTATGAAAATAAAATAATAAAGAGCGCACTTGTAATAGTAAGCCTTTAAGTAAGTAAGTTTTGTTACGTACGCTTAGTGAAATTCGTTACTTATTCTCAAAATCGACTAAGAAGACATCCAGACCTTAGTGTTAGGTTGCATTTTTATATATTGAGTGTTTTAATAGAAAATAATATATTTGATTAATTTGTAATGATTTATGTATATGGCATTTACTTATGTGACCTTGGCCTATAGGAATATGTTTAAAAAAAAAAAAAGGGCGCGGATATTCGTTTGTTTTCCCGCGCTTTGGCACAGAGATGTCGGTACCACCATGTAGCAACTAGGCACGAATTGTTTGTAATACTGAAAAATTATGATTATAAATTATGTAACACACTGACGTTTATAAAAGTACCGAATATAAGAATATAAGCAAGGAATGTCGCGAAGTTTTATTAGGGATCCAACAGTAGTAAGGTCCATAGTGTACTGTTGAGTCTACCATTGGCTATTAACTGTGCTAGCACTAACTATAAGGATCTTCTCCATCAGCGACACCCGCGTGTGATCGCCAGCTAGGAACACGGTCGCCTCCAGCTCGTTGTAGAGGAAGAGGGCGGCGGCGCTCGCGAACACGACCGTGGGGCCCATCCCCCACACCTCCCCGTTGCAACTCAGCCATTTCGCTATCGATTCTAATTGGGACTCGTACAGATTCTATAGAACATTGAGAAATATTTAATATTTTTCTTTCATGGTTTCACGGCCTGCATTAATATCTTTCTGTCTGCACTACAATTGCAAACTAGATATTTAACATTGTGGTAGCGACTTACCCTCGCTTCGGTCGGGCGCGTCCCTACTCCCTTGGTACGTTTTCAATAAATAAATATATATCGTAAGAAATCTTTTACAAATTATTTACAAATAATATACACACACCTCCCTAGTTTATTTCTCATTCTATAAATGAAATCTGTATCAAAACACATTGCGTGGTTAAGAACTAAGCAGAGAAACAGACAGCGACTTTCTTTTGAACTAAATTTTGCATTTTCCGATATAAATTAGAGATTTTAGCGGACTTTAATCATAACCTTGCTACTAAAAGATTTTGTGTACCTACCTACATAATAAATCATAGATTTTTTTTTATGAAGGACAACTCGGCCGAGTTAATGTATTTTTTCGTGGGAATGAGTTTTTTCTGCAGTAAAAGGTATCCTAAATGATGATCTAAGTAATAAGTTATCACTACACAAATTTTAGTTAACACCTTCAGGTAAATTTCTAAGAAATTATTTAAATTTCTAAGAAATCTATTGTTAACTGTAACGCCGGCGTGTCTGCGGTCGTGGAGAGATTAATATCCGTTTTGTAAGTACTTTCTGCGTATAAAGCAAACAGATATACCGACACACAGATATGAAGTGACCGTGGATTGTAAATCAAAAACTTAGAAGATTACTAGATTAATAAAAGCTTAGAGACAATGTACTTAACTTTAGTAAATAAACTTACGCAGTGTGTATTGAAGCTTACAGTTTTTCCCGCCATGCATAGGCCGGTAGCACGATGTTTTCGTTCCCTGCTTTAACATTTTCACTCACAATTTGATACTCATCTCGCCAATTTTATAGTTTAGAAATTTTAAATTTTAGCTGTTATTCATTTTGACTACTTCAAATAGACAAGTAGTGATGTCACAATTCGTCAAAACTAGATGGTTTCATTTTTTTTTATTTGACTTAAAAGTAAAACCTCTTTTAGCGAAGATCAAAAAAGAAAAGAGAAAAATGATCTCTGTTTTAATATAAATTTGAAGTTCAAACGATTTTAATATGCTTTCACTAAAATTGATTCATTTCAATTCAATTCTTTGTTTTATGGCTTTCAGGAGAGCCAATAGGCACAGTTTACATGGTAGATATTAACTATTATAAGTAATAATTTGTAGGTAGTTTGTACTGAGTTATCACTATATTGGCATAAACCTATCATTAATTGAAAGAGGAAAATTTAAATGGCTCCTATAATATAGTTTATACATGCACAAAGGCTAGGGAATTCATTATCACCTACAAAATTATAGGTAGGCAGTGGCAACCCAGTGGTAACGCGCTCGCTAGGGAAACCGAGTGAAGCGGGTTCAAATCCCGGGTTTCGCACCTCTGGTATTTTCACGTGCGTATCATTTTCCAACATGATTACCACTTGCTTTACGGTGAAGGAAAACATCGTGAGGAAACCTGCATATCTGAGAGAACCTAGCAAGTAAGTTTTTTAAAGATATGCGAAGTCCGCCAACCCGCACTTGGCCAGGGTGGCCTGCTCCCCTTATATTAAAGGGAAGCCCGTGCCCAGAAGTGGTACGTAAAAAATGAGTTGATTGCATACAACATTATGTCAATAGAGAGTTTTTAAAGTTTAATTACAAAAAAATATTCACATTGAGATCTTATTAAAAACTAAACTGCCCAGTGGACCTAACAAACCTGTTCATATATAGGTACAACGTAGTATGTATGTATGTATACGTATTATACGAAAATCGCAATATGGTCGTGGCGCTACCATCGGCAAAATACGTTAATATAGCAGTGAGATCTTCCATTAGTGAGGTGGAGATTGCTGAAGGATATATTTGTATTATAACTTATAAGAGAGTGAAAATAAAAATGCTTTATGTATAAACAAATGTCCAGACGGACCTGTAATGGCTGACACAGGCCGCATCTATTCATTTGTATTTTATTCTAACACCGAACAACATTAACTATTAACTACAGATTATATAACTTTAAACTTTTTCCACTACAGATAATATATAAAAATAAATCATCGTTAATATCAACCACGAACAAAATCACTAAAAGTATGGTAACACTGTGGGTATATGAACTTCTTATTTACCTTATTTATAAATACATTTAGCACATACATCAAGCATATTTCTAAATTCTAACATTTAATAATATTTGTTTATATATTTTTTCTTTAAATATGCTTATACTCGTATCTTATACGTAGATTATAAACAGCAGGTGAATAATATTTTAAGTAGTTATTATTATAATGAGTAAATCTTATATTTTAGGAATAGATGCGTTATTTTTTTTTGCTCAATAAATGTCAAATTCCAAGCTCTATCATTTTTTTTATTTTTTTTTTTAAATTACGAAGCATCGATATGATTTTATTATGAACGAGCTAACTACATATCGTAATAATTTTATACATTTAACATGTCTACACACATCACAATTGTTCTAACAAATTACATTTAAAGATTATACTTATATTTAGATTAAAAAAAATGAAATTATCAAATTGTATCTTTGATAAATATTATTTACATATGTTTATAACATTTTTGCATCCATTGCCCGAGGATGTAGAAATGTTAGAAATTCACTTACATTCGATACCTACATAGGAAAAAATAAAAATCAAAACGCGATGTATTCCATCTAATATGTAAAAAAACAAATATTATAGTCCGATCAGCATTTCATTTAATATGTACAATTATATACATGTAATATTTTCGTTATATTTAATATGTTAAAGTTTTCACCTATGCCTTTAATAATTTAGATAATCTACTTTGACTACGTATATTTGGTTATTAATACATTCTATTCTAAAATATTTCATATATATTATAATAGATATTATATTTCAAAAAGCCTCATGTTGAGACCCGCGCGATTATTATTTACTATAAACTATAAACATTATATATAATTTTAATTATAACATATTTATCAATATATCTCATATAGAAACGCCAACTAAGTTGTGCGATCAAACGACTTGACCTTTCAATGGGAAATTCACACAGTAATGTTTGCTTATAACGGTAACCACGATATTATACAATAATTACGCTATAATAGAACACCCTCTACATGTTTAGGTAAATATTTAAGCTTTCTACACACATAAGTTTATTTATATTAGGTATATTTCAATTTTACTGGATAACTATATATATATATATATATATATATATATATATATATATATATATATATATATATATATATATATATATGTGTGTGTATATATATATATATATATATATATATATATATATATATATATATATATTTTAAGTTGTGTTGATCGTTTTATAATAATTATAATTAATATAAAATCTTATACAAGCCATTCTATGGTAGGTGGTTTCGTTTCTAGGTGGTAATGGTAGGATTTGTAGTGGTAGGTGTCGGTAGGTCACAGACTGCAGACTTGGTCTGCTGGCGGTATTGTGGTCTCGATTGGACGCTTTATTATTTTGATGCGCTAAAAATAAAAAATAAAATATTTGTATTAATATTTAATTGAAATATAATATTATTAGGGAAAAGTTTTTGATCTATATATAAGATTATGAAAAAATATACATTTAAAAAAGTAAGTTCCAAACAATGAAAACCTATTGGTATAGTATAAGAAAATAACAAAAACGTATGTTTATTTTAACTAGTCCATCTAAATCGCAAGTTTGATTCTCAATAAGAAAAAAAGAACAAAAAAAACAACATAAATCATCAATAAATTCTTTCACCAAAAATTATCTCAAAGATTCTTCTCGATTCTCGATGCTTCTAAGAACACCTTAGCATGCTCTATAAGCTATTATTAATAAAAACAGTGCAATTTTTTTTAAATATGTACTTACAGTAGCAAGACTGCCCGGTGTAATGCACAGTTTGTACAGGATGTAGAGCGGGATGCAAGACACGGTGGTGCCCGTCATGAGCCAGCCCACTCCGATGGACCAGCGCGGGTATATGTACTCGCCGCCCAACATCTCTTCGTGTGCCAACACGGAGAACACGAACAGGACGAGTAGAAATACTGGACTGCAAGAAAAAATTATACGTAAAATTATGAAGTTATTATGAAGTGTTTGTCATGTAGAGAGCGAGCGAGCGAGTCCGGCTTTACTCTTAGTATTTTCCAAATAAGAATAAATATTAGTCTTAAAGTTTAGTATAGATTTCTCAGCGATGATATATTTTTCCACAGTAAAAAGTATCGTATATGTTGACTCGGTTAATCAGCTATCGTCATACCAAATTTCATCAAAATCTGTTCAGTCGGTTTCTCCTGATGACAGACAGACAGACAAAAATTTTCATATCTATAGATTCGACCTCTCTAACGATAATAAATGCTATTTAAATAAGATTTTTCGTAAAATATTTATCGTAAAGATTTGACTCTGTTAGAATTTTATTATCACCTCCAGGTAAATTTGTAAGAAATGAATTAATTTTCTAAGAAATCTATTGTTAACTGTAACGCCGGCGTGACCGCGGTCGTGGAGAGATTATGTGTATAGATGTATAATATGTGTTGTATATGTATATGTAATATAATATCTTAGAATGAACTCGCCCCTTGCGAGTTCATTGAGCAATCTTTAGAATAATACGGCTGTGTTTACTAAGTTATACCTACTTTGATATCGCTAGATTTTACATCATTAAAATATTACATAAAAAACAAAATATTATTCAATTTTAAAATTACAATAGTATTATTATAGTATATTAGTTTGAGTATCGCCTAAATTGAATTCAATAAAAATATTAAAACAGCAAATCGAACTTTTAAACCTGCCTTAAAGAACCAAAAAATAATAAACTATTTATTTATTATTAAGAAAAATAATGACATACGAGTACATATCTCATCGTGCATGTATCTTTTTCGTTTATTATCCATACCTGATATATGACCAGCACGCCCTCCAGAACCAGCCAGGCTTGTGTCCGAGCATACTTCGCACGTCTTCCGAAAACCTGTCGACCCCATACACCCAGCACACTCCAGCGGCTTCCGCAAACACCACAAATAGAATGGCCAACCCTGGACCGTATACGTTGAGTAGATCTACTAAGTATACGCCGCCCTGAAGAAATAAATAAATTTTTATTGTTATGTAAATAAGTGCTCAATAGATAAAAGCACACCGACTTCACGATCATATTAAAGACTAGCGACTCGCCCTTGCTCCGTTCGGGTTCGTCCCTATTTACATTTTAAAGTTTAGTATAGATTTCTCAGAAATAAGATATTTTCCCACAGTAAAAAGTTTCCTATATGTTGTCCCTTTTAACCAGCTATCATCATACCAAATTTCATAAAAATCGCTCCAGTGGTTTTTCCGATGCGTTAACAGACAGACAGACAGACAAAAATTCTAAAAATTATAGATTCGGCCTCCGTTTCGATAATAATGTCTATTTCAATAAGATTTTCCGAAAAATATTTAATGTATACAGATTCGACTCAGGTAGAATTTTATTAGACGTATAGATAAATTATTTAACCCTTAGTGGTGGAACGTTCTCTTGAAATTTCTATTGGAATTTAAGGTACAATAAACAATGACCCATTTATTAGCAAAATAATGATAATCAGTTCAAATTGAAAATAAAAATGCTGCGTAATGTGTATAAAAATCCTTACACATAAATTGACTAGCTACACTAATGCCCGATTTCACCAAGGTCACCTAAGTTTATGGGATCCCCTAAGCATGGTTAGGGGGCTGTTAGGGGACAGTTTCTGTTTCACCGACAGCTAGGGGTCACCTAAATATTAAAAGGCCCCCTAAATTTGCGTGCTCGAAATATGGGCTTAAAGACGATCGTAAAACGAAATTAAATTTAGGGGCTACTTTAGGGGACTTTTAAGCTAGGGATTCCATACGTAGGTGGTAGCTTATGGGTTGTTAGTGAAATAGGGCATAAGTCGATCAAAAAACCTTAATCTATCGACTTAATATTTATCCCTAGTATATTCTTTAGAATCTTCCAGAAATCTAGAAGAGAAATTAACACTAAATACAAATGCTAAGTTTGTAGAAAATCTATACTATTTTTAAATGGTTAACGCGTTTAATGAAAGTAATTACTTTAGCAAACGTTTTAAGCTTCTCCAAAGATTAGCTTCGACTCGAGTAAAAGTTTAAATATTTAAATATACCAATGCTTTTTACTCGAATAATAAGAGCGAATGTAAATGTATGAACAATGAGTATTGAATCTACATAACATAGTACGTAAATAAAATTATTTATCTATTATCTTCTATACATATAATAAAATTGTAACTAAGCCGAATCTGTACATTAAATATTTTTTGGAAAATCTTATTGAAATAGTCATTATTATCGATACAGAGGCCGAAACTATAGTTTTTAGAATTTTTATCTGTCTGTCTGGGAACGCATCACGAGAAAACCACACGACAGATTTTGATGAAATTTGGTATGATGATTGTTGGTTATCCGTGTCAATATTTAGGATACTTTTTTCTCGTCTCTGAGAAATCTATCAGACAATCGATAAGCCTATCGCGTCCACTGCTGAAATTTAGTTTCGCTAGAGTCGCTAGTTTTAAATACTTTTCATGTCATTTCATTTCAGTGTCTGATAACGCGCTGTACACACATGAATTTAATAAATATTTGGCTTAAATCGTAAAATAATGAATAATAAAACAGTAAAAGTGAAAGCGGTCTAATAAATTCTATCCACAAGTGGCTTGCGAATAACTATACCGAAGTCGAAGTCAGTCTATACTGTTACGCCAGGTCATCCCCCTAAGTGAACAATGAATTATGCAACGGAATACGTTCTCGCTGAGATAACGCGGTAATATATCGAATATATTTAGCTGGCATTTGTTGAAACTCCTAAGTAAAGACTAGTGATTTCTTTTATTTTGTCTTTCTAATGGTATCAATGAATTTTCGGTAAAATTCATTATTATTTATGATTCGTCTATACATATAATAAAATTCTAACTGAGTCGAATCTGTACATTAAATATATTTTTGGAAAATCTTATTGATATAAACATTATTATCGATACAGTGGCCGAATCTATAGTTTTTAGAATTTTTGTCTGTCTGTCTTTTACCGCATCACAGAAAAACCACTGGAGGGATTTTGATGAAATTTGGTATAGTGATAGCTGATCTCATTTCTGAGAAAAAATATAAAAACTGCAATGTAAGAGTATACTAATATGTAAAACCTAAGAATTTGGTTTTTGGTCATCTGAACGCGGGCGGAGCCGCGGGCAATGCTAGTAAGTCATATAATCAGAAGTTTTCAGTTCATTTAAAAATATAGAGTGCGCTACACAAGTCGTCGTGAAATTGTAAATGAATGTTTGATGTTCCTTAAACTTTCGAACTAAATGCCGAGCACCATATTGAATGTTTAATTAAAAATCATCTGTAGCATTCACGTTACGAGGAACATAGTTGCATTACACTTTGGTATTTGAAATAAATTGTTAACAAATCTCTAAATACTACTTTCGTAGTATATGGAATATTCGGATTTTACGCGTAAAATATCTACCGAGTACGAGGGGTAAAAATGAGTATCATTGTGCCTAAATTGAGGGAGAAATAAATAATATTATATATTACAATTAAATAAAATTGGCAGTAGTATAACATTTCTAGCCGTTAATATTATAAATGCACTAGCATTGCCCGCGGCACTGCCCGCGTTCTGATGATCAAAAACCAAATTCTTACTTTTACATATTAGTATACTCTTACATTGTAGTTTTTCTAATTTTTCTCGGAAACGAGACATTTTCCCGCGGTATAAAAGATAGCCAGCTATCACCATAGCAAATTTCATCAAAATCCCTCCAGTGGTTTTTCTGTGATGCGGTAACAGCAGACAGACAGACAGACAAAAATTCTAAAAACTATAGATTCGGCCTCTGTATCGATAATATTGTTTATTTCAATAAGATTTTCCAAAAAATATTGAATGTACAGATTCGGTTTAGTTACAATTTTATTATATGTACAGAAAAGTTTGGATGGATGTTTGTTACTCAATCACGCCAGAACGGCTGAAATCTGAATAGATCTGCATGAAATATGGCACAGAGATAGATTATAGTCTGGAATAGCAAATAGGTTACTTTTCCGGCTCCCGCGGGATAGATTTGTATTTGTTTTTCACTAGTGACGAACACAAGCAAAGCGAGAATGAGTAGCTAATATTATAAAATATAATTTAAAATAAACATGCCACTGATATAACATATTAAGCAACATACTCATATTTTTATATGCAAAGGTATCGAGAGAAGTCGACCCTATGACGCATGGTTAGATTTTGTTTAGAGTCACTAACGATCCTCTGACTTGCCATTTCAAGAACGTAAATAACAATATAATGATGGGACAATTTATAATAGTTTCAAAATGTACAATGAAAGTAGTTTGTCCCTTAAAAGTCACCGGCTTAGCCTTTTCTTATTAAAAAAAAACTAACTTAAAACTGTACATTCATTTTGAATGCCAAATTAGTGGCTAGCTAGGGTTGTACATCTGAAGACACGGATTCAAACCCAGTCCGGGTTTGAATCGGAATCGAGCCAAGAGTTTTGAAGTTGAGGTTGTTACATCCTTCTGTACCTGATTTCTCACCGGTTGTGTCGATTGTCAAAAACTCTGACACTGAGAGTGAAAATAATATAGAGTGCACTCGTGTCTACCAGCACACTTGTTGCACTACAATATCACTGACGACATGCCTAGTTTTAGTGAGATTGGCTATCGAGGCCGAGATTGATCAGGAGGACATTATGGTTATATTCATTTTTAAATATTCGTACTTACGTAAGTAGTAGTGGGTAGAGCACAAATATAGATGAAGAGTAGTAAAAATGCGACGAATATCTCTCGATGTCGGCCGAGTGCTCGTGGGTATTCGTCGCACAAGGCTGTGGTGACTGCTTCCAATCCTGAGTAAAGAAATTACGGTATTTTTTAGCAATTTAACAAAACTTCGCATCGCATACTATTCTATGGACCTACTAATCTCGAAAACTATCCCTTACGGGGTTGAAAGTTTGTATGAGGAATCAAGCTAGGGACGAAACCGAGCGAAACGAGGATGAGTTGCTAGTTTATTATAATATTAATGATATTTCTTTTACCTCCAAAAGTACTATCTAGCCCCAATGTGATCAGCATAAGGAAGAATATGATAGCCCAGAAGACGGAACCAGTCATAGTGGCGATAGCTTCAGGGTACACGATGAAAACTAGCCCAGGTCCTTCGAGGCCTACTTCCTCGATACTCTTGTTCTGAACATGTGCCATGTACCTAACAATGAAGAATTATTAAGTTGTTCTTATTAAATATCAAAAACTGATTGGCTGAATGACTATTTGCTTATTATGAAATTTATATAGAAAAGTGTTCTTACATTGCTAAAATTTTCAACTTTATGAATAAACAATCAAACATATAAAATATTTGTTTCCAATGGGAATAAAATCTTAAAAATAAAAAAGCTTACCCCAAAACTGAGAATATTACAAATCCAGCAAGGAAACTAGTGAGGCAGTTGATAGAAGATGTAATAAGAGCGTCACGGTAGCAGTTGTTGTTGAATTTGTTGTAGCTGGACAGCGCCAATAGAGTACCGAAGCCGGGTCCCAGAGAAAAGAAGATTTGGGAAGCTGCATCGATCCATACCTATTTAGTAGCACAGTTAAGACGAAGTTACGAATAGCGACGACACATTTGGCTCAGTTTATAGTGTCCTATTTGTAACCTATTTGCTGTGCCAGCGGTTGCAGGTTCGCGTCCCGGTGGCAATTATTTGTGTGATGAGTACGAATGCTTGTACTCCAGTCATGGGTGTTTATAATTATGATATGTATGTACGTATTTAAAGTTATACATATATGTGCAGTGTATTAACTATGTGGTATCCATAACATAAGCCTCGTAGTTTACCATGGAACTAGATGGTGCTGTGTGTTAATGTCCCAATTTAAGAAAGACATCTAGGTAGAAGATTAATGCTATTATCATGATGACAATTGTTCAAATTTGCTTGTATTCGCTTAGTGTAAATTTAGTGTAAAAACTTATTGCTAATAAAGATTTATTATTATTATTACTTTAGAGTTTGGTAAATTGTACCATTCAGGATTAATTAATAGCATTATATTATGACTTACCTTAGTGTTCTGTAACTTGTGCCATTCAGGAGTGAGATAGTACCGGATGCCTTCAGTAGCGCCGGGCAGTGTCACGCCTCTCGCAAGAAGAATCAAAAGCACCACGTATGGAGCTAACGCTGTTACCCATACCACCTAATGGGATAAAATTCAATTAATTTCATAACATGATCATCCGCATATAAATATTATAAATGTTAAAATTTGTGAGTATGGATGTTTGTTACTCTTTCACGCCAGAACGGCTGAACAGATCTAGATGAAATTTGCTACAGAGATAGATTATAGTCTGGAATAACACAGGCTGCTTTTTATCCCGCAAATACGGTTCATGAGGAATAGATTTGCTTTTGTTTTTCTATAGGCGAATCCGATCGAATCGACGATCAGTCGCTAGTTTTCAATATGAGTTAATGATGTGTTAGCAATCCGTTAATAAATAGACATAATAGTAATGTCTGATTTTAGCTAAAATAATGTACTTGATCTTATTCGTATTTCAAATGAGAACTTCACTAATATATTTTCTTTTTAATTTAGTTTTAGAAAACATGATTTAAAAGATTTATTTACCTTTCCAGCACTTCTGACTCCTTTCCACAGAGAAAAGTAAACTAAAACGAACACGCCGAAGACGCACAGGGCGAGAGATGGTTTGATTGGGCCCATATTATCCAAACCGTTTGATCTTTGCTGCTCCAACACGTTACGCCTGTACAGTAATATAAGAACGGTTTAAACATAGGCTTTGTATCAGAGTAAATGTTTAACAGATTTTTTTTGATCGAACTTTTTTATAATTTCCTATTCTGCTACCAAAAATGCCTAAAATTAGAAATGATTTATTTACGATATAGGTAGGTAGGAGTACGTCCACCAAAGGATCATCGATTCTGTACTATACATATTATAATATTATATAGTTCCTAGTCGACCAGCATTTTTATTTGTAAAATTATGTTTTTTCGAAAAATATATTAAAACAATTGGGATTTTCAGTACAGACATAAATGTAGATAAACTTAAAAAGCAAAACCTTATCAAAAACAAAATTGGATCCAAATCGTTAGACACTTCCGCCATACACGAAATAAATATACCTACAAGAATTTTCCATAAATCTAGGATAAAATTCAACTCACTCAAAGAACTCCTTAGCGGGGGTAGTAGCATTTGGATTGATCTGCGGCGATGTAACAGGCATGCACAGGGGGGTGTTCCACTCGTTGTCGCAGCTGGTCCAGGGGAGGACGGAGTTGATGGAGGCTAACGACGCTATCAGGTAGTACACTGCCCAGCCTATGATAGTATTGTAGTACATGCCCATGTAGATGTCGATCATGCATATGGCGTAACCTACACCTGTGATTATAAGAGAATGTTATTTTCAGCAAGTACTAAGGAAACTTAATTGAAAAATGTACGTGTGAGTGCAATTCATTCAGGGTAGAAGTGAAACTTCAGAAAAGTAACCTACGAGAGAATGAGATGAATATAGAGTATCAGGAGTAGAATACTGATAAGGTTTATTTTTTTTATTAATATTCTTGCCAAGTTTAAAAGTTATTTAGGATTTTATTTAACATAAATACACATTACATGTTATTCAGTATAAATTTTATTGTTTTACACTTCCTGTGTAATGACAATAACAACGGTTACCATGGCAACATGACAATGTATACTATCTCATTCTCTCGCCGGCTTAATCCTATATATTTAAGTGTTTGTCTGTTTTTAGTGTTGCATTTTCGTTTCAATCGAGTTTCAAATCACAATGATTCTAAAGAAGTTTCACTTAAAAAATTGTGTAAAAATTTAAACAAAAAAGGACTCATACGCAAATCCCTTGCGTAAATGCA
This sequence comes from Brenthis hecate, assembly GCA_951806755.1. Lineage (NCBI taxonomy): Eukaryota > Metazoa > Arthropoda > Insecta > Lepidoptera > Nymphalidae > Brenthis > Brenthis hecate. The sequence goes on along the minus strand of OX638252.1, from coordinate 24,504,162 downwards.
TAAATTTAATATCTAACTCTAAATAGTGAATGAATCCTTCATTTACTCCCACAGGCGAGTGATAAAACATAAACTAACATTAACTTCCTTTTCAAAGCATTTCATCTGTTAAATTATAACATAAATAGATGTTTCTATAACAAAAGCTGCCTTATAACATGATCCAATCAACTGTAATAAATCGAATAACCGATTCATTCATAAATCTTGAACATTTAAAATCAAATTAAGCATCACTCGCAAACTTTAGTATTGAATCAACGCCATCTGATTTCAAACTTGTATATCCAAATCAAATGATATGATGCTAATTGGTTTAGATGACAACTCGATTTATGCGAGTGATATCGGAGAATCGAGTTTGAAGTTTCTTATCGTATGTGTTTTCTAGCACGTTTGGATAAAATACAGGAGTAACCTAGCTTCTAACAAGGCCTAGTAATACTGTTCAAAAACCAAAACCATTTTGCCTGTATGGTTTCTGCGTGAATGAAGAACTTACCAACAAAAACACTTTAGTTTCTTAGATGTTCTACTAAGTAATAATATAAAATTATTGTTACAGAAATTTTTCCTATGCGGTAATCGAACTGTTTACCACCGTACTGGCATTTGCTGGTTAAATATATGCATTATGGGTATATAAATATTTAATTTTTGTATCGCGGTATAACGCACACTGATAAGTGTCGAGGAAAGCTCGATTGCTTTCGATAAGCGAACGAGGGGAAATGATGCATGGGGCGCTGATAAGGGTTGTCGCCTTCTTATTAGAATTAAGTCTATATATATATATATATATATATATATATATATATATATATATATATATATATATATATATATATATATATATATATATAATAATATTTATGTATGTTTTAAATATTGTATACTCGAATTTTACATTTTCATCTCTATGAATTTTCTAACATCGATATTATTCATATTTTTATCGTGATACTAGTTTTTCCAATGACATTTATAACCCATATCTTTAACTTCATAATGACGAATTTCCATACATTCGTTTCTTATTATTATAAAAATATCTAATAATACTAAAAAAATAACTAAGTCAACTATAAAAACCTGAAAGATAGGTATATTATATGTATATACTACAAGCACAACCCGCGGCTTCGCTCGCGCTATACTACAAAAAATATCTAAAAAGGTAGTTTCATACAAACTTTCATCCCCTATTTTACCCCCTTATAAGATAAATTTCAATAAATGCTAAAACATGTGTTTATGGAATTTTATTAAAGAGCATTAAGACCAAGTTTAAATAATACTTAGATTTAAATACCAAGTTTATAGTTATTTTGATTATATATTTTTTGATTGTATTATAACGTGTCATCCCGTGGGAATTAGATAATCTCCGGCGGTAAAAAGTAGCCTATGACACTCTCCAGCCCTCCAACTATCTCAACACAAAAAATCACGCCAATCCGTCACTCAGTTTCGACATGAAAAGAGGACAAACAAACAAACACACTTTCACATTAATTGTAACATTAGTACGGATACTAGATAAAAAATGTGAAGAAGTTTTGTATTAAAATAGATGTATAATTGTTATAAGTTAGCAGAACTCGAAATTCGACGACTGTTGATCGATTCGTGTCGATTAGTCAAATTATGGGGAAGAACCGTGATTCTTTCGTAATACAGCTACAACGGCACGCCGCGGAGGACGAAGTTTGTTCGGTAAATAAAAGTTCTAGAAGAATTTGTAATACATATTTGTGTTTATATATATTTAGATTATCTTATAATTGTATGTACATATATAATTGTATATGTGCATACATAATTATGCCAAGTAATAATAATTATTATTTCTTGTTTATTTTATAAGATTTTATTATTATACTATATTCGACTCGACGACACTTTTGGCACTGTTTGTAGTGACCTTACTTGCTGTGTCAGCGATCGCGGGCTCGAGTCCCGCTTTGTGTAATGAGGACGAATGTTTATAGTCCAGTCATGGGTGTTTATATTTATAAATGTATTTAAAGTTATATATGTGTAGTGTATCCACTATCTGGTATCCATAACACAGGCCTCGTAGCTTACCATGCAACTAGATGATGCTGTGTGTTAATGTCCCAACATATTTATTTATTTATATTATACAAAAGATACAAAAATATCTTTCTTAGTACAATTAACTGAAGGTTTAAATGGCTGAAGTTAGAAAATATATCTGCAGTAAAAGAAAAAAAAATCAACTTAAGCATCGCGTTTGTTTAACAAACATTTTTCATTTAAAGATTTCATTATCGGTAAAATATCGTTAAAACTTCAATACTGTGGTCGGGCTATTCCAAATGACCCTCTACGAGAGCTGCTCAAATATTTGCTGAGGAGATTTCGCGTCGTCTCTACAGTCTACGTAGAGCTGTACGTGGCGATTTAGTGCCTCAATGAAAGTAATAAGTTTACTAAATTTTACACACACTAAAGGGTTAAAAGTATTTATTATACTTCTGAAATATATAAATTACTTAAATATTTATTATTTTTTTTTAACATACAATAACCATATTCAAAAAGGCTCTGTTTTAAATATGGTTTTGCTTTGTCCGATCTCAACTGAACTTTGAAACTAGTGTACGATAAAACAAGATAATTCTAACAAATTGAGGAATTAAGATATAGTCGAACGAATAATATATTTTTTATTCATCCGATTATCGGGCGAATAGACACTGACTAAAAACAGGGCCGGATTCAACCTTAGCGTCCCACCGCCCCTGGGCATAGTAAAAAATGCCGCCCAATTATCAAAATTTTGCATAAAATGGGTAAAGTTGTGATAAAGTTTAATTTTGTTTAATTATAATTTTTTTGAAAAATGCAAAAAGATAATTTATAAATAAATGATTTCAATTTTTCGAAAAATGTACTAGTTCTTTTTTTAATTAATCATTTTTTGGAAAATAAAGAAAGCAGCAAAGAAGTTTTCGATAACGCGAAGAGAATTTTTCCCCACCTTCCGAATTTTGCCGCCCCAAAAAATTTGCCGCCCTGGGCACTAGCCCCGAGTGCCCCTAGAGTAAATCCAGCGCTGCCTAAAAATAAGCCTATATTATACTCTGTTTTTAATAAAAAAAAAGAGGCAAACAAAAAAAATCCTCTTTATATTAGCATAACGACTATACCTCGCTTTGGTTCTATGTGTTCTAGGTAATTATCAGTAGCCTATATATAGGTCATAGTTTATCCACGAGCTAAATTTCATCCAGATCACATACACATACAAATTTTAGCATTTAAAATATAACGCCGACTAGAAGCAGAGTCCTTAATATCCAAATCAGTTGCGTAGCTATGCCAATGCAAACAATGCGATCGTATGGGACCCCTGATCCAAGGAGGCCTTAGTGGGCCACAATTTTTTTTTTATTTCAAAAATTTTTTTTACGGACTGCCCTCATAGAAGTTAAAAAAAAACACAATAAAAAGTGTCTTAAATTTCTGCACTTTATTTCAAATTCAAAATAAGCAAAAGGGGTACACTTTCGTTTTTTTTGCATTGGGGCCCAAAAAGTCTAGTTACGTTACTATTCCAAATGTAACAGCTTGTAATAGTTTTGGTTTGAGCAGTAAAACGATTTTAATTTCTTCAAAGTGCGAATAAATATTTATAAAAATCAAACGGTTTCTTCACACAAGAGTCTGTTTCATACATTTTAATTCCCCGGTCCATCCACCATTTGTCTCGGTAAGAGCATTGCTTCTGTATATTTATAAAGGGCGTTAAGAGTGACCAAACGAATTGATTCGAGGTCTTTTACTATCTGAAGTGGTTAGAGAGTAGGATATAGGGTATACTTGCTTTAATATCACTCGGTGATGTGAAGCTTTACCGACTTTAAAAAAGGAGGAGGTTGTTTGTGTCAGTGTGTGTTTGTTAGGTTCTTTCAGGTATGCAGGTTTTATCAAGATATTTTCATTTTTCAACGTATTACAAGAGGTAAATCATGTTATGAATAAGATTCTTCATGAACAAAAATCTTAGAGGTGCGAGATTTTCTCGTGTTTCTTGAGTTTTCATAGGAGCGCGTTGAAATTAATCACTTGTGCTAATAACACGAACACGCACTATTTTTTTCTCTAGAGAATTGATATACGAAAATGTTTATAAAGACATCTATATAGATAAATAAAATTGAAGTGTCTGTTTGTTACGTCAAAATAACAGCGTTTTACTAAATGAATATGAAAGTATATACTATTTTTTTAAATTTTGTCTGTCTGTCTGTTTGTTCCGGATAATCTCTGAAACGGCTGGACTGATTTTGACGGGACTTTCACTGGAAGATAGGTGATGTTATAGGGAGTAACATAGGCTACTTTTATTTTAGAAAAAGAATTAGTGTTCCGTTCAAAAAAAATTAAACTTGTCTAGTCACGAACCCGAGGGAAGCGAGGGTGAGTCGCTAGTAATACCTATGTTTGCTTCATTAACGTTTATAAAATTTATAATTCGACCACTAAGAAAATTGTTGCCAAAGCAATAGTATTATTACAATATTATTTACAATATTATATGTGCGTATATATTTGTAACTCTTTCTGGCAGAAACGTCTAAACGGATTGGGATAAAATTGAGTATACAGATAAACTACAGTCTGGAGTAACACATATGCTACTATGTATTAGTAACTCAATGTGCCAAAAATGGCGATTTTTGTGTATAGCATTAAAAATTAAAAAGACACTAAAGAACGCACCCAAGCAAAGCGGGGGTAAGATGTTAGTAAAAAATAAACAGAGAAAATACGACATGATGTAAAAAGCGGAATTATAAAACCATGTTTCCCTCGAGACGATGCCGAAGCACAATCACTTAGCACAAATAATACGACATAGATACTTATCTCTTCTTTGATTTCAACCATTATCATTTGAAGAGTGAGCTTATAAAAGATTCTGAATAATATATTAGTATATTTCAAGTAACATTATGGAACGTTTCGCTCAGATTGTAGTAACCCTACTTGCTGTGCTAGGGGTTGCGGGTTCGAGTCCCGCTGGGGGCATTCATTTGTGTGATGAGCACGAATGTTTGTACTCCATTCATGGGTGTTCATATTTATAATTTGTATGTATTTAAAGTTATATATATGTAGTGTATCAACTATCTGGTATCCATAACATAAGTCTCGTAGCTTACCATGGAACTAGATGGTGCTATGTGTTAATGACCCAACATATATTCCCAATATTTTATAAACTTTTGTGTAGTTATTAACTAGATCTTACCTTTTAGAGCTGGACAGATTCTTTTCCATAGAGTGAGACAGCCGCATCGATGATACTGTCCTAAAGCCAGTTCCATGAAGAAAAGAGGTAGGCCGCCGAATAGAAGCATCACACAGTAAGGAATGAGGAAAGCACCTGGTAAATAAATCATTTTTAACCGATTTTAGGAATAGTTAGTTCTTGTATTACATTTATTTACATGAAAAATTAAATATCTTTTTGCTATGAATAAATAAAACTTATTATTTATACGTAGGGTTATCGTAAGAAAGACTCTTATATTACATACTTATGAACATACATTCTGTTTCATTTTTTTTCTTATATATAAAATTATAATTATCGTAAGACAAAACACTCTTTATGTAGTTCTTGTATTTTAAAATGGGTTGACTCTAACATATATTTACATAATATCAATGATTCCTATATATAAAAGCTTAAACATCAATTTCCGTACTTTTATCTTCAAAACTTCAAAATAATAAACTTCTTAAGAATTTCACAGCAAAAGTCAGCAGTTTTGTAATATATACCGATGATATTACAAGTAATATAGCAAATAACATATGTAGATGATATCAAGATAGTATTGTTAGAGCTTTATCGCTTTCTCACGGCTCCGATCGCATCATTTAATTTTGGAGAATTAATCCGCTCTCATAGATCATAGTGCCTAAAAACCTTACACAATAAATATGGTTTAAAACACAAATATATTTTTTTAAATCCCACCAGATCTAAATATAAGCGCGTTTAAACAAACAATCAAACAAACTTCAGCTTTATATGTTAGTATAGATACACTATAATCTATTAACTTACCACCGCCATTCTGATAGCAGATGTAAGGGAAACGCCAAACGTTGCCAAGGTCCACGGCAAAGCCCACCACCGCCAGGAGAAACTCTGCCTTCTTGGCCCACGTCTCACGCTGCCGCTCCGGTGTCAGAGAGACGACGATGGACCGAGTTTTCTGGCTCTGTGATAAAAAATATCTTCTTATATATATGTTTTTTATTACACATTAAAAACATAAATTACAAATATTAGAGGAAAATTGAAGGCAAAGGTCTAATCTCTAAAAGAGACATCTTCCAGTCAACCTAGGAGGTGAGAGAGAGAGAGATTGTCATTTAGCAGAGCAGAAAAGAGCAAGGTAATATAGAAATAAGTTAAAAAATAAATAAATCACAGTATATATAACAACTAGCGACTCACCCTCGCTCCGCTCGGGTTCGTCCCTGGGGTGGGGTCTGGGAGGACCACCCTTATCATTATCACTTAATGGGTATGAAAAATAGATAGTAGCCGATTCTCAGACCTACTGAATACGCATATAAAATTTGGTAAAAATCGGTAAAGCCGTTTCGGAGGAGTACGGTAACTAACATTGTGACATGGAAATTTTATATATAAGATAACATACTACATGTGTCTTATTCCAGATTATAGTCTATTTGTATGCAAAATTTCATCCAAATTTGTCCAGCCTTTTTTAGTGTTACAAACTAACACACACACAATTCAAACTTCTGTGTTCATAATATGTAGTTGTTTGATAATTTTAACAATATAACAATCTTTTGTGCTATATTATTATTATATCCTTGTATTTTGTTACGTAGATACAAATTCACTGTGATCTTTATATGGCCCCTTAACACCTCCAGGTAAACTAAGAAATTAACTAAAATTCTAAGAAATCTATTGTTAATTGTAACGCCGGCGTGTCCGCGGTCGTGAAGGGAATAAAAGTGATAATATAATTTGGGAAAGATAAAAAAAAATACCCTTTTGTCTATCATTTGTGAACTTAAAGTTAATAGGTTTAAAGTTATTTTTTATTATGATCCCTTAAGAAAGCAGTATCATAATTGAAAACTTATTTAATATTTGTATAATTATTACATTTATTTTGAAAATTGTTCATACTTATTCTTAACTAGCTGAGCCGACACACGTATTCCTTTATCTAAATTTTTAGTTTGTGTTCTTTAAGGATATATAATAATTCCTATACCTTTACCAACAAACAGCAATTCATTTTTATTTGTATATATGTATATATTTGATTAAAGCTCCTTGTATTAAGGAGAGTACCGTGCAGAGCAGTGGGAAATTAAGAAAGCCAATAGATTTTTAAGAATTTTGTTATGTATACAACAAAATATGAGAATGGTAGTTTTTATAAATTTATCTATTAAATAATTTAATTGCAAGGAATTGCTGGCAAATCTAATAAATAAATAAATACTCACGTTGTTGGGCGGAGGCAGCGGTGGTGCGGCGGGCGCGGTCGGCGACTCCGGCGGCGGCATCTCGTCGCAATCGCCGTTTCGCCGCTCCGGCCCTGGGCTTTCGCCCTAAAGTCGGCACAAACAAACATATTAAAATACTATCACATATATGTAAATTCTGAAGTTGAGTTGTCATAAAGAGAAAGTATGAAGGACATAATTGACAATAATAACACTTTGTTGATAAACCCTTTTTATGTTTATTTTAATGCGCGCAATTAATTAAAGCTTGATCCCCCATACAAATTTTCATCTCCATTTTCAACCTCTGAAGGGATTATTTCCGGGATAAAAAGTATCCCATTCCTTCCCAGGGTTTCAAACTATCCTCTTACCAAATTTCATTTAAATCGGTTCAGTAAATCCACAGATTACCCCCTACAACGTCACAAGCTCACAATCTCACAAACTCACAAATTTTACCTCTTTATAATATTAGTATAGTATAATAACATTTGTTTTTTAATTAGTATAGATTTAATAACATTCGGCAACATAATGCAAAAGAAGAACTCGTTAAAATCCGAGGAATAATTTTATTTAAAACGTTAAATATTTGCATAAATCCAAGATATTAATAATGTTACTTCAAAGTTTTCAAAAATAACCAGATGGCATAAATATTTGTAAAATACAATTTTTTTTAATGACAAAGTTTATCGTTTTACAGTTATTTAGCTTTTTCAGTGTACATTTAGCTTAGTGTTAACAATTTCCCACAGCAAACAGGGGTGATGGTTCCGCAAATAAAAGTAATGAAGTGACCTCTCCCGAGCCTAATGCCCGATTTCACCAACGTCACCTAAGTTTAAGGGATCCCCTAAGCATGGTTAGGGGGCTGTTAGGGGACAGTTTCTGTTTCACCGACAGTTAGGGGTCACCTTAATGTTAAAATGCCACCTAAATATAGGTACTATATAAAAATACGGGCTCCGACGATGGTATAACGAAATTTAATTTAGTGGCTAGTTTAGGGGAACCATTAAGCTAGGGATCCCATACGTAGGTATTGGCTTATGGGATGTTGGTGAAATCGGGCATAAAACTTGTTGCAAGTCGATTGCGCGCCTACAAATCATCTCCCATATAAAATAGGTTGAAATGTTTTTTTATTATTAGATACTTGTTTGTGTAAGACATATTTTTTTTTTAATTATGTTGGGACATTAACATATAGCATCATCTAGTTCCATGGTAAGCTACGAGGCCTATGTTATGGATACTAGATCGTTGATACACTACACATATATAACTTTAAATACGTACATTTATAAATATAATATGTATATATCCCTAGCGGGACTCGAACCTGTGACCGTTGACACAGCAAATAAGGTCCCCACAAACTGAGCCAAACGTGTAGTTTTTTAATATTTATGTATATGTGTGTAAATGCAATAAAAAATTGTAGTAAGATTTTATAACTAAAAATTTACATGTGAGGAAAACTGCACTATAGTGCTGGTGAATAAATAATGTTATTGGAAGTACTTTTGTAGTAAAAGTAAATATTCCATATTATGAAACACTCTTAAAAGCTAAATAATTAGTTGGGGATCCTTTTTACTTAAAAATTATGTATATTATTGTTACCTTAAATTATTACAGGTATCAATAATTTAAGTTTTTTTACTACTAAGTGTACATTTGTTTTTTTATATATAATTAAGTAGGTATATTTGTAATTACCTAATTTGTAAATAAATATATATTAAGTAATTGCATAAAATTCATAATATATTAGCGACTAACTACGTTTTAAGGTTAATATAGATTTCCGCAATAAAAAGTATCCTATACGACCCGGATAACCAGCTATCGTCGTACCAGGTTTCATTAAAATCTGTCCAGTGGTTTTCTCGTGATGTGGTAACAGACAGACAGACAGACAGACAGACAAAAAATCTACAAACTATAGATTTGGACTCTGTATTGATAATAATGTCTATTTCAATAAGATTTTTCAAAAAATATTAATATACAGATTCGACTCAGTAACAATTTTATTATATGTATACAAAAACAAAAACCTTGTAGAATCACACCCGAGCAAAGCAATGATACGTCGTTAGTTAAATGAGCAATACGCGAAATCTCTTTAAACAAAACGTAAAATGTTAAATTTAAGTAAACAAACGAGTTATAATTTAACTTGTAACTAAAGTTTAATCATGTTTTGATTAATTAACAAAATACTAAACCAAGGCAATTGTAAAAGAATCAAAAGATAATAAAGTGATTCAATCAAAAATATTTACAGCGTAGATTAGACGTAGATAGCGAATTAGTCTTAATCGAGAGCTAAGAGGTTTAAGTATATTAAGGAAGACGTGAGTGTAATGAAAATGGACATTTTAAATGCTGCTGTTAATTATGCTTTTATGGTGAGATTACTGTTAAATAAGAATCTGTAAGTGCAGTTGTAGTGGGGTCGCATACTGAGTGGGCGGCAGTAGGTTCAAAGGTAAGTTTCAAAGTGATATATTTGCTAAGTGTAATTTTGGTTTATCTACTATTATGACGAGGTAAATTTTGTAAGTTTAGATGTAGGATGTAGATAATCAAACTATTCATCTTATTTCAAAACTTATTTTACTAATATTTTGAATGGACTTTCAAGGAGGTTGTATATACATATGTAGATACTTTTTTGTTAAAATAAAAGGGCTTTTCATGTAGGCAAATTTTTCAAAGTCAAAAGTCGAAGATATAAATAAAAATATATTAACCGAGTCAACATGTAGGATACTTTTTAATGCGGAAAAATATCTCATTTATGAGAAATCTATACTAAACGTTAAAACGCTAGTATAGAATATTTATCCTTATTTGGAAAATACTAAAAGTAAAGCAAGATGCTCGCTCTTTACATGACAACGAAAAACTTCATAATATAATTTTATGTATAATTTTTTCTTGCAGTCCAGTATTTCTACTCGCCCTGTTCGTGTTCTCCGTGTTGGCACACGAAGAGATGTTGGGCGGCGAGTACATATACCCGGACGAACTTCTAGGGAATCTTCTAGGGATGAACCCGAATGGAGCGAGGGTGAGTCACTAGTAACATTAAATAAAAGAAATAAAAACTTTTTAACAAAAAAATAAAAACCGACTTTAAACAAAAGCACTAAGAATTAAAAAAAAAAACTGATTGGTAGTTTTCATTTACTATACATACCTAATCAAATATTTTCGAGTTCGGTGTGCTTTGGCTAAGTAATTAAAGCCTACCTATTAAATACATACCTAATCAAATATTTCCGAAATCGGTGCCAGCCCATATAAAGCAAAGCAGACCGACTTCGAAAATATCCTCATTTTTGAGGAAGTCGGTTGAAAATACCATAATATGAAATAAACTATGCTATTAAAAAGAAGAAATTTTGTTGAACACTTTGCATCTTAAATAATACCACAGACACATTTACAAAATATGTGTTCCACACAGTATTTTTAAAGCTTTATAATGTAACAAAATATTAACAGATAAAATTCAAATTTCCACGCAGGCAGCATTCTTAGGGTACACTTTATGGCCTCTTGAAACGTTATTGTCAATAAAATGACTGAAATTCAGCCTTTACTTAAATATATGCGAGGTTAAAGAATGTTTAGATTAGCATAGATTATAATAATTATAAGTAAATTCTAGTTATAGGTACATGTAGGTAATTCAAATTCTTTGCAATTTGCAGCGCGTTTTAGCTGTTGAACAATTTGTTAGTACTCTAAACGTCCATGTATTCAGCCCTTCTTAACGTCCCACTGCTGGGTACGGGCCTCTCTTCAATACAAGGGGGATCAGGCCAAAGTCCACTGCGCTAGTCAAGTGCGGGTTGGTGGACCTCGAACATATCTTTCGAAAATTTGTTAGGTTAGGTTAGACATGAAGGTTTACGATGTTTTTCTTCACCATAAGACAAGTAAGTTGTCATCACGTTAGAAAAGATTCGCAGATTGAAATATCAGAGGTACGAGACCTGGGATTTGAAACCGCTTCACTCGGTTACTCAAGCGAGCGTATTACCACTGGGCTACCATTGCCTTTAAACATCCATAAACAAAACAGAATATGAAATAACTAAACAGTCAAATATATTTACGTTCCAAAAACTATTTTAGGCATAAACTATTCATTAAAACAAAATTTTAATATTTCATTTAAGAAGCGGTAACAATCACTAGGTACGAGTATTTATAACATAGGCTTTAGTTGAAAAAACCTCTTAATTATAGCAAAATTTCCAATAAAGCTTATTACTTGACGTGATGATGCACACAAACAGACAGATAGAGTAATTTTCTTTAGCTTAATTTTATTATACGCTATTTAGATTTGTAAAGCGCTATAATTTAAAAATCTAACAAAAATTCAATGAATAAATTAATGGTAGAACAAAGTCTATCAAAGTCAATCTTTTATTACAAATAAAACCCCAAAAATTATATAAATCTCTGAAAGTTACAGAATATTTTAAAATTTTAAACATTACTTTAAAACGGTTAGTGGATTATTATTATGGACATTTTTTATGGCTGTTCTTATTGTACACGTGGGAATTTTAGCTTAAAAAAGTTAAAGCGAACTTTCATACAATTTTATGCGCTGTTCATAATCTATAATATATATATATATATATATATATATATATATATATATATATATATATATATATATATATATATATTTAATAGTATAATTTCATCTAAAGTATCCTTCTATTCATAAAAAATAATTTAAATCGGTTTATAATTAGCGAAAATATCGCGTAGTATACACTGAAAAGACATACACACGAATTGATCACCCTCTTATTTTGAAATTGGTCAAACAGAAAAAATAAGAAAAAATCTATGTTCATTTATATTAAGTAAAGAGAGTAACTTACCGACATATTTTTTATTTTTATTTCAGGTACATCTAATGCTTATACTGTTTTTTTAACTGCCTCAGCGGGGTAATGGCGGCTAGCATGTACGGCTGCACACCCGGAGGTCCTGGGTTCGAGTCCCGGGTTGGGCCAAGTTTAGTTATTGAGTCTTTCTGTAAAGTAAGCCTCAGTTTCACCCCCGTGCCTCGGAGAGCACGTAAAGCCGTCAGTGCCGCGCCCTAACTCTTACTGGTCGTGTCGAGCAGTCGTCCCACCGGAGTATGAGAGTGACAGGAATAGAGAGTGCACGTTGTGTCTGCGCGTACACTTGTGCACTATAACATCTCCTGCGCAGTTGGCTAGTCCCAATGAGATTGGCCGCCGTGGCCGGAATCGGTCAGGAGAACATCATCATCATCATATTGTTTTAGACTTTCGCGAATATTTCACATCTATACCTCACTATATACATATGTAATGTATGTATGTAAGCCGCTAGTGTTTAATAAAACTATCTTTTCGGATTTGTTGCAGTTTTGCTTTTACCATATAATATTTTCATTATACTCGTATAATATATAACTAACACTGAACTTGCGACTAGCAGCCTAAAGGCTATGCACTTCGCTACACTAGATGAATATGAAATAAATTCAATGCAATAACCATGTAACGAATCATTAAAATTTTATTATTCATATAATTCGTTGGCTCACAATTACAAGGTTCTATGTTACAATTCTAGTACTTATTTAGTTATGAATGCTACAAGGTTCTATGTGTCATTAGCTACAGTTTTTCAAAAACAAACCACTAGATAGCGGCACTATAACTACAAAATATTCAATTTTACATAGTTCTATGTTGTTTTTTTTTACGATAACAAAATAACGAAGTTCTATGTAAAAATTACTAAACTTCATTAAAATTAACAAAGAACCTTGTAATAGTGAGCCAACGAATTATGTAATCGCGTTTCATTTAGTTACAAGCGGCGTGACTCTGTCAAACACACAATTTGCTTTGGTCTAAGTGAAAAGAAATTTCATTTTGCCAATGTTTTGCTTAATGCTGTTCTAAAGGTCTCGTGCCTAAGGCGTCTTTCAGGAACAAGCAATGAAATAAAAAAAACAACAACACAATAACCTATTCATTGAGGTCTTTTTTAATAAGCCTAAAGCCATGATATCTCTGCAGTATATTAGTAAAGAGTTATGTATTTTGCAGATTCCAGGTGACGCTGCAGCATCAGGCCAAGGTTACCATATCTTTGTAATGACATTGAATTACGGAATTAAATAATTATAATAGAATTCGTAAATTAGAAAATTCGTAATAGTACAAAACACCCAGATAGTAATAAACAGACAACGAAGATGTATCGATTCATTTGTATATACCGCTCGATGATCCTACATATATATAATTTATATTTACTAATATTATAAAGAGGTATAGTTGGTGAGCTTATGACGTGGTTTACTGAACCGATTTAGATGAAATTTGATAAGAAGATAGTTTGAAACCCTGGGAAGGACACAGAATACTTTTTATCCCGGAAAACATCCTTTAAGGGGGTGAAAATGGGGATGAAAGTTTGTATTGGGAAGCAAGCTAGGGACGAACATGAGCGAACCGAGGGCGAGTCGCTAGTATCAAATAAAAAAAAAACATTAAAACATTAAAAAGGAAACAGCTTTTCTCTTATTAAAAAGTAATCATGTAATAATTATGGACCCGGTGACCCTAAGAGTTTGTGTGTGTGAGAGTGTTCCTGACGATCCAAACAACTTAGGCGAAGATATATAAAAAAACTAGCATTGCCCGCGGCTCCGCTCGCGTTCAAATTAGTATACTCTTCCAATGCAGTTTTTGTATTTTTTCTCAGTAATGAGATATTTAATGAATAACCAGCTATCACCATACTAAATTTCATGAAAATCCCTACAGTGGTTTTTCCGTGATGCGGTAACAGACAGACAGACGGACGAACGGACGGATGGACAAAAATTCTAAAAACTATAGATTCGGCATCTATATCGATAATAATGACTATTTCAATAAGATTTTCCAAAAAATATTTAATGTACGGATTCGGCTTAGTTACAATTTTATTATATGTATAGATAATATTTTTTTCCAATTTAAACTTGACGCATTGTTGTAGATGATAGGTCCGCCACTATTGTAAGTAATCCGAAGAGTGATTCTCATACAAAATAAACAGTACTGATTTTTTTATTTTCCAGCGATTTTTTTGTGTTTTCCCTATTTTATTACAGCATGTCTGAGATTCGGCTTAGTTACAATTTTATTATATTATGTATAGATAAATATAAGCTTTTAATGATACACGAATATCATGAGACCTACTTTTTAATTTAGGAGAATTTAATATTTCTCATAGTAAAATATACCGCTTTAAACTTGCACCGCTGGCCGTGCCTATCCCAGTAATGTAAAGCTCTGCACAAGGTCACTGAAGGCATGCAGTGGCATACCTCGTGTAAAATAATAATATGTGATCCCATGTCCCGGAACATTGTAGGTTATGATACATTTTTTCTATACTAGTGTTATAAGCATATAAACTACTAGCATCGCCCGTGGCTTCGCCTGCGTTCCGTCATAGGTCATATTTCGTATGATGACAGCTGGTTATCCGGGACAACATATAGGATACTTTTTACCGCGGGAAAATATCTCATTTCTGAGAAAAAATACAAAAACTGCAATGTAAGAGTATACTAATATGCAAAACCTAAGAATTTGGTTTTTGGTCATCTAAACGTGGGCGGAGCCGCGGGCAATGCTAGTTTAAATATAAGCTTTTAAGTAAGGGTGAGTTGCAATTACATAATATAAGAAGTTAAGTGTTGGAAAGTTAGGAAAAAACATATTTCTTTTATTATCGCTGTTTCCACCATATTTAATCCGTAAGAAATGAAAATGACATATTTTGCCATGAAATATCTTAAATGAAAGCCTAAAAAAGTAAAAATGATAAATGTAGTCAACTTCAGGAATTAATTGAAGGAAACGTTAGGTGACTTTATAATAAACTATAGATTTGATGTATTGGGAAAAAAAGCCTATGCCACACTCTTGCCTATAAACAGACTCTATACTACCATCGATTGATGCTTTATTACTATAAGATGGTAGGGCGGACAAACATACTATTTTCCTATATAAGGAAGCGCTTTCGCCCAATCTCATTCTTATTTATAAGGGCATCCTTCCTCTTTTCTACTATTATTAAGAATTTTTAACAAAACAAATAATTGGTTGTTTTAATAGAATATTTTATTATATATTACTACTGATTTGCCCTTGCTTCGTTTAGGTACGTCTCTAGGTATGTTTTAAATTATTTGAGCGAAACCATAACTTTTTTTCTAAAATAAAAGTTACTCCTTATAATAACAGCTATCTGCCAGTGAAAATCCCGTCAAAATCAGTCCAGCCATTTCGGGGATTAGCCAGAATAAACAGATAGACAAAATTTAAAAATTGTGTTTTTTTTATAAGTATCGTATATAATTTCGTATGGATTTAGTAAAAAGCTGTTATTTTGACATTACAAACAGACACTTCAATTTTATTTATCTATATAGATTAAAAGTTTTTTCACCTTCATGCGTGACTTTAAACTATAAAGCTTGAACGGAGGTTGCACACGAAATTCTTCTTAAATGGTTCTAAGTTCCATAAAATCTGTACATATTATAAAATTATAACTGACTCGAATCTGTACATCAAATATTTTTCGATTCGATACAGAGGCCGAATCTATAGTTTTTGGAATTTTTGTTTCTCTGTCTTGTGAACGCATCACGAGAAATCACTGGACGGATTTTAATTAAATTTGGTATGATGATAACTGGTGATTCGGCTCAACATATAGGATACTTTTTATTGCGGGAAAATGTTCCCTCCACGACCGCGGACACGCTGGCGTGTCAGTTAACAATAGATATCTTAGAAATTTAATTAATTTCTTAGACCTGGAGGTGATATCTCATCTCTTAGAAATTTAGGTATCTAACCGTTAAAACAACAGAGACAAACCCGAGCGGAGCAAGGGTGAGTTGGTAGTCTTAAATATAACACAGTGTGAGAATCGTAGTAGTATGTAGCGGTCACAAGTTATTCCAAGTCTGATAAACTTGCTAACAAAGTTTCAAGTTGGATACCTATTACGAAGATCATTTTATATTTCAAAAGCAGGTATAGCTTGCGTAGATTATAATATACTAGTGACTTACTCTCGCTACGCTCGGGTGCGTCCCTGCGGTGCGTTTTATATAGATACTAGCATTGCCCGCGGCTCCGCCCGCGTTCCGATGACCAAAAACCAAATTCTTAGGTTTTACATATTAGTACACTCTTACATTGCAGTTTTTGTATTTTTTCTCAAAAAAGAGATATTTTCCCGCAGTAAAAAGTATCCTATATGTTGACCCGAATAACCAGCTGTCGCCATACAAAATTTCATCAAAATCCCTCCAGTGGTTTTTCTGTGATGCGGTAACAGACAGACAGACAGACAAAAATTCTAAAAACTATAGATTCGGCCTCTGTATCGATTATAATGTTTATTTCAATAAGATTTTCCAAAAAATATTTAATATACAGATTCGGCTTAGTTACAATTTTATTATATGTATAGATATATCTTTTTGGCTGGGGCTGGGGTAACTGGAGCGGAGATGACGTGTTCAGGATGCAATCTATCTCCTTGCCAAATTTTATCGAAATCTGTTCAGTGGCTCAAGCGTGAGAAAGTAACAGACAGAGTTACTTTCACATTTTCAATATTATAATATTAGTATAGTATGGATATAACGTCCTATAATATATTATAGATATTATATTTAAATCTAAAGCGAACCCTAAAAACCGTTGTCAAGGTCTCCGTCGGAATGTCTCGCATACTTTATGCTTTGTTTGCATTTCTGTCGTTCAAATTACTTGTTTACTTTAGCCCTTCAAAGGTTTTCGCGCGGTCGAAACGTTTTTCTTTTGGGGGAAAAAATCTAAATTTTTCATTATAAAAAATAAATTTCGCGTTCTTTACTTTGAGATTTCTGGGAATCGCGTTTTGATTTATATTTCGGCTAGTTTGTAAATTCAGTTGTAAAATTAACTTTTTATAAGGTAGGCCTACTTATTTGTTAAATATACTCGTAGTATACAACATCTATACATATAATAAAATTGTAACAAAGCCAAATCTGTACATTAAATATTTTTTGGTAAAACTTATTGAAATAGACATTATTATCGATACAGAGGCCGAATCTATAGTTTTTAGAATCTTTGTCTGTCTGTCTGTCTGTTACCCCATCACAGAAAAACCACTGGAGGGATTTTGATGAAATTTGGTATAGTGATAGCTGGTAATTCGGGTCAACATATAGGATACTTTTTACCGCGCGAAAATGTCTCATTTCTGATAAAAAATACAAAAACTGCAATGTAACAGTATACTAATATGTAAAACCTAAGAATTTGGTTTTTGGTCATCTGAACGCGGGCGGAGCCGCGGGCAATGCTAGTCGTTATATATATTCTAAATGCGACAGTATGTATATTTGTTTGTTTATTTGTCTGTCCTTCTATTACGCAACAATGGTCAAAGGGACGACATATAAAGTCAATTTATAGCTCAAAAGGTAATATAAGCCGTCACTCTCCAATTGCAAAATAGTAAGAAATAATTCTCTTCAATAAAATTAAATCAATACGTGTTTTAGCATTTTTCTAAATTCATCGTATAAGAGGGTTAAATACGAGATGACAGTTTGTAAGAAACTATCTTATTAGAGTGGGAACAAAATGAGACAACTGTTAGGCTCCAAGGTTCGTTTAATACTCTTTGCTAATAGCAGGTTGTATAATATATAGGTACCGGGGAGGCTACATACATACATACACACTACAATATCGGCTTTATTGAAGTAAAATGTGTATTTAAAAGACAATAATTCTGTATCAAAAAGTCTCGGTAAATTGGTCGTTCAGACAAATAAGCAATGATACGACGATGTATTTGACAGGCATGTTTTACAGACACAGGCAGTACCTGTACTCCAGAGGTAGGGGATTCGATTATTTTACAAAGCGATTACTAATAATTACTACATGCGTATATATGCTTGTTTCAGTGCGATTCAGGGTTACATAAACACAAATATCCTCTTTGGGGGAACTATTTCTGGAATTTAGTTTGTTTACTAAAGTAGTTTGATAAGTATTCATATGAAAATTGGAGTGATGTAATAATACTAACTTATATGTTTAGCGGCTTTTAGAGAATCAAGTCATTTTGATTTAAAGATTCACAAGTAAATCGAATATTATGAATAAAATAGTTTTTATTTAAATCTGTGCACATATAATACTTTCTTAGATTTACGCGAACATTTGACATATTAAATAAAACTATCTTTTCGGATTATTTCGCGAATTTAATTTGGTTTTTTGTTTCCGACATTTCGAATGCTTTACAGTAATCATGGTCACGGTAGAAAATAAAGTTTTAGACGTCTCAAAGTGTATACTTGTTACAGACAGTGCATACCCAAAATTTTACAAAATGATTTAAAAAATTCAAAAATGGCACCAAAGTATCTAACAATATTCGTTGATTTTAATTCTAAACTTGTTTTTAATAAGTATTATAATTAAAGATATATTTTTTATTTAAATCAGTCCAATATAATGACGCTACTTTGTCACGTAATGCCTTGACTTTCAGTCTAAAAAATACTTTATCAGCAGTTTATGACGTATTTACCATACAAACTATTACGATTAGTCTGTAAATGTCTAGGGGTTTGTTTATGTCAATTTGCGAATTATTGCGCTAAGATCGAATGGGAAGTGGGGCAATTGCACTCGAAAATACAAGCCGTTCAGGCAAATCGAAGAAACATCTCTCTATACCTTAAACCTCTTAAAATAAAGGTGTAAAATAAAAGAAATGCTTGTGAGCTATTGAAATCTAGATATATGTAAATGTTTGCAAGTTCAGGAAAGTAAAACAATATTTCACCAGAGCTGCCTCATCGAATCATTTCATATTCGTCATGGCAGAGAGATCAGTAGTACAACTGACAGCAACCAATCTGGGCTGTTTTTCAGAATTTCTTAATACCTCAGTGTGCCCAAGCAGGGAATCGAAGACAGGACTCTTTCAGCTGTAGCCGTACATCCTAACCACTAGATCAACGAGGCAGTTAGTTTAGTAAAAAATAAATAATAAATCGAATATTATAATTATTTAAAATTTCCAAAGAACTATAACATCTGAACACAGCCAATTATAATATTGGACATGTAATAGTAGTCATATAACGAACGCGTCCATTCGACCGTTACGAAAAACAACGTAGTGTAATGAATTTATAGTTTAAAAGGTATGAATATGGCTGTAATATACATACATATATGTATGTATGTATGTAACGGGAGTAAGAATGGAAACTCTGAATGGCCCTCATTCGAAAATCATGTGTCTGAGTGTCACTGATTTATGATACTTGCTGTCTGAGATTTCAGTTACAAATGTATATTCATTTACCTAGTTATTACTAATATGAGTCCCACTTTATTTAGGGAATTTGTAAGGAGAAATTTAATACATGTATATATGAATTAAGTGTACTGAGAATTTAAGGAAATTTAGAAAATTAGATGATACTACTTTAAGTCAAAAAACTTCAATCGAAATCTGTCCAACAGTTATTTATGTATGAATCTGACTACTATTTATCATAAACTAGCGGCTCACTTCGCTTCGCTTGGGTTCGTCCTTAGGTATGTTTTAACGGTTAGTATGGAATAGATTGACTATATATTATACTAGTATTGCCCGCGGCTGCGCCCGCGTTCAGATGACCGAAAACCAAATTCTTAGGTTTTACATATAAGTATACGTTTTTGTATTTTTTCTTAGAAAAGAGATATTTTCCCGCGGTAAAAAGTATCCTATATGTTGATCCGGATAACCAGCTACCATCATACCAAATTTAATTAAAATTTGTCCAGTGGTTTTCTCGTGATGCGGTAACAGACAGACAGACAGACAGACAAAAATTCTAAAAAACTACAGATTAGGCCTCTGTATCGATAATAATGTCTATTTCAATAAGATTTTCCAAAAAATATTTAATGTACAGATTCGGCTTAGTTACAATTTTATTATATGTATTGATAATATTTTTTTCCAATTTAAACTTGACGCATTGTTGTAGATGATAGGTCCGCCACTATTGTAAGTAATCCGAAGAGTGATTCTCATACAAAATAAACAGTACTGATTTTTTTATTTTCCAGCGATTTTTTTTGTGTTTTCCCTATTTTTTTTATACTTAAACCACTCCTGGTACATGCTAAACAAAACAAAAAAATAATAATTATTCAAATTGGTCCAGCCGTTTTTGAGTTTTAGCGAGACTAACGAACAGATAGATGAACAGATACATGTGAAAGTTTGTATGGCGTGTATATTTGATACTTCATCACACTTAAAGGGTTGGATGAATTTTAATAAAATTAAGTACACAGACAGACTATGACTAGAGTAATTAGACGTTTGGCTCAGTGTGTAGTGACCCTACTTGCTGTGCTAGCGGTCGCGGGTTCGAGTCCCGCTGGGGGCATTCATTGTGTGATGAGCACGAATGTTTGTACTCCAGTCATGGGTGTTTATAATATGTATGTATTTAAAGTTTATATATGTGTAGTGTATCAACTATCTGATATCCATAATACAAGCCTCGTAGCTTACCATGGAACTAGATGGTGCTGTGTGTTAATGTCCCAACATATTAAAAAAAAATACTAGGTACCTAGCGAATCGAGGGTAAGTCATTAGTGTATTTTAATATAGGTTGTAATTGATGAGTTCACCTAATGTGAAACAATTATTTTTAAGTGATTTTGAAGTCAAAAATATCAAATTTTGTATAGAAAAAAAAAACATAGTTGGACCTTTTTAAAAAAAAGCCAAGTGAAGCCCAGGGAAGGTGGGTGGAAGGGTTGGTGGAAGGTCCTTAGTAATATTACAAATGCGAGTAAGTTTGACTGTTTGGGAATTATTGGTTAGGGCTTTTTTATAGCGGCAACCAAGCAATGGATTGACACATATTTTTTCCATATACAGTTAATGGTTTTTAAGAGCTTATATGGAGATGGCTTTTTAAAAGTACATTCTGTAGAATATTTGTGGGTTACAAGAGTTACCTTTGAATAAAGTTAGAACGTGTCAAGTTATAAAAATATGAGTAACATTTAAAACCTAATTCTGCTAGATTTAAAAAAAAGCTTTTGAAGAACTTTTCTGTGATTGCTACTATAAATGATTTCCTAGAAGACAGCAAGCACGCCTTGGAAATGATATGTGAGCCTCAAGGCTCTATCAATTTAAGCTATTGCATTTGTTTTTTTTTAGGTATATAAAAAAGTTAAAAGAAGACCTATAGTCCTGCTGAGTTTCATTCAGCAGTTCTTCTCAGACTGATATTTTTTCCAAACTGTTAGTAGAGTTTTTAATAATAAGTATTGTTTCAAACAATAAGTGTATTTATTTCTAAGATACCAGCATTAAAAGAAGAATTTTGATTTTGAATTTAAAGTGAAAAGTATGTTTAATTGAATGTTAATCTATACATATAATAAAATTGTAACTAAGCCGAATCTGTACATTAAATATTTTTTGGAAAATCTTATTGAAATAGACATTATTATCGATACAGAGGCTGAATCTATTGTTTTTAGAATTTTTGTCTGTCTGTCTGTCTGTTACCGCATCACAGAAAAACCACTGGAGGGATTTTGATGAAATTTGGTATGGTGATAGCTGGTTATCCGGGTCAACATATAGAATACTTTTTACCCTGGGAAAATATCTCATTTCTGAGAAAAAATACAAAAACTGCAATGTAAGAGTATACTAATATGTAAAACCTAAGAATTTGGTATTTGGTCGTCTGAACGCGGGCGGAGCCGCGGGCAATGCTAGTCTCATGAATATAATGACAGGTCATTAAAATTGACGATTAAGTTACATATAAATACTTAAACGGATTAATGTTGCGTCAATGTACTCATCTAGACTTCATCACGATCTTAAGTTATTTTTAGTATGAAAGCCATGTTTGCATAGACATAATGAAGTTAAAGGATTATTAAAAAATAAATAAAAATTGCCTGTGAGGTTAGAAATAATCTATACATATAATAAAATTAATAATAAAATTCTAACTGAGTCGAATCTGTAGGTACATTAAATATTTTTTGGAAAATCTTATTGAAATAGTCATTGTTATCGATCCAGAGGCCGAATCTATAGTTTTTGGAATTTTTATCTGTCTCTCTGTCTTTCTGTCTGGGAACGTATCACGAGAAAAACACTGGACAGATTTAGATGAAATTTGGTATGATGATAGCTGGTTATCCGGGTTAACCATATAGGATACTTTTTACTGCGTGAAAATATATTATCATCTCTGAGAAATCTATACTAAACGTTAAAGCGTAAACTAGGGCCGAACCCGTGCGGAGCGAGGGTGAGTCGCTAGTACATGAATAAATTCGAATGAAAAGTTATTGGATGTTCGTAATTAAGTGAGAAGTGAAGTGTGGAGTGTTGTCACTCAACACAACAGTGTCAACTACTCTAACAATCAACATCCAGTGTCTATTAGTTGAAATGGAAAACGAAAGTTATGGGTTATGGGATTTTAAAGTTATAAGTTTTTTTAATCCTCAAAGAAAAAAAGTAAAAAAATATATTTGTTACTCAAAAAATAATTTTTTTTACTTAACATTTTTTTCTTGTATGTTAGCTTAAAAATCTCTTAATACTGTATATCATGGAAATTAATCTTACCTTATGCTTAAGTAGTCGTCAGCGTTCCGGAGATAGAAAGCTCATGTCGAAACGTAGGAGATGCGTCATTCTTGAACGTGTTACTACCGCGGTGCCTGAAGACGAACTGGTCATGCTGTGCAGCATCAGGTCTCTTGGTGGCGTGGGCGGGGCGACACGCCCCTCGCAACAAGTTGCAGCCTCCACAAGATTTATTCTGCATGGCTAAGCTATGTCTACACAGATGCTTCAAATATGTATAAGAAATTAAAGAAATTCGTTTTCGAGTTTAGTTTTAATAGATACTGTTGTTAATATTAAATTTTAACTAAAAATATACTCGGGCTTCATATTATTTTAAGTAGTTATTCCACTTTTTAGAGCAGATATTTTTTTTTTAATTTACATGGAACGATCTTTAGCTATCTATTTATTAAGAAATTTTTGTATTGGTGCATACAGGACAGGGCTGCCAGTAGAGTCAACTTATTTTATACCGTTGGGTTATTGAAATTATACATAATCAAATCTTATTATACAAATCAATCAAATCGAATCAATATGATTTAAAATGGACAACGAAAAAAAAGGTCATCGCAGATTAATACATACTTTTGTACCTCCTTAAATAATTATTTAAGTTATTCCATTATATACAAAATCGATTTGTACGTTTTTTGTTATTCGATTTATAATTTTTATTGTTGTATCCAATTTTAGAAGGCAATTTAGTTGCTTAATATTTTAATTTTAAATAATAGCAATCTAAATTAATATATAAACTTCTTTTAAATTACATATAAAACAATAATATTGCTTAGATAAATAATTAATCTTTTTTAATTTTTAATATTCTTTATATAAATAATATAATAATAGCAACACTAAATAATATTTATAATTAATAAAGTTTTTAAAAATTGTAATATTTATAGTAAAAAAAAAACAGATAAAATTAAATAAATAATATTGCTATATTTAATTATAATACTTATTAAATTTTCTGAAATGTTTAGAAATAAAAATCAACAAATATTGTAAGGCACTTTGGGCCATTTTAAAAATTTTGATATCATTTTTGTAAAGTAGTGGGTGGGCACTGTCTGTAACAAGTATGTGTTTGAGACATCTAACACCTCAGTCTCTCCCGTGACCATGATTGCTGTAAAGCATTCGAAACGTCGGGAACCAAAAATCCAAATAAATCCGCGAAAAAATCCGAAAAGATAGTTTTATTTAAAAACTGGTAATCATATTGAAATTGATTCGCACATGAGAAATTCGTTTAGGTTAGTAGTTAAATTTTAGGATACAAGTTGTTTCAATCTCTCATTTTTTTCAAATCAGTTACACACAAACTTTCGATAGACAAACACAAAGCAGCTCAGTACATTTTGCTCTTTTGTTTGTAAAGCGATTTTTTACTACTTATTGTAGCTATTGATGAGATTTAGTTTTATCAGTTATTGTACTTTTATCATTTTTTTTTTAATATGGATAGGTAAATTTTATTCATACATGTTTTCCTCAAATTTTCAATTATGATTGTGCGAACACTAATACAAATAATACTTTCTTAATACATTCTTAGATTTATTTATTACTAGCATTGCCCGCGGCTCCGCCCGCGTTCAGATGACCAAAAACCAAATTCTTAGGTTTTACATATTAGTATACTCTTACAATGCTAATTTTATATTTTTTTCTCAAAAATGAGTTATTTTCCCGCCGTAAAAAGTATCCTATATGTTGACCCGGATAACCAGCTATTATCATACCCAATTTCATCAAAATCCCTCCAGTGGTTTTTCTGTGTTGCGGTAACAGACAGACAGACAGACAAAAATTCTAAAAACTATAGTTTCGGCCTCTGTATCGATAATAATAGACATTATTTTTATTTCAATGAGATTTTCCAAAGAATATTTAATGTACAGATCCGGCTTAGTTACAATTTTATTATATGCATAGATTATGTATTTGAGATTTTAAATAACTGTCTTTATGGATTTTTCCGCCGATTTATTTTGATTTTTAATTGTCGACGGGAGAGACTTTGCCTGACCTTGATTGCTGTAAAGCATTTGAAACGCCGGGAACCAAAAATCAAAATAAATCCGCAAAAAAATCCGAAAATGTAGTTTTATTTAACTATTACAAATAAAAATGCGTTTGAACACTACTCCTAAGAAATAAACTAAGGCAGCAGCCACGCCCCCGCTGTGATTTTTCCAGATTGAACCAATCTGTTTCACCTCGCCCGATGATCGATGTTAGCAATCAACTGGTAGACTATCTAACTCGTGGAAGCTAAAAATTATATGTATAAGCTCTATATATTTATTTTATACTGGATTTTGTTTCATTTTGCTTTATGTGTTCATATTTGGCATACTCTCTAGAACTACACAGATTTTAAGATTATTTCAATAATAAATAGGAACATAGACTACTTTTATCGACGTACCATGACGAAAGTTGTGTGCGAAAACTAGTGAATTAGTACTGTTTTATAGAATTTTCAATATTAAATTAATCCTGGGTAAAATAACACCTTTCAAAAAGATTCTAAGCAATAACTAATCGATAAGATTTAGCGATTGAACGTTCAGCGTATTTTCTTTAATATCTAATCAAAATTTCATTTCAATAGAGTATTATCTAGAGAGATATGTTGATAACATTCGAAAATAAACAGTGGTTGGTGTTTTGTATGCTTTTGTGTTGCTCGAAGAGTTCAAAGTATATGCTCTAATGATTTTAATAAAACTTATCTATACATATAATAAAACAGTAACATAGCGAAATCGATGTGCGCGTTTCACACAAAAAGTACGGAACCGGTTTTAACTAAATTTTGTGTATTGTTCGGGTCAAAAAAGAATGATATAACATACATTACACAGGAAGTTAAACATAATACTGAATAATATGTTATTATGTAATATATGTTAACGTTTGTAATTTTAGGTATATTTTAATTATTGAAATATTGCATGCTGTAAGGCTAAATTTGGCTGAACATTAAATATATTATTATCAATATCTAAAACCCAAGTTCGCAATAAAGTGGTTGATTTGATTTGATTCGATTCAACATTTAGGATACCTACTACAGAAAATCTTTCATTTCCACAGGAAAACACAATAACTGGTTTTATGGAGTCGTTCTTAGAAATTCACATATCTAACGCCGACTAAACTTTAAGAGGTACATTAAAACAATGTACTAGGAAATTGTAGGTCTTATAAGGCCTACAGAAAAATCTGCAATAGCATAAGTCTTTCTCCTAAGGTACACTCGCAATAACTATTTAATACTAGCGGCTCACCCTCGCTTCGCTCGGGTTCGCGTCTGGAAAGGCACAAACAAATCTATCCCACGGGGACCGTTCATTTTTGCGGGATAAAAAGTAACTTGTTGTTTGACCGTCGATATAAGGTATCAGCATGCCAAATTTTAATAAATTAGGTGCATATTAAGTTGTTGAGCTTAGCTGTATAAGTTACTATAGTTTATTGACTATCCCATGGGAACTCTTTAATTTTTCTGCGATAAAAAGTAGCCGATTTATTATTGTCATGTATGAACTATATTATTGTAAAGTTTCATTAAAATCCAATCAGTAGTTTTTGTGCACTAAGCTGTATAAGTTATTATAGTGTTTTAACTTTCCCACGGGAAATCTTTAATTTTCCGGGATGAAAACTATCTAAGATGTTGCCGGGGATATAAGGTACCACCAAGCAAAATTTCATTTAAATCGGTCCAATAGATTCGGAGATTAGCCCGTACAAACAGACAAACAGACAGAGAAACAAAAAAATGAAAAAAAAAACTGGATTTGTTCTATTTCTCTTCTTACACCCCCCTGACTGGGTTTTTAGCATTTTTTTTCTATGTACAGACATTCAACCTCTACAGTTTTATTATAGTATAGATTTATACTTATTTAAAATCCATCTGGGACGCACCCGCACCCGTTTATATATAAAGCGTGGAACAAAGTACCTGCCTTAAATATTTATGATATCAAATTTTACTCAAAGGAAATAACATTTTATTTTTTAAATTAGCAAAAACAGCGTTTAAATATCCATAATAATATTATAAACGTGAAAGTGTGTTTGTTTGTCTTTCTTTCATGTCGAAACGGAGTCACGGATTGGCGTCATTTCTTGTGTGGAAATAGTCGGAGGGCTGGAGAATGACATAGGCTACTTTTTACCGCGGGATATTATCTGATTCCCACGGGAAAACATGTACAAAAAATATTTATGATCAGAATTACTTGAAACTTGGTATTAATGTTCTTCAATATAATTAAATAAATACGTGTTTCAGCATTTTTCGAAATTCATCTCATAAGGGGGTAAAATAGGGGATGAAAGTTTGTATGAAACCTACCTTTTTAGAGTTTTTTTTGTAGTTTTGGCGCGAGCGAAGCCGCGGGTTCCGCTAGTTATTTTATAATTGTAATAAAGATAACATCTTGTACGTCAAAGGCAAGGCTGCATGCGGGTAGCTTATCTCATATGTATCAAACCTAAATCACGTATATTCTAATACACGAACATCCCCCTAGTATCCCCCTCCCTCCCGCCTCAATATACTGTATTGTATTCAGCCCTTTTTTTTAACGTCCCGCTGCTGGGCTCGGGCCTCCCTTCAATACGAGGGGGATCAGGCCATAGTCCACCACGCTGGCCAAGTGCGGGTTGGCGGACTTCACATGTCTTTCGATAACTTGCTAAGTTCTCTAAGACATGCAGGTTTTCTCACGATGTTTTCCTTCACCGTAAGGCAAGCGGTAATCATGTAAGAAATGATTCGCACATGAAAATATCAGAGGTGCGAGGCCCGGGATTTGAACCCACTTCACTCGGTGCGAGTTACCACTGGGCGACCACTGCCTTATATACTGAACTAGGGTAAAATTATTTTATTAATATTATTATGTAAGTACAATTTGTATTTCTCTTACTCGTATAAACATTCGATGTTTGTGCTATTTATAAATAAAAAAAGGATTTTGTACATTTTAGACTTTTTAATCCCTACACGACCGCGGACACGCCGGCGTTACAGTTAACAATAGATTTCTTAGAAATTTAATTAATTTCTTAAAAATTTACCTAGAAGTGTTAAAGTGATGATTATAGGGCACTATTTCAGCTTAATCATCCAAGTCGATACATAATAACGATGCTATCAAGTTATTTTAGTTTTTAATTACATGTACGACATATGAGTTTTTTGTTGTTTGTATGAGTATATGAAAATTCAAAAAATAAAATATAATCTATATATAGTCGCTGTCTGCATCTGTCTGTTATTCCGCTCACTTCTTCTAAACCACACAATAGATTTTGTTACGGGTTTTACTAATACAAAGAGCGATAAACGAGGAAGGTTTGAGTATAAAATTTGTAAAAATTTTGTACAAAACCACTAATGCAGGATATGTCGATGAAACACAAAAGCACGGCAATTCTGTCTATTCACCATCACTATCAACATTGCTCAGGTGTTATAAGTGCAAAGCAATCATAGACTAATGATTCACATGGTAGCAAAAAACTACATTCAAATACGCTCAGCAGTTCTCGAGATTACTGCGCATTGTTGGTGACTTTCTTTCGTTAGTGTACGGTTATTCTTATCTAGGCATATAATAAAATTGTAACAAAGCCGAATCTGTACATTAAATATTTTTCGGAAAATCTTATTGAAATAGTCATTATTATCGATACAGAGGCCAAATCTATAGTTTTTAGAATTTTTGTCTGTCTGTCTGTCTGTCTGTCTGTCTGTCTGTCTGTCTGTCTGTCTGTCTGTCTGTCTGTCCGTCCGTCCGTCCGTCTGTCTGTCTGTTACCGCATCACAGAAAAACCACTGGAGGGATTTTGATGAATTTTGGTATGGTGATAGCTGGTTATCCGGGTCAACATATAGAATACTTTTTACCGCGGGAGATTATTTATTTCCCACGGGAAAACACGTTATTATACAATACCAAAAAATATTTATGATCAGAATTACTTGAAACTTGGTATTAACGCTCTTCAATAAAATTGAATAAATATGTGTTTTACAATTTTTTGAAATTCATCCTACAAGGGGGTAAAATAGGGGTGAAAGTTTGTATGAAACTACTTTATTAGGGATTTTTTTGTAATATTAGTGCGAGCGAAGCCGCGGTTTCTACTAGTTATAATATAAAGTTTATCTTACTAATATTATAATTGTGAAAGTTTACATGTTTGGATGTTTGTTACTCAATCATGCCAAAACGGCTGAGCAAATCTGGATAAAATTTGGCACAGAGATAAATTATAGTCTGGAATAGCATATGGACTACTTTCTATCCCGGAAAAAATTACTATTCCCGTGGGAAAGATTTGTTTTTGTTTTTCAGTAATATAATATACATATAGTAAAGTCAGAGTACGGAGACAATTATATAATTAAAATGAACTTAAACAAAGGCGATGTTTAATATAATAACTTAATTTGTATTTATGTGTAATTGTGGCTTATGCAAGTTGATAATTACGAGCTCGTGTCACTGATAATGAACATTTTGTAATTTTGCTTTAAAAAAATAGCTATTTTTGATTTCAAAAATAGTATGTTTACCAATTTGCATCTTTGAATGAGATGAATTATGGAAGCAAGGTATTTCTTGTAAAAGAAAATCTGGTATTTATAATACATTCTGGAAAGCGAGAATTAGATCTCAAGGCAAATTATAAGCCTACACCATAGTATAAAGTGGAAAAGTTTGTAAGTTTTTATGTATGTGGTAATCTCTGAAAATACTGATCGGATACTGAAAATTCTTTCACTAATAGGAAGTTACATTACCCCATATTTCGATAAAAATATGTTTACTATCAGAATTCATAATAATTCTAATTGAAGTCAGCAAAAATGCATTGAATTGCTAATTAATTTGTTGGCTATTGTTAGACATCCAGGGACGCAACTGAGTGAAGCAAAGTGAAGTGTAATAAAAATAGGTATAAATATGTAAGAATGTGTGTATGTGTATGTATGTGTGTGTGTGTTTGCCAACGAAACTTGTCTGTCATCAGTGATCACTGCAGATGTGCCATACATTTTATTTGTAATTATAAAATAATATGCGAAGTTTAAAATCTATAATAAATGTATAGTAATTTTTAACCCAGCTTATGCATATTTTAATAGAGTTTGTTTAAATATCTAGGTTCTAAATAAATTGTCTTAGGCATTAAGAACATTGGAGAGCTAGGTTAAAATAAATAAATAACATAATTTTACAATAGTAAAATGAATACATCCAAAATCGCAATTAGTTTATGTACCCATATGCTTTTATAAAGAGGAGGTGAGAATAGAGAGTACATTTATGTTTGTACAGATACTTGTGCACTATAAAAATCTCCTGCAAAGCTGTTGACACGGTGGCCGCAGCTGTTGACAGTATTATTATAATCACCTCTATAAAAATATCTAACTCAGGATCGAGATTATTTGAAATGGAAATTAATTTAATATAGTGTATTTAGGATCCAAAAAAATAAATAAATATAACTAACTACTCGTTACCAATAGAATAACGTTGGCTTACTATTACAAGGTTTTATGTTAATTTTAATGAAGTTTAGTAATTTTTACATAGAACTTCGTTATTTTGTTATCGTAATAAAAACAACATAGAACTATGTAAAATTGAATATTTTGTAGTTAAAGTGCCGCTATCTAGTGGTTTGTTTTTGCAAAACTGTAACTAATGACACGTAGAACCTTGTAGCATTAATGACTAAATAAGTACTAAAATTGTAACATAGAACCTTGTGATAGTGAGCCAACGGACTTGTTAACTTAAAAACTGCCTATACTTGTTGTTATGAAAAATAAAATGTTTGTCAGACCTGAAATCTGTATTTGATAAAAAGCTTAAAATTTTCATGCAGTTCATTCATTTCTTCTTTCCATTACATAGTTTGAATTAAAAGATAACTAATTGTACTTATGACTATGGGAATTTTAATAGGAAATTCTACTTTCTCTTTGCGTTTGTCTCTTACGGTGTTAAGATTCACTGGTTTTTGGCCTTCAGAGAGTCTGAGAGGAGGGAAGTTGTTACTATACAATTGCTACGGTTTTATTTGTTTCATGTTTTTTTTGGGTAAGTGCTTTTGAAATAATTCATTCTCATATTCTGTGATTTTAAGTGTCCATTTTTTTTACTTTTCAAAACTTTAACATAATTTTTATAACAAACTAGCATTTTCCGTAGCTCCGCCCGCGTTCAGATGACCAAAAACCAAATTCTTAGATTTTACATATTAGTATACTCTTTTACATTGCAGTTTTTGTATTTTTTCTCAAAAATGAGATTACCCGCGGTAAAAAGTCCTATATGTTGACCCGGATAACCAGCTATCACCATGCCAAATTTCATTAAAATCCCTCCAGTGGTTTTTCTGTGATGCGGTAAAAGACAGACAGACAGACAGACAAAAATTCTAAAATCTATAGATTCGGCCTCTGTATCGATAATAGTTGTTTATTTCAATAAGATTTTCCGAAAAATATTGAATGTACAGATTCGGCTTGGTTACAATTTTATTATATGTATAGATAATAATTGTAATATAATGCTATAAATTTTTATAGCCAGTTTAACATAGTTTGCACAAATTATGCCTTAATTGTCTCGTGAAACACATCTTTTTCTACAAATAGACGAATGTTGGGCAGAAATATCATAATCGTTCACGCTGTACTATATTACTAATAAAAAAATTGACGTTTACAGGAATATTTATTATTACTGAGGTAATAGATTTATACCTCGTATGGGGAAATCTACCTCTAATGACGGGCACTGCGTTTGTTCTCTTTACGAACTTGGCTCAAGCCACTAAAATTATAAATATTGTATTACGAAGAAAGGCAATATTAAAAGTTATTGCTGACTGCGATAGAGCTTTAAAAGCTTATCAAAGCATTGAAGGACAGGCTATTGTAGAGAGGTATATTATGTGGCTACGTTATTTACATTTTAACGTATACTATAGATTTCTTAGAGATGACATATTTTTCCGCAGTAAGAAGTATCCTATATGTTGACCCGGATAACCAACTATCATCATATCAAATTTCATCAAAATCTGTTGAGCGGTTTTGAGCGGCAGACAGACAAA
The DNA here is from genome assembly GCA_951806755.1 of Brenthis hecate. Taxonomy (NCBI): domain Eukaryota; kingdom Metazoa; phylum Arthropoda; class Insecta; order Lepidoptera; family Nymphalidae; genus Brenthis; species Brenthis hecate. Next base: position 24,471,630 of record OX638252.1, on the reverse strand, counting down.
CAGATAGACAGACAGAAAGACAAAAATTCTAAAAAATATAGATTCAGCCTTCTGTATCGATAATAATGACTACATACTTCAATAAGATTTTCCAGAAAAAATTTTAATGTACCTATAAATTGGACTCAGAATTTTATTATATGTATAGATTAAATTAATCACCTAAATATTTACGTAAAATAATATATACTTTTATAGATTTACCCAATTTTTTTAGATAAAACTATGTTTTTGGATTTTTTCGCAGATTTATTTTGATTTTTGTTTCCCGAAGTTTGTAAAGAAGCTCTCCCGAAGCTCCGTGAAGTATCCAAAAATATCTTTTTATCTAAAGCTGGCGACTCACCCTCGTTTCGTTCGGGTTCCTCCCTAGGTTGATTCCCCATATACACTTTCATCCCATTTTCACCCCTTTAAGGGATGATTTCTGAGATAAAACTATTTTATGTCTGTCCCAGGGCTTCAAAATATCTTCTTACCAAATTTCATATAAATCGGTGCCGTAGTTTCGGAGCTTATTCGGTATAAACAAAGAAACAAACAAAAAATCTATCCTCTTTATAATGTTAGTATAGATAACTTAATATATCAACGATCACAATTTATTAAACAAAAGACTTGTACAAGGGTTAGAAAGTGCTCATCGTTGTAGCGTGCGCCAGTGCTTGGATGGAATCTCACAGTATCGATGAGATTACCCCTTGGGTTTAGTGGCGTGGATCTTCCATGGGTCGATTCGGATATTGCTCCCACATTCCTATCTGCTCGGTGAGCAAAAAGCAGTTAGCTAAATGTATATTTTAAGAAAAAACCTGGTGAGGACTGAACGTCAGTTTTTGGCTTAGGATTATTTTGATCTATTTAGGGCTCCATTCGGACATCTAGAACTATTGGATGTATGATGTTTTACATTACATTATAATATGTTGTTCTAGTTGTAATCGTGAGACACGAAGTCAGCAGTTGTTTTTCTACATTTTGACTGTATTTACGTGCGCGGGATGGGCGGGCAGCGCAGAGAAGAATAAGTTGCCTCTAAGAGCCTGGTAAGTTTTATTAATACCTATGTCAAAAAAACGTATGCACACTTAAAATATTGACATTTGGAATTTATCAGTAACTAGCATTGCCCGCGACTCCGCCCGCGTTCAAATGACCGAAAACCAAATTCTTAGTTTTACATATTAGTATACTGTTACATTTCAGTTTTTGTATTTTTTCTCAGAAATAAGATATTTTCCCGCAGTAAAAAGTATCCTATATGTTGACCCGGATAACCAGCTATCACCATACCAAATTTCATCAAAATCCCTCCAGTGGTTTTTCCGTGATGCGGTAACAGACAGACAGACAAAAATTCTAAAAACTATAGATTCAGCCTCTGTATTGATAATAATGTCTATTTCAATAATTTCAAATATTTAATGTACAGATTCGACTTAGTTACAATTTTATTATATGTATAGATTGTATATTGCCATAGCTTATCATGTATCCTCAGGTAATGTCCCTATCTATCTATTTTCTATAAGTTATTGTATATGGTAAATAAGATATGCAGATTAGGAGTTTCTGGGTTCGAATCCCGAGTTAGGACAAAAGAATGGTAAGGTTACAAAATTCTCTGTAGCGGCACCGAGTTGTAATTTGGTGGTGCTCACACCGTGCCTTAGAGAACATGTGAAAGCTTTCGCTCTATGGTAAAGTTAACATTCTCTCACTGATCAGACAATTAGAATTAGGGAAAACAGACCCCACATGCGTTTATGCACACAATATAATATAATAATAATAATAATATCTATCACGATCCACGTATGTAAGTTTCTAATACTTTCTAGTATATTTACAATAAAGAAAATTACAAATATACTTAATTATATATACAAAACAAATGTACACTCAGTTATTACTGTACAAGTCATGTCCACATTCCCCCGCTGAATGGCAACGCCGATTCTTTGAGCGAAAAATGCGTCAGCCCTCTTGTCACCAGTAGAGGCGATAAGACGAGGTGTTATGTCTTTTTTAGTTCTATATATGAGTTATTTTACAGCAATATTTTTCCAGGTATCCATATGATACTAGCAATCATCCGGCGTACGAAATAACGTACGTACAACAAGTGTTCGCTATATTATTCGCTGCACTTCTGAACGTGAGCAAGGATACCCTGGTAACTACGCTTATAGCACAGTGCAGATGCAGTTTGCGTTTAGTAGGGTTTTCCCTAAGAAACATACACTGTAAACAAAATTTTATTTCAGTAAGTACTCATTTTATTTGCTCTGTAATCACTAGATTATACTTTGAATTTCAAGAAAAATTCCATCCGTTAGAGTAAAATTTTACTTAAAAAAAGATTTCGAAGTCGATGTATCTTTTAGTTAATTAAAAAGCACCTACTTGCTTGTACGATCTTTGCTTATCGCTACTTTTAGGTATGTTTTAAGCGTTCTTTATTCAGCTTTAAACAAGTATAATATTAAACACAGTGAGAAATAAAATTTGGAACATTGATTAGATGAAAGCGTCACCTGCCCTGTCTTTGGTGTACTTTGGTTTACGCTTACAATTCGTGTATTTCAACCGACGCTGTAATAACAAGTTATTTGATGTAAACCATAGATGGCGTTATTTTCTGGTTTTTCGTTATATTAATTTAACTCCTATCTAATATTATTAAATTCGTAAATCTTCAATTAATTTGTTTTACACTCAATAATATCTAAAAAGGAACGAAATTTAGTAGGTTGTAAAAATGGTCTGAAATATAATTATTAAATGTAGTTTTTGAACATGACCTACTGTATGTACATTTTATTATTGTTTGTTCCTTGATAATAATCAAAAAAAAAATTAACTAGCGACTCACCCTCGCTTCCCTATACAAACTTTAACCCCCATTTTCACCCCCTTAAGGGATGATTTCCGGGATAAAAAGTATCCTATGTCCTTACCAGGGTCTCAAACTATCTTCTTACCAAATTTCATCTAAATCGGTATTGTATTTTGGAGCCTATTCGATACAAACAAACAAACAACATTTTTTTCCTTATTATGATATTACAATAGACTAACATTAATTATTTCTATATTTCTCACATTTTGTAGGAATCAACAACTGATAGAGTTTCCCTTATGCGACCTTCTACAACATTATTTCTAACGCGTGCCCAAGAAATGGAAGTCCAGAAACGTCTTAGAGATTGTGTGATCCAGCATCAGAACACCCTGGAGACAGCTTTCTTATTGCATTTCAGAGCCGATCTTCGCCCAGTTCAATGTATCACTTGTTATTATATGCGCTACTGCTTTCCAACTTGTATCGGTACGTTTAAATTATATATATATATATATATATATATATATATATATAATATATATATATATATATATATATATATTATATATATATATATATATATATATATATATAAATATATGGCTGCGATTTAGGATTGGGGACTCTGCCCCTAGCGGAGTGGGTGGTATTTCTGGATAAGGGACGTGATAGGAAGTCGAAATGTTAAATAAAAATTGTCCGCGAACATATTAGTAAAAATTTATTGAGACTTAAAGTTACAACATTTCCATACTATTATTTTGACATTACTACCATTTAGACACTTGGAGTCAAAACGTCACTTTCAATTGTCAAAATAATCTCCAGATGATTGTCTTTATTTGTACTTTGCGTGAAATTCGAATTTTCTAGTTTTATAGTCATTTATGGCACTCGCCGGCCGCTACCGCGGCACGCTCGCTTCGCTCGCTCGGCTCGTGCGTTGTGGCAACTGTTCTAACCTAACCTAACCAAGATATGAGGAATAATAAATAAATAATCTTAAATGTTCTAACCTAACCTAACCCAGATATGAGGAATAATAAATAAATAATCTTAAATGTTCTAACCTAACCTAACCCAGATATGAGGAATAATAAATAAATAATCTTAAATGTTCTAACCTAACCTAACCAAGATATGACGAATAATCAAATATAATCTGTTGTCATTTAAGCGGTAATATAAAACAAAGTGTCAGTTTTGCTTTTGTCAAAATGTAAGATCGTTTTGTTTGTGTTGTGAAATTATTAAAATATTAAATACAATAAAGCATTAATTGTTGTGAAAATGTGTAATGTACATAAAAAAGGATGCGTACTATTCGTTAAAGGTATGTTTATCTGTTGTAATCACTTATTTAGGTAAAGAAATGTATGGAAATGTGTTAGATATGTTATAACTTGTAAGTCTCAATAACTTTTTACTCGTACGTTTCCTCCAAATATTTTTAATATATTTTGACTCTCTGTCACCTCCCCTATCTAAAAATACCACCCACTCCGAATGGTGGTAAAGAAATATATGAAAATGTATGGAAATGTTGTAACTTTAAGTCTCAATAACTTTTTACTCATACGTTCGCGGACAATTTTTATTTAACATTTCGACTCCCTATCACGTCCCTTATCCAGAAATACCACCCACTCCGCTAGGGGCAAAGTCCCCAATCCTGAATTTGTGCCATATATATATAATAAATCAAGACAAAACAGTGCAATACCTTTTTCTCCTTTATTTGTCAAGCGATTTGTATTTTTTGGTTAGTAGCTAATAGCTATTGACTAGCTTTAATGTCATCATAAAAAAAATTGGAAACGCTATTTTTTTAAATCGATATGTATTTTTCTTATTAATGAATAATAAATATGTATTATCCATAAAAACTTACTACAATATACAAACATCGATACATATATTCGTGCGGAATCTCTTGTGGAGAGTATAAACCTACAGAGCACTAAAAATCCCAAAAAAAAAATATTTCAACTTTAGTTAATATTCCATGTTGAAAATGAATTACGTTTTGTTATTCAATAGTAACGGCAACGGTAATGGTAAAGGTAACAGGTTGATTTTATATAGTTATTAAATTTCAGCAAACTGGTAACTTTGTCCGCCTAATGTCAATGGGCACTTATTTGTTCAACATGATATACCAAGTGTTCATATATTGCTATCAAGGCAACCAGTTCTCGTTTGAGGTCAGTCATTGATTATGTATTTATCTATACTAATATTATAAAGAGGTAAAGTTTGTGAGTTTGTGGGTTTGTGAATTTGTGACGTTGTAGGGGGTAATCTTTGGATCTACTGAACCGATTTAGATGGAAATTGGTAAGAAGATTGAGATCCTGGGAAGGACATAGGACACTTTTTATCCCGAAAATCATCTATTAAGGCGGTGAAAATGGGGATGAAATTTTGTACGGGGAATCAAGATAGGGACAAACCCGAGCGAAGCGAGGGTGAGTCGCTAGTCTATATATAAATAGGTAAAACAAAACAGATCACTTCACTGGTTTTCTTTTCTTTTGCTTAGTAGCTATTGACCAGCTTTACTTATCAATAAAAAAATTTTGGACATAGTTTTTTATATAGATAGTTAAATTCTGTTCATATAATATGTATGTTTTCTCCTTAATAATGATTATTTTCGAATGTAGACAACTAGATGTACAGTATACGAGTAGTACTGATTAATATATAAAGCTGACATTTGAAACTGTAAAAATTGTAAGAAATATAAAGTTGGAGCCATTTTAATAATGCCATAGATTTAAATCAAGGCGAATTTTTGTGAGTAGCTTTCTTTTGACAAAGCAATCACATCAACTATCACATACCAACTATAGGAACAAAAATAACATCAGTCGTAAACTGTGCTGAACTGGCACGTTTTATGGCCATTAACAATAAAATTGAATTGAATTCAATATCGTTCTTTTACTTATATGTATATTATCACATTTTTATTCAGAGTGAGGAGGTAGCCAAAGCAGCATATGATATGCCCTGGTACTCCTGCAGCGTGCGCACGCGCAGGTCTACACTGATAGTAATGGTTCGATGCCGTCGCGTCGCTAAGCTTACTGCTGGTGGTTTCACAACACTTTCTTTAACTACTTTTATGGCAGTAAGATCTTAATTATAATATATTTTTTAACTGAATTCCAAAAAGAGGAGGTTCTATATTCGTCTGTATGTTTTTTATTAGGGAATAAAAAGTTCAAACATCATTAAAATTAACTTCTTGCATCGGGATCAAAGCCAACCTTGACATCGTATGTAAGGAAAGTTTAGAATAAACACTTTTCGTTATTTTTTTTTTGCTTTAATAAAACACTTTATTTCATATAGAATGTGATATTATTCATATTTTATATAATAACTAGCGTTGCCCGCGGCTCCGCCCGCGTTCAAGTGACCTAAAACCAAATTCTTAGTTTTACATATTAGTATACTCTTAGTTCTTACAATGCAGTTTTTGTATTTTTTCTCAGAAATGAGATATTTTTCCACGGTAAAAAGTATTCTACATGTTGACCCGGATAACCAGCTACCATCATACCAAATTTCATCAAAATCCCTTTAGTGGTTTTTCTGTGATGCGGTAACAGATAGACAGACAGACAGACAAAAATTCTAAAAACTATAGATTCGGCCTCTGTATCGATAATAATGATTATTTCAATAAGATTTTTCAAAAAATATTTAATGTACAGATTCGGCTTAGTTACAATTTTATTATATGTACGAAAACACACAAAATCTTGTTTCCTTTTATAAGCTTCATTTGAATGGTTGCAAATTATTTGTATACTACGCCCACGAAATTGCTGGATTATAAGTAGCTTATGTGCTAAAACTAATCGATTTTAAACCCCCGACGCAAAAATGGTGTTATAAGTTTGACGTGTCTATGTGTGTCTGTCTGTGGCATCGTAGCTCTGAACGGATGAATCGATTTTGATTTGTTTTTTTTTTGTTTGAAAGGTGAATTAGTCGGGAGTGTTCTTAGCTACGTTTGATGAAAATCAGTCGAAGATAGTCGGTTTTAATTTTTTATTTATCATTTGTACATGAAAGTGTACAAGTTATAGTAAACAGAGTGACATGGAAGATATAGTATTATGTTAAAAGTTTTTCTAATACAAGTTGCTGTAAAGGTGTTTCACTCAATACTAACTCTGTTGAGTGTAACACGTTTGTCTAGAATATGGTATATAGAGAATTAATTATAAAAAAATATTTTCAGATAATAAAAACTTCATATTCATTGTTTACGCTTCTACAACAAGTTACAAAGTGAAAATAAAATGTAAATAAATATGAATATGTCGGGGCACATAAACACACAGCACCATCTAGTTCCATGGTAAGCTACGAGGTTTGTGTTATGGATACCAGATAGTTCATACACTACACATATATAACTTTAAATACATACATATTATAAATATATTATATTATTAAGCACCCATGAATGGAGAACAAAAAATCGTGCTCATCACTCAAATTAATGCGGGACTCGAACCCGCGACCGCTGGCACACCAAGTAGGGTCACTACAAATTGAGCCGAACTTTCTGACAAAATAAAGAAAAAAATGTAGTTAATAATAAATAACGTTAAATATTCAACAATGAGAATAATAAAATGTATTTCTTGTTGATACTGATGTTTTATTTAACCTTCCTCACCTCGTAGGTTAGGTCTCTATTTTTTTTTAAATATGATCACAGGGCACTTAAAGGGGTTTGCTTATGACTGTATTAAAATTATCTACGTCGATACATGATGCTATCAAATTCATTTTTTTATTTAATAATCTGTAAATATACGCATAATTTTTTTATATACCAAGTTTTTCTATTAATATATTCATTTAGGATGGATTGCCCTAGCTTTTATTACTTCTAAAAATTTTATTCAAAAACTTTGGATATCTGATATCATTTGGATGGATGTATGATTGGGACCACGAACTATCATCTCATTTGTTACAGGAATCGCTTACTCAGATCTTGCAAAACTTAACCATTTCCGCATTCCTCGATGGATTCACACAAATGCTGATGATAAAGAAGTAGAACACACGTAAAATCTAAAGACAACCCAACTGATTGTCAATCAAGGGGTGTCAAAGATTATGACAATTTAAGCTTGTGGACACATGGTCCATCTTAGCTAAGTGAAGTAACGATCAACTACAGTCTACAAGAAGAAGGCCAAGATATCAAACTGGAAGAAAAAGATATAATACTTTGTCATACTGTAGATAGTGTTGAGTTAGTTGAAGAATTATTTACGAGATTCTCAACGCTTTAAAAACTAATTGGAACTGTGGCTTATTTGAGACGTTATTTCAAATGGCTACGTTATTCTTGTAAAACTATTTTTCCTACTTATCTCACAAATTCAGAGTTGAAAGAGGCGTTAGAAAAATGTATAAGTTACTTTCAGAAGAAGTTCTTTGCTTGTGACAATGAATGTATTATTAAAATTAAATCAGTAGCTCTTCTTAAAAAGCAAACTTCTATCTCTTAATCCGTTTTTAGATAACAATGGTTATTTACTTTTTATTTTTCTCAAATGACTTACAGGCAACGGCACTGCTTGGCATCGTATCCCACACTATACTCCATACTTTGGTGGATTATGGAAGGCAGGAATTAAATCGACGAAGCACCACCTGAAGAGAGCGATTGGGAACTCAAATCTGACGTTCGAGGAGACGAGTAGAGTTCTTTCCCAAATAGAGGCTTGCCTTAATTCAAGGCCATTGACAACTTTAAGTGATGACGCACAGGATACATATTCATTGACACCCGGACCTTTCCTTGTAGGAGAACCTCTCCTAGTTGTTCCAGATGCCAATTACGAGAAGTCAACCATTGTTAGTCTCCAAAGACGGCAGTATGTACAATGAATGACCCAGTACTTGTAACGACGGTGGTCTAATGAATTTTTATATCGGTTTCTACACCGTTATTGTGGGAATAGTCTCTCTCCAGAGAGAAATTGGAGATGTAGCCTTAGGAAGAAAATCTTCCACCAGCCAAAATGGTTGTACTTTAATTGTTGACAAACATACTAGTTAGAATGATATTACGCGTGTTTAAAATGCAAAGCCATTATCATCGAAAGATCTATTTCTAAAATTTGTTTTTTACCAGTTAATAATTAAGTTGAGAAACTTAAATAATGTGTAATGTTAGTTTTAAGGTTTGTTTCGTTTGAGTTTTGTTGAAGGTTTGTTTTGTTTAAGTTGAGTTATATTACAGAAGTTTAAATTCTTTAACTATAAGTTATGTTTATATAATTGTTTGCACTTCATCCACAATGGATTAGACTTTGTCAAATTGTTAGGTTACATTAATTTCTTATGAATCATTTGGACCATAGTGGGCGGAATCTATAATCTATGTTGTCATTTGTGTGGTTAACTTTTGTTACTAATAGAATCATCTGTCAGTTAAATCACGCTATTGTTTGGTTATTTCTGATTAACTAAGTTAAAATGTGTGCATGTGTTTGTACTCTTGAGATATATATACACTATCACGATATAGATCACTGGTTGTTTTATTGTGACACCAGAAGGAGACGAAGTGTCTCCTGAAGCCAGAAGTGGATCGTACAATAGGTTAGTTCGATAAAATAGTGACTGTGTATTTTACTGTATTTTTAGTCGGTTCGATTACCGGTTCGGGTAAGTTTTTTTAAATAAAATTTGAGTTCAGTAATTATATTGTTTTAAATAAAGGAATGTTTCTTTTGAGTAAAACTTGCTAACTTCAATATTTAAGGCACTTTTCGTCAATGACCCATCTATTTCTTCCAGCCTTTATAATATAAGATTAATAATATAATATGGATAAAGTAAAGTCAGAGTAAAACGATATGCAAAATTTCACCAAGAATATAATGAAAAATAGATGTTGTTTAAAATAATGACATAATTTGTATTTATGTGTAGTGTTTTGTGCAAGTTGATAATTGTAAGCAATTGTTTCGGGGCTTACAAACATTTTTAGTTTTTGTTCAAAAATTGTATATTCACCAATTTGGATTTTATATTTTATGTTAGTAGTAATTACTTTGGATTGAAAATATCAATAATTATTATTTAAAAATTATAATTTAGTAAAAACCTACAATCACAAATGAAAAAAAAAACAAAAATTAAATATTTTTTATTAAATTCCCATATTTATATTCATTGATGGTAAAAGTTCGTTTAATTAATGGCTTGAAATAAAAAAAATCTATGTTATATGTGTTTTCAAAATGGCTAAATGTTTCGTACATCTCGATTTGTACTTAATTCGCAAGCTGCTATTCTGTTGCCCTTAAACGTAATAATTTTTGTATATTTAAATATATATATATATATATATATATATATATATATATATATATATATATATATATATATATATATATATATATATATATAAATACATACATTTTCTTAACAAAATCAAATTTAAAGGAAGAATTAAGGAAGACCTTTATTTAATTTTATATTTCTTTTTTTTTAGTAAATTACTTACAAAATAAACTAGTTATGAGGTTATTAGTAAAAAATACGAATCTTACAATACGTGTATCTCTCACGGTGCTGAGACTTACTGGTTTCTGGCCTCCAAATGATTTCGAAGGGTGGAAATTGGCTGTTTTCTATTGTTATGGTTTTTTATGGTTTATGTTTCTATTGGGTAAGTGATTGAACATATTATTTGTTTAATTTAAAAAGATAATAATACTTTAGTTTCTGGTATATATATATATATATATATATATATATATATATATATATATATATATATATATATATATATAAAAAAAATTCTAATGAAAATTTTGCATTTCTAGGAGTATTTATTTTTACTGAGCTAGGTGACTTATACCTTGTATGGGGAAATCTGCCTTTAATGACGGCGACCTCGTTCCTTCTCTTTACAAACATTGCTCACGCTCTAAAGTTCATAAGTCTTATAGCAAGAAGAAAATCTATATTAAACATGATTACTACATCAGATAAGTCTTTAAGGGATGAAAAAAGTATCGAAGGACGAAATATTATAAACAGGTAGGTCACAATCAGTCAATGTATGTATTCAGCCCTATTTAAAGTCCCACTGCTGAGCTCAGGCCTCCTTTCTATTTGAGGGGGAGATCAGACCATAGTCCACCACGCTGGCCAAGTGCGGGTTAGCGGACTTTACATCTCTTCTGAAAACTTGCTAGTATTTCTCAGACATTCAGGTTTCCTCACGATCTTTTCAATTATATTTATACAAACAACTCAAAATTTGTGAAAAAATGGCAAAAAAAATGTCATTTGTCGCTGCTTTTGTATAGGTGTTACAGTAGGTAGATATTTGCCAATTTTGCGGAAGGGTTGCATGCTTGTATAAAGGAGGCTTCACTCAGCCATGGTTGAAGAGCGTCGTATAACAAACGGTGTCAAGAATTTTTTTAACTTATACATAATTATTAACAAAACAAAACATTTTCTGTTTAGAATCTTTATTTCTCATTAAGAATAACAAATTCACTTACATGAGAAAACACATTAAATATTATAAAAATCACTAATATATGCGAGTACGTACAAGTTATATTTGTGAGAAATACATAGTATGTGGGTAATCCTTAAAAATAATATTTAAAACTACAAACAAGTTAATAATACAGTTAGAGCAAAGCGCTAAGAATAAAGAAATCATGGAAATGGCAAAGACTAGATTTTACTTTAAGTTTTTTAAGATATAATCTGACGACACGTTTGGCTCAGTTTGTAGCGACCCTACTTGCTGTGCCAGCGGACGCGGGTTCGAGTCCCGCTGGGGGCATTCATTTCTGTGATGAGCACGAATGTTTGTACTCTGGTCATGGGTGGTAATATTTATATATGTATGTATTTAAAGTTATATATGTGTAGTGTATCAACTATCTGGTATCCATAGCACAGGCCTAGCCTCGTAGCTTACCATGGACTAGATGGTGCTGTGTGTTAATGTCCCAACATATTATCATATTTTAGCATTTTTTTAAAATGTTATAATAGTTTTTTAGTCCTTTATATCTGTTGGTAATTTATTATATAACTTTGCTTTTATTCCGCATTCTTTTATTGTGCATTCTTTGTCGGAATTACAGTTTTAAGCTTATAAAGAGATTCATCTCAATTTATTACTACCTACTATTATAAATGAAAAAGTTTGTCTGTTGTGTGTTTTGTACTCCTTCACGCCGAAACGGCAAGAGAGATTTTGATGAAATTTACTACATCTGAAGACCTGAATAGCAAATAGGCTATAATTTGCCTAAAGATGGTGCTTATTATAAAGTTAAGTCCCTAATTGTAATACAAATATTATTAATTTAATTGCAAGCTGCGACCGCGAAACATGCCGGCACCTCATCATATATTTGTTACTGACTTTCGTGGCGGCGGTTGGTTTCGCAGCCAGCTCAGAGAAAAACATGCTTCCTTTCCGAGCATGGTAAGTTTATTAATGTTTTTTTAAATTTCAGGACATAATAGCAATAACAGATAAAAACGATTATAATTGCAGAAGTTAATAAACTTAACAATTTTTTAATTATTATTATATATAAACTAGCATTGACCGCGGCTCCGCCCGCGTTCAGATGACTAAAAACCAAATTCTTAGGTTTTACATATTAGTATATTCTTACATTGCAGTTTTTGTATTTTTTCTCAGAAATGAGATATTTTCCCGCAGTAAAAAGTATTCTATATGTTGACCCGGATAACCAGCTATCATCATACCAAATTTCATCAAAATCCCTCCAGTAGTTTTCCCGAGATGCGGTAACTGACAGACAGACATGAAATTAATAAATGGAAAAAAATCCTAATTATTCTATTCTATGCCGAAGGAAATGCGCATTTGTCTATAATGTTCTACTGACCGATGATACTCTATTTCTGTCGCTACAAAGTCCGGTGGGCCAATTTAACATGACTTTGAGAAATCCGGTGGAGGAACAGCAGCTTTACGTGCTCTCGCGGGGGTAAAACACCGCCAACCAAATATTACGTATCTACGCAGGGCCGAATTAACCATGCCGGGGGCCCTTAGGCAACGCAATTCTCGAGGCCCCTTCATCTTTTTCTAACTTATTGATAGAACATTTTTTCTATCACAATGCAATTATATTCGTAATTACGCTATTAGGTAGATTTCATAGAAATTTTCAAAAATTAAAAAAAAAAACTCGATACGTGAGGGTCCTAGTTGATGCGAGGCCTCTGGGCAATCGCCTAAGCTGCCTTATGGATAATCCGGCCCTGTATCTACGTTACTACTACGCTGTATGAACATGATATGAGGACTCGAGGAGTTCCTGGTTGCCTTATGTAAGTTTTCAGTATAATAGTAACCAACCAATAAGTCATTTTTTCTTCATCAGGTATCCATATGACACAAAAAAGTCTCCAGCATATGAACTTACATATATACACCAAGTGTTCGCGGTAAGCTTAGCTGCGTTATTGAACATAAGCAAGGATAGCCTGGTGACTTCACTTATAGCACAATGTAGGTGTCGTTTGCGCTTAGTAGGTCTTTCCTTGAGAAATCTATGCAAAGACCAACATTTTGCTGAGGTAAGTCTGTTTTAGACCTTTGGTGTGTGACGAATGAATGGCATAATGAAAAAGCTTCATTCATTTCTTTCTTAGTAAAAGTTTTATAGATAATTATAATAATAACAGTTAAAATTAAATAAATAATACTCAATATTCAATTATAAAACTTATTAAAATTATAAAAATGTTTAAATTAAAATTAACAAACATTGTACGAAACTTTGGAGATATTTTTGTATTTTTTTAATTCATTTTGTTACTTTTTGGGTAGGCTGTCTGTGATAACTATGTGTATAATGCCTTTGAGACGTCTAAAACCTAAGTCTCTCCCGTGACCATGATTGCTGTAAAGCATTTGAGACGTTGGGAACCAAAAATCATAATAAATCCGAAAAGATAGTTTTATTTAAAATGGACTAATTAGTTTTATTTTACTTTACATTTCCTTTACATTAAGTTCTATGTTCTAAATTATAGCAATAGGATAAATGGATAGCAATTTTTCTAAGTCTAAATTTTACAAAAGTTAAATGACAATACAATAGGCTATAATAGAAAATAAACAAATTAACATACAAGGATATAAGGAACCTTCTGTTGTATACTTATGTCTTTGGTGTATTAAAAAATAATTGTGTATTTTATTGGCAACACTGTGTTAAATAAGAAATAGAGTATGGCCATAGATTAAAGTCATCCCTTTTCGATGCTCGAGTTTCATTGTCAAAAACTCGAACCCAGACGAAGTAAATAACTTAAAAATTGTAATTATTTTTTACATATATAGCAACATACACCTGACTCAATTTCCCTCGAGCCCTCGTCCAAGACCTTGCAAGTTACGGCTACTCAGGAGAAAATAGTCGAGAAACGTCTGAAAGTCTACGTGATGCAGCACCAACAGGTCTTGGAGACAGTTGAGCTGCTGCAGAACACATTTTCGGAGCCGATCTTCATTCAGTTTAACGTATCACGCTTGATTATATGTGTGTCTGCGTTTCAACTGGTGTCTGTATGTCCAAAAATATGTTTATTAAGTGTTTGATTTATTTTCTATTCTATTAAGAATTTGTACACACATCTGCTTCTACTATTGCAATTGACCTTTGCTAACTCTCTTATAAAACTGCTTCATGTTCGTGACATGATAGTGATAAATCTGTCCAAATCTGTCCAACTGTTTCTGCGTAAAGGAGTAACAAAACATACACACACATATTTATAAAAATAAGACGATTAATAATACTATATAATATAACTTAATAAAAGAGTTTTTCCCTTGGAAAATCAACTGATTGTCTTAGAGATTAGTGAGCTTAATTAAACAAACAAACATTTCCACTTTATGTATAGATAAATAATAATTTACAATAGGTACACTTAATTATAATTAACCGACTTCCAAAAAGGAGAACGTTCTATGTTCGTCTGTATGTATGTTTTTTTATGTATGTTCACCGATTTCTCGGAGACGGCTCGACCAATTTTGCTACTTTAAATGGTATTGGATTTCGAAAATATCTGACTGAAATGAAAAGCCCCGTTCAGTAATTTTTTTCCCTTTTAGTGCCTGGAAGTCGGTTTTTTTTTGTATTTTATTTTATTACTGTACAAGTCATGTCTGTTTGAAACCAACAAATAATACTTTGGTACAAGTACAATGCTTTTAGAGAATTTAAATATTTTAAAATTACAATATTAAAATTGTATGTATATTTTTTTTTTATTTTCAGGAAACTACTAACCTTATTCGTTTGTTGTCATTGGGCACTTATCTGACAAATATGTTATTTCAAGTTTTTACGTATTGCTATCAAGGCGACATGCTCTCGTCTGAAGTAAGTGAAGGAAAATCATCATACTACCTACCTGTTATATACTCACAACTTATTACTTTTAATTTTAGTTTAGTTTGATAGAACAGAATTTAATATTAAATTTATTTCCCTTAGGATTAAAAGCTTTTATTATAATAAAGTACCTGAATAACTGAGCTTCGCTCAGTGTAGGCGCTCGTTCAGTAGGTTACCTTCCTTGGCGACAATGCAAGTGTCACAGAAAATTACTAGATGACGATATACCATGACATTGTCAACATGAGAGCAGATAGAAATAGTTATAATTAGTGTTTAGAAAATAGAATATTTGTACTATGAATAATGGCAGTGGTAACCCAGTGGTAACGCGCTCGCTTGGGAAATCGAATGAAGCGGGTTTCAATCCCCGGTCTCGCACCTCTGATATTTTCATATGCGAATCATTTCCGACATAAATACGACTTATCTTACGTTGAACGAAAACATCGTGAGGAAACCTGTATGTCTAAGAGAACCTAGCAAGTTTTCGAAAGACATGAGAAATCCGCCTACCCGCACTTAGCAAGCGTGGTGGACTATGGTCTGATCCCCTGGCAATTCATGGAAGGCCTGTGGTCAGCAGTATGACGTTAAATAAGGGCTGAATACACACTTTGAATAATGTCGCAATATTTATTTTTCTCTGTTCAGAGTGTAGAAGTCGCTGAAGCAGCATATGATATGCCGTGGTACTCATGCAGCATGCGCGTGCGCTCATCTATACAGATAATAATGGTGCGATGCCGCCGCATTGCTAAGATAACAGTTGGCGGCTTAACAGTTCTCTCGTTGGATTCCCTTACAGCAGTAAGATTTATATGAGAATATTTAATTAGATTCCTTCCTTGAATCTAAGATAGATACTATTATATATTTAATACTTTCTTAGATTTACGCGAATATTTGACATTTTAAATAAAACTAGCTTTCCGGATTATTTCGCGGATTTATTTTGATATTTGTTTCTGAATACTTTGCAGCAAATATGGTCACGACAGAGACTAAGGTTACACCTATACCTTAGTCATAATACATCATTCGAAACGTCGGGAACCAAAAATCAAAATAAATCCGCGAAATAATCCGAAAATATACATAGTTTTATTTAAAATATTATATATTTTCTATCTCTGATGCGTCCCTACACACATAGCGTTATTACAGTTTAATAAGGAGACCTTTTTAAGAGCAATAATTCTATAATACATACATTGTTTTCATATAAATTTGTTAGTTTACGCGGCGCACGCACATAAACCTCCCAGTCGGTATGATTTTTTCCGACATCTTCAACAATCATCATCATATTTCAGCCAATTTATAAAACCTTAATGAATTATATACATCTAAACCTTCCTCATGAAGCACTCTATCTATTTATGAAAAGCGCATGAAAATCCGTTCGGTGGCTTTTAAGCTTATCGCGTTCCGACACACAGACAGATGGGACAAGTGACTTTATTTTATAACATGTGACTTCGAAAATATCTGATTAGGTATCTATTCTAAATGAAAACCGTCGTTTAGTATTTTTTTACAATTTAATGCCTGGAAGTCGGTTTTTTAAGCTTTTCTAATATTATATAATTTTTCTGTATGTGTGTATAAGTCAATAAACTCCTCCTATACTGCTGGACCGATTTTAAGTGTGCTGTGTTTAAGTGGGACTCTGGATGGCTTAGACTTTAGATTCACAACTGGACCCAGTAGGTGTCGCTGTAATAGGGTTTTAAGACTTTCTATTTTTACATACGTATGTATAGAAAAATGTACAGAAGATTCATTTATATGTTGGGGGGGATAACAACTGATGGCTCCGCCAGTGTTATGTAATTAATACGTGTAACAATTTTTTGCAGATAATAAAAACTTCATATTCACTATTTACTCTTCTTCAACAAGTGACAGAGTGAAGTAAATAAAAAAATACATATCTGAAGGCATATTTCCACAGCAGCTACAAAGACCAATATTGTAACGCAGTATTTAGATAATTTACAAAATAAAAATTTATAATTACTAGAACACTGAGCTACAATGTTGCTCGTTGCAGGTGTCGATTTATACACACCTGTCTAGTAGTGCTATACCCTAAGAACTATTATGTAACTTGACAGCTGTATCCGCGAACATATTACATACTAGCGACTCACTCTCGCTTCGCTCGGTTTCGTCCCTAGGTTGATTCCCCGTGCAAACTTTCATCCCCATTTCCACCCCCTTAAGGGATGATTTCCGAGATAAAAATTTTTATGTCCTTCCCAGGGTCTCAAACTATCTTTTTACCAAATTTCATCTAAATCGATTCAGTAGATCCAGAGATTATCTCCTACAACGTCACAAACTCACAATTCATAAACTTTACCTCTTTATAATATTAGTATAGATTACGCATCTAATTATGTATTATTATATATTTAAAAATATGCCCTATATATTATATATGTATAAACTATAATACTGCAAAGTTGTATTAAAATCCGTTTAGTAGTTTTTGCGTGAAAGTGTAACAAACATCAAGACATATATCCTTCCTCCCAACTTTCGCGTTTGTAAAATTAGTAGGATTAGGATAGGTTAGCGAATTAAGCAGTGGTGTTACATAAAAGTTTATACAAAATAGTACAAAGCGAACCTCGTAGACTAAAATGAAATCATGCACAAGTAGAAAATAAACTAAAGATTTCTAATAGTTAAAAATGAATGCATTGTAGAGAATCGTTTGCAAAAATGTTGTCAAATGTGGTATTTAAAGTATCATTGTTGTATTAATATGAATAAGAATAAATAACTTAAAAATAAAATGGGTTGTTTTTTTATTTATAAAACAGCGTATGCACACACTTCGTTTATATCTAGTTACTCCACTTCTAGACGTAGACGTTGTAACGTGATATTGGATGACCTGTAATGTTCCTCAATAAATCTATACATATAATTTTATTAAATTGTAACTAAGTCGAATCTGTATATTAAATATTTTTTGGAAAATCTAATTGAAATAGACATTATTATCGATACAAAGTCCAAATCTATAGTTTTTAGAATTTTTGTCTGTCTGTCTGTCTGTCTGTTACCGCATCACGAGAAAACCACTGGACAGATTTTAATGAAATTTGGGTATGATGATAGCTGGTTATCCGGGTCAACATATAGGATACTTTTTACCGCGGGAAAATATCTCATTTCTGAGAAAATATACAAAAACTTCATTGTAAGAGTACTTACACTAATATGAAAAACCTATGAATTTGGTTTTTGGTCATCTGAACGCGGGCGGAGCCGCGGGCAACGCTAGTAAGCTATAAAGTTCTAGAAATTAACACCTTTATTCGAGCAGAATTCTTCTTCATTTAATGTCAGTTAATAAAAAAAAGGTCGATAAATCGCATGAGGTACTTGAGAACAAAGAGGCTTACTTATTAATAAGATATTACAGATGTGCTAAACATTTTTATTTTGTACTGACAATATAGAAAATCATTAAAAAAACATATTATATTACACAAAAATTGTGTTATTATAGCAAGATAAATATGTCAACTGTATATATCTATGGTACAGTACCTTTGTTGTTGCACTTATTTAATTTATTTTTAGAAAATAAATAATTATCTTATTGGTATAGTGGATGTGAGTCAGTAGATTAAGAGGTCCTTGGTTCTAATCCTTGGTCGGGGTAAGAAATATTTTTATTGAAACTGCCTCGATGGTGTTGTGGCTTGTATGTACAGCTGCACACCCGGAGGTCCTGGGTACGAGTCTCGGATCAGGACAAGTTTAGTTATTGAGTCTTTCTGTATAGTAAGCCTCAGTAACAGCCCGGAGTTGGGAAGTTGGCGGTGTTTCACCCCCGTGCCTCGGAGAGCACGTAAAGCCGTCGGTCCTGCGCTTTAACTCTCACTGGTTGTGTCGAGTGGTCGTCCCACCAGAGTATGAGGTGACAGGAATAGAGAGTGCACGTTGTGTCTGCGCGTACACTTGTGCACTATAATATCTCCTGCGCAGTTGGCTAGTCTCAATGAGATTGGCCGCCGTGGCCGGAATCGTTCAGGAGAACATCATTTTTATTGAGGTTTCGGGCTAAGAAATTCTCTGTTTGTAGTTGGGAAGTGGTTGACATTACATCCTCTTGCCTCGAAAAGCCACGGAATGTGGTTTTTGCGTCAGATCTCTTACTAATTATCGTCGTATCTTGAGAGCGAAAGGGATAATATAAGGCATGACGTTCAACTTCTACAACGTACATTGTTTTTATAATTCACTAATATTCTAGAAACATTTAAAGTAATAGTAAAAATAAAGAAGTAGTTCATGTCTCTCTTCAGCTCATGGTTTCTATGCAAAGTCACATCTATCCATTAGTTTTGTGAAAGAATGTCAAATTAATAAATAAACAAACACACTGTCGTATAAATTATATGTATAAGGATAATCTATACATATAATAAAATTCTGAGCCGAATCTGTACATGAAATATTTTTTGAAATATACATTATTATCGATACAGAGGCCGAATCTGTAGTTTTTAGAATTTTTGTCTGTCTGTTCGTCCGTCCGTCCGTCTTTCCATCTATCTGTCTGCAGCACAGAAAAACCACTGGAGGGATTTTGATGAAATTTGGTATGAAGATAGCTGGTTATCCGGGTCAACATATAGAATACTTTTTACCGCAAGAAAATGTCTCATTTCTTAGAAAAAATACAAAAACTACAATGTAAGAGTATACTAATATGTAAAACCTAAGAATTTGGTTTTTGGTCATCTGAACGCGGGCGGAGCCGCGGGCAATGCTAGTATTAATAAATATAATATTAGTCAGTACGTATAAGATACGGTACAAGAAGAAATTATGTATACAGATAATTTTATTCAATGATTTAATCAAATAGTTTGTAACAACTGCATAAAATGTTGATAATTGTCAGCTTGCTTTACCTGAAAATTTACACCTAAATGATAAGTTATTAGTTTAAATATCACTTGCGTTTTAATTCAATAATTATTTATTCCTACTGTAATTATAGTTTCCACTCGTAACGAAAAATTATGTACTCGTACTTATTGAATAAATATGAATATTTGCTCGATATTATGTTCTATATATCCATGAATTTTTTTAGACTGTTTATTTGTGGCAGCTAAACCCATCTGTTTTGAGGCTTTCTTCTGTTTTATGTATCTATTATATATTGTGATAGATGTGAATTAAAAGGTTTTCGATCGTTTCGGCATCTCTTCGAATGGTTTATATTCTATACATATTATAATAAAATTCTAATTGAGTCAAATCTGTACATTAAAGATTTTTTAGAATTTTTGTCTGTCTATCTGAGAATGAGTCACGAGAAAACCATTGGACAGATTTTGATGAAATTTGGTATGATGGTAGCTGGTTATCCTGGCCAACAATATTTACTGCAGGAAAATATCTCATTTCCGAGAAATCTATACTAACCGTTAAAACGTATCAAGAGACGAAGATGAGCAGAGCGAGGGTGAGTCGCTAGTTTTCCTATAAAATCAATAAAAGACATAATTATTTAGACTTATTATCTTTTATTTTAATAAAAATTGCTAATTTTAATACATTATAATTTGTGCAAATGTGATATATAGATATTATTTGACAATTTAACCTTAATTTTGTTAGAAACTTTGAAGTTAGTTCTACTACAACTTCGAAATAGATTTTATTTTCCAGTCTTGTTGGTCAAAGATGGTTCGGATGTTCGGTTAAAGATAGTAAGGCCCAAGATTTGAATCCTGGATTGGGCAAAATAATTACTGAGTAATGTTCATTATACACATGAGTGTTATTGGTATTGATAGTGCCTTTGTGCCTGCGCATACGCATGCAACGTAGATGCGTACGTCTCACGCATTTGGCTAGGCTCAGTGAGATTGGCCACTATAGCCGAAACCGGCCATATTCTGGAGGAGAACTTTATAATAGATTGGATTTATTTCAGTCATTGGACATTTAACTCATTATTTTCTATAAGTTTAAATAAAAAAAGTGTTTACTTTTACTTCGATTCCGTAACTTGTTGAAGAATTGTAAAAAATGAATATGATGTTTTAATTATCTGAAAGAAAATAATTTTGTTTCATTATAATATTGTTTATAGTTGACTCTAGAAAAAGTGATCAGTTTTGTAAATACAATGTACTAGCGACTATCTCACGCTTCCCTCGGGATCGTTCCTAGTGTAAAACAAAAACAAATTATAACGGGAACCGTACATTTTCCCGGGATAAAACGTAATCTATGTGATATTCTAGACTGTAATCTATCTCCGAGCCAAATTTTATCCAGATCCGTTCAGCTATTTTGGCTTGATTGAGTAACAAACATTCATCCATCCAAACTTTCGGATTTATAATATCAATAAGATTGCTGTAAAGCACTCGAAACGTCGGGAACCAAAAATTGAAATAAATTCGGGAAAAATCCGAAAAGACAGTTATATTTAAAATGGTTAGGGCTTATCATATAATCATTTCATTACATGAGCTTAGTATATAACATAGGTATATAATAAAAATCTTACTCCCGTGAAAGAATTTAAGGAGAGTGTAGTGAAGCCACCAGCGGTCAGCTTAGTGACGCGGTGGCATCGAGTCATTACTATGAGTACGAATTTGCGTATGCGCACACTATAAGCATACCACGGTATATCATATGCTGCCATAGCTACCTCTTCACTCTGTAAAAAAAATAATATTTATATAAAAAAATATTTCTCACAGAAATGCTTCTAGATATGTATTGTATATAATTATTATATCATTCAGCCCTTTTTAACGTCTCATTGCTAGTCACGGGCCTCCCCTCAATGCAAGGGGGATAGGCCATAGCACCACGCTGGCCAAGTGCGGGTTGGCGGAATTGACATATCCTTTGAAAAATTGCTAGGTTCTCTCAAACATGCAGGTTTTCCTCACGATGTTTACCTTGTCCGTATTAGCAAGTGGTAAACATGTTGGAAATAATTGGCACATGAAAACATCAGAGGTGCGAGGCGCAGAATTTGAACCCGCTTCAATTGGCTTCCCAAGCACTTCATCAATGGTCTACTGTTGCCTTACCTGATGTCATGTATTCAGCCCTTCTTAGCGTCCCACTGCTGAGCACGGGCCTCCTTTCAATATGAGGGGTATCAGGCCATAGTCCACCACGCTGGCCAAGTGCGGGTCGGCAGACTTCACATGACTTTCGAAAACTTGCTAGGTTCTCTCGGACATGCAGGTTTCCTCACGATGTTTTCCTTCACCGTAAGGCAAGTGGTAATCATGTTGAAAATGATTCGCACATGAAAATATCAGAGGTGCGAGACCCGGGATTTGAACCCGCTTCACTCGGTTTCCCAAGCGAGCGCGTCACCACTGGGCTACCCTGCCTAATGTCATAATTGAGGGATAATATTGTTGCTACTTTACCTGTGATGAGAGCTGGTTACCTTGATAACAATATATAAACACTTGGAACATCATAGTCAATAGATAAGTACCCATTGATATCAGACGAAAATGGTTACCAGTTGGCTGAAATTTAATTAAAAATATATTACAGATGCATTAGTTAGATATTTCGAAAAATTTATATATCTTTAAAAAAGTTTATTTATAACGTACTGATACAAGTTGGAAAGCAGTAGCGCATATGATTACGAGGGATACAGTAAACTGGGCGAAGATTGGCTCCGAGAAGGTATTCTGCAGCAGAGAAACTGTTTCTAGGGTCTTCTGATGTCTAATAACACATTTTCTGAAGTGTTTCTGGACCATGGTCTCCTGAACAAAAGTGAATATTAACACCTCCAGGTAAATTTCGAAGAAATTAATTAAAATTCTAAGAAATCTATTAAAATACAGATTAAAATTTTAGATAACGTTTAAGGAACATATTTCTAAATAGAGATTAATACATTATTGTAATCTCTTTAAGAAAATTTGCTTTTTATAGTTTTTAAATTTTACAAGTGGCAACGTACTTTTGGCGCATAGTAAAACTTTATTATAAAAAACTTACCTCAGTGAAACGTCTATTATTGTTGAGAGTTCTAAGAGAAAGTCCTACTAAGCGTAAGCGGCATCTGCACTGTGCTATAAGCGTGGTTACCAGGGTATCCTTGCTCACATTCAATAGTGCAACAGAGAATGTCGAGAATACCTGGTGCATGTACGTTAGTTCATATGCTGGAGATTTATTTATGTTATATGGGTACCTGGTGAATATAATAATAATATACATTGTTTTTGTAAAGGATAATTGCTATTAAATTTTGGATTCGATTTTGATCATGATTTTTTTGTGGTTTTTCTTGAGGAATTTCCATTTAAACTCGTTATTTAGTTTCTTTTTGGATAGTGTATCTAGGGAGGTAAAGCGTAAAAAGCTGAAGTCGACGTAAGTACAGTTAGATCTGTACATACAACTGCAACGATATGCTTTCCCCTTGCCTGGACCTTCGAAATCTGATATCAACTATATCTCAATGCGGTACCTTAGCTATTACTACTTAGCTATATTGGCAATTGTCATACTCCTTAAAAATAGCATGAGAATAGAAATTAAAACAAAATTATAGCTTTACTACACACTTAAAATATATTAAATCAATTTTTATCATACTTACCAAGCTCGTAAAGGCAATTTATCCATTTCAGCGCTGCCCGCCCATCCCGCACACGTGAATAGAGATAGCAGGTAATAAAATAACTGATGCCGTCGTGTCTCGCGGTTACAGCTTGGAAATCGCAACTAATATTAGACTTTCCATTATTGATAAGCATTTTATAAGTTAAACTTAAGATCTGCAGGTATGAATAGAGAATCTAGCGTACGTTAGGGTTTTTCTAAAAGAGGTATATGTTAAACATACATGTACGAGTAACTAGGAACAACGTAGAGTTTACCGTCTTTTTAAACCTTGGAAAACTGTGTAAAATAAAATCTTCCGTAGCTGATAAGGGCATTTACAGTTCCGCACAATTCTCAGACCGCAAATTTCAACATGATTATACTTATTATAACATATTCAGCCTTTCTTAACTCTTCAATACGATGGGTATCATCAGGCCATAGTCCACCACGCTTGCCAAGTGCGGGTTGGCGGACTTCATATGTCTTTCGAAAACTTGCTAGATTCTCTTAGACATGCAGATTTCTTCATGATGTTTTCCGTCACCGTAAGACAAGTGGTAATCATGTTCGAAATGATTCGCACATGAAAATATTAAAGGCGTGAGACCCAGAATTTGAACCCGCTTCTCTCGGCTTACCAAGCGAGCGCGTCACTGGGCTACCACTGCCTAAATATTATAATATAGATACATTGAAATTCTACTATATTTTTTCCATTTTTTTGCGTATTAACTTTCCCATTTGATTCCCGATGTTCCGAATGCTTTACAACAATCAGATAATAAACCTAAGAAACACTATACATTAAATTGTTAAACATTTACATACTACCTTTTTATAATATCACGTCCTCTGATACTTTTTTCGGACCTTAGATCCTTATCGTTGTTAGAAATTATTTTTATTATCGTCTCTCTTCGTATTACAATATTTATAAACTTAGTGGTTTGGGCCAAATTCGTAAAGAGGACAAACGCAGTACCAGTCATTAATGGTAAATTCCCCCATATGATGAACAAATCTCCTACTTCAGTTATAAGAAATATTCCTACAAAAATAAAAAAAAATATTATTTATTTTCCTTATACTCAATAATAATTATTATTATAAATAAATATGTTATAAATATACTTAATAAAACTCTCAAATGATGGAAATAAATTAATACCGTTTTAGTTTGTATGTAATAAATGTAATTTTTATCAATAACTTACCCAATAGGAACATAAACCAAAAACAGCCATAACAATTATACAGCAATAATTTTTTTCTCGTTAAACCTTTTGGAGGCCAGAAACCAGTGAACCTCAGTACTGTAAGAGATAAGCGCAAAGAAAATGAAGTATTTTCTACTAAAATTCCCATAGCTTTTAACAATTCAGTGAATGTACAAGTATGTGACCAAAATGGTAATACGAGTAAAAGCTCATTTAATTGAATTAACTGTAAAATGGGCATCAGAAATAATTTGACATAAATACCTCTCTCAAATTGTTTCAAATTGTAGTTTTTTTTTCGATTAATTACAGATTTCAGATGTGCTCAGCTGTTTTACGTAAGTTTTTTTTTATTATGGTATCTAAGCGTTAGGAGTTAGGACCTAGTGAGAGGATTTAAAAAAAAATCATATCATAGTCTAAAATTTGCAAAATGAAAGAAAAGAAAGTAAGAACACTATTTTATATATTTACTAAAGATAATAACTTAAATAAACGATTGTTGTTTTCTTTAGCAAGCTTTATTTTTGGAGTGCCGAAAACTATACTAATGATTACCTAACGAAATTTGAAATTTATTTCCGAGTTAATTTCATACAAAAAGTATTAAATTTAACAATTGTAAATATAAAATTTTACAAAAGGCTTGTGAACTCTGTTATAATCACAGCTAATTGTCAGTTATGTTAAGCACAATTACGCCATTATTTTAAATATCACCTTTATTTTGTGCTGCTTTTTTGACTAACTTGGAATATATGAGTTGTGTGTTTTATTATTATCGAGCATATAACGTAGTATAACAAGGCTTATCAGTTAAAAATATAAACGACTGGCGATTCACCGTCGCTTTCGCTTCGGGTTCGTCCCTAGTGAAAAACAAAAACAAATCTAACCCACGAGAACCGTACAATTATATAATATAAATTACTTACTTAACCGTACAATTATATAATATAATAAAATACATTAAAGAGAAAAAAAAAACAATTAAAATACTCAGTTAAAATTAAAAATTGTAATAAAATTCAATAACAACACTGTACTTTAAAATATAATTATGAGAGAATGCTAATGTACATATGTCGGGTAATAACATAGTTGCAATCGGTAAGGTGATTTTATCTATTTTAATTGATAGCTTACTCAACCATCTACAAATACTCTATATGCCCATAAATAGTAGTTTTGAAATCGATATAAATGTGATGAACAAAATCGATTTAAACGATATGTTTAAATGTAACTGTATAACTCTTAAACTAAAACAAGTCATCCTCAACATAATAATTGAGGCCTATTCATTTAGCCATTTCAATGAGTGTAAGCATGATATCTCTGCAGTATTTTAATAAAGAGTATCTTGCAGATTCCAGGAGTCGCTGCAGCACCAGACTTAGATTACCATATCATTAAAGTAACGGGATACCAAGTTTCGACTTGATTAGATCTGTGGAATTTGTTATGTAAGATCAGCAAGCAAGAATTAATGTATTGGCAAAATTAGTCAGATCCAGATGTCCTTCACTTTAGGTACTAGTAATTAATGCCGTAGTGTCATCGGTTTTCTTCTCTGATGCTCCATGAAAAAGAGGTATTTTGCGTCTTCTATTTATCTCCAGCTTGTCAACTTCCTGAGTTAAAACTTCCACTTGATTATGTAAGGAAGTTAGCGCAGTGTAAATAAAATTTTTGAACGAAGTCAACTTTGCTGCAATGGAACTGATTGTTACAGGTGAAGAACTTTAAGTAAGGTCACGTTGAAATTCAACCATTTTTGTGTTAAACATGTCAGCCATAGCAGTAACTCCTTGATAGCTTCCATAGTTTATGTTGATAGTTTATATTGTATTTTTAGAATCTTTGTCTACCTGCCTATCTGTCTGTGACCGCATCACGGGAAAACCGCTGGACAGATTTTGATGAAATTTGGTATATATAGTATATAACAATAGGATACTTTTTACTGCGAAAAAATATGTCATCCCTGAGAAATCTACACTAAACGTTAAAACGTCAATCATTAGTCACGGTATACGAGTCGTTAGTCATGGTATAAAACACTATCTATGTTATAATTCTATAAAAATAAGTTTTATTCTTTGAACTGATACATACATACTTCTACAGACAGAATTTTTTGTATCGATCGAAACAAAATGCGAATCAAACTCATACATAGAATGCTTCATTTAATTTCGATGTTACTACTTTATTTCTATGCCTCTTAAGTCACATTTTACTCGCAAGAATAATCCATATTAAAATTTTCACGATTTGTCGCATACATCAGCATTTGTCTATCAAATCTTATTGCCTTATAATTTTTGATAGTAGTAATAACTTGAAGGCTCTTTTGTGAGTGAGTAGGAAAGAAAATTAGGTGATAAAATAATGATTAGAGATTTTACATAATATACTATTACTAACAAAAATATAAAACAGTCAAATTAAATATCTCTTGCTTTACAGTTGCTTAAAATAAATATGTCCAATGTTCATTGTTAAAATTTAAAATAAAAATAATAAAGATAAAAAAATAGATTACCAATAGCTCTTCTAATAATTATACTTAGTTTTTAAAAATATTTTAGATACAAAACAATAATTACTATTATGAATAACCCATTATATCAACTAATTTAGTCGTTTCCATCAAAGAGCAACTTTGTATTGACTGACTGATGATATTTACACAGATATAAAAAGCTAAAACTGTACAGTGTCTATCTGTTATTAGCTTACTTGGATTTATGTCTACAAATAATATGACATGAAAAGTTGTATATTATAATATTGTGACCAATATTCTTGGACTAGCGACGTACCCTCGCTTCGCTCAGGTTCTGGTATGGAATAGATAGACTATAATATATTATATGATATACTAGCAGCTCAACCTCGCTTCGCTCGGGTTCGCCTCTAGAAAAGCACAAGTACATCTATCTCACGGGAACTGTTCATTTTTCCAGGATAAAAAGTAACCCGTTGTTTGACCGGAAATATAAGGTATCAGCATGTCAAATTTTACTTAATTAGGTGCATAAATTGTCGTGTACTAAGCTGTATAAGTTACTATAGTTTTTTAACTATCCCACGGGAACTCTTTAATTTTCCGGGATGAAAAGTATCTAAGATGTTGACCGAAGATATAAGGTACTACCATGCAAAATTTCATTTAAATAGGTCCAATAGTTTCGGAGATTATCCCGGACAAACAGACAGACAGGGAAACAAAAAATTGGAAAAAAAATCTGGATTTGTTCTATTTCTCTTCTTACACCCCCCTGACTCGGTTTTTAGCATTTTTATTCTATGTACAAACATTTGACCTCTACAGTTTTATTATATATATACCTCAAGGACAAGTGGTCTGCCGAGAGTACACATATCAAGAGATTAGCTGGTTTTCTGAAGCATCAACATTCGTAGAAACAAATCCAATTCATTGTTTAGCGCCCGACGCTCCCTGCAGTCTTCAAGGTCTGGACGAGTGTAGACGTGCGTTCCATCTCTATGCTGCAGAAAACCAGCTGCTCGCCTCTTGACGTGTTTACTCTCGGCAGACCACTTGTCCTTAAGGTTAACACTTTTTATCCCGGAAAAATGTACGGTTTCCGTGTCATAGGTTTGTTTTTGTTTTCCTAAAGGTGAGCCGCTAATAAATAAATAAATCTAAATCAACTGTACTATAATGTAGGTTACTTTTGATTGAATTGACTGGTATATATTATTATGTAAATTGGCAAGAAAGCCTTAATTAAAAGCGGATCGATAGAGCCGTGCCGGGCTTTAATACATAATGTTTATTGTTACAGTTACCTGAGCCTCCATCACGGTCACCTATGTAAGTGTGCTTTACATGTATATCAATCGATCGAGAAGAACTAAAAATTTCGAGTTCGTTCGTTCATATTCCCTTATGGCTATTTTGTAATACTTGATGTCTTCGATGTATTCAGTTTCTAAGACATATAATATAATCAAAATTATACACAAACTAAATATAAAAAAATGTTTGTTGTATAGCTAATCTGTCAGCCGCCGAGATAGACGTTTTTCTTTTGTTCTCTACAATTACACCGTGGTCCAAAATAACGTTGACAAAATTAAAAAAAAAAATATTTTAAAAATGGAATGCCTTGCGTTCTCTTTTGATTTTGTTTATTCTTTCTTCATTCTTTGGCGCCATTTTAATATTGTTTGTTGGCTAAAAAGTTTTAAAATATATTTATTACGTTATGTCAGAGCAGCGTGGAGCCATAATTTCATTGTATGAGCGTGGAAAACGGCAGTGTGAGATAGTAAACATTCTTGGTGTTAGTCGTCAGCTAGTTTCTTCATTAATTAAACGCTATGTTAAGCTACACCGGAGACCGTCCTGGGAGAGGACGCAAGCGGACTGTTCGATCTGGTAGGAACCAACACATTACCAAACAAAGATTAGTCCGAAATCCACATACCAAGGTGAGAAAAATGTCGCGAGACTTGCAGACCATACAAACTCAGAAAAGCGCAATTGCTTACAGAGAAAGACAAAAAAACTCGCCTTGAGAGATGTCGTTTGCTTAAACAACGCTCCGCTGCTTCGAATTGGAAAAATATCGTATTCTCCGACGAAAAATTGTTTTCGATAGAACAAGCCTGGTGAATACGTCACCAAAATTACAGGATCTGGTCTTCCACTCTTCCTGGAGCTGCCGCAGTCATTCCACGTCGCCAAAACGCAAAGTTAATTATGGTTTGGGGTGCAATTCGCGCCACTGGCAAAACTCCCCTCGTTTTTGTA
This sequence comes from Brenthis hecate, assembly GCA_951806755.1. NCBI lineage: Eukaryota > Metazoa > Arthropoda > Insecta > Lepidoptera > Nymphalidae > Brenthis > Brenthis hecate. The sequence continues at coordinate 24,441,642 of OX638252.1, read as the reverse complement.
AAAAATGGTATAAAAGTTAACCAAGAAAATTACCGACGAGACATCCTTGAATCTGTGGTTATTCCTTGGAGTCAACAGCACTTTGGTAACCATTCATGGATATTTCTACAAGACTCTGCTCCAGCTCACAGAGCTTTAAGTGTTCAACAGTGGTGCAAAAGCAATTTCCCTGATTTCATTAGCTCAAAAGAATCGCCACCCTACTCGCCTGATCTGAATCCAATGGATTACAGTTTATGGTCAATATTAGAGGCAAGGACCTGTTCTACGCCTCATAGAACTGTTGATGGGTACTCTTGCACGGCAGTGGGACAAAATATCTGTTGAGGAAGTGCGGAAAATTGTGGAAAATTTTACCAAGCGTATGGCTCTATGCATTCGCGCTAAAGGAGGTTATTTTAAAGACAAATAGGGATTCTTGTAAAAAATAAGTTGTATTTTTATAATTTATAGCATAATTTCATTTAAGTTTAAAGTTAATAAAATTATTTGAAAAATCACTTGTCAACGTTATTTTGGGCCTCCCTGTAAGTTAACAAAAATAGTAAAATTATCGTTTAAAGCTAAATAATCATGATTAACCGTATTTTCAGTGTAAAAGGTTCATCTACGCGTTCAATTAACTAAACCCAGTACAGTATTATATGATCTGTGTTACTAGCAACAAAATATGTTTTACCTTGGATGCATATCAACCACAATTTAGAATAGACTTGGAATTGAAAAATTGATCTAGCGGCATAAGTCACTGCAAGCCATCCGTTGATCCTAAGTTTAAACCCAACTTGTGATAAAATATTTCTTATTTTGATTTTTTTTCTCTCTCTTTCCAAAATAACTGAAAAACAATTGTTCTGGGGGTACTGTAACATTGGTACAGGTCCCGTCACGTAAAAAGAACGCTAAGGGACAATGGAGGGGATGTGTCTGCGCATGGGTACAGTCGTCCTAAAGTACTTGGCTAAATTGTTTTACAATTAAGTGTAATTGTTGTATCGTAGAATCATAATAGGTACTTTACTAGCTACTTAGTACTTTGGAATACAGAAATATAGATAATGTTTATTTTAGCATTATTTTTTACTTCGATCTTAAAATTTATAGTAGGTTGTTATCAGAAAACTTAAACTAAGGCCCGTTATAATATAACTTTATGTTTCTTTTTTATCCTTTTATTTGGAACTGTTCGTATTTTTTACAATTCGTCTCACTGTAGTCTCAGAAGTTTTCGTAGCTTCTGCTGTCATATATTCTTTTAAATTATCACTGATCCTTACTCAGCTTTTTTCTTTATAAAATAATAACTAAGCCACATTTATTTTATATCTTAAAAGTTATATTTCAAAAGTTGTTAGTTGTAGTTAGTATGTTTGCTAAATCTAGGTTGTTAGTATGATTATTATTTTTTATTTGTTCCGAGATATGGACGTTCACGCTTTTCTATTTTTGCCCATCTTCATCCATTGTTCTCCTGCCACTTTTTTATCTCATCAGTCCACCGTTTTATAGGTCTTCCTACATTTCTTTTCCCCGCCGTTGGTCACTTCCATCGCGTAGATTCGATAGTCCACCCACTCCACTATATCCACTCCACTTTAATGTCAATGCATATGTAAGTGCATCGGTAATCTTAGTTTTCTGTCTGATTATGTCGCTTCTTATTTTCTGTATTTTCCTTATCTTTAAAATACTTCTTTCCATTGCTCTTTGATTGCTCCTTATCTTGTGATTAACTTTTTCGGTAAAGGTCCAATTTTGGCAGCTGTATAATATACTTGGTATACACTATAATTGACTTGGTAGCACACATGTCCATTACGACTTTCTTCATAAGTAAACTGTAGTTGCCTTTTAAAATTTCTTTTGATAATTATTATAAAACAATAGACAATATAAATCATTTTTCTTATGTAAAACCATCGTCGTGCAAGGAAAGTTATGTGTGCGACTGGACTATGGGAGCAAACGAAGCGTAATTTCAGCGTAGGATGCGTTGGTCAACTGACAAACCAATAGCGTGCGCACTCAGACATACCGGCGTAGTATTCTCCCGTCGCACCCCTTAAAGGTGCCTTTACATCTATTCAACAACAGGCGATTTTTTTTTAGGAAAGAAACATGTTGCAAGCAACACTGTTGCCGTTTGTTGAATGAGTCTTGCAACAGAGCGTCGACCGTTCTACAAAGTAAGAGTTGTTGAAACGTGTTGCTTTTGTATCCACAGATGATGGGTTCATTCAATAATATTGCTTCTACAAATCATTTTTTTTTGGTCATTTCGTATTTTACCGAGTTTAAAAAAAGGAGACAACGCTCCATTTATAGGTATTTTTTCAAACTCATGTTACGATTTTCATGATTCTTTATTAAAAAGTTATCCTATATTATTTAAAAAAAATCGGTCAATAGATTGATTTTTTTTATTTTAAAGTGATTAAAATTTACTGTCTTTTTATATAAAATGTAATTTGTAAATATTTTAAAATAATATTATCGTAAAAATACATACCATACTAAATCTGTATTTTATATTTACATATAAAAATGAAATAAAAAATATTTGTAATTTTAATTATTAGGACTCAGGCTAAACCACAAACTATATAAAAATGTACGGCTAAAATAAAGCAATTTGCATAACCAACCATCCATCATCTGATAGGTCGTCGTCGTTTTCATCGGTCGGTCCATCGTCCATTAGGTCCTTTAGTAAATTGTTTCAATATACACTTGTTCACCAAAATAGATAGAGAATAACAGATAGAGTCAAAAAACGCTATCAAACAGCATCTCAAAGACAGTGGGATACGATATAACTGAAAATAACATTTCTCATTGCACTCGTAGTGCTAAAATAAATTCTAAATCAACACGTTCACGATCAATTATAGTCCAACTCAATAATCCTTTGGTACGAGATCATCTCTTAGCTGCTGTAATAAAGTTTAACAAGGGACATACTACTGAAAAATTAAACACTTCTCATTTAGGTATTAGAGAGGATAAATCTGATGTATAATATGTTTGTGAACATTTATCAACTTCAAACAAGTTACTCCACGGGGCCACACCTGTTTGGAGAACCATTGATATTTTGATTCATTTCATACAAAGGTTATTTATTATTCATTGTACAAATTAGTTTGAACTATGAAATATGAATAAATAAGTGAAGATTGAACTGGTTCTTTCTGAGCATTCCAATACAATCAGAAGTGATGTATGTCACTAAATAAATATGCAACAATCATTAGCTAATGTTTAATCTATACTAATGTTATAAAGAGGGAAAGTTTGTGACGTTGTAGGGGGTAATCTCTCCCCCCCCCCCCCAACGTGCGTTCACCTTGTCGTGGTGGGGGGGCTCAGTAGTGCCTGGCAATACAGCCGGGCGCGAGGCCAAGAAACGCACAGGGAGGTGACCCACTTCGGTGGGCGGTGGGAGGTGGCCCTCTTCGGAGGGCGGTGTACCATGCGGGTTGCTCCTGGTACTTCTCTGATAGCAGAGTGGACTTTGGAGCAACCCCATGGTAGTTGTGGTCTGCCTCGGCAGACCTGCCGTCGGGGCATCGTAGTTGAATGCGTAAGCGATCCTGCGACGCCCCATTAAGACGGGGGAAGGTTTTGTTGGGTTTTAGTGGGTAGCACTGGCTTTGCCGGTGAGTCCCACACCTCGTGCGTAAATGAATTTCCCAACGTTAAAAAAAAAGAAAAGGCGGTAATCTCTGGATCTACTGAACCGATTTAGATGAAATTTGGTAAGAAGATAGTTTGAGACCTTGGGAAGGACATACTCATAGGATGCTTTTTATCCCGGAAATCTTAAGGGGATGAAAATGGGGATGAAAGATTGTATTGGGAAACAAGCTAGGGAGGAACCCGAGCAAAGCGAGGGTGAGTCGCTAGTATCAAATAAATCAATGATTTGTAAATAATTACGTATGATTAATTGATGTTGTGGACAAAGTTGATCATTTATCACAAGATTTCATCATTGTTAGCCCCATTCCACTTCTTCAATAAATTAAATTGGTCTGCTCATATTTTATTTATTTTATAGTATCTTTTTATCACTTCGCTATGGAGAGTGGCGCTGTGGGTTTGGTTTTGAGACTATCTCGTGTGATGGGTATAGCTCCTTATCCAAGAGGATCGAGACATCCAGTCTCGAAAGCATTAATTGTGTATGGATTCGTACTTATTACTTTTATTAGTGAGTAACTTAAATCATTTTTAAGCAAAACATTGAGATTGTAAAATAATAAAAACTGAGTTTTCAAATTTTACCATCTATACTAATATTATAAAGAGATAAAGTTTGTGAGCTTGTGACGTTGTAGGGAGTAATCCCTGGATCTACGGAACCGATTAAGATGAAATTTGGTAAGAAGATAGTTTGAGACCCTGGAAAGGATTATGATATTTTTTATCCCGGAAATCATCCTTTAAGGGGGTGAAAATGGGGATGAAAGTTTGTATTGGGAAGCAAGCCAGGGACGAACCCGAGCGAAGCGAGCGAGAGCGTATTATATATACTATAGTAAAATTGAAAATTTAACTCTAACTGCGAAAACAGGTGTATAATATAATCTATATTTATAATAAAATAGTAACGAAGCGAAACATTAGTTTACAATTTTTATCTGGTTGTCTGTATCTGTATGCTTTTTACGCAAAAAGTTTTGAACCGATTTTAACTAAATTCTGTGAAGTGATAATACTTAGGTTAAAATTTAGGATACCTTTTACTGTAGTAAAAGGTCATTTTTTTGTAGGCCATTTTAAGACCTACTACTTTCTAATAAATTGTTTTAATGTATCTATAAAGGCTTAGCCAGCGTTAGCCATGTACATTTTTAAGGACGACTCTGAGGAACCGTTTAATTTTCCCATGCGATTGAAATACTATTTTCCTGTAGGAAAAAAAGGAAAAAAATTCTCCAACGGTGCACTCGCAATTACTATTTTTGTTGATAGAGACAATTTCCAGGTTTTTACTTCATAACGGGGAACTTTGTCTATCTAATAATACTGACGAAACAAAAAACCCCATTGTTAGCGCGAGACATCACACAGGCTATCGGTAACTTAGTCACCGTGATGCTTGTGTTACTCGGAGCGTACACTGCTCAGGGTAGGATGCGGCATATGGCTCAATCACTTAAACAGCTAGAAGAGGTATTTTTACAAGCATTTATTTATGCAACATTTGTTTGCAAATCTTGCAATCAGAGTTAAAACCACTTCGTCATGTCTTAGTGACCTGAAATTTTACATGTTGGTTCAGTTTCGATAATAATGACTTTTTAGGATAATTATTATGACCTAAATATCTATCCAGAATTGGCTCCTGAAGAAGAAAATTCTCAGCGTTTAACTGTACAGACACGAAATTTTATACACATACGCAATTAATTTATTGTTATAGCCCGTTCTAAAATTTACCATGACTTTGTTGCTACGTCCTGAGTATGAGAGATCTCAGTAGTCAACGGTACAGATACGAAATATTGTATGTGCACTCAATTATAATTCAGGGCCTTTCCTCCACGTTACGAGTACGATAATTTTTTATTATCTTAATGTGCTGAAAAGAAGAAAATTAACTTAAAAAGGCCTTCTTTTAATAATGTTTTTAGTGTTTTTTTTTTATGTCTATTCCCGTCGATCATGGAAGTATTAAGAGTTTTTGAATTAATTAAGGCTTCATTGACGTTTTTAGTGACGTAGATCTTAGCAATAACTATATATTTATCGTTCTGTATAATTCACTTGTAATTTTCAAAAATACTTAAAAGAAATCACTTATTTTAATAAAAACTTAAGCCGTATTATAACATTTTTACAAAATCCATTTATTCAAAAGAACGCCTTGATCAATGCACCATTAATCACTCTCATATTTTTTTTTAAAAAGAAGAATTAAAGACTTATTAACATTCTTTAAAAATTTCAGATTAATAAGAAGATCCCTTATATAGGAGCCATTCCGAAAGATCATGTAACATTTTGGCTTATATTTGGATTTATTTTCGGAAGTTTCATAGTTTATTTTATAGACTCCATTACAATTATATTTGTAACATCAAAAAACATATGTGAGTATAAAATTGATTGTACCTATATATTATTATTAAAGCATTACATCAAAACGTACTTATTGTTTAAAAAGCACATTAAACCATACTTAAGAATAGAAATCAAGCCAATTGTCGATCTTTTATTAACGTTTAGAAACGCACGTGCACAAACACGCACGCTTACACTTGCATAAATGCAGTTGGTTTTGTGAAGACTCATCGGCTAGTAAAGGTAGCCCTAAAACCCAAAGTTCTACTTCTCCGTCTAAAAATTGGGGCGCCTCGATGGCTGATTGGTATATTCAGGCAGACGGCATCCTGTTATTCACGAGAATCAGAAGATTGCTCCCGCGTTCAACTCTGTTTTCAGAGAAATACCAGGAGCAATCCACTGCCTCCCGGTGTAACTCTTAGCTTCGCCCGGCCGATTTCATCCAAAGAAAATAAATAAATATGAAATTGTCAATGCTCGAAACATTAATATTTTTTTCATCTTTAATAATCTTGTACATTGATAAATATCCTTAATAATATCAGGCCTAAGTGAGTACCCAGTGGTACTCCGGATGCTATCGTAAATATATGCGATTGATATATAGCAATAATAACACTCATCTCAAGATATGTTAAATATGATTTAAGCCCTTTAATTAAGTTACCGAAAATTCCTTATCTCCTAAATTCTTTTAACAGGCTGTGGTTGTTAATTACATCAAAAGCTTTAATAAATGCTTAATACATCTGAGAGGTAATTTATTTTTCTAATAAAGTCATGCAGCCTTAATTCATAGCTTGAAAAGTAATTAAAAATGTTTTAGGGACTGTTTACATCATTATTTACCATGTGGAACAAAGTTTGGTTGTTCTATTTGAAATGCAACTGGTAGCGTTCGCAGCTCGAATTCTTCTGACTTTAAAAATGATAAACAAAAGTTTGGAACACTTATCATGCAAAGAAAACAAATATATGCCAAGTATGATTTTTACAATATAATTTATAATATTCTATATTCCTTTACAGAACACAATAAAACTATTTTATAAATATTCCATTATTTATAGGAATGAATACTATGAACAGATATCGAAAAATGCCAAAAGTGGCATGGGAGATGGCGAAGAGCGAAGACACTCCATTAGACGTGAACAGTACTGTTAATATGGATAATGTTAATAAAAATAATTATATTTTCACTAATAAAGATGTTTTGGGTAAGACTTAGTTGTTCTGTCATATCTTCTAATATAATGTAAATTAAAACCTTCAATAAATAAGATCAAATATGGCACGTTTTGAAGTTATTAACAAGAGAATAGAATAGTCAAATAAATTAATGCAATATAGTACTTAATAAAGCAGTCTCTTCAGACGAATTGAGAATGAAAAATATATGAGATAGAGTATTCTAAACCCGGGGCTTAATATTTTGATATGTAATTTCCAATCATTTTTTAGATTTTATTAACACACCCTTGTTACTTTTTCCTATGACAACCATACTTTTAACTATTCGACTAAGTGCCTAACTGAATCAAATCTCGGATGTCTTCTATAACCTATTTCTTAGTATTATTTATACGTGTACGCGACATCCACATTGTTATAATTTGTAATCTTATCTGGATGTCATTGTGAGGTGTATAGATTTATTTGAATCTTATTAAGGTTTATTTTTTTTTCATTTAAACAGGTACAAATAAACCAGAGAGAACAGAGTATATGATACGTCAATTAGCTGTCTACTATCGACACATCTGTGGCATAATTAGAACATGGATCAGTTCAGACGGCCACTTGATGGCTTTAATACTCATAAACCGTATGTTTCATTTGGTGCAACTTTTCCACAGATTAATCATGGGGTTGACACAAAATACAGGTAAATTACAAATGTAATTGCAAAGAGTTTTTTGCCTCGTTCGATTCACCTTTCTCCACATCTTTGATAGTTCTGAGAGACTTTAGGTCTCTAATAACTTTATTTAAAACTAGCGGCTCACCTTCGCTTCGCTCGGGTTCGCCTCTAGAAAAACACTAATAGAGATCTATTAGTTCCCACGGGAACCGTTAATTTTTTCGGGATGAAAAGTAACCTGTTGTTTGATCGGAAACATAAGGTATCAGAATGTTAAATTTTACTAAATTAGGTGCATAAGTTGTCGTGTACTAAGCTGTATAAGATACTATAGTTGTTTAACTATCCCACGGGGACTCTTTAATTTTCTGGGATAAAATGTATTTTAGATGTTGAACGAGCATATAAGGTACCACCATGCAAAATTTCATTTAAATCGGTCCAACAGTTTCGGAGATTAGCCCCTACAAAAAAAAATTGAAAAAATCTGGATTTGTTCTATTTTTCTTCTTACGGGATGTAAGAAGATAACTGACTCGGTTTTTAGCATTTTTTTTACGTACAGACATTCGACCTCTACAGTTTTATTATATTTATAGATATAATAAATAACGTATAATAAAACAGTAATATATAACAATGAAAATTGATATAGCGAGTGCACCTTAGGAGAGAAACATATGCTATTGAGAACTTTTCTATTGACCTTTTCAAGACTTACAATTTTCTTGTTTTGATCTATGTTTTGATCTATCTCTAAGGTTGAGCCAGTGTTAGCCATATGGGCCGCGGGGGAAGAGGAGTGTCGGTATTGCGATGCGCCGCTCGTCCCTATCTCCCGCGGCCTAGCGGGGCCGCCACCGTTTGATGGCGGACGCGGTGGGGCTGCAGGGGAAGAGGAGTGTCGGTGTTGCGTTGCCGCTCTCCCTGTCCTCTGCAGCCGTTTGGAGGTGGCCCACTTCGGTGGGCGGTGGTTGGGGTTTAATGGGGCTGCTCCGGGTACCTCTCTGGCATAGCAGAGTTGACTGTGGAGCAGCCCCATTGGTTTGGTGGTCTGCCTAGCGTTTAGGCAGACCTGCCGCCGGGGCGCCGTAGTAGTTATGCGCAAGCGATCCTGCGGCGTCCCACTAAGGCGGGGGGAAGGGATGTCGGGTTTTAGTGGGTAGTACCGGCTCTTCTAGCCGGTGAGCCCCACATAACCACCTGGGGGATCAGGTGGTATGCGTAAATGCATTTCCCGACAATAAAAAAAAAAAAAAGTGTTAGCCATATAAATTTCTAAGGACAATTCGATAGAACCAGTTATGGTGTTTTCCCGTGGAAATGAATCATTTGCCTATCGTATAAGGTATTCTAAATGTTGACCCGAGTACTAAGTTGCCACTATACAAAATTTAGTTAAAATCAGTTCAGTACTTTTTGCGTGAAACGCGCACATCGATTTGACTAAGTTAGTTTTATTATAGATAGATAAGAATAGATATAGCTTAGCAGATATACATATACTATTCAGAACTTTCCTATATGACTTTTCAAGACCTACAATTTTTTAGTATATTGTTTTGATGTATGTATGTCTTAACTCTTAAGGTATAGCCAGTGGAAGGTTTCTAGGAAGGACTCGATAAAACCAGTTATTGTATTTTCCCGAGAGAAAGAAAGATTTTCTTAAAGTAAAAGGTATCCCAAACGTTGACTCGAATAATAAGTTATCACTTCACCAAACGTTGAAATCGGTTCATTACTTTTCGTGTGAAACGTGAATACAAAATCAAACAGACATACAGGCAAACAGAGAAACAAACAAATTTTTTGATAACTATTGTTTTGGGGTTTAAGTTGTGTACATAATACGTTACAAATAGACGAAAACATCTATCCCACGGGAACCGTACATTTTTCCGGGATAAAGAGTAACCTATTTGTTATTCTGATGTATGACCTATATTATTGTAAAGTTTCATAATCCAATTTGTAGTTTTTGTGTACTAAGCTGTATAAGTTACTATAGTTTTTTGACTGTCCCACGGGAACCCTTTGATTTTCCGGGATGAAAAGTAACCGATTGTTGTTGTCATGTATGAACTATATTATCGTAAAGTTTTATTAAAATCCAATCAGTAGTTTTTGTGTAATAAGCTGTATAAGTTATTATCGTTTTTTAACTATCCCACGGGAACTATTTAATTTTCCGGGATAAAAAGTATCTAAGATGTTGCCCAGGGATATAAGGTACTACCATGCAAAATTTCATTTAAATCGGTTCAATAGATTCGGAGATTAGCCCGTACAAACAGACAAACAGACAAACAGACAGACAGAGAAACAAAAAATTTGAAAAAATCTGGATTTGTTCTATTTGTCTTCTTACATCCCCCTGACTCGGTTTTTAGCATTTTTTTGCTAAAAACCCTTTGCTCTACTGTTATTATAGTATAGATACAATTGTCCTTGCAAAACTTCGTTAGACTACTGTCTACTAGTTTTCTATTAGCGATAGTGATTATAGAATATTTTTTTAAGTCCTGATTATAATCTTAATTGAAATAATAACACCCAGCATTATTCCAACAAGAATGCTTTCTGTGCTTACCAAATATCTATTATAATTTTTATATCATTATTTACAGATAAATTCCATGATGTATTATTATATTCGTTAATAAACATTATCGAGCACGTAATGGCGTTAGTATTGTTTGTGGAGCCATTTCAAAGAACTCATTTTCAGGTCTGTTACCAACAGAAATATTTATTGCTTAAGAGTTATAATTTACTAGCGTTATCCTGCGGCTCCGCCCGCAAAGTACATTAATCAGCATCATATACTAAAACCTTCTCCGAAACACCTTGCATCTTATAGTATGAGTATTAATCCGATCGGTTCAGTAGTTATCGCAGTATAACCGAACAAAAAAATCGGCTCTCCATTTATTAGTATAGATTTCAATTTTTAATTCATTCGAACTTACTTTTACTGTTGTAAATCATTTATCTGTCATATCTTGTAAGAAAAAATAAACTAATTCTTATATTGCATATTTATTTTGTGTACTTAGATGGAACGTACGTCTATAATCGTACAGACTCTGAAGTGTAACTGCGGGGAGTATCGGCCACTGAGGAACGAATTGAATCTGTTTTTACGAACGTTGAAGCTGCAGAAAACCAGCTACTCTCCTCTCGATATGTGCACTCTCGGCAGACCACTCGTCCTTAAGGTGTGCATGTTCTTAATGTATACTTAAGTCAAAACGTGGTGTCACGTATTGATCAATATCTCAATATGCAAGTACTGTCCCATGTACTTAGGGCTAGCGTGTAAGGCTATAGGTCAGAGGCCTTCGGTTCGAGTTCCGCATCGAGCAAACTGTAGCTATAAGGCTTTTTAATTGTCGGCAATAGCTCGGTATCGGAATTTGCCCCAAACAGTACGTAAAGACATCTAAACAGTGACTGATCTGGTCGTATATCTCAGTGGTCGTACCAAATTGTTGTATCACTGGAATTTATGAATGAAAAATAATAGACTAGGTGGTGCACTTGCACGCAACTGGTAAGTCTCAGTGAGATTGGCCACCGTGGCAGATATAAATCAAAAGTTATTGTTATTACTACAGAAATACTTACATTAATATATTTTATTTTACAGATATTTGGTGGCCTTTTCACATATTTAATGGTAATTTTGACATATGGACCTGAAGCTCAGACACCTTCACTGGTTTTTAAAAACAATTTTTGAGATTTACTGCCTTTTTTCAAAATTAACATTTGTTGATTGTTCGTTTGAGTGAGGCGTCGAATTCTGTTAAGGAGGCGGCCAACGACACTTTTAGCTTCAGTTATCAATGAAAGTCGACTTGGACTAGTGTGTAAAATGTACTATAAACCATAAAAATGCAACATCTTGCCTATCATGAGTCATTCATCAAAATCTAGCTGGTAACATTAAGAAGCTCACTTACTCTGCACGCTACTAACTACTCATCTAAACGTTTATAATTACTATATTTATTTTATATAATTGTATATTTTATTATAAAACAATTTTGAAGCTTATTAAAGACAGGTAGATAGATAGATACTCTTTTTTGTACACCATATTAGAACAAAACAAACAACGGTTAGTAGTATTTTTATCTGGCTATCTGGCGGTGGCTGCTAGAAGTAGCGTGAAAGAAAAGGTTATGTCATATTAGATTTCCATAAGTGGCACAAAAACCGATTTTTGTAAATATATGTGTGTATTATATAAATATATATCCTGAGCCCCTTCTTTCGATTTTTGTGTTGAGTGAAGATAGTTATTGGAATTTTCCATTAAAAAATCTCAGTAGCAACTCAGAGACAAAAATTACCAATGTCACACTAATCTTTGCAAGTTGTTATGATGTTTCATTCATTTACTAGCATTCATCAACTATTCTGATATTGTAAATAGCGTATGGGATACTTTTTATTTAGTATTCCCAGTATATAAATGAAAAAAAAAACATTATAGATTATGATTTAAATGTAAGCGAATAACGGATTTTTTTCTAAATATTACCCCTCAAATGCCCTGGCAACTTGAAAATATCTAATACTTTCCCTGCCTGGACGTATATTCCGACAGCTGGTGATGAATTTTGGGAAGGTCCTTTTGGCAAAAAATATAATTTTGTGAATTGGCGTGTCCAGTCCCGCGAGTTTGGTATCGCTTTAGCGGTTATTTCGTTACTGCGCAGTGTATAGCATTTGCAAAAAAAATATCCAAAAAAAATATTTTTGGCAACTTATTAATACTAATTTTTGTTTAATCTTTTAATTTAGTTTTCATATAATTCAAAAAAAAGAACCCCAGACGTTTCTGTCGGTTATAAAGTATTACCAAACCTCTCCAAAGATACTTTATTAAAATTCCCAAAAATATACTTTTGGCAATCTGAAATTTTAATCACGTATTTATTGAGTCATTTTCAATAATACTTGCAAATCGCCAGACGAATTTACCGGTTTTAAACCATTCCCAGACGTAAATAAAGTTTACAAATGATTACTACAAAAAAGTCTTATGCGTAGCCATAGGTGCGAGAAAAATAGCTTAAAAAGGTATATCAGCAACTGATGGGGGCCCAAGGTCCTCGCACTGTGATTGGTTATCGAGAAACTGCGCGTTTCGAGTATGGTTCCGGTTCTGCGTTCACAACAGAGTATTTTAGAGTAGTTTATTAGGGTTCCGTACCCGAAGGGTAAAACGGGACCCTATTACTAAGACTCCGCTGTCCGTCCGTCTGTCTGTCCGTCTGTGACCAGCTTGTATCTCATGAACTGTGATAGTTACACAGTTGAAATTTTCACAGGTGATGTATTTCTGTTGCCGCGATAACAACAAATACATTTTATAGATAATGGTACGAAACCCTTCATGCGCAAGTCCGACTCGCACTTGGCCAGTTTTTATTTTTTTCTTAAAATTGAGAATTAATAAAAAATGCTTAAAACAATAATTACGCTTGCACAATACACAATACAATTGGCAAATATATTCTTGGCAACTCATGGGAACTTTTGGTCGTCACGAGCTCTCGGGCTAGTAGTACAAAAAGAGCTTATGTATTTATCACCAATGGACAGTGATTTTGTAATGCCAAAATTGTAAATGTTATACATAAAATATATTAAAAAAAAGCGTTCGGGGGACCTCCGTCAGGAACGAAGTTCCTCACGCCTTTTCTTCAATTTCGAATTTGGTTTGATATAGAGTGTCTATTGGCACATTCCACGAATATAATACTTTGGCATGGGAACTCTTAGATTTGAAGGATGGATAATTTAAATGTATATCGATAGTAAATAATTAACACTCAAATAACATTAAACGTATATAAACAATAAATACTTGTATCGAAAGTATCAAAATGTAAAATTTTATTAACTTACTTTTATAAGTTTGTATTACACATAAGTATCGGCATGTTTCCGTTTCCGTTTCCGTTTCTTAAATCTCCATTGTAAATAATCAGAAAATGTAATTCACTTTTAATAAAATTGTTAGTTGTAATTATTCGGCGGATGTCTGCATAATAAGTGGAGAGTCGACGAACTTTGCTTTCAATTGCTTTCTTTTTATTCGATGATAATATAATATCTATTAACAAGTTTATCGTTTTTAAAAATTGTATCTGAGTGTTTTTATAATATAAAAATATAATTATAAATTAAACCAATTTGTTTTATTAACGCTCATATCTTATAGAAATCAAAAGACATACTAAGAAAATCACTTGCTTTTGTAATCTTCATATTAATTAATTACTGTGCAGATCTTTTACTAATACAAATTTTTGAGCTAAAAATGTGTTGATTTTTTATTATTTTAAATTACAGTAACGAAAGGGTTAGTGTAAGCATTATAAAAAAAATTATATAAAAGTAAAATATCAATTTAAAAAGTAAGAATTCTTAAACTAATAATAATATTGTATGATTTTTTTATACATTATAAAACGTCTTATATATTCTACACATTATTACAACAAGTAGTAGAAGACTGAGTCAAATTCAATGCAACTCTTCGTAATTATTTGCATTTTATAATAACCAGTATTATGGGTTTTTCATTTTTTCTATAAATCAAGCCATAAGAATTTGTTATCGAACAAGATTGTAAATTGAATATGCCAAATCAAACTCAGTGACAGGTAAACAATCTGATGTATTTGGATGAAACTTGGCATTAACCATGTCCTGGATTCAGAATATTTATATCCCGGAAATGCATTTGGTAAATGCATTACGAGGATGAGAAAAGTTTAGCGGCAGTCATCAATCAAAAAAGGTGCCAGATGCACAATCAGCGACAAAAATGTCCTCACCGAATGAGCGCTCATTGAATATTTGAGCGCGCTTTTTTTTTGTGGAAACAGTTTATTGTAAACGAAAATTGTATGTTGCAATTCAAAATCTTAATTTAAAAATAAAATGATGTTTCATTTGACTGAAATTTAATATTTTTAATGTTTAAGACACTTTCTTTCTACGTCCTGTGTGTTTGTTCCACGATGTTAGAGTCGATATGTATAATTTTGTAAGATTTCATAGTTTTCTTCAAGTCTAAGAGGTAATGTTTGTTCTAGAGATTTTATCCTTCCCATAGACCCTATCGATTAATTCGATAAAATAGTGTCGGTGTCCGTTTTGGCATTTTTATTTGGCTCGATTCCCAGTTCAGGTAAGCTTTTTAAAAAATAAATAAATGCAGTTATTATTATTTTTTAAATAATGAAATGTTTCCTTTGAATAAATCTTGATAACTTCAATATTTAAGGTACTTTTCTTTCATGTCCCATCGATTTGTTCCAACCTGTATAATATACTATAACTAACAAAAATATAAAACGGTCAAATTAAATATCTCTGTCTCTAATGTGTCAAGCGACGCCATTAGGTCAGCAGTATGTCCATATTGATAATAAATCCTCCACCTACTTTTCTCTCTCAGCTGGGGTTCCACAAGGTGGTGTCCTCTCACCTCTTCTGTTTTCTATATTTATTAATACAATTTCCACACTTCTTTCATGTCCCTATCATCTTTATGCTGATGACTTACAGGTTTACGCTGCGGGTCCCTCCAGGGAACTCAATAATACTATTGAACGGCTAAACAGTGACCTACACAAAATTCATTCCTGGAGTACGACGTATGGGCTCCGTGTTAATCCTATCAAATCACAAGTCATCATTATTGGAAGCCAAATGTTGACCAACAAGATCGACTATAATACCTTGTCCCCTGTTAGACTTGGTAATTCCGACCTAGCATACAGTAACGCCTTCAGGAACCTTGGACTGTTTTTCGACTACTCTTTCTCCTGGACTGTGCAACTTGCAGAGGTAAGTAGAAGGATGTTTGCTGCAATAAGTTGTTTGAGGCGATGGAAAAATCTGTTGCCTATTAAAACTAAAACTGCACTAGCTCACTCACTACTGCTACCAATTTTAGATTATGCTGATTGCTGTTACCTCGACGTTTCAGAGGAACAGCTTAACAAGCTCGAACGTTTGCAGAATATGTGCATCAGATTTATATTTGGTTTACGTAAATTTGACCACATCACCGATTACCGAAAGCAATTAAAGTGGCTTCCAATTAGACTTAGGCACAATTTGCACGTTCTCTCCATCCTTTTCTCCATCCTTTATAACCCAACTACTCCCTCTTACTTAAAGGAACGCTTTAATTTTCTAGGTTCGGACGTCTCTGGTTTGCAACTTAGGTCTCAGAGCGACAATCGTTTGAAATTACCATCTTGCACCACAAATTACTATGGTAACTCTTTCACCGTAAAAACTGCAAAGCTATGGAATATGCTCCCCTCATGATGTTCGCCATTCAATGTCACTAAATATATTTAAACGTCGTCTAACTAATTATTATCTGTCTTGTTAGTTATTGAGTATATATGTATATACTATGTATTTATGTATCTATATGTATGTATGTATTTATGTATATATGTACATATATATTATACATGTGTGTATATTTCATATTTGTGCATTATGTATGTAAACGTAATTCATCTTGTCTGTATTTAATGTTAATTGCACCGTCCCGTCTACGATTCTTCTAATCCTTTCACCAAAGGTTGTCTGTAAGAGATTGCTCGTAGCAATAAGACCGCCTTTGCATGCCTCTTTGTTATTTTTTTTTCTCTTTTCATCTATTGTACTCTTCTTCTGTGTGTGCAATAAAGTATTTATCTATCTATCTATCTCTTGCTTTATAGTCGCTTAAAATAAATATGTTCAATGTTCATTGTTAATAGCAACAACATTTAGCATTAAAATAATAAAGATAAAAGAATAGATTATGAATAGCTTTTCTAACAATTATACTGATTTTTTTAAATTTTTTAAACTAGCAATTGCCCCTCGCTCCGCACGGGTTCGTCCCTACTTACGTTTTAACGTTTAGTGTAGATTTCTCAAAGATGAGATATTTTCCCGCAGTAAAAAGTATCCTATGTGTTGACCCGGATAACCAGCTATTTTCCTTCCTATCCCTCCAGTGGTTTTTCCGTGATGCGGTAACAGACAGACAGACAGACAGACAGAGAGACAAAAATTCTAAAAATTATAGATTCGGCCTCTGTATCGATAATAATGTCTATTTCAATAAGATTTTCCAAAAAATATTTAATGTACAGATTCGGCTAACTTACAATTTTATTATATGTATAGATAACAAACAATAATTACTATTATGAATAATCCGTTATATCGACTAATTTAGTCGTTTCCATCAAAGAGCAACTTTGTATTGACTGAATGATGATATTTACACAGATATAAAAAGCTAAAACTGTACAGTGTCTATCTGTTATTAGCTTACTTGCTTTTATGTCTACAAATAATATGACATGAAAAACTGTATATTATAATATTGTGACCAATATTCTTAGACTAGCGACGTATCCTCGCTTCGCTCAGGTTCTGGTATGGAATAGACTATATATTATATGATATGCTGGCGGCTCACCTCGCTTCGCTCGGATTCGCCTCTAGAATAGCACAAACACATTTATCCCACGGGAACTGTTTATTTTTCCGGGAAAAAAGTAACCTGTTGTTTGACCGGAAATATAAGGTATCAGTATGCCAAATTTTATTTAATTAGGTGCATAAGTTGTTCTGTACTAAGCTGTATAAGTAACTATAATTTTTTAACTATCTCACGGGAACTCTTTAATTTTCCAGGATGAAAAGTATCTAAGATGTTGACCAGGGATATAAGGTACCACCATGCAAAATTTCATTTAAATCGGTCCAATAGTTTCGGAGATTATCCCGTACAAACATACAAACCAATAAACAGACAGAGAAACAAAAAGACAGAGAAACAATAATTTTGAAAAAAATCTGGATATGTTCTATTTCTCCTCTTATATCCCCCTGACTCGGTTTTTAGTATTTTTATTCTATGTACAGACATTCGACCTCTACAGTTTTATTATGCATCAACATTCGTAGAAACAGATCCAATTCATTGCTCGGCGCCCGACGCTCCCTGCAGTGAGTCTTCAAGGTCTGGACGAGTGTAGACGTGCGTTCCATCTCTATGCCACAGAAAACCAGCTACTCGCCTCTTGACATGTGTACTCTCGGCAGACCACGGGTTCCCGTGTCATAGGTTTGTTTTTGTTTTCCAAATAAATAAATCTAAATCAACTGTACTAAAATGTAGGTTACTTTTGATTGAATTGACTGGTATACATTATTATGTAAAGTGGCAAGAAAGCCTTCATTAAAAGCGGATCGATTGAGCCCGACAGGCTTTAGTACATAATGTTTGTTGTTACAGTTACCCGAGCCTCCATCATGGTCACCTACGTAAGTGTGCTTTACATGTGTATCAATCGATCGAGAAGAACTAAAAATTTCGAGTTCGTTCGTTCATATTCCCTCATGGCTATTTTGTAATACTTGATGTCGTCGATGCATTCAGTTTCTAAGAAATATAATACAATCAAAATTATACACCAACTAAATATTATAAAAATGCTTGCTGTATAGTTAATCTATCAGCCGCCGAGATAGACGTGTTTCTTTTGTTCTGTACAATTAATATTTTAATAAAAATAGTAAAATTATCGTTTCAAGCTAAATAATCAGTGTTAAAGGTACATAATCTACTTGTGGAGCCATTTCAAAGAACTCATTTTCAGGTCTGTTACCAACAGGAATGCAAAGTATAATTTCTTTTATTAATCATTCGAACTTACTTTTACTGTTGTTAATCATTTATCTGTCATATCTTTTAAAAAATAATAAACTTATTCTTATATAACAATATTTATTTTGTGTACTTAGATGGAATGTACGTCTATAATCGTACAGACTCTGAAGTGTAACTGCGGGGAGTATCGGCCACTGAGGAACGAATTGGATCTGTTTTTACGAACGTTGAAGCTGCAGAAAACCAGCTGCTCTCCTCTCGATATGTGCACTCTCGGCAGACCACTCGTCCTTGAGGTGTGCATGTCCTTAAAGCATAGTTAAATTAAAACGTGATATCACTTATTGCTCAATAGCTCAATATACTCACTATTGTTCTATTTACCTAGTGGCTAGCGTGTAAGGCTACAGATTAGAGAGAAACTGTAACTATTAGGCTTTTCAATTGTCGGTAATAGCTCAGTATCGGAATTTGTCCCAAAAAGGACGTAAGGACATCTAAACAGCGACTGATCTCTCAGTGGTTGTATCAAATTATACCACTGGAATTTATGAGTGAAAAATAATAGAATAGAGGGTGCACTTGCACGCAAATGGCGAGTCTTAGTGAGATTGGCCATCGTGGCATATAAGTCGAAAGTAATTATTATTACTACAGAAATACTTATATTAATTTTTTTTTTCAGATATGTGGTGGCCTCTTCACATATTTAATGGTAATTTTGACATATAGACCTGAAGCTCAGACACCTTCACTGATTTTTACCAACTATTTTTGAGATTTACTGCCGTTTTTTAAAATTATCATTAGTTGATTGTTCGTTTGATTGAAGCGTCGAATTCTGTTAAGGCGGCGATCAACGACACTTTTAGCTTCAATCATCAATGAAAGTCGACTTGGACTAGTGTCTAAAATGTACTACAAACCATGAAAACGCAACATCTTACCTATCATGAGTTATTCATCAAAATCTAGCTGGTAACATTAAGAAGCTTTTCTACTCTGTACGCTACTTATTGGCAGTGGCGAAGGGTCCATACAAGACGATTCCCACCGTCTTACCTTTTAGAAATCTAATTATCCATCGTTCATTATAAATATTTGTTTTTTGAATTAACATAATTAGTAAATAAAAAATCTATTTATTATTACTACGTAAATTTCTAAATATAATATAACGCAATAAATCACAAGCAACGAAAAATACATTTTTGCGCTCCAAATAAAAGCCTCTAAAATATAGTTTCACGTATTTATGACGTTATAATTTACACGGTAAGTATTACTACATTATACAATATGTCGTCGTTGCGAAGTTAAGACCTCCTATGTGTCACTTTTGGCAAAATTACTTTTTTAGGCTTACCGATTTTACATTTTAATGCGCTATCGAATGCAAAACCTGTCATGTGAATATGGCGTTTCAATCGTCAGTTATTTACTAAATTCAAAATCTTGAATGTGCTTGCTAATTAAAAGTTGGTTCTTAAAATATCTTATGTGTATGTATGTGTGTCGTCGCTGGACTTTCGAGGAAAATTTAATTGATCAAACTGCAGAAAACACTTTACCAAGTTCAAATATTATTGCTAGGCCAGGAAGGCACGTTGAATTGACAAGAACTGTTAAAACATGATTGGATCTTTTACCAAAAGTACCAAGTCATTACTGTCGTTCTAGCTCAAAAAAAAATTATGTTGAATAGACTTTTCGATCTGAACTCCACATGCATCAAGTTTTTAAGGAGTAGTGTATTGAAAACCACTACAAAGCTGCCTCTAGAAGGACATTTTCAAAGATACTGACAAACGAAAATATCAGCATTCATCTTTCGCGCAAAGACCAGTGTGACACGTGTTGCAGTTATAAAACGGGTAACATTTCGAAAGAAGAATACGAAAGCCATATTGCGAAGAAAACTGAAGCCCCTGAAGCCAAAAAGAATGTCATAGAAAGTGC
Source organism: Brenthis hecate (assembly GCA_951806755.1). Taxonomy (NCBI): domain Eukaryota; kingdom Metazoa; phylum Arthropoda; class Insecta; order Lepidoptera; family Nymphalidae; genus Brenthis; species Brenthis hecate. The sequence goes on along the minus strand of OX638252.1, from coordinate 24,421,024 downwards.
ATACGAAAAGGATGTGGTTATAACTGTCGACGTTCAAAGTGTTTTGCTCGCTCCAAAGCTATGGCTAGTGCTTTATACTACAAATTAAAATTAGAATGCCATAACTTTACGGCTTATAACGTGCTATCCAAAGATGTGAAAATTTACTTTTGGCACGAAGCAGATGGTAATGTAGTTACATCATTAGCAGTTGCTAATGAATTCACATCTTGTTTAATGATGATGTTCTCCTAGCCGGTTCCGGCTACGGCGGCCGATCTTATTGAGACTAGCCAACTGTGCAGGAGATATTATAGTGCACAATTGTACGCGCAGACACAAGTGCACTCTCTATTCCTGTCACTCTCATACTCCGGTGGGACGACTGCTCGACACGACCGGTGAGAGTTAAGGCGCAGGACCGACGGCTTTACGTGCTCTCCGAGGCACGGGGGTGAAACACCGCCAACTTCCCAACTCCGGGCTGTTACTGAGGCTTACTTATACAGAAAGACTCAATAACTAAACTTGGCCCGACCCGGGACTCGAACCCAGTACTTCCGGGTGTGCATCCGTACATGCTAGCCACTACACCACCGAGGCAGTTAATAGACTACTGTCTACGGATGTCTGTTGATGATGAAACCGAATTTCGTCTAGTGCCCTAAGCGATTTGGCGCAAAGGAGGCAAATTTGTATTGAACAACTTTATCTGGAAAAAGGGCACACTATGATGGAGGTAGATAGTGTTCACTCCACTATTAAGCAATACATAAAACCGCCAATATTCGCTTCCAGTGATTACATCGCACGAATGAGACAAGCTCGACCTCAAAAGCCCTATGATATCAAATCTGTTAACTTTGATTTCTTTCTCAATTTCGAAGAGATGGAATCGAACTTAAAATCCATACGGCCTGGAAAAAAGAAGGGAGATCATGTCGTGGTGGACATTAGGGTATATATATACTGACATATATTTTATAGGTCGATGAGTGGTCGGTACTTCCACAGCGTAGAAACAACCAAAGAAATGATTTTATATCTCCAAGGGGACTGTATAAATCTCCAATAAAAATTACTGAGAGCGAGTATAAACATTTGCAGGAACTCAAAATGGCAATAGATCAGGATTACCATCCATTTTATAATGCGTTACCATTCAATCCCCTTAGGTGCCCCTAATGCATAATTACATAGTTAAATTCAAAAAGTAAGGGTAGTTTTGTAACTTTTTTATTCTAACTTGTGGTTCAATTGTTACATAATGTCTTAAGTTGTGTATTTAAAGAAATATATTTGTTTTCAATAAAATAAATAGTTTTTTAATTCAATAATTGTAGGCATTTTGTTTCAAGAGCAATGATGTGATATATAAAGCGCATGCAAATTATCTTATAAATGAACTTGTTTTTATTTTTTTTCACTAAGATACTACTTTTCATTTCATGTAATAATATCATAGTAAAAAGCAGGAAAACATGTAGCTGATATTTATAATTTTTGTTGTAGTTGGTTTCACTATATTTTTTTCAGTAGACGGTTTTTGTCGATTATCTCATAAAATTGATTTTTACACATAAGAGATTTCAAAGACGCAACGACGATGTACTACATTATACTACGTATACGTGAGTGTGACAGTGTCACGAATCAACTTGTAACAGCACGTAGCGTACTTGAAATATTTCATAATCTTCTTCTTCTCCCTGCCCATTTCCCAATCACTTGGGGTAGGCGCAGTACATGTTCTGTACTGGTGATAGGATTTGGCAAAAGTTTTACGATCGGTCGCCTGCCTGATGTCAACCCTCCTTGGGAATATTTCATAATGAATTTTGCATATTAATAGTACTATAATAAAATTTGATATTAGTTTATTATTTAATTACAACCATTTTTGTTTATAATGCTTATTATAATCTTAGTTTTTTATATTGTAAGCTTAGTTTATATTGTAAGCTTAGTAAAATATTGATTTTTACAATGCATTGCATTCAGCCCTTTTTAACGTCCCACTGCTGGGCACGGGCCACCCTTCAATACGAGGGGGATTAGGCCATAGTCCGCCACGCTGGCCAAGTGCGGGTTGGCGGACTTCACATGTCTTTCGAAAACTTGCTAGGTTCTCTCAGACATACAGGTTTCCTCACGATGTTTTTACTTCACCGTAAGGCAAGTGGTAATCATGTTAGAAAATGATTCGCACATGAATATATCAGAGGTGCGAGTACCCGGGATTTGAACCCGCTTCACTCGGTTTCTCAAGCGAGCGCGTTACCACTGGGCTACCACTGCCTTTTACAATATTTTTACAATATTTTACATAAATTAAATTTACAAAATAATATTGAATATCGTTTCACAATGAAAATTACAAAACATTTATACTAAATGTATTAATAGTACTTCCTTTTTAAGTCAAATTGAAGCGACTATACTATTATTAGGACACGTGCACTTACATCTAAAACGTTTGATTGTCATCGTGTTACACGCTGTGGTACACACGGTGTGATCATGATTCATGAATAGCTAATACAAAAAGATGGCGCGTACTTCAGTTTGACCTTGCCTTATATACACTGCCGCTGAGTTTCTTTCGCCAGTTCTTCTCAGGTCTGAGGCTTCTTCTTTCCGAACTGGTAGTAGACTCATGACGTTCAGTAAAAAATTGTAATAATTTAATGCTGAATAAAATATTTTGATTTTGATACATGTTTATCAATCAACTAACGACTTGCTCTCTTATCGCTTGGGCGCGTCCCTAGATACATTTTGATTTTTGTGAGCGGGATCCTAATTATTTTTCTAAAATAAAAGTAGCCTAAGTTACATCTTATAACATCAGCTATCTGTCAATGAAAATCCCGTCAAAATAAGTCCAACCCTTTCGGAAATTAGCCAGAACAAACAAAGGAACAGACAGACAAAATTTTAAAAATTGAGTTTTTTTAAGTACCGTATATAATTTCATATGCATTTAGTAAAAAGCTGTTATTAACCGACTTCAAAAAGGAGGAGGTTCTCAATTCGACTGTATTTTTTTTTATGTTTGTTACCTCAGAACTCCGTCCTTTACCTATTAACCGATTTGGACAATTTTTGTGTTGTTTGAAAGTGTATACTTCCAGATTGGTCCCATTTAAATTTCAAAAAAAAACCAACTCTAAGAGTGGAAAAATAGCTAATGATGAATTTAACTAAATTCTAATTGTCATATTGACTTGAAACTTTGCAAGTGTTTCTATTTCCGTTGATAGTACAGTGGTTCGGTGTTGTTGACCTGATCTGATGGTAAGGCCAGAAGGTGGATAGGTGGAACTCTTCGACGGCTAATAGTAGATACTTTGAGTTTGGGCTTATTTTGTTTGATTTGACAAGCCTAACACGTTAGAATTCTTACTTTGCTACTACTGTCTACACTAAAAAGGGAAAAAAAAACTTCTTAACAAAAAAATTAAAAACCGACTTTAAACAAAAGCACTAAAAAGTAAAAAATAACTGATTGGTAGTTTTCATTTACTATACATACCTAATCAAATATTTTCGAAGTCGGTGTGCTTTGCTTTGTATGGGCTGGCACCGATTTCGAAAATATTTGATTAGGTATGTATTTAATAGGTAGGCTTTAATTACTTAGCCAAAGCACACCGAATTCGAAAGTATTTGATTAGGTATGTATAGTAAATGAAAACTACCAATCAGTTATTTTTTACTTTTTAGTGCTTTTGTTTGAAGTCGGTTTTTATTTTTTTGTTAAAAAGTTTTTATTGTGATATTACAAACAGACACTTCAATTTTATTTATCTGTATAGATAGTTGAGATAATCTAAGAGACAAAGATAAATTATTATTTTCTTATATGTAAACTAGTACCGAATGTAATTGTGCATAAAAGAAATTGATCTTCTATATAAATAAAAATGAATGTTTTTTTTGTATGTACTCTATGCATTCATACACAATTCGTCCGATTAATGAAACTCTGGTGTTTTTTTGTTGACGACCGCGTTATTGGCCCATTTTTAACCGAATTAAAAAAAACACGTAATTAATTCGACACCTACTCGTATGTATGTAATATTATTGGACCTGCTAAATATTCACATATGATAATCTGTTAGGGCTTCCAAACAAATATACAAAATTTTTTAGATGTATGTATGTATGTATATTTGTATGTATATATGTATGAATCCGTGGCGAAGGGTCCATACAAGACGATTCCCACCGTCTTACCTTTTACACATCCAATAATCCATCATTCATTGAAATTCAATATTAATAATACACATAATAAGTAATTATAAAAACTTTAAAAACCGACTTCCAGGCACTAAAACGTAAAAAATAACTAAACGGGGGTTTTCATTTAGAAAAGATACCTAATCAGATATTTTCGAAGTCGGTAATTTGTAAGAATAAAGACTTTTAATAACATATCCGATTAAACAATTTATTTAAAAAAAAAATTATTGTTGATTTTTTAAAAACCCGTTCAACCTGGGAAGGGACCCTTTGACACCAAAAAAAAATTCCAAATCGGTTCAGGCGTCTTCGAGTAATCGGTGAACATACATAAAAAAAAATCCGACGAATTGAGAACCTCCTCCTTTTTGGAAGTCGGTTAAAATCAACTTATTATTACTACGTCAATTTCTGAAAATAATATAACGCCTACAAAAAATTATAAGAATTAAAAAAATTATAATCACGCGCAAAAATGTAGTTGCTCTTCAAATTGCTCAGGCTTTTCTTCATAGAAACGCGACGATACGACGTATTTTAGCTTACCGTGTTAATACTAAATTGTCTTTTGTCTATTGGCGAAACCAATTAATGTATACAACCATATAATCAATGTTACACATCATAAATGATTTTTAATGGTTACGAATTGTCTCACACTGTAAAACGACATAATAATAATGTTCTCGGCCACGGCGGCGATTCTAAACGAGACTAGTCATGTGTGCAAAAAATATTATAATACTAGAGAAAAGTACTAATAGAGATTAGTTCCCACGGGAACCATTAATTTTTCTGGGATGAAAAGTAACCTGTTGTTTGACCGGTAATATAAGGTATCAGAATGTTAAATTTTACTAAAATAGGTGCATAAGTTGTTGTATACTAAGCTGTATAAGATACTATAGTTTTTTAACTATCCCACAGGAACTCTTTAATTTTCTGGAATGAAACGTATCTAAGACGTTGACCGGGGATATAAGGTATCGCCATGCGAAATTTCATTTAAATCGATCCATCAGTTTCGGGGATTAGCCCGTACAAACATACAAACAGACAAACAGACATTCAGGCAAGCAGACAAACAGACATTTTTTTTAATAACTATTGTTTTGGGTCTATATTGTGTACATTATACGTTACAAACAAACAAAAACAGATCTATCCCACGGAAACCGATCATTTTTCCGGGATGGAAAGTAACCTGTTGCTTGACCGGCAACATAAGATATCAGCATGCCAAATTTTACTAAATTAGGTACATAAGTTGTTGTGTACTAAGCTGTTTAAGTTACTATAGTTCTTTAACTATCCCCACGGGAACTCTTTAATTTTCCGGAATGAAAAGTATCTTACATGTTGACCGAGGATATAAGGTACGACCATGCAAAATTTCATTTAAATCGGTCTAATAGTTTAGGAGATTAGCCCGTACAAACAGACAGATAAACAAAAAAATTGAAAAAATCTGGATTTGTTCTATTTTTCTTCTTACGGGATGTAAGAAGATAACTGACTCGGTTTTTAGCATTTTTTTTCGATGTACAGACATTCGACCTCTACAGTTTTATTATATTTATGGATAGAATAAATAACGTATAATAAAACAGTAAAATATAATAATGAAAATAATTATAGCGAGTGTACCTTAGGAGATAGACATATACTATTAAGAACTTTTCTATCGACCTTTTCAAGACTTACAATTTTCTTGTACAATGTTTTGATCTATCTCTTAAGGTTGAGCCAGTGTTAGCCATATAAATTTCTAAGGACAATTCGATAGAACCAATTATTGTATTTTCCCGTGGGAATGAATAATTTGCCTGTCGTAAAAGGTATCTTAAACGTTGGATCGAGTAATAAGTTATCACTTCACATACATATTCACATGTACATATTCATTACATGTACATATTCTAATATACATATAATCTGTAGTAATGTTAACTTGAAGTTCAAAACTAGAACGAAGATATAAATACTATTCGTGTTTAATTTACAAAGCCTCTAAAATATAGTTTCACGTATTTATGACGTTATAATTTACACGGTAAGTACATTATACAATATGTACACATTATACTACGTATACGTGAGTGTGACAGTGTCTCGAATCAACTTGTAACAGCACGTAGCGTACTTGAAATATTTCATAATGAATTTTGAATATTAATAGTGCTATAATAAAATTTTATATTATTTTATTATTTAATTATATCATTTTTGTTTATAATGCTTGTTAAAATCTTAGTTTTTTATCTGGTAGGCTTAGTTCTTAGTGATGAATATTGTTACTTCAATTCACCGTGTATTTATGAATTATTTTCATCAAAAACTGCTTACGATAGTGTAAGGGGTGATATAAGGAATGCAAAAGTATTACCTGGTAAGTCTGTATTCTAATAATACGGTTAGATTTATTTGTTTTTATATACTACTTTATAGTGGGTAGACACTGTCTGTAACAATGTATAAAGCCTTTGAGACGTCTATAACCTTAGTCTCTCCCGTGACCATGATTGCTGTAAAGCATTCGAAACGTCGGGAACCAAAAAACAAAATAAATCCGCGAAATAATCCGAAAAGATAGTTTTATTTAAAATCAAGTTCTTTTTTTGGGATAGAAACCTTTGGAGGCGTACGTAATACAATTCACCAAAGTTTCGTCAAAATCGGATGAATGGTTTGGGAATTCATAAAGGACAAACATACACAGAAACATTCAGTTTTATTTGTATTGTTATAACTAGTAAGTCAGTGAATAACATTTTATTAAATAATCTTCCAATAATGCCCTTCACCACGTTCCCCTTTGTCTCGTGTTCGGTTCTGTGAACATATTTAGAGCATAGCAGTAATAATAATCGTTGGCTCACTATTACAAAGTTCTATGTTAATTTTAATGAAGTTTAGTAATTTTTACATAGAACTTCGTTATTTTGTTATAGTAAAAAAAAACAACATAGAACTATGTAAAATTGAATATTTTGTAGTTATAGTGCCGCCATCTAGTGGTTTGTTTTTGCAAAACTGTAGCCAATGACACATAGAACCTTGTAGCATTAATAACTAAATAAGTACTAAAATTGTAACATAGAACCTTGTAATAGTGAGCCAACGAATTTATATCGATGACCGACATACCATGAGTTAAAAGGTCGCAGATTCTGTCTATCTATATCAGATCTAATCCTGAACTAACATCCATATTATTTTGTCTATCTATCTTTTCTATTATTTTTTCGCACTTCTTTTATAATACAATTTACACAGCTCCACCCAATTATTGCTTAAACCCTTCCTTTAACTAAAGCCTTTTTACGAAATTATTTTCTGATATTTTAAATTTTTATGTTTGGTTTTTAAATTTTTTTACTCGATATTTCTTATAAATATTTCCGCTGCTTTAATTTTGAGGTTAAATAGGTTTTAATAACTGTATTCGATAAACATAAAGTAATTGAAAGTACAGAGTATTTAAGTTTACAATACCTTTTAAGGACGCATGGATATTATTTTAAACTTTCACAATATAACCGAGACCTGTTAATTCGCTAACTGGTAATAAAATAAATAAATACATTTTTACAGCAAATTACTAGTCAAAATTTGCTATATAGTATGGTGATTTACCGCTTTATCTATTTCCTTGGCATGCTACGAGGCTTGTGTTATATATATAAACACCCATGACTGGAGTACAAACATTCGTGCTCATCACACAAATAAATGCCCGCAGCGGGACTCGAACCTGAGACCGCTGGCACAGCAAGTACTACAAACTACTAACTACTAAGACAACTACAAACTGAGCCAAACTTTTTTCTTGTAGACTAGATCTCTATAACATGTTAATTTAACATAATTTAAGGTTGTAAGCCAGTCGGAGTATGGTCGCTTATCAGGCATGGCAACCGCAACCCAGGTGACTCGGTAACTAAAAATATGAAGACACTATATGAGAAGCTGGTTGTAGAAATAAGAAAACAATTTGAAGAAAAAACCAACGTTCATTGTATACAGGTATTGCATAACTCCTTCTGTTCAGGCTGTAATTTTGAGGCAAGCTGACTTGACTCAGACTGTGACTTCAGTGATCAATCAACTGGTATTATTTTAAAAACTCATATACCTAATAGATTATTATACCTAGAAATCCATTTAATAGTTCGGATAAATGGTCTATACCTCCAACTCTAAGCATTATGGTTCCAAAAGAAAGAAAACAATATAATTCATTAAGCTTTCATGGTCACTGATAATATTTTTCTGGTGTAAAACGAGATAGTGACGTTGTTTTTTACTTATCTTAATGAATTATTAAAATGTCGGCACTGCTACAAGTGCCATGGTCACGGCCCACGAGTAAACTGTGCTGTCGAGGTACTAAATATCCTGTTTTACATCAAAAGAAGAAAATCTAATTTTTTGCATTTACATTATTAAATTGACATCAACTGAAGGTTAATTAAACGTTAAATCAGGTGTAGCCTAGTGGTAAATGGTAATGCGATAAAGCAGTGGTAGCCCAGTGGTAACGCGCTCGCTTGGGAAACCGAGTGAAGCGGGTTCAAATCCCGGGTCTCGCACCTCTGATGTTTTCATGTGCGAATCATTTCTAACATGTTTACCACTTGTCTTACGGTGATGGAAAACGTCGTGAGAAAACCTGCATGTCTGAACCTAGCAAGTTTTCGAAAGACATGTGAAGTCCTTCGGAAGACTATAGCTGACTATGGCTCCCTCTCGTATTGAACGGATGCCTATGACCAGCAGTCGGACGTTAAAAAGGATATACATACATACAATATTAAACGTTAAACTACATAATTACTAAAGAACATTGATTATTGTATGTGAAGTGGAAATCAGTAAGAATAATTTGAGACGATACAAATGAAAACAGATATTTCTAAATAATGGAGTGGCATGATTTTAAATGTTTTTCCTATTACAGAAATTTCGATTTCAAACCTCATTTGATGATGTTTATGTTATATAATTATTAATTTTGTAGGATATCGAAAACTGTGCTACATCTGGGTGGAATTCCACTTTAGAAGTCGCCACTAAAGACCTCACAGGAGTAGGTTACAAAGAGATTTTTGATATAGGAAAGCGGATCCGACAAACATTTACCGACGTTTTAAGTTTCTCAAACAACAGCTTTTACTTTAGATCTACAAATGAACAAAGAACTATTACTAGTACGATCGCTTTCGTTCACGGCCTTACTGATGAGAGTAGCCTAAATCTAGATAACAACATTGATAAACCTTGGGACCAGGATGATGTCATACGAGTAAGTAATTTTAATATCTATACCAATATTATTATCTATACAATATTAGTATAGATTAAAAAAGTATGAAGAGGCAGAGTCTGTTTGTTTGAACGCACTTATCTCAGAAACTATTAATCCGTTTTAAAAAATATTTTTTGCATTAGATAGCTTGTTTGTTGGCGAAGGCTATATATGATATAATGTATAGTCTGTCCATTCCATATTAACCGTTAAAACGTACCTAGGGATAAATCCGAGCGAAGCGAGCGTGAGTCGCTAGTAGAGTATAAATTAGTTCTAAATAGATAGTATATTTCTTAAGAATTTATTCCGTTTTTTTATAGAATTTTATAGAAACAAATATGTCTTTACAAAAGTTTAGGATAACTTGTTTAAATTAAAAATTATACTTACTTCGAAATCATTTTCTTATATTATGTCATCCTCAAAGGTGGATTTTTTCTTGAATTTTGCAATTTGCTCTTGAGATATAACCTATTAATTTTAACATTAAAATAGATTCACAGTTGGCAAAAATATTAGATTCATTCACATAAAACAGCATGTTTCCAAATAGAAGAGTGCCATCTTTTTTGAAGTCGGTTAATAAATCATAATATAATGAATGAATAAAAAAATGGAGCTAGTGAAAAATAAGCAATAATAGAACGTAAAGTGCATTATGTAAAGTGAAGCAATTTAAAATTAATTTTATATTTAAGCCATACGAAAATTGTACCATCTATCAAAAGGAAGTGAAAACTGGTCAAGTACTTGATGATGAGATAGCCGCTTATTATTCAAGCGCTGAATTATTAGCAGTAAGTTATTTTTTGTATATTACCTACATATTTAAAGCTTTTTAAGTTTCTGATTTTAGTTTTTAAATTTAGAGATCCTTAGTAGGTGTGGAGAAGTTGACGGCATAAATCCTTAATAACATCATGGAATAAGGATTTTGGTATTTTACCCCCGTGCCTTAGAGAGCACGTAAGCCGTCGGTTCTATGCGTGATCTCTCAACGATCGTATCAATAAATAAATAAATAAATATGTTGGGACATTAACACACAACACGATCTAGTTCCATGGTAAGCTACGAAGCTTGTGTTATGGATACCCGATAGTTGATACACTACATATATATAACTTTAAATACATACATATTATAAATATAAACACCCATGACTGGAGTACAAACATTCGTGCTCATCACACAAATGAATGTCCCCAGCGGGATTCGAACCCGCAACCGCTGGCATAAAAGTAAGGTTACTACACACTGAGCCAAACTCAAAATCAATTGTTATCTTACCGGAGTTTGACAGTTATAGGAATGGTGTTCACGCGCACAATAGTGAACTATAATATTTGTGTAGTTGGCTAATTTCAATGAGATTAGCTGCCGTGGCCGAAATTAGTCAGGAAGACGTTGTTTAAACCTTCTACTGCGATTGGTCAACACGGTAAACAGATATGGTGATATAAACTGCATGCCTGAGCGAACCTGACTAATTTGTTTACTAGTCCCCAACATTCATATGGCCAATGTGGTGGACGAGGCTCATTTATCTATACATACATAATATATATAATAAAGAAGAAAGATTTGTTTGTTTGCACCGAATAGGCTCCGAAACTACTGAACCGATTTAGGTGAAAGATAAGAAGATAGTTTGAGACCTTAGGAAGGACATAGGATAGTTTTTATCTCGGAAATCATCCCTTAAGGGAATGAAAATGAGGATGAAAGTTTGTATGGGCAAGCAACCTAGGAACGAACCCGAACGAAGCGAGAGCGAGTCGCCAGTTCTTCATATTGAAAACACCGTGCCCTACAGTGGGACGTTATAAAGGCTTAAGATTGTTATTTTAGAATAAAACGTTTTCATACCACGTAACAAAACTAAAATGTTTCGTCTGCTAACAAACAAATCATTTAAATGAATAAAATGGCTGACACGTATGTACGTATTTGAGGGACATGATGAAATTATAAAAAATCCATTTTTCCTTTAGGTACGAAATTCTAAAATTGATTGTTTCAGCATATCTTAATATTTAAAAATATTTTTAGGTCAGGGATAGAGTCCAAAAACGTTTAAACATAAATTATCAAATAACTGCTGAGGAACTTTACTACTTATACGAATATTGTCGATTTCACCGAACTTGGTCCCCTAATCTCCGAGATCCGTGGTGTGCATTCTTCCTACAAGAGGACCTCGAAGTGCTAGAGTACAGAGATGACGTACGTCATTATTATAGAAATGGCTATGGATCAAAGGTGAGTTTAAATTAAAAAGTGCAAAAAACTTAACCTATACTAATTTTAAAAGAGCCCCTAGGTACGTTTTAATATTTTTTGAGCGGCACCCTATTTTTTTTTCTTAGATAAAATTAGTCCAGCTGTTTACGAGATTAGCCAAAACAAACAAACAGACAGTCACGCATATAAACATTTCAAAAATTGTGTTTTTCCTATAAGTAATGTATATAATTTCATATGCATTTAGTAAAAACCTGTTATTTTGACATAACAAACAGACTCTTTAATTTTACTGTACAGATTGACATACAAAACCAGTATGAGACACAATAATGTAAAATGCTATAAATTAATTAATGATTAAACAAAAAAAAAAGAAAACAAGCTTTAAAACTTAAGCCAACAATTTCATTAAAGCTAATAATAATAATAATATGCGTTTATTTCAGACAAAAAGACCATTAAAATCATCACTACACAGAAAACAGAAATAGAAATAATGAAAATAAATGATCACATATAATTTTTCAGATAAATATCAACTTAGGAAGTGCGGTTTTAAAAGATTTGTTTGAAAACTTTGAAGCTCTCACTTCTACTGGGGGAGAGAAGTTTATCGCCTATTTCACACATGACACGATGATTGAAATGACGATATGTGCTCTTGGACTATATAAAGATTCGAAACCACTACGAGGATCGTTTAGAGATGTGAACAGATTATGGCGAACCAGTCTTATGAGTTCTTTTTCTGCTAACATCATAGCTGTTTTGTATAGGTAAATATATATTTTTTATTGTATCGTTAATACGAGAAGGATCCGCCCAGAGGCCATAGTCTACAACGCTGGCCAAATACGGGTTGGCGGACTTAACATGTCTTTCGAAAACTTACTAGGCTGACAAGTGGTAATCACGTGGCAAATGAAAATGGTGCAAATTTCGTTATTTGAACCCGTTTCACCCAGTTTCCCAAGCGAGCGCGTTACCACTGGGATACCACTGCCTATTACAGTAATATAATGACAGTGCCTATATATCAAATATATGAATAAAAATGTTCGTTTCTGATACGTTACGTGTGACGTAAAAAAACGGATTGATTCTAATACTATAATATGTATGTAGATATAACTTATTGACTTTAAGATAATTTTTCAATATTGAATTAAGAATCTTTTTCAGATGCAACGAATCAAACGAAACACATCGAGTTCAATTCTTTTTGAATGAGAAAAATTCTAATGTTTGTCCTGAAGATGGCTGCACTTGGGAGCAATTCGTGAACAAGTTCCAGGTTTACTCAAACTCCAGCATTGAGATCTGCTCTGATAACGAGTACGCTTTTCACCAAATGAACAGTGGTTACATACATTTTACAATGAAGCTATTAATATTATTGTCGATATTAGTTAGTTTTAGATTTTAGTTACCTCTCTGTATTATTTAGTACCTGGACAACCGAGCTTTGCTCGGAGTTCTTTTTTGTTATATCGTACTTTTTTGGATTAGAGACAAAAAAAATTAAAAACTTAAATAAATACAAAAAAAACAAAAGTAAAAACTTTGTATCCGACCGGGAATCGAACCCTAACCTGTCATAGTCAATCTTGCGTCATGGCCGCTTGACCACCATGTACATACATACTTTATATTTCTATAAATAATATATAGTATATTTATGATATATAATATATCAATAATGATAGGATAACAAAATAAGAAGATTTTATAAAAGAAAAATATCGATTCAAATCAAGAGTTAGAAACATAGGAAAATATATTATTATTTATGTAAAGAATCGTTTTCTTTCAGTCACTTTTGACTTTAAAAACAAGGAGATATTAAAACGTTTAGTAATGCGATATATTCTTTTTTATAATAATGTTATATCTATAAATAAACCTTTCTAATACCATTTATTTATTAAAACTAAAAAGTAGAAAAAATACCTAAGAATTACATTATTATTATTGGATTTATTACATAACGTTAAGTTATAAAATGATTATTTTAAATATCTAATAATCATGGGTGTTTATACTTATAATATGTGTGTATTTAAAATTATATATATGTAGTGTACCAACTATCTGGTATCCATAACACAAACTCGTAGCTTACCATGGAACTAGATTGTGCTGTGCGTTAATGTCCTAACATTTTCATTTTCATATAAAGCGCTCATGTATCTTTCCAAATATGGTCGACCACCCATTAGCCTAAGCTTTTATTATAAGTGTACCTACTCAATACATTTAAATTTTCAAATATGTCTCCAACCAAAGAAGATGTTATCTTTAAAACATCGTAACACTTACCACATTTGATGGCAAACCTGCCAGGAAGCATATGTTCTAGCACCAATGAATTAATCAGATCCAATTTAATTAAAGCTAATAATTTTGCCTAATTAATGTGGAAATGTCACCTAAGACTCCATATCACATTACTCACCTGTGTATAACCGCGACAAAATTAGCTGTGAACGGTGTCAAGAAACTAGTCCGCCACTTTCTATCTACGTCCCTTTCGAAACCATAAATTTCTGGGAAACCATGGTGAAGACCCATTGCTGAATATATCATTTTTATCATTGTGTCGTGGGTAAAATAGCCAGTGAGGATCTTAAAGTCATTTTTTATGGCTTTATCAAACTTTTCGTATAGATCCTTAAGGCCTGAAGCTCCGAGTTGTAAGTTCATGGGATGTCCATATCCGTTCCAAAAAAAAGTGGAACAAAATTATACCAATTCTTGCTTTTTAAGTTAATCAAAGTTAGAAACTTCAAGTTCATTATTTTTTTATAATAATGGTAATAACTAAATAACTAATTAAAATTTTACCTTAAGTAATGTCTGATATCTTCAACATATTCTAAAATCTGTAGGTCTTCATCACTAAAGAGGGCACACCAGGGACTTCTCTTCAAAACTGTAGAGGTTCTATAAAATCGGCATAGATCGTACATACCCATTACAATGCGAGGCTCTAAATAACTTAGTCCAGTAAGCTTTAGAACATTTGCAAGCATCTAAAAGAATTAGGGCAAAAATTCAGGAAATGCGAAAGGCATTAAAATTGCTTTTAGTTTTCAGAAGCTGGCTCATTTTTTTAATTTATTAATAAACCTACCTAGTTACGTTTTAGCGTTTAGCTCAGAGATGAGATATTTTATTTTTCCGCAGTAAAAAGTATCCTATATACTGACCCGGATAACCAGCTATCATCATACCAAAATTTTATCAAAATCTGTCCAGTGGTTTTCTCGTGATGCGGTCACACACAGACAGACAGACAGACATTATGTATCGATAATAATGTCTATTCCAATAAGATTTTCCAAAAAATATTTAATGTACGGATTCGGCTTAGTTAGAATTTTATTATAGGTATGTATAGATTATATTTTTATGAAAAGTATTTATTTTATGATTGAAATATATTTTTATAACAATTTTTAGTATAACTAACCTCGTACTTATGACATATTATTTTATCATGATAAAGCAAACTTGTAAGTTGAAACAAAAGTTTGTTCGTAATTAGTCACAGATAATAAGAAAACTTTAAAAGAAAATCTAAAATAAGCTTTGAAAACGTACGAAGATTGATCAAGATAAATAAAGAAGTGACGAAATCTAGTCTGGATATCAACACTACCCACCTGTTGGAATTCTCGAGTTTCTTGGTATTTGCTTACTTCAGATATTATTTTAGTACTGCGAATAACTTCGAGCCTTGTCTTACAATATCTGTATGGCTAAAATATTAGCTTTAATCAACATATATATATATATATATATATATATATATATATATATATATATATATATATATATATATAAATTGATAAAAAATATGATTTTACGCTATGTCTCTAATAGTAAGAACAGGGAGGAAGAATTTTTTAATAGACAATTGACAAGCATTTATTTTGATTCCCCAAACGAACTTTCATCCCCATTTTCATCCCCTTAAGGGCTGATTTCCGGAATAAAAAATTTTTCTATGTCTTTTCCACGATCTCAAACTACCTAAACTATTACCTTTCATCTAAATCGGTCCAGTAGTTTTTGAGTTTATTCGTTACAAACATACAAAAATACAAATCTCTCCTCTTTATAATAGTGGTGTAGATAGTGTAGATGAAGATAAACAAAAGTTTAAGTACTTTTTAAAAAGGAGTAGGTCATGTTAAATAGAACTATGTATTGGGATTTTTTCGCAGATTTATTTTCATTTTTGGTTCCCGACGTCTCTCTTGACCATGATTGTTGTAAAGCATTCGAAAAATTGTCAAATATTCAATATTCAATTCAAAATTCAAATATTTAATATGTCAATATGTCATATTTAAAGTGTCAAATATTCGCATAAATCTAAGAAAGTATTATTAGGAGTATATCTATCGAACCATTTGAGGGTGTAGGTTTTATTCACCTTGTCTTACAAATCTATTCTGTCATGCTCCAAGGTAAAGTACACAAATTCAAATTGAAATGAATTTTTTTTTCAAGATTAAATTATTACAATTTATTACTGAACGTCATGAGTCTACTATCAGTTCGGAAAGAAAAAGTCTCAGATCTATACTAATATTATAAAGAGATAAAGTTTGTGAGTTTGTGATGTTGTAGGGAGTAATCTCTGGATCTACTGAGCCAATTTAGTTAAAATTTGGTTAAAAGATAGTTTGAGACGCTGGGAAGGACATAGGATACTTTTTATCCCGGAAATCATCCCTTAAGGGCGTGAAAATGGGGATGGAAGTCTGTATATGCATGCATGCAAACTCACAAACCGAATCTAGTATATACGAGTATAAAATTAGTATATCAACTGAACTAATAAGGGTGAAATTTTATGAATATAATAAGTGAATTGATAGAGTTCATGATCATGATATAAATTATTTTAAAAGTGAGTTCATTTGTGATTCATTTTCGTGTTAATTTTTCTTTACTCTTTGAATTAACATCTGAAAAGAAACCCATAAGAAGTAAATGGTGCAAACATTTTTTTTTAACGTCCCACAGCTGGGCACGGGTCTCCCTACAATCCGAGGGGGATTAGGCCATAGGCCACCACGCTGGCCAAGTGCGAGTTGGCGGACTGCACGTCTTTCGAAACTTGCTACATTTTCTAAGACGTACAGGTTTCCTCACGACGTTTATTCTTCACCATAAGACAATTTAATGGTAATTATGCTAGAAATAATTCGCACATATAAATATCGGAGGTGCAAGACCCTGGATTTGAACCCACTTCACTCAGTTTCCCAAGCGACCACGTTACCACTCAACATTAATGTAGAAAAATAATTTATTCATAATCGGGCAAAGCTATAGAGAATTTTTAAACGTACACATATAAATAAAATTAAAGTGTCAGTCTGTGATTTTAAAGTACTTAGTTAATCAGTGTGGAGTTTTATACTCATATGTTTATTTAGATGAGACGAAACCTAAAAAAACCTTTGAAAATTTTTGTTTGCGAGATCGCACATAGTACATAAACTTCGGAAAGGCAGAATCGATTTTATTAAGAAAATTTTCATAGAAAGTGACATAATCTACTTTTTTCATTGTGCAAGGAATATGGAATATACTTTTTATCATTTTTCAGTATAGAATTTATTGAGAAGTAAAACTAAGTGAAAAATCTTGTCGTAATTAAAGTACTAAAAATAAATAGTTGCACCGATTCACTGTGGAATATGAGAAGTCAATTAATAAAAATTATGTATTGGGTAATCAATTCAAATTATGTTTTACCATTTTATATCATGTTTCACGTTTTTTGTTTAAAATACCTAATATTTAGTGAAAAACAAAAAGCAATCTGTTTCCGGGAAAAAAGTAACCTACATATATTATGTGTTATTCCCGACTATAATCTATCTCTGTGCCTTTCATCCAGATCCGTTCAGCCATTCTGGCGTGTTTGAGTAACAAACATCCATACAAACTTTCGTATTTATAGTATTAAATGGGGTTACAAAATATTCACTAGCACTCGGACGAACTGTCTAAAATAGCATCCAAGATTTTATAATGTAAAATTTTGGCCTGTTGCCGAGTGCATGTAAAATACGTGTACCTTTAGTAACAATCTAATGTTTAGTTCCATTATATTTCAAATATCTATACATATAATAAAATTGTAACCAAGCCAAATCTGTACATTAAATATTTTTTGGAAAATCTTATTGAAATAAACAATATTATCGATACAGAGGCCGAATCTATAGTTTTTAGAATTTTTGTCTGTCTGTCTGTCTGCCTGTTACCGCATCACAGAAAAACCACTGGAGGGATTTAGATGAAACTCGGTATGGTGATAGCTGGTTATCCGGGTCAACATATAGGATACTTTTTACCGCGGGAAAATGTCTTATTTCTGATAAAAAATACAAAAACTGCAATGTAAGAGTATACTAATAAGTAAAATCTAAGAATTTGGGTTTTGGTCATCTGTACGCGGGCGTAGTCGCGGGCAATGCTAGTGTTATAATGTGTATGCATATTGCATTTAAAAGTTAATTTTTATATCTCCCTTATAATTTATAATAGTATCTTATATGTACATAATTTATATGTTTCATCAAATGAGATTGTAAGACTTATCTAGTTTATTTTGTAAACTCAAAAAATATTCAAAGTTAAACAATAAATGAGGATAGTAAGAAATAAAACGTCAGTTTAATATTTTATGACAACGATATCGCTTTATTGGATGTCAAGAAGGCGAGCGATGGGTGCGTGCGATGCTGTGTAAAAGGTGAAAGGTGTGTCTCTGGGGATCAGACGCGCCCACCCATCCCCCGCCCCACGATACATATGATAATAAATAATTATAAATAAATATCAACAAGATACAAAATATTCATTAAAAACATTATTAAATTTGTTTAATTTTGGGCGTAATGTTTAATACAGCTTTTTTGGTTCACGCTGTTAACACTAATATACGTATGTTGAAAACTGTACAGTCCGTTTTTAATTTCTGTAGTGGAACGTTTAGAAATCGTTTTCGGGCGCCAGATCGAACCTTGGTGGGAAAGTGCCGAAGCCGTCAAATGCGGGGCGCGAGCGTTGGGGCTGTAAAAAAACAATTAATTAATATTTTATATTACCATAAATACATTTTATAGAGCTATATAATGTATGGAGCGGTCCCATACAATTTGGGTAGTGAAAAATTGTCTTCAAAATTCGTCAAATCGAAAGAATCGAATAAGTATTCGAATATTTTTATATCAGTAATTTTTTTATAATGCAAATTGTAATATACCTTTGTTGGTTACTTGAGCGAGAATCGAACCCGCTATATGGAATACTCTTCTTAATTAATAATTACTCTGAATAACATTTATTTCAAACTAAATAATTGGGACATAGAAAACTCCATGTTAGAGGACAGTATATAAAAAAAAATTAAGGCATCACTTTCAATCCGCCTTTTTACATACATATACGTGCGGGAAACATGCCGGATAACGGATTTATAAACAAATATATAACAACTACTCTGTCATTGATCTATTCGTATTTATTAACCATGCTTTCTTTTATATCTGGATAAATACACAGGCTTTAAAATCACAGCACTGTATTTGTACTGTTGTTGTGTTTTTGGGGATAACACAACTTACGTTTATCCAATGATGATCTATGGACGCCCTTTAACGGACGCCTGAACAAAAAAGAGCACCGTTTAGTTTACTTTGAAGAAGATATTTCGTACATGTTTGTTAGTTCAATTACTATCTTAATATATATAATTCTTCTGTACGTGTGTTTGTCACCTTACTCCTCCTAAAGGGCTGGACCGATTTGGATGGAATTTTGTATGTATATTTTAATGGGCTCCTGAATAGTTTGAAAATACAATTGGACCCAGTAGGTCGAGCTGCAGTCGGTGTGTCAAAGAGTTTGTTTTTTTAGTAGTTTGAACGCGGGCAAAGCCGCGGGTACTGCTAGTTATTTATAATCAATTAAAAGTATCATATATATGATACTTTTAATCATGGAAAAATCTGCCGTCTTTATTTTCCGTATTAATTTTCTATGTATAGTTATTTTTATATTTAAAAAAAGGTATATAATAATATAGTTAACTTACCGCCGGACTGACTCCTCTCGCGGCGGATCCCGCGCGTCCCTTGCCACGGAACTTGCTGATAGCCTGCTCAGCGAGGTCTGCCCTCTCCTCAGCTTCTTCCAACTCTTGCTGTGCTTTGCGGAACTTAGCCAAGTTAAGAGCGGCGATCTCTTCGGCTTCCTCGATCTGCCTCTTGTAGGTCTTGATCTTCTGTTGCAGTTTGTCGACCAGGTCTTGCATGCGCTCGTGGTTCTTGCGGTCCTCCTCAGCTTGGAAGGTGAGCTCCTTGATGCGTCTCTCAGCCTTGCGGAGGTTCTTTTGTGCGTCGGCGTGTCTCCTCTGTTCGCCATCAAGCTCGTTCTCAAGCTCACGTACCCTTTGTTCAAGTTTCTGGATAGCCTTCTTGCCTCCCTTGAGCGCGTTAGCCTCAGCCTCGTCGAGCCTGACTTGCAGTTCCTTGATCTGTTGTTCAAGGGCCTTGCGGAGTTTCTCCTGTGTCTGAGCATGTTCTTGTTCAGCGCGAAGTTCATCGGCGAGCCTGGCGGCATCAACCATAGCCTTCTTGGCCTTTTCTTCGGAGTTCTTAGCCTCGTTAAGGAGCTCATCAAGGTCGGAGTGCAGGGTCTGGAGCTCAGATTCGAGTTTCCTCTTGGCAGCAGAGAGGGAAGCGCTCTGGGCGGACAGTTCGTTGAGTTGCTCATGAGCGTCACCAAGTTCCTGTTCGGCTTGGCGGCGGGCACGGTCGGCTTGTTCCAGGAGAGTACGAGATTCCTCGAGCTCGTTCTGAAGGGCGTTAGCACGGCGTTCAGAGATGCCAAGCTGTTCGCGGGCGTCGTCACGGGCGCGCTGTTCTTCTTCCAGGGCGGTCTGGAGGTCCTTGATCTGTTGCTGGTAGCGTTTAATGTTCTTCTGGGCCTCAGCGTTAGCCTTGTTGGCGTGGTCGAGGGCAATTTCAAGTTCATTGATGTCAGCCTCAAGCTTCTTCTTCATGCGCAGGGCCTCAGCCTTGCCCTTAGCCTCGGCTTCGAGGGAAGCTTGCATGGAGTCGAGGGCACGCTGGTGGTTTTTGCGGGTGTTTTCGAATTCCTCTTCCTTCTCCTGGATCCTCCTGTCAATCTCCTGTCTGACCTGAGACAATTCGAGTTGAGCTCGCAGGACCTTGTTCTCTTCTTGTTCAAGAGCGGCTTCGGCTTCTTCGAGGGCAGCCTGGAGCTCATCCTTCTCGGCTTCAAGACGCTTCCTGGCCTTCTCGATTTCATGAATGTTGCGGCCACCTTCACCGATTTGGTCAAGCAAGTCCTTGACTTCATCGGCGAGGTTCTTGTTCTCGCGGCGGACAGCCTCGAGTTGTTCCTGACCTTCTTCATAGGCACCCTTAAGGCGGAATAATTCAGTAGAGTAGTTACGGCATTCCTTTTGGCTAGCGTCGAGTTCAGCAGCAAGGTCGTCAACCTTGAGTTTCCATTCACCAATGATCTTGTCAAAGGCCTTCTGTTTCTTCTCAGCAGCGTTGGCAATAGCAGTGGCACGGTCAACCTCGAGCTGCAGGTCCTCGACTTCGGTAGCGAGACGCTGCTTGGTCTTTTCGAGGGCAACAACCTTCTGGTTGAGGGATTCGATGGTTTCCTCGGCTTCGGCAAGACGAGCCTGGAGCTTGCGCTTGGCCTCCTCGAGTTCCTCGGAGCGAGCGACACCCTCGGACTCGTACTTGGAGCGCCAGAGCTGAGCTTCAGCGTTGGCCTTGGACAGCTGGCGTTGTAAGTCAGCCTTGCCTTCAGCCTCCTCTTCGACTTGTTCGCGGATGTTGTCCAAGTCGTGTTCGAGGTTGCGGAACTTGCCAAGTAGAGTAGCGCGTTCCTATTAAAAAAAGTAATATTCGTATTAGAAATAATGATTTCCTAAACATTTTTTATTTTTATTTGACTTTTAAATAAAAGCTATAATAATTTATCAATGTATTATGTAATGATCGATTGAATTTATAAAAAGACATAAAATACTATCAATACTAACCCTGGCCTCTTCGTCAGCGAGCCTCTTGGTGTCCTCCAACTGGGTGGTAAGGGACACCTTGATCTTGGAAAGCTGAGATACTTGGGACTCAGCCTCCTCCAATTGGCGGAGCAGGTCAGAGTTCTCGATAGACAACTTCTTCTTGGCGGCATCCAGGTCGTTGAGGGTGCGGTTGGCCTCATCAGCCTTGCCTTGGACTTCGTTGAGCTGATGTTGCAATTGCTTGACGATCTTCTCTTGGGCAGCCTAAGAAATGTTTTTTATAAGAAAATAAATATACTGATATGCTACAAATGATCGTAATGTCATTGTGTATGCTTGTTTTATAAGTGATACGTGGTAATAAGGGTTATTATTCAAGAATATTTAACAACATATAAACAACTTAACAAGAAAGTCAGGTAATTTTTTTGTCAATAAATGTGCACACGTCAAACGTTATTATTTACTTTTTTTTAATAATTTCATGCATTTGTATCTTTTTAGTTCCTTAAGATTAAAATTAGTAAACAATATCAATATGTTTAATTATTTAAAAGCAGTCCTAAAGCATTTTCTAAGGAAAATTTTCTTAGTATTTGTTATAAATTGGTTTTATTTGTAAGGTTGTTGTGTATGTGTTTAACTGCTAAATCTAATTTTGCTCGAAATTTGTACAAAGCTGCGAAGCATCCTGTAATTGCCAACACGACTATCTTTTCATCATTTGTGTACCTTTTCGTTGGACAAGTGGTCGAGACCGGCGCGAAGGTCATTGACTTCGCTAAAGTATTGAGAGCGCTCTTTCTCAGCCCTGGGTAGATAAAATATAACATAATATATATTAGAGTGATCCTAGTAAGTTTTTTGATACCTGTGGAATTTTGTCCTATTGGAACAAATCATATAATAAATATATGTTATTATATGTTGTCTGTAGTGTACATGTACATGTTTATTGGGAGAGGACATATCATGCAATTCACCCCAGGCGACACATGCCTTAAGGATGACATGTTACCTTTTCCCTTGCAACTTGGTCAATAGCAGCACGTGTGTTGTTAAGCTCGTTGTAGGAAGACGCACGATCATGTTCAGCCCTGTTTTTGTAGTTATATGAATATCCATTTATAATATAATTTCTAAAACATTACCCATAATTCCGTCAGCTGCTTGCAAGAACACTTAAACTATTTTATATATTTAAAAAAGAGCCGATTAAGATGACATTTGATTAATTTTATTATATAATCAAGATACTTACTTAGCCTTAAGCTTGTTGAGCTGGTCGAGCTGCTCGCCCATCTCGGCAACAGCATCATTGTGCTTCTTGCGAAGATTGGCAAGGGTGGACTCGTGTTGGATGTTGGCTTCCTCCAAGTCACGACGAAGCTTGCTAAGCTCAGCCTCACGCTTCTTGTTAAGCTCAATTTGAGCGGAGGTGGCGCCACCAGCCTCTTCGAGACGCTCACCGAGCTCCTCCAGTTCACGGGCGAGATCAGCGCGTTGCTTCTCAGCCTTAGCACGAGCCTGGCGTTCGGATTCGACTTCCTCTTCCAATTCCTCGATACGTGCTTGCAGTTCCTTGATCTGTTTCTGTAGCTTGCTGACAAGAGATTGTTCATCCTCGAGCTTGGCGGTAAGGGATGAGATTTCCTTGTCCTTGCGCTGGATGGTCTGTTCGAGTTCCTTTTTGTTGCGTTCGAGGTCGGAGACGGCTTCCTGGGTAAGTTTAAGGTCGCCCTCAACCTTCCTCCTCTGCTTCTCAACATCAGCGCGCAGTTTCTTCTCGCGCTCCAAAGAGTCCTCAAGCTCGTCGAGAGTTTGCTCGAGCTTCTGCTTAACTTTGTTAAGGTGGTTGACCTTGTCTTCAGCAGCTTGGAGCTCTTCGGAAGTCTTTTGGTTGGATTCACCTTGGAGTTTCTTCTCCTTGTTCAACTTATTAATGAGCTCGTCCTGGTGAGCGATCTCATCGTTCAAGTTGCGGATTTGATGGTCCTTGGTAGCCTTGTCCTGTTCAGACTTTTGGACGGACAGTTCTAGGTCTTCAACATCCTTCTTGAGGCCAGAGATTTCCTGTTCCAACTTCTTCTTAGCCTGGAAGAGCTGGTTGCGAGCATCCTCTTCTTGGGTGAGACGGTCTTGGGTATCCTAAAATAAATTTAAAACAATGAGCAATAAGCAATAAAATAATTTTAACTCCTTTGTTTATACCACATCTGCTTTCTATCTATTGGTCTAATCCTATTATTTATTGTGTGGTTTGCAATAAAATCGTGTAGTCTGCAGACGTATAATTTATTTTTAACATCTTACCTTGTTCCTGTTGTAAACAAAATTTTGTTTATTTAAAGAACCACAATGTTAACAAGCACTACATGATATTAGCAAGTTTGCAACTTATTTCATTAAAGGTTGGCTGAATTTAAAAATATCTACTTTGTATTTCAGCAACAGTAATTAAAGTAATACTGTAAATAATAATTCTATCTAATCTATGTAATTAAAGTAAATTCAATCGTTTTTATGCAACTGTGCAATAATTATTAAATTTTAACAAAAAATAAATTATTACTAAACTAAAAAGAATAATAATCATATCAATTGAGAAAATAAATTTAAAATTAAATTTTTTTGTTATTATATTAGATAGACTTACCCTAAGTTGGCTCTCCAGGTCGGCCTTTTGGGCTGCCAATTTGTTGGCACGCTCCTGAGTCTCGGAGAGAGAACCCTTCTCTCCCTCAAGAGAAGAGAGCAGGGTCTGCTTCTCCTCAAGCAGCTTAGCGTTGAGGGCCTCAACTTCCTTGCGGAGTTTCTCTTCCTTCTCGAAAGCCTCCTGGGCCTTTTGTGCCTTCTCCTCCAATTTCTGTAAAACCACCTCACTTTTATCTACACCGTCCCATGTTGTCAAAAAATTTGCTGCCATCTTTATTTATTACACCATAAAATTAAACTAGGAATGCTATATTTCGGTTCGTTCGAATGTCGAGGAAGGGCGCGCGCACCGCCGACCACTTCGCAACTGAAACGCGCTGGAGTTTTCCAGCGGCGCGTAATCGCCCCCGCACATATTACATTGTATAAGTAAAAAGGAGCGTTGCTGGAGTGGGGAGAAATCCAGAAATGGCTGCGGCAGGTGCGATGGTGTCACGTAACCGCCAGGTGGGCGCGGTCGAATCTATTTATGTACACCTGAATCACGCGTTCTGAGTGGTATATTTAATAGGTCAATTCAATCATTGTACAACACAACAGGTACAACAAATGCTTACCGCGATCTCATCCTCGATGCGAGTGACGTTGAGAAGGGGCTTGACCCTCTGCCACAGTTTCCACCATGGCCAGGTGCGGAGCTGCAAGTATTTGCGCAAGTTGCGTTGGACAACTTGGAGGGCGACCCTATGAAAAGAAAATTAGTAAGATGCGGTCTAAGTACTTATGAATTAATTATTTATAAAGCGGTCGCAGTGCTTATAAAATATTTTCTCACCTCTGTTCCTGCAACTTCTTGTACTCTTTACGGGAGAGATAACCACGGATGTAGGCCTGGAGCCAAGATACAATCTTGGACAACCTGTCGTCACGCAACTCTTCCATCTGACCCAGGACACCAGCACGGAAGAATACCTACTCACCCAGAAAGATAGTTATAGTAATAATATCTAAACATCAGCATAATGTGCTAAGAAATATATTATAAGAAAGATTAGTAAGAGTAGAAAGAAAATAATTTTAAAGTTACTAAATAATATAAAATATTATTAATAATACAAATCTAAATATTAACAGCTTTACAAGAATATTAAATATGAAATAACTTAATTTGCAAATACATAGATATGTATATTATTATTATATGACACACATAACTTATGACAACATTAGTTTTAAAAAAATAGATGTTGGGATATATTTTTAATCACATTAAAAAGCGTTAGTAAGTACAGCGTGCAAATAAGAGAGTTCTCTAGCTTTTTCTAATAGTTCTACCTTAGTTTTTCCGAGCCTGAAAGACTCCGAATCCAAGCCGGTATGTTCGAGAATTTTCTCGGTGGCTTTTTCAGCGGTAATAGGTTCTTTGATCAGGTTCGGGCACAGAATTTTGTATCTGCGTTTGAGAAGCACACAAGAAATGATAATGCGTTGTTTGAGGATATGACATGGAAAAAACAAACGAGCCGATGTATCTTGGGCTCTAAAGGATAAGCACCCTTACTCTGTAAGGGTTGGGGGTTGTATAATAAATACCATTCCATATTACCAGTTCCTAAAGGTTCTACTCTGTAAAGCGTTTTCAAGCCCTGCGATTAACCAAGTACATATGGATCGCTCAATGCAAACTGCTATCTACTGAAATATCAAACATGCCTTGGTGTGACCGAGTCGGTAAGATTCGACATCCAAGCCTGTGGCCTCCAAGATGACTTGAGCGACTTTCCTAGGGTCAGTTTCCTTGTCGGCAGCTTGAGGGGCCAGGATCTTGTAGCTACATTGTCAAAATATATGACAAACGATAAAGGAATAAATATCACACAATAACAAAAAGAGCTACGCTCTTTAATACTTAGGTAGAGGTAAAACTAAATACTTGATAATTACTAAATACGATCTACAGTTAATATGATTTCGTATTTTCATGTACCCGGTGCCTTAGCTTTAAGTACCGGTAAATTTCTATAATACCAAAAAAATCTCTAAATACCAAAAAGTGTGTATGAATACTAAGAAAGGGAAAATTTTGAAAACTCTATTCTTTAGAGTTTATTCTAATTTCAATAGTACTTTAACCACTCTTCTACAGAGAACTCAATAATATTTCCTTGCCTTCGTGTGACCTATACGATAGCTTTCAGGGTCAAGCTCGTTCAATTCGAGGCACTTCTTAGCAGCCTCCCTAGGATCTTTTTCTGCAGACATGGCGGCTGGTGCAAGTATCATGTAACTGTTTTGTTTTAAATACTTAAGTTTAATAAACGTTGACAAATTTGACTAGATACAGTAGGTGACTCAAATGCCTGAAGTGTGAATTTGAAAGTTCGATTCATCAAAATAAATTTAGAACGTGTTACTCAGTATGACTGAGCATGCTTCCTATGACGTCAGTGAGAGTCAGCTGCAAGAGTACAAGAATAAAACTGTTCCAGTTTTACAAATGCTCCAGAGCTAAAAGAATTTGTTTAGATTGCCAAAGAAAATAATCATTTATAATTTAGTTATAGCCTTTTAGTTTAAAAATATGATTATAAATTTTATATCCTGGCATCCTAATCATGATAAATATATCTCAATTTAGATAACATCAACTGACGGATTTTATGAGGTTGTAATCTTACCGGAGCTTGAAGTCAGGGTAGACCATCCTGTTGGGGAAACCTTTACGGCAAATACGGATGCCTTCAAGCACACCGTTACAGGTAAGCTGGTGCATCACAAGGTGAGAGTCGATGAGACCTGGTGGTTAAAGTCATCGGTTTTACGGATTTTCTTAAAAAAAATCTTACTTTAATCACGTTAAACATAAATTGCAAATTCTTCTAATTTTTCTAATATTTTTTTACAATATTATTGTAGTGTTTTGAAAAGTTTTATAAGCGTGAGTTCTTTTAATATATAAAAATCTTATTAACTAGGTCATTTTAGATCTTAAAATATGTGGAAGCTAGAACCGCTGCTTTTAATTATATTCGCATCACTCAACACCCACATGATTTTGTAGGTGTCGAGTGTTTCGTAGGCGTTGTATATGATTGAGCTATAAAATTCCAAATTTATTAGGTGATTTGAATTTTTGGATTATATAAATAAAAATAAATGTGAATCTGCGATGACCGCATTTCTACTTTAAAATGTTACACGAATATAAAACCAAGGATAACTTACCAGCCTGTTTCAATTCATTGGGAATGATACAACGTACGAAGTGAGGCTGTGTGGATCTCAGGGTTGTCATCAAGTTGTTAAGTTGTTCCTATACATACATATACAATGAGATTTTGTACTCTGACTTATCAACTATATATAAAAATGAAGCGCATTACTAAAACCAATTTAAAAAAATATTATTTAATATTTGAAATCACTAAATAAAGAAATTTTAATAATTCTTAAAAATCACACATGATATGACATTTTGAAGTATTTTAATGATAACATGAACAAATAATTAGAAAATCCACACATACAACTAGGGTTAAATAAACACACACCAAAAAGCTTAGTATTGTAATTAGCTTAACAATTGTCTTTTTCTAGACGATTTGAGCTTTAACGATATCGACACATTTGAGTATTTTGTGTCTAAAATGGATGGTGACATTTTTTTTTTAAATAACAGTATAATGATTAACTCAGTATTATAATGATTGTGAAAAGAGAAACCTTCTTCGTCCTCTCATTAATTGAGGCTTTAAAACTATTTCGTTTAAAGAAACAGCTTCAGCGAGTGTAGATTTAAGAAGTATACTCGTATCTACACTCAATGAGGGTGATAAAAATAAACAAATAATCCAAATAATCATAATTTTTCTGTACCCTGTAAGCGGAGGAGACAGTAGCAAAACCACCACCCTTCTTACCGCGACCTCCTATGGATATACATTAATAAGCAACGATTAATGCCAGAACAATCACAAGAACAGACATAGGATATATGAATATATATAAGATATCTCCGACGATGCGCCTGCTGGGCTTAAACAACTAAATTGCTATAAAACATAGACTGACATGGACAAACATATATTATTGTGAAGCATGAAGGATTGACACCTCGTCTGTACATTCATTATTAATAAAATCTTCAAAGGTGTCAGCCCTAAATATATAGATAGACGAGGACAAGAAGCCACGTGACAGAAGCAAGTTTCGGGCAGGCGAGTATCGTTTTACCCTGTAAAGTGATGATACGGTCTGGAAGGCAGAACCCTTGGCACGCTTGCCTCCAGCGCCTATTTTACGCAAAACAGAGTTGAGAATAGGAAAATAATGGTGCTCATGTTATTAAATGTGCAGCTTAATGTTAAATAACAAATAATGAAATAGAAATCCGTTCAGTATTTAAATTAAACCAGTATAGAAAGTTTAGTGAATACAGCCACCAAGTATTGACAACAGACATAATTCTTAGTTGTTCTTCTTCCTCCGGCTAGAATATATTTATTTATTCCATAAAATAACTACCCATTAGAGCTGTTTGTGAAAAGAAATAATTATTATGAATCCATTTTATATAGAGGTCTATTAAAATAATACGAACCCTTGCCACCACCACCAGCGCCAGCATCTCCAGATTGACCAGGATGGTCAGCGAAGATCTCAACCAACAGTTTGTTCTGACCCTTCTTGAACTGGTCGACAACGGTGTCGTTAAGGGGGTCCTTGTTCTTTTCAAGCCATCCAGTGATGTTGTAGCCGACCTGTATCAATAAGTTAATTAGCTAGTTCCTTAATCCTGCTAAGTGATATTCATTTTGAAAAGGTCGTTTAAACTCTAATAATGTTAAAATCATACGAGGGATACTTACGTTACCGGCGTAGTGACCAATGGCAAAGTGAGCAGCTTGGCAACCAGGCTTGGGGGGCTTGGGCTTCAGGTAAGGAGCAGATTTACCCAAGTGGTTGTTGTTCAACTTCTCAACGAAGGTTTGGTCGGTGGCTTTCGGGAACATAGACTCTTCCTCAAGAATTGAGAGGATACCCATAGGCTGAAATTGGACCAGTGCGATTAGGGTGTGAAGTTGTTTAGTGTCATGTGTTTCAATTTGCCAAAATGGTGTGTACTAAAAAATCGATTTTTCTATATTTTATGTAATTCATAAAAATGTTGTGTATTTTAAAAAGGTCCTAGTTATTAAATTTGTCTAAAATGTAATATAAGATAAAACATTAAGTTAATTCAAGGGGAAAAAATATGTGGCCTTAAAAGTAATTGTTATGCGTTATATTTAAAGCCTCATGCAATATAAAAACATTAAAATATTGTTGTGTAAAAATATTTGTGTTATGTCGCGTGTATTTATGCTGGTTAATTTTATCGTATATAAATAGCTGTTTATTATGTATAAATAGCAAATTAATTGTACCACAAATTTCTTAAATTATTATTAGCATATTTTAAATATTATTATTATAATAAATATTTACTCTACTCAATTTCTCTAAAGTGCTCCTAACGTGTCTTATTTATACAATTGTTGGGTCGCGATAGCTTAGTGCAAATTTTAGAGAGTATCTAGAATATAGCGAATGAAATAGTCTATTCGATTTTTGCGTGTATCAAGCTTTTATTTTTAACTGACCGCGGGGAGGGGATACAGCCAGTAAATACTTGCATTTGCAGGCGATGATAGGCATTTGGCCTTAATTCTGACAGCCTGAAGCTTTTCTAAACGCGACCCTACAGCCTCAAGCTATATACGATATACCTCTCATACCTTCTCTATTAAGTTTATGGTCGGTTGGAGGTCCATACCAAAATCTATAAAGGTCCACAAGATCCCTTCTCTTTCGTATTCCTCTTGTTCTAGGACGAACATGAAATGATTAAAATACTGTTGCAATTTTTCATTGGTAAAGTTAATACAGAGCTGATTAAACCCGTTCATCTGCCGTGGGAACATGGAAAAGATTACGAAACAATCGTTAAGTTAAGTAAACCTACGTGTAGTTAAGTTAACCTATGTACTGGCTTGAGTTTTGTATGTCGGTGTATGTGCGTGTTCCGTTAAGAGTAAAAGTTTGGTTTCATACAATCATCAACACACAATAGTTCACACAAAACATTTATTACATTGGCAGGTCCCCGAGAAAAGCATTTAAAAGCAAAACAAATCTGCAATTTTATAATAATTTGACGACTTTTCTGGAGGACCATGGCGAGTGCAAGCGTTCTTGGTTGCGTTTCCGCCATATACCTTTTCAATAAGGTCAATGCAATTTTGGAGATCCATGCCAAAGTCAATGAAAGTCCATTCGATGCCTTCGCGTTGGTACTCTTCTTGCTCCAATACGAACATATGGTGGTTAAAGAACTGTTGAAGTTTCTCGTTGGTGAAATTAATGCAGAGTTGTTCAAAACCGTTGAACTGCAGGGAGATAATTATTGACAATGTTAAAGCTAGAGGTTAAAATTATTAATTAGGAGTAGAAAACGCCGCTACGGATCTCATTCCGTAGGTGGGTTTCCCTAACCAAGACCTGGGTGTGCAAGATATGAGCCACGTCTATCTCCATAGACTTGACAGTTGTGCCAAAACCAAATTCTATCCCGTCTGTAGTTGTTCAGGCAACGACGAGCAAAACGATTCGATGGACTATTACCTTCTCGATTAAATCGATACAAGCAAGCAAGTCCATTCCAAAATCGATAAACGTCCAGTTGATGCCTTCCCTCTTATACTCCTCTTGTTCGAGTACGAACATGTGGTGGTTAAAGAATTGCTGGAGCTTCTCATTTGTGAAGTTAATGCAGAGTTGCTCGAAACCGTTGTACTTTTCAACAATATAAAAGCCCAGATGAATGGATGGGAAATAAAAAGTTAGATTGCTAAACTATAAAATCGATTAGTAGGCGGGTACGACGATAGCTAAACCAAAACACCGATAACACCAAAGGTAATGTCTCCCTAGGTGTGTTTCACCCAGTGTACCTTTTCGATAAGGTCAATGCAGGCCAGTAAGTCCATTCCGAAATCAATGAATTCCCAATGAATGCCTTCTTTGGTGTATTCTTCTTGTTCCAACACAAACATGTGATGGTTGAAGAATTGTTGGAGTTTCTCATTTGTGAAGTTAATGCAAAGTTGTTCGAACCCATTGAACTAAGGAAGTAAATCGCATTAATATCAAAGAAATAATTATATTTTCTTTGTTTTACCTTCTACCTTTACCTTCTGCTATCATATACTAAACATAAAAACAATATTAATATCTAAATCCATAATACATTATAATGGTATTACATCATAAATAAGAATGGAGAAGTTTCATGATGTTGTTAATAATATATTGAACGCAATTGAATTATAATATTGATCAAAACTTCTAAATCAATGAAAAAAACTTGAAATCCATCAATAAATGACAGAAATTAATATTTTCTTTAATTAAAGTTATTCTTACAAGCGCATCTTTTAAAGTTTCATAACTTTTTCATTTGTTGAGATATTTTAATAATTATTTCATATTTTTGTTATATTTTACTTAAATTTTTATAATTAATATATAAAAAATTGAAACTTCTCCATTAACGTAATAACCAAATAAAAAACCGATTTCAAGAAACTTCATTGAGATTTAGTTGTCTACAAGTAAACAATCTATTTTACTCATATTCGATACTCACGTCGAAGATTTCGAAACCAGCAATATCCAGTACACCGATGAAGTGCTGTCTCTTCTGCTTGGTATCTAGAGTCTCGTTACACTTCTTGACGAGCCACTTGAAGAGACGATCGAAGACACCCTTGCAGAGGGCACCCACAGAGTTGGTGACCTGGTCCTTGTTACGACCCTGGGTCACGAATTCGTTTCCGACCTTGATACGGGGCTTCAACAAGTTCTTGTACAAGTCTTGGCAGTCAACACCGAGGAGCTTAGCGACCTTCTCACCATCCTGTAAATGAATTTGTAATTATAAGTATTTGTTAAACTAATAAAACCAAAATAATGATAAATACCTCGTGTAATGTTGCCAGTTTTACACAAAAAGTTAAGTGCTATTTATTTTACAATTATTATTTTTACCATTTTTATAAATACACATTTTACAATGGTATATTCTATTTATTAATGACACTTTTATTATTTTTATTTAAATATAAGGTAAATATAAGATATAAACTTACCTCAGTGCCGTCGGCTTCAGCCTGTTCCTCACGACCCCTCTGTTTGAACTTCATACAACCCATGTGCATGACGGCGGCGGTGATCTTGTATACGTTGTCCTTCTCTTCTTGGGTGAAGCCCAGAATATCGAAGGCTTGCTATAATAACAAAAGTATATGAGAACATTGCAAAATAGAAGTATTGAACATGCGAATTTGCCAAAAACAAATTGTTTTTTTTTTGTATTAAAAATCTACTTACTATCTGAATTTATTGCTTGTTATTATCTATGAAATATATATTTTTGAAAATTAAAAAAAAATAGTTTGGCCAAAATATTTACAGTGAGTGCAAATTACTTACCACATTAATTAATAATAAACAATAACTTAATACTACATGTTAGTAATTGAAATGTAGCGTTAGGGCTAAGTCGATACAGACTTTTGTGATACGACTACGTTGAGGACAGGGTTCTATATTTCGTACGATGGTCATTTATACTAATATCTATCTACTTAATAATTCTAAATCCAGTTAATTGGAATTTAAACTATTGTAAACACGGAATATTTAATCCGCTATTGTATACGTAATATATAGGTATATGCGGATTTTTGAGATATGCAGCGTCTTGTAGCATCTCCAAAGGTTCACTCGAAATATCTATATCGCGATCATTTTTTTTTAACACTTACATCAGTTAAAACACATTCTTCACCGTCATCGACGTTGGGGATGGTAATCTTACCCTGAGAGACGTTATAGTAATCGTATATGTCGTTGGACAACATACACATGTCTGTTGATTAAACAATGTTACATAATTACTCATAAGTATAAATTTTGAACTCCCTAACAAACCCTATCCGAACCTGTCGCTGTCTTGTCTTTAACATATTAATATCGTGTGAATAGTGCCTGTGCCGGAGAAAGGATAGCAAACTCAGGTGAATCAAACTTGTGCACAGTGCTCTCTGTACCTTTTGCAGGGAGCGAGCATGCTATGCGCATGTCAGAATTTTTTTCAGAATAAAGTCTAATTTGGTGACGCGAATATTGGAATCAAGACGCACGCTCCTTGCGTAGGCTCACAACTTACGACCGTCAGATCGAATTGCTCAACGTCGTTGACTCCAGGTATCCGCGTCTTTCCTTGACTTATGAGGGGATAGTCCGAAATGCGGTTGCTTAACATCGTTAACTCTGTAAAGACCAAATTATCTGACATACACAAGCAGACTGAGTTGTAAACCAGTCTTAAGCAAAGCAAGCAATAGAAAAAAGGGAAGAGAGAAGAAAGAAGTATTGATAGATGCGCCAGTCGTCATATTCTGGACTCACATCAGTAAGTTTCATTTCCTCGCCATCGTCAACTCCTGGGATAACGGTCTTGCCTTGTGACACGATGTGGTAGTCATTCACGTCGTTAGATAATAAGCAGATGGCTACAAAATGACACCAAGAACTGTCATGTTTGGTATTTGGTGCATAAACATTAGGGGTAACAATACATGCTCTGGTACGGGTATAAAATCTAATCTAAAAGAATATCTCGATCCTATTCAGAGGTGAGATTCCCCGATCATTAGCCGGTTACATGCGGCAAAGTGATCAGGAGGATAAAAAACGGGATTCCCCTTAAAGCCTTCAGTTCTAAGAAGGCTAACTTACGTCAGTCAAAACACATTCCTCTCCATCATCTACGTTGGGGATGGTAGTTTTTCCTTGCGATACGATGAAATAGTCATATACGTCGTTTGACAGCAGACACATGTCTAAATATTAAAATTAAAGTTAATAATTATTTAAAAATAACTGTATCAAAGCCTAAAAACTCAAAATATGTAAAATATTTCTCGAGTGCCTTCTGAACTTTACTGTTTATTTACTTACTAACGTTGAGTATCTATTATAATCAATATATTATTTATGGACATAGATTTTTTTAAATTGAATCGAAGTGCTATCATAGATGGATAGAACATAAAATACAAATCCATTCAGTAATTTTCTTTTAAGAAAACTAAAATTTTTACCCACCTTTAAGTCCAGCAACAGATCCAGACATCATTTGGTAGAAGATGTGGTAAGAACGCTCAAGGGCTTGCTGGGAGATTACACGAGCCTTCTCAAGTAGATCTGGAGTAAAAAAAATTATATTATTTTTTCTGAAGTCTAAAGTTTTGATGATTTTTCCTTGAAAAAGCTAGTTTTCTTGAAACTTACAGGTCTCAATGTCAGCACCAGCCAGTTTTCCAGAAGGTCCGAAGTGGATACGGATGAATTTACCCTAAGTAAGGAAAAAAGTAGTAAATAACAAGTGAACTGTTTAAACGTAGACGTGTATTATTTTTTTAGTCTATATTTGTCTATCATCGAATTATATTTAGTGATATTTTAATAATTATAAAAATTAATTGATATCTTACTTTTTTGTTAAGAAATTATTTATTGAAAACTGTTGAACGTATGTTATAATAATTAATTTACGTTCTATAAAACTACAGTTATTAGTAGTATAATTATTAAAAAACAATACTTACGAAACGGGAGGAGTTGTCGTTACGCACAGTCTTGGCGTTACCGAAGGCTTCAAGAACAGGGTTAGTTTGTACGACCTGGTCTTCCAGGGATCCCTTCTTCTCCTGAGAGGGGTCCTTCTTTTGGGAGGCACCAACGGTGGCGAAGTAAGCGATTACCTTCTTCGTGTTCTCAGTCTTTCCGGCACCAGACTCACCGCTGTTGTAAAGAAGGGATGAATTTTAGTTTTGTATGAGTGAGTATATTTTACTAATTTTCTTGCTTTGATCGATTTTTTGACTATCATTCACGTCTATGTCGTATATCGTATGTGATATAAAATTTTGCAGGTTTTTTTCCAATATTGTATAATGGAACTTATAACTTTCTAGGTATTCGTAAACAGAATTCACTAATATTTTTTAAGCATGTTTATTTTTACCAAAAATGGACAATGACTTTTGTAGATTTACTTACGTAATCAACATAGATTGATTCTCGTGGTTGGTCAACATGTTGACGTACGCGCCGTCGGAAATGGCGAAAATGTGGGGTGGCACTTCCGAACGACGCTTGCCTCGGTAAAGCTTGGCGCATCGGGTCGTGTACACGGGGTATCTCTTGTAAGGGTTGATAGCCACACAGAAGAGACCCGAGTAAGTCTGGATGGATATGAAAAAGCTTAATATATTGGTGGTTTTTGTAAAAATATCTATGATAAATCTTGAGATATTTGTTAATTTTAATAGTTAAGGGAGAAAATAATTTCGTATCAAACGAAACACACGGATTGACTGTAATTAGGGTGTTTTTAAGAATTTTAGATTTATATTTTGTGGTTTTGTCAGTCACGTACGTCATAAATATTCTCAAGAAGGTAATACTTTACACAAACAGGGTTTTTTTAAAAACAAGTATAACCGATTCTATTTTTGTAAGAAATTTCAAATAAGAGACATTTACACACGGCATTAAAAACACAGAAAACACACAGGCTAGAGATAGTACTGTATTGATACTTTATATCTCTATGCCTAATAATAATGAAATTCTCCACAATATTTGCAAAAAGAATCATTAAAATAATATAAGTAAATAAATACAATATATATTCTAAAACAAAATTGTGGAGAGTTTCTGAAAAGATAAATCACTTTGCAAAATAAAACGTGAAAGATAGAACTACACCTCTATAAAAGAAAATAGACGAGCCGGAAGTACATTTTATGATGCCTTTGTCCGACTCAAAAAAAAAAACAAGAAAAAAAGTTTTTACTTCTAAATTTACCGTATAATTTTTCCAATTTATTTTTAGTAATATACTTTAACATTCCATATTTATATTTAAGAAGTGAAAACTTTTTTATATAGAAGACTGAAAAAAGAACTATTCTAAAACCATAAAAACACATTTTCCTAGACCACATGGAGTCTGTTTCCACCGTCTTGTCCTGTGTAAAAGGTTTCAAGAACGGCACTGAAAAAAGTAAAACCAAAGAGGATATGGAAAGAAGATACCAATATACCAAGAAGAGTATCGCATTTTGAGGAAAAAGGACTAAAGTTTTATCATTTAGATACTAATTCTTGTAAAAAACATCAATCAAATTTTGCAACAGTATTAATCCACGTTTTTAATTTAATATATTTCATCAAGTTATTCTTTCATAAATTAAATCATTATAAAATAACAGCAAATATATATATATATATATATAATCATTAACGTGCATTTTTAATATAAATTCTATAAATTTGTTTCTACAGAAAGTGCTTCAATGCACGATTGTGTATTTAAAACTGTTCGAGTTTAAAATATGGCTTCAAAAATAGCTTTATAAACAGAATCGAGCTCGAAGAGCTATTTATGTTGCAATGTAATTGAGCTGTCAATCCCTAATTTATTGCGATACATCTTGGTAATATTCCAATGGGTGTCTATTTAAATGGTCGAAAGTTGAAAAGCATGCAAACTCCAACGCTGCATCTCCTCACGTCTCCTGACTTACGTAAATGAGTTTATGGTAATATCTCTGCTTCAAATTATACAAAACCGAAGCGTCGTTGAGGTATGTCAAGTTAGACATATCCTCACATTTTTCGTACTTAGGCGGGTTGACTTGTGCTACTAGATCCTTCTTGAAGTCTTTTGTCTGTGGGAAAAATTTTAGCATCAGTATAATATACGTGGTTAAGGCGCCTTTTGCGCCTACTTACATAGATGAGTTTCGCATAGTATCGTTGTCGGAGATTGTGGAGTACAGCGGCCTCGTTTAGATACGTCAGGTCAGCCATGTCCTCAACTTTCTCGAATTTCGGCGGGTTTACTTGTGAGAGGAGTTCCTTTTTTAATGTCTTCTCCTGCTCATTTAATTAATGCATTAATGTATTTATTAAAATTACTTTCTATTAATATGGATCAAATGCAAACTTATTATCCTATGAAAGTACTGTTATAATTTAATTTATTTAAAAGTCAATGAACTTTGATGACATAATAATTGTTTTATTTAACTACTATACTAAATTTTTTTTATTAATTATTCAATTATTTAATTAAATGAGACAAAACGTTATAGTATGCTTGTTTATTTTAATTTAAATATTATATTTTTCAAATTGTATATAATTACTAATATTTGAATATAAAATCAAATAAATCCCAAGCAGGATTTTATTCTATTTCTAATTGAATCATAAATGGCTATCTCCCTAAGGATGTATACTTTGTAATATAATTTATTCCTTCTTCACAATGGATGTTTTACTACCTTTCACCAAAATAACATAATCCCATATTTAAGATAAATCATCATTTATGACTGATAATTACCTCGCCTCCGGGAAGGTTTACGGTCACCAGCTCGCCCTTGGTAGCCTTAATTTCACCCTGCACGAAGCCTTCTTTCTCGTCAGGAACCCAGCAAGCTTTTTTACCATCGTAGGGCTTGCTTTGGTCGATACGTTTCTGTTCAAGGGAGACAAACAGATATGGGGTTGGATCAGGGTCCTCACCCTCTTGTACAATTGGCTTCGGCATTTCGGAGGGCTAACGAGACTTTTGGGCTAGTTGAGACACGAGAACACAGCCCTGAAGCCTTCCTGCAGACAACACTACACGTTAGACGGTTATTCTTCTCGATCGCGAAGCAGAGGCCCCCGTGCGTCTATTTGTGGCTGTAACCCGAGTAGTAGCCGGTTTGGGAACGGTGCCAGCCCGAACGCCGTTTGCGTAAGACGAAGTTTTATGCACGCGTTTTTATTAGCTTATCCCGAACGGCCCTTCGCGGATGTTACGTCACAAGAATTCAGCTTTGGACCGACGCCAACGGATTTAGACCGATCATGGATTGTTGTTTATTGTCTTTTATGGCAATGGTTGCTGGTTCAAGAGTTCTGAATGACTTATGTTTATTGCTCTATCAATCAAGACTACTTTATTTACTATTAGAAATTACGTAACAGGCTTACGTATAAGTTATAACTATTAAAGTGACATATTACAGATACTATTTATATGCTATACAATTTTCAATATTACTCTCAAATATTTATTATTTATTTTTCAGTAATTAAAATCGAATATTTTAATAAATTTAAAACGATTTCAAAACATTTTCAGAATTCCATCAACAATTCCACTGAACGTTCAACATCCACCACCAAGGCAATAAACAACTGGAACCTCACTTGGAGCCACTCGCACTTTGCAAAATCCAATCCGGTAAACCAGCTGGCGTCACTGATCACACGCGATGTTAGTTGCACTGCACTAGACGCACGGGGCACGTGCATGCGTACTTACGTTTGAAGCCGTTCTGACCGGCGGCGGGGAGCGCGATTCCTTTTTATACTGGCAATACGATACCACCGCGCTCGATCACCCCATTTTAGGCGGATGCGAGCCTGCCCAGCATCATTCGTACACTTTCAGACGAGCTTAGCTTTCACTTGAGCGGGAACGCTCGTAGCGCATCGATGGAAAATTGAAAAATACGGGATGCTGAACTGGAGTATGTTTATGCATGGCGATCTGGATT
The DNA here is from genome assembly GCA_951806755.1 of Brenthis hecate. Taxonomy (NCBI): domain Eukaryota; kingdom Metazoa; phylum Arthropoda; class Insecta; order Lepidoptera; family Nymphalidae; genus Brenthis; species Brenthis hecate. The sequence goes on along the minus strand of OX638252.1, from coordinate 24,381,750 downwards.
TAGAGTAATATAAAACAAATGTTATGGATTTTATTTTTATTGTGATAGTACCTATCAATTTTCTGAACGTTTCCGTGTTTCTGAAATTGTTTATGTGAATTTAAAGAGATAAATTAATTGAATGTAGTTACATGGAGAACGAAAAATTGATGTACATTAAATAAGGACGTCTCTAAATTGGCGGAAGATATGGAATAGCAATAGAGTATCGTTCCAGTGACATTATAGGCTATTAATATTTGAATTGATTACATTTAACGTATCAGTACGGGTGATACACGTCAATGTAAACATGCAAGAGGGTTGGCTGGCCACGAGATGTCACATAAACGTGTGTAAATAAATGCACTTTAAGTCACGCTGGATTACGAAAGTAATATTTCATCTTAGCTAGGGTTGCCTAGAAATTAGACTAATAAGTACAGTGAGAAATATCCTGGAAATAAATAAAAAATAATATTATTAAATATTAAAAAAATATATTTTTATATTAAAAAACAGCGATTGTGTAATTAACAGAAATATTTCTGTAATAAAATTAATTTGAATTTGCATGTTACATATTTTATTTTAGCCTTTTTGTATGTGAAGTCGCACTAATAGGTTAGGATAGCTAGGAAATACTAGAGCTTACAATGTAGAGTAGAAACAAAGGTTACTAAAATGCATCTACAAACGATATTTGTTTTGAAGAGTTGTCATATTAATTGTATAAAAAAAATATTATATTCCAATATGAAATAAAGATAAACAATTTTCATGGGCACGTAAGGTAATGAGAAATTATTATCGAATAACGATATATATATATATATATATATATATATATATATATATATATATATATATATATATATATATATATATATATATATATAATTGGTAAAATATGAATAAAATTGTAAGGACTTGATATAATCTATACCTACTTCGAGTAATATTATAAAGAGGCAGATTTTGTTTTTTGATCGCGCTAATCTCAGGAACTAGTGATCCAATTTGAAAAATTATTTTTTAATTAGATTGCCTGTTTATTGAGAAAGGCTAAAGGCTATATATCATATAATATATAGTATATCTATTCCGTACTAACTGTTTAAACGTATTTTAGCTAACGAACCCAAGCGAAGTGAGGGTGAGTCGCTAGTACAAGATATAGGTACAGATAGAGAACGGAATTAAAAGTTATTATTTTCATAATTTTTCAAAAGTACTCAACTTTAGGCACCAGAAAAGCTACAGTAGCTTCAGTACATGTATATAAAGCAATTACATATAAACAACAAGAAAATATACAGTAATCTATACATATAATAAAATTGTAACTAAGTCGATCATTAAATATTTTTTGGAAAATCTTATAGAAATAGACATTATTATCGATACAGAGTCCGAATCTATAGTTTTTGGAATTTTTGTCTGTCGGTCTGTCTGTTACCGCATCACGAGAAAACCACTGGACAGATTTTGATTAAATTTGGTATGATGACAGCTGGTTATCCGGGTCAACATATAGGATACTTTTAACCGCGGGAAAATATCTCATTTTTAAGAAAAAAAACAAAAACTGCAATGTAAGAGTATGCTAATATGTAAAACCTAAGAATTTGGTTTTTGGTCATCTGAACGCGAGCGGAGCCGCGGGCAATGCTATTTTATAATATATTCGATATAGTTTTTTGTGAAATATATTTGGTTTTTGTAAGAAATAACTTTTTGTACAAAACACGAAGCGAAATAATTTTTCCCCCTATGGAGTTCATTGTTTCATCGTTGAAAAAAGATAATCGTGTCATATTAATAATTATTGAGTGATAGCTTTCGCAAATATAAATGACAACACTATGTTAATTGATCTGTAATTTTTTTAACAATAATATCTAGTTACGTATTTTTGATAACAAAAAAAATATAAAATAAAACCTTATCTAAACTACAAAAAGAACACAATTCAACAATTTATGATAAAACTAGAAAAACGAAAACAAACTCTGGCGTGAAAGAGTAACAAACATCCACACTCACAAACTTTCCCATATATAATGTTAAAACTAGCTAGAAAAACAAAAACAAACTCTGGCGTGAAAGAGTAACAAACATCCATAATCACAAACTTTCACATTTATAATATTAATTAATACGGATAAATAAAATTGCCCTCTTTCATAAACATTTTTGTATTATACGTAATTACATAATATTTTATTATATTGAAAAGTAAGTATTTTTAGCAAGTTATATAACATATTAAATGTTCAACAATTGCAAAAGTCCCTTAATTGTAAGGGACTTTAAAGAATTTGATCAGTTTTCATAAAAAAATTTTGATAGATCTAAAATAACAAGATGGCTTTCCAGTTCTCTTTTAATTCCATGATTTTAATTATCTTAATGACTTTTTTAACACCATCATCTGCTCTTATAAGCAACTTAAGTAGCTTATTAAGTTCTTTGTGCATTTTAGGGATAGCCTAAAACAAAGTACAGATGAAACCCCTAGGTATAATCTTGTCATGTTTGTACCGTTGTGGAAAGTATTTAATTTTTTTTTTGTATAGAAAATTGATAGGTATGTAATATGGTGGATTGCTAGCGGTACGATAATAGTAGTCCAATTATTTACTGCCTCAGTGGTGAAGTGGCTAGCATGTACGGCTGCACACACGGAGGTCCTGGGTTCGAGTCCCGGGTCGGGTCAAGTTTAGTTATTGAATCTTTCTGTATAGTAAGTCTCAGTAACAGCCCGGAGTTGGGAAGTTGGCGGTGTTTCACCCCTGTGCCTCGGAGAGCACGTAAAGCCGTCGGTCTTGCGCCTTAACTCTCACTGGTCGTGTCGAGCAGACGTCCCACCAGAGTATGAGAGTGACAGGAATAGAGAGTGCACGTTGTGTCTGCGCGCACACTTGTGTACTATAATATCGCCTGCGCAGTTGGCTAGTCTCAATGAGATTCGGCGCCGTAGCCGGAATCGGCTAGGAGAACATCATCATCACCAGTTAATTATTATGATAATAAAAAAAAAATAGGGCTGGTATACATATAACTGAAAGATAATGAAAAATCTTGTGATAGAGACTCTTCTTTGATCTTCATTGATTTCATTCGATCTTTCAACAATTTGATGACTTTAAAAATGGTATAGATGTTTGTATAATTCACTAGTTTCTAAAACATTGTATAACTAAATTTTATATGGGATAAAAAATTAAAAAATTATCAAAGTAACGGACGGTAATGGTAAAAAAAGTTTTTTTTTTATATTTTTTTTTTAATAATCTTTGGCTTAGTGTTAAAATAAAAGAGCATTTTAAAAAAACACAAACTTATTTTTACTATCGACAAAATAATTCCATTTTATTTGCGTAAATATTTAACTTTACTCATCAGTAAGATTTTACTTAAGTAAAGATAAAAATATAAAATGTTTGGTGGTATGAAACTCTCAGTGTGCGAGTCTGACTCGAGCTAGGCGGATTTTTTGATCGTTTCCTTTCTTAAATAACATAACCAATCTTGTTTGTTTGTTTGTTTGTTTGTTTGTTTGTTTGTTTGTTTGTTTGTTTGTTTGTTTGTTTGTTTGTTTGTTTGTTTGTTTGTTTGTTTGTTTGTTTGTTTGTTTGTTTGTTTGTTTGTTTGTTTGTTTGTTTGTTTGTTTGTTTGTTTGTTTGTTTGTTTGTTTGTTTGTTTGTTTGTTTGTTTGTTTGTTTGTTTGTTTGTTTGTTTGTTTGTTTGTTTGTTTGTTTGTTTGTTTGTTTGTTTGTTTGTTTGTTTGTTTGTCTGTTTGTTTGTTTGTTTGTTTGTTTGTTTGTTTGTTTGTTTGATTGTTTGTTTGTTTGTTTGTTTTTTTTGTTTGTTTGTTTGTTTGTTTGTTTTAACTCAATAAACTCAGGAACTACTAATTCGATTTAAAAAATACTACTACTCAAGGAAGCGGAGCAGTAATAAAATATATAATCTATCTATTCCATACAGCATACTAACCGTTAAAACGTATATAGGGAAGAACCCGAGCGAAGTGAGAGTGAGCCGCTAATTATACCATAGTGCTACTATCGTACTTCGTTGACATTAAGTGCCAACCCTAAACTTTAATTAAGCTACAAATATCGGCATTACGAAATGTCATCACACATCCCGTCCCATTAAATTATCAGTTCAATCCAAAAACGATTTGTACATAAATTAAATAACATCTGCTTCTAATGTAATAAAATGGCGTATAAAATAAAAATTAATTGACTGTAACTGTCGTATTGATAGCCTACTCTTTTGCTGAATATTTATTATCAATAAAACTTAACTTTTATTGGTAATGATAGCAATTTATAAAGCATTACTTCCTTTGCTTGCAAATGAATCTTTAAAGACCTGTTGTAATGTACATAAGTGCTATTGTCTGAAAGAATAGACAAAATAATATTTATAAAATTAATTATGATTTCAAAATCTTTCAAAGCAAAAATAGTTAAAAAATTGCAATTAAAATACATGGAATTAAGGCGTTGGAAAAATTGACTCGAATAACAAACTCAAAATTCTTCATTCAATATTGGTATTTCAGAAATAACCATTTGTTTTGTCAAAATGGACTTCAGCATATTATAAGCGTGCTTTAATTTTCTAACGTCGCAATAGAAATTTTTAATCGTTGTGTCTTATGCAAGATCTTATTTTATTTATTATGAAGAAAAACAAATTTTGATGTTCTATCCTCATAGTCGCAAAAGGTACCTAGGGACGCACCCGAAGCCAGGGTAAGTCACTAGTATATTCACGTGTATCAAAAGATGAGACTTGAGAGGAGAGAAAAAGGTGTCATTTACAAATGCCACATAAACACAACACAACACTAAATTTAATATAAACAAACATTCAATGTAAATGAATGATAATTACTAATATTATTATAAGGAACCTATTATGTAGTATTATGCAGTCGGAGATATGTTGATAATGCAGCGAAATTCGCAGCAAATGTAAACGTATGTCGATGTAAATATAAATGCAGTTAGGTAGTGAAGAAAGTAATGTTATGTTTATTGTATTTATTTTATTTTATTTTTATAGGGACGTTTGGAAAAAAATATGAAAGCAAATTTTTTACGATGCGCGAGCCCACCGACAGACAACATTGTTAACTGGGTTTAAATTATGTGCTCTTTTTTTATCCTTCTCTTTTTATTAATCTGTTTTTTTTATAATTTCACTAGCGACTCACCCTCGCTTCGCTCGTGTTCGTCCCTAGGTACGTTTTAATTTTTTTGAGCGAAACTAATTTTTTTTCTAAAATAAAAGTAGCCTATGTTACTCTCTATAACAGCAGCTATCTTCCAGTGAAAGTTCCGTCAAAATCAGTCCAGCCGTTTCAGAGATTATCCGGAACAAACAAACAGACAGATAGACAAAAATTAAAAAAAAATGTGTTTTTCTAATATGTACCGTATACAATTTCATATGCATTTAGTAAAACGCTGTTATTTTGACATTACAAACAGACACTTCAATTTTATTTGTCTGTATAGATGACAATTGAGATGTATAACACGGCATTATTTTGTATTAGCAATAATGACAGAATCTTGCACGCCATCTCAGTTTATTTTTAAATTCGAACCGAGCATTAGGTACAATATTTTTATTTGATTACAAACGATTCAAGGATTTTTCTTTTATTTTTTTAATATTTGTCAAGTCTTTGTTTTAGAAGTAATAGAACATCTATTTATACTGTTGATATCCATTGTCTTGTATGTTGGCTTTATCAGAGCAGGCAGAATTAAAAAAAATACCCTCAACGTATATATTATTTTCATGAAGACATATTATAAATTAAACATAAAGTAACTTAAATATATATATATATATATATATATATATATATATATATATATATATATATATATACTCTTTATTGCACATAAAAACAAAAATACAAATATTAAAAGAAAACTGGACTTATCTCTAAAAGAGATCTCTTCCAGTCAACCTAGGAGGTGAGAAAGATTGTCATTTAGCGGAGCAGAAAAGTGCAAGGTAATATGGAAATAAAGAACAAGAAAACACAGTATATAAGTATAAAAACAACATACTACACGTAGTCTTAGTATAATAAATAACACAAACGTATAAGTATATAAAATACATCGATAACAACAACATAATACCTATATTTTATACCATACATACATAGTAGGGAGTGGTAGCCCAGTGGTAACGCGCTTGCTTGGGAAACCGAGTGAAGCGGGTTCAAATCCCGGGTCTCGCACCTCTGATATTTTCATGTGCGAATCATTTCTAACATGATTACCACTTGCCTTACGGTGAAGTAAAAACATCGTGAGGAAACCTGCATGTCTGAGAGAACCTAGCAAGTTTTCGAAAGACATGTGAAGTCCGCCAACCCGCACTTGGCCAGCGTGGTGGACTATGGCCTGATCCCCCTCGTATTGAAGGGAGGCCCGAGCCCAGCAGTGGGACGTTAAAAAGGGCTGAATACATGATGTTCTCCTAGCCGATTCCGGCCACGGCGGCCAATCTCATTGAGACTAGCCAACTGCGCAGGAGATATTATAGTGCACAAGTGTACGCGCAGACACAACGTGCACTCTCTATTCCTGTCACTCTCATACTCCGGTGGGACGACTGCTCGACACGACCGGTGAGAGTTAAGGCGCAGGACCGACAGCTTTACGTGCTCTCCGAGGCACGGGGGTGAAACACCGCCAACTTCCCAACTCCGGGCTGTTACTGAGACTTACTATACAGAAAGACTCAATAACTAAACTTGGCCCGACCCGGGACTCGAACCCAGGACCTCCGAGTGTGCAGCCGTACATGCTAGCCACTACACCACCGAGGCAGATATATACCGCTGAATACATACATAGTATACATACATACAAAACATAACATATACTGAGAAATTAAAGTCCTCTGTCCCGCTGTTTGCGTTTGTTAGAGCTACACTTAGAAAACACTGTACAGATTTTTTTATCGAGTTTAATCCCGAATAAAACGAAGGTGGGTCATTAATTTAATATAAAAAAAACTACTTCACTCAAGTTCGTACCTAAAGAGGTTATTCAGCCATTCTTAAGTGATGCTTATGACGAAACGTTTGGCTCAGTTTGTAGTGACCCTACTTGTTGTGCCTGCGGTCGAGGGTTCGAGTCCCGCTGGGGGCATTCATTTGTGTGATGACGAATGTTTGTACTCCAGTCATGGGTGTTTATATTTATAATATTATGTATGTATTTAAAGTTATATATGTGTAGTGTATCAACTATCTGGTATCCATAACACAAGCCTCGTAGCTTACCATGGAACTAGATGGTGCTATGAGTTAAAAAAATTTAAAAAAGAAAAAAAAAAGAAATTTTTAAGTTAAAATGTACAGATATTCTAATAATTCGCAATCTACCATCATTTTGCAATGGAATTAGCCTTGAGGTATTTATAAAAAAATCTTTTATTATAATAAATAAAAAAATAGAATAAAAAAATTTGAAATAATATATCCATCTGTATTAAGTTTCTTTCCTGGTGAGAATGTCAGAGAGTTGTGAGTCTATTATGATGTGGTCCTACGTTCACTTTCTGCGCATTACCGAAATATCTGCGAATACCTTAAAATATATATTCTATAGATATTTGTAGGTATTTACGCACATCTATACATATAATTAAAGTGTAACTGATCGCTGTCTGTATATGAAAGATATTTGAGAAAACGTTTTATTGGGAGTCTTTATTGAGGCAATAGAACCCAAAACAATGATTTTTAGAATGTTTGACCATTTTGTCTGTGCGTTTGCGCACGCTAATCTCAGTAACAGCTAAACCGATTTGGGTGCGGTTTTCACTAATGTGTTGTGGTAAGCTTCACTTAACATTTCGTATTTGTTTTATTTTAATCGGTTCATAAATTAAAAAATTATGTCAATTTAAAGAATCACCTAGGGACGAACCCGAGCGAAGCGAGTTGCTAGTAATAATATGTATGTATTATTATATTTTTATTTTCATGCGTATTAGATTAATACTGTTGTGATGCAATTTTTTCTTCGATCCACAGAGAAATCTGTTGCTCCTATGACTAAATGTCAAAGAATTGATTAAGGAAAGATATGATACACTCTATGAAGCTGTATGTATGAATTTGCAAACACCTTTCCCTATTACTTGGTACAAACTTATAAAATTTATCTTAAAAAATATAATGAAAAAAATTATTTGTCTTAAACCTGATACTGAATAATGAAAAGTAAATGGTATGATAATTTTCCAATTATTTCTCATCGTTTTATTGGATTTTTTCTTTTACAATATTAAGTATACTAACTGTATTGACGTAGGATTATGTCGGTTCAATCCGCTCCAGGTGATATAATAACCGGACTGCTAAGATACGAACAAACAAGATAGACAAAAGAAGACGTACGTACGTAGTCATTCCCCCCAACGTGCGTTCACCTGGTCGTGGTGGTGGTGGTGGTGGGGGGGGGCTCATTAGGATCTGGCAATACAGCCGGTCGTAAAGCCAAGAAACGCACGGCTTCCGCAGACCTGCCGTCGAACCGTCGTGGTTGAGTGCGTAAGCGATCCTGCGACGCCCTATTAAAACGAGGGAGGTTCTGTTGGGTTTTAGTGGGTAGTACAGGCTCTGCTAGTAAGTCCCACCCACATAACCACCTGTATGCGTAAATGTATTTACCAACGTTAAAAAAAAGAGTTGGTACCTTCTCATCCGTATGTATACAAGTGGTATGCGTAAATACATTTTTCAACGTTAAAAAAAAGTTTGATGTTTTAACTAATAACTGTCTTGACACACCTGTGCCAGCTACGCTACTGCTTTTGATAAAACTGACATTATATGACCTCAAATATAACAATCCATTGATGGAAAATTGTGTAGAAGTACAGATTTGTTACTAAGAGTATCCACTATATAATTTATTCTAATAGTAGAATGAATTATAATTTGTAAATGAATTTCACTAGCGACTTGCCTTTGCTTTGCCTAACGCAAGCCTATATGTTACTTTATACTAAATTTCATACAAATCCGAAAACCGTTTCAGCATGAATTAGTACGTATGTTAGTACACACATACAAACTGTCTTATTATAGAAGTTAAATTTTCAATAAGGATTTTCATAATCTTTGCCTATATGACACACCAAGTCTGCGTCGCCTGGCTCGCCGCCAGCTGGTCTCCGGTACACCCATTAAAGTTCAGAAGCTCAATCATACTTGTAGCCTTTTGATCAAATCGCAACCATTTCATACTTGGAATGCTTCTTGAACTTTCCGGAATGCAATTTAAATAGATTTGACTCGGGTATGTCTGCTCGGTATTATTAAGTAAAATCGATTGAAATACCTAAATTTTGTCTTCATATAGATATTAGATTTGTAACTTTTTATATACCAGCGTTCGTCCAAAATTATTATTGACAGGATAAAATATATGTATCTTGATAGGATTACATATAATCAAAAAATTATTTATCTGTATAAAAAACTCACACTTTCTAATAAAAAATGAGTGATAACACTAAAGCTTGTTAATAGATACTATACAAAAAAAAACAGTTGACAAACAAAGGAGAAAATGGTACTGGATTGTCTTTACCTATTTATATAATATACTCGTATATATGTAAATACTTGGTAAAGTAACAGCAATTGGGGATCTTTTTAGGAAATCCTGCTCTTGTGACATCCTCTGGTCTTCTTTTAGATCGGACTACTTTTGCTTGTGTTAAAAACATACCAAATAGACAGACAGAGAGAACGAAGATTAAATAAGGATATAATCTCACTATAACTTAGGAACGATGTTTTAGTTTGTCATCTATACATACATTAAAATTGTAACCAAGCCGAATCTGTACATTAAAAATTGTTGGAAAATCTTATTGGAACAAACATTATTTTCGATACAGAGGCCGAATCTATAGTTTTTAGAATTTTTGTCTGTCTGTCTGTGTGTTACCGCATCACAGAAAACCCACTGGAGGGATTTTGATGAAATTTGGTATAGTGATAGCTGGTTATCCGGGTCAACATATAGGGTACTTTTTACTGCGGGAAAATATCTCATTTCTGAGAAAAAAATACAAAAACTGCTTTGTAAGAGTATACTAATATGTAAAACCTAAGAATTTGGTTTTTAGTCATCTGAACGCGGGCGGAGCCGCGAGCAATGCTAGTATAAAATTAGTGCCTGAATTAGTCCCAATCAGTCTCGTGATCTCTCATTAAGTTTTTAACGTATTTTTAAGCAATAATACACATGTCCTTATATTAAATAAATTCAGTAACATTTACATGAGACACGGATAAACAAGTATATTATTTAACATTAAAATTTACTAGAATTATAATTTAGAAGTACCTACAAAACCTTAAAATCTTGTTATTCAAAATTAAATCAAGTTGGAAATGGAAATTATAAAGTCTTTCGGTGACATATTTGGTGAAGTATCAAGTATAGATTCTATAAAATTGGTTTTTATTTTATTTCTGAGAATTTACAACTACGAGTAAAACACCTATTTTTTCTCAATTTTTTAAACTGATAACTTTCATCTCAAAGCCGAAATGATAATTATCAAACTAAATTCTCGTAAGCAGCTTGTATCTTTGACTATAATTAATATTATGTTAATGTTTACCACCAGTGATTGTTAATACCCACAGTCAAACCAATCCCAAGATTTTGTAAGATTATATCTGGAAAATTTACTAATATTTCTATTAATAATATATAGGTATAAATATAAATAAAATACGGTTTGTTGGTAAGCGCGTCATTTGAAAATGATTTAGCTATTTTTTTTAAATTGTCATAATTTTCCGAATAAGGTTTTTACGGAAACAGTGATTAGAACAGATGCCCGGAAAGTCGACTGACATAAATCTTAGCATCAGATAATATCGCCCAACTTTCGAACTAGAAAACAACAGAGTTGACATTAAAGAATAGAAAAACAGTCAAGATAAAAACACAAATCAAAATACCGTAAAAGTCTCCATAGTAACGATGTTGCAGTAACTAGCGAACCCGATCCAAGACGTTCATTGGACAAAATGCAAAAATCCGTCGTTACGGGCCGCTGCCAAGAATGCCCAATTGTAAAGTTTGCCCGTTGCGTTTATTTTAGTTGCCAGATAAAATTGTTTGTTAACTTTGATGTGTTTTTGGAAGAGTGATTAAAATCGTTATTTATCGCTTTGCTATAATTAAATTGCACAATAACTTCTAAATTTGAAGGAAATAAATATATGTATATGATAATGTTGAGACAATTGCTTACCATAAATATATCTGTGTCTGATCCATAAGGTATCTTAATCTTATATAACGTTCCTTCTGATTAATATATAACAAACTATAAAGGTACAATAAGTGCAATTCAATACGATATCAAAAATTAAAATCACTAAAAAAATGTTTTTTCATTCATATGGGACCGATCTTTAGATTGACATCGTATTTTCAGCCAAAACACGATCACTATTGAACTTTGTTGCCCTCAAATATTTCTACGACTACCGGTCTATGGCTATCAGTATCCACTGGGTTCCAGCGATTCAAAAACCAAATTTACCAGGTCATCAAGGTGGACCACCTTGTGAGCAACCTCTACGCTTTACCTTCCGGAACGTGCCTGCTACTTGAGAACGTCACCAACTCGAGTGGAGTTGGGGACGAGTTACAATTTTTTTTAAAGAAGCAAAAATATTGCGTAACATACAAATAAAAATTAAGACAAATGAATTAAATCCTTTAAGTGTCGGTCAAGAGAGACAGACCAATAAACCAACAAACATAGAGTGTGTTTGTAATATCAGTTAAGAATACCCCAGATTCATTTTTACATTTAAACAATCAGCAGTTGCGCCTGGTGACGACTATATTATTGTCTATAGTTTTATGTGTTTAGTTTCAAATTCACAAATTGATATATTTTAGAATGACCAAAACAAATTAATAACATAAGACAACTTATTTTTAATCATATTATGCTTTCAAAGCATTTGCAGGACAAGCAAAGGGTAAATTCTCTAAATAACTTAGAAGATGGATATAAATTGCAGTCTCTCACGTGAGACTACGTAACAATATATTGTTTCTAAATCACCGCAAGATTTACAGTGATTTAATTTTGTAACGTAATGGTCATTTAAACACATTTTTATGTCAAATAATCTCTTCATCTAGGTATTTACTTCAATCCCCCTATCGTGCGTTCACCTTGTCGTAATGGGAGGGCGGGAAGGAGGAGGAGTGGGGGGGTCAATATTGCCCGGCAATCCAGCCGGGCGCGATTCTAAGAAACGCACAGTGAGGTGGCCCAATTCGGTGGGCGGTGGGCGGTGGTCCACTTTGGTGAGCGATGTACCATGCGGGTTGCTCCTGGCACTTCTCTGATAGCAGAGTGAACTGTGAACCCCATGTTTATTGTGGTCTGCTTCGACAGACCTAGCGTCGGGGTGTCGTAGTTGAACGCGTAAGCGATCCTGCGACGCCCCATTAAGATGGGGGAAGATTTTGTTGGGTTTTAGTTCGAAGTAACGTAGTACTGGTAATACTTTCTTAGATTTACGCGAATACTTGACATTTTAAATAAAACTATCTTTTCGGATTTTTTCGCGAATTTATTTTGATTCCATATTCAATTATAAAGCTAATTAAAATTATATAAAAATATTTAAAGTTAAAAGTTAAAATATTGTAAGGTACTTTAGTGTCATTTTTCAATTTTTGAATTCATTTTGTTAATTGTGGGTAGGCTGTCTGTAACAACTATATAATACCTTAGAGACATCTAACACCTCAGTCTCTCCCGCGACCATGATCGCTGTAAAGCATTCGAAACGTCGGGAACCAAAAATCAAAATAAATTCGCGAAAAAATCCGAAAAGATAGTTTTATTTAAAATAACGTAGTACTGGCCTTTCGAGCCGGTGAGTCCCACATAATCACCTGTATGTCTACAGGTAGTATGCGTAAATGCATTTCGCAACAATAAAAAAAAAACAAAAAAAAAATGTATTTACTTCAATACGGACATAAGAAACATTTATGATTGTGGTAAGGCGAGATTAAAGCACTTTTTATCTATTTATATAAAACAAAGTCGGGCTTGTTACAACACATATAATTCGAAAACTGCTGGAACGATTTTCATGGTTTTTGATTTGTTGGATTTTTCTCCATCCCGAATAGCAGAATAACTATTAAAAAGTCGCAAAAATTCAGAAAAAAAAATTGGAAATGCTTCTATTCCATACTAAGCGTCAAGACGTACCTAGGCATGAACCTGAGCAAAGCGAGGGTGAGTCGCTAGTAACATAATAAAAATTGTAAGCGCTGCAAATGGTGCTGCTCGGATTTATGTCGTGGGGACTTCAATTACCTATATGTATACAAGAACATTAAGAAAAGAGGTAAATGATATGTAACTACATTTTAGATTCTAATACGGCGTCTATTTCAGCAGGTCGAATAAATAACAGTATTAATCTGTCATTAGAAATACTAGTTGCAGATGACAACATTGACATAGTAAATAGCTTCGATGTGTCAGAAGGTCGGCTGTGAGTAAATAAGCTTAAATTTCAAGATGCATTTAATTGTCTTTTAAGTGAACTTAGGTATTTTGGAAAAATATTTTGGGACTTTTTTGTTTTAAACTTATTATAACGTACGATGTGTTTTAATTTTTTTTGAGCGGAACCCTAATCCTTTATCTAAGATAAAGCCTAAGTTACTCTTTATAACATCAGTTATTTGCCAGTGACAGGCCCGTCAAAACTAGTGCAGCCGTTTCGTAGAATAGCCGGAACAAACAAGCATTATGCTTTTAGTAAAACGCAGTTATTTAGACATTACAATCAGACTCTTCAATTTTATTTATCTGTGTGATGATCAGTCGTCATCATACGTAATAAATATTTAACATTTAATTAAATAATAAATTACAATATAATTTTTATTTACCAGTCAATATTTGGTAGGTGCAAATTATCTATTACAATTATCAGATTAAGTTACAATAATTCTTTAAGTAGCTTAATATATAATTTCCATTACTTTCAAAATTTCTTTCCAAATTTTCGATACTTCTTAAAACTTTTTATTTAACACTTTTTGAAAAAATATATATTTTTAAATATACATTTTAAAACAAACCTACAACAACTTGTCAGTGCCCAGTTTTACTTTATAAAAAAAGATTCATTACAGATTACGCAAATGTCACTCCGTCCGCATCCGCCATTGTATCGAACAGGAATCCCGACCCACATGCAAAGCGATCTTTGTCATTATTTTTAGACCAGCTGAAATAGTCGGCAGGGCATGCGACCGAATTAGATCAGGCCAGTTTTGCTCGTTGTCGTCAACGATGGCGCTTCGTGATTTTTAAACTGATCTTATCAGCTTGTTGGCTGTGTTTTATTACTGTGGATGAATCATGGAGCAACCCCTTGTCACTTGTGAGAAACTGGTACTTCTCTCCAAAAGTAAAATCTAAATGGACTTAATATCATATGTATATATATATATATATATATATATATATATATATCTATCACTGTCGATATCATAGTCCAGTATCAATTGTTACATCTATATGTATAATATATTAAGTATTTGACAATAATAACTAAAAATCTCTTTTACCTTTTATAGAGTAGGGAGCGAGCAGAGTGATTCACCTTTCCATTTTTCACTTTGCGCCTAATTTAGGAACAAGTGCGTAACGGTGTCAGTTTCGTTAACCCAAAACTGAGACAAACATCTGTCTCTATTTAACAACATTTAACTCGCCTGAACTGCGCTCAGTATACATTACTAACTAGATACACTAATACGCCAGGATAATGTCAATCAAAATGTTAGGACTTAAAGTTTTAAATAAATTGATATTAAAAAAACATTTTTAATAACAAGCTTTTGTATCATACAAATTGTGTAGTAGTAATAAATTGATGGGTTTAATTTAAAGTTTATTTTTATTTTATTTTTTTAGTTATTAATTCGTATCTTTCTCAGCAAATCCTTTCATTTGATATCCATATCATGGGAGTGCATAAAAAAGCATATTCCTCCATCTTTGAGAGTCAGCCATATTGGATTTAGAATGACGTCAATTAGCTAACCATGCATTGTCATCCAAACTAAACGTGTATACAAAATTTCAGTTCAATCAATTGAGGATAACTGCTTTAAAACGCAGTTGCAAGATTTGACTCGAACAAACATACATACAAACATTGCAAGTTTAATAAAAGCTTGTAAAATATTGTACTTTAATGCGAATTTATCATATAAAATACTTTGTATCCGTTTTACATTTCCAACTTGCATGTCTACATAGTAAATAGTCTTAAAATAGAAATGAAAATGCATCTATTTGTCTTTCCACAAGTCAATTTAAACCTTCCATTTGCCAACTAAATAATGATTTCAAAACAAATTATTGTATGTCTTAATATATGTTCACCGCCTAGTTAAGACTTACAATAAATGATGTTCATTAATATCAAATAAATAAATATTTTGGAACATTAACACACATCACCATCTAGTTCCATGGTAAGCGACGAGGCTTGTGTTATGGATACTAGATAGTTGATACACTACATATATATAACTTTAAATACATACATATCAAACATTCGTGCTTATCACACAAAGTGGGACTCAAACCCACGACCGCTGTTACAGCAAGTAAGATCACTACAAACTGAGCCAAACGTGTCGCCAAAAGTATTACTTTTCAATTAATAAAAATGATTTGCGAAAGAGGGTAGCTAGATTTAATTCTATTTAAAATTTTAAATTATTTGCACTATATGATGTATTGACCAATCGGTTTTTGGACTATAACATTACCAGGAGACATCCTCGCTTGTCTATTAAGATCAGGAGTTTGCCAAAATTCCTTCTAACTAATTCTACTAAAACAATTACCAGTTCATTAGCAGGACATCGTTCCACTTGGCAATGCTTTAGAAATATAATGTCCTATACAAAATTGAAAATCATTTTGACAGCCCTCGCAGATTGCCAGGAATGAATAATTAAGTTTATTTATAAAACTTCTACTAATTACAAAATCTTTTTACGTGTTTTCTAATTTATTTCAAATTTATCAAATCTTATATTATATAGCTTATCAAATAATTTTCAGTTACATTACAAGTATTTATCTAAGAGATCTTGAATCAGTAAGACAAATGACTCAGGCAGAACTGGCGATCGTACGAAACCTAATAGGCACCTCAGTTTTGCCGCCTGCCAAATCTATTCTTACAGGTTTTTCACAAATCACAATCAAAATCGAACTCTATTATGATAAGTTTAAAGTTGATTTCAATTTGCACTGACCCTATAACAATAGTTATTGGAAAGTAAATTCTATGACATAGTAATTGAAGATCAATTTTGAATAATTGAAATAGTGTTATTTTTGATCATGGTATTAGTAAAACGTCACCTTTTACTTGTTTATTCATATTAATTTTACGTCAATAAAATGTCTTATAATACGTTATGTGTATAGAGAATAGAATATTATGCATTTTTAATTACCAAATTCTATTTTAATGCATTAAAATCATTCATATGAAACATACTTGACGAAACATTTGGCTCAGTTTGTAGTGTAACCTATTTGCTGTGCCAGCGGTCGCGGGTTCGAGTCCCGCTGGGGGCATTCATTTGTGTGATTAGCACGAATGTTTGTAATCTAGCCATGGATGTTTATATTTATAATATATATTTAAATCTATGTGTAGTGTAACAACTATCTAGAATCCATAACACAGGCCTCGTAGCTTACCATGGAACTAGATGGTGATATGTGTTAATGTACCAACAACCAACTAACATAGGTGAAAATAAAATTTGAATTAAGTAAACAACAAAAATAGAAGTTACTGATGCAAAATGCGTAAGATGCAAAAACCACATATAACAGACTATACTGTAACAAAATATTTTCTTGAAATCGGTTTTCGCTTGACATTGGCGGTAAAAAAAAGATATTTTCATTATAACTGTATACGTAAAAGGTATATTCGTCCGCAGGTGACTTCCACGATCAGATATAAATAGTTTTAGATTGAGACTGGCATGGCCAGCTGGAACATCTCCAGTGAGGAGTCATTCATGGTCCTCCGTGTCTGATGTCAGCAAAACATGCCTACTGCTCACATTAATCTTAATTACGTGGTTATTTGTAAATATTACAATCGAAATCTAAAATTAAAATTATATAAAAATGTTTAAAGTTAATAGTTAAAATATTGTAAGGTACTTTGGTGCAATTTTTCAATTTTTTGAATTCATTTTGTTATTTGTGGGTAGGCTGTCTGTAACAACTATATAATACCTTAGAAACATTTAACACCCTCAGTCTCTCCCGTGACCATGATTGCTGTAAAGCATTCGAAACGTCGGGAATCAAAAATCAAAATAAATTCGCGAAAAATCCGAAAAGATAGTTTTATTTAAAATGTCAAGTATTCGCGTAAATCTAAGAAAGTATTATGATGTAATCAATTAAAAATTGATAAACATGTCTAAAATATCTGGCAAGCTTATTCTAGCACTTCCCTCGATGATCGAAAAATATCTTTTTTTTCAGTTAAGCTCAAAACATAAAGTATCAAACAAATGGAACATTGTATTATCGTTAATTCTATTCTAATAAGATAGTCAGCTTTATAAAAAGTATAGTTCGAATAATGCTACAATTACTTCTGTGAAGTTCAGAACCATAAAATCTGGCAAAATGCTATATTAAAAAGCATATTTTATTTTTATTTATTAATTTAGGACGACTTTTCAATAATCAGATATAATTTATACATAAACAAAATAAAATCTGATCAAATTTAACTATTTTAACCGTCTTTATCAAAACAATTGTTCAATTTGTTTATACGTTGTTTTGTTAATTGAATATTTTTCAACCGACTTCAAAAAGGAGGAGGTTCTCAATTCGACTGTATGTTTTTTTTTTATGTTTGTTACCTCAGAACTCCGTCATTTATTAACCGATTTGGACAATTTTTGTGTTGTTTGAAAGTGTATACTTCCAGATTGGTCCCATTTAAATTTAAAAAAAAAATACCACTCCTAAGGGTGGAAAAATAGCTA
Source organism: Brenthis hecate (assembly GCA_951806755.1). Classification (NCBI taxonomy): domain Eukaryota; kingdom Metazoa; phylum Arthropoda; class Insecta; order Lepidoptera; family Nymphalidae; genus Brenthis; species Brenthis hecate. The sequence goes on along the minus strand of OX638252.1, from coordinate 24,363,565 downwards.
ATGATGAATTTAACCTACTTCTAATTGTCATATTAACTTTAAATTTGCAAGTGTTTCTATTTCCGTTGATAGTACAGTGGTTCGGTATTATTGACCTGATCTGATGGTAAGGTCAGAAGGTGGATAGGTGGAACTCTTCAACGGCTAATAGTAGATACTTTGAGTTTGGCCTTATTTTGTTTGATTTGACAAGCCTAACACGTTGGAATTCTTACTTTGCTACTACTGTCTACACTAAAAAGGGAAAAATAAAAACTTTTTAACAAAAAAATAAAAACCGACTTCAAACAAAAGCACTAAAAAGTAAAAAATAACTGATTGGTAGTTTTCATTTACTATACATACCTAATCAAATATTTTCGAAGTCGGTGTGCTTTGGCTAAGTAATTAAAGCCTACCTATTAAATACATACCTAATAAAATATTTTCGAAATCGGTGCCAGCCCATACAAAGCAAAGCACACCGACTTCGAAAATATTTGATTAGGTATGTATAGTAAATGAAAACTACCAATCAGTTATTTTTTACTTTTTAGTGCTTTTGTTTGAAGTCGGTTTTTTTGAGGATAAAATCAATATCTCCTATTCCGTATAGAAAACCCAACATCGTAGATGTACAATATACATAAATACTATATATTGTTAGTTTTACAGATCTCCAACAAACTATCTACAACGTATTTTCATTCTTGCTGCATTTGGGCAGGTTTCGCTGGATCGGCTCCAGGTTTGAGTCAGAGCAGTCATTCATGTTGATTCTGATGTAAGCAACGTGTGGCATCAATGTGTCAATTATATGGAGATAATTTATGTACATTATTGGATGGAAATAGATCGAGAAAATACCAATCAATAGATCTATGACATTCCCTATTGTTGTGTATATAAGATACTAGCGGCTCACCCCCGCTTCGCTCAGGTTCGACTCTAGATCAACAATAACAAACCTACCCCACAGGAACCGTGCTTTTTTCCGGAATATGCCTCATGCCCAAAACTTGTGTTATCCCAGATTATAATCTATCTCTGTGCCAAATTTCACCTAGATCCGTTCAGCCGTTCTGGCGTGATTGAGTAACAAACATCCAAACATCTAAACTTTCACATTTATAATAATATTATTAGTAAGAAGTAAGATATTGGCGAATATGAATAACATATACGTTGAACAAAAATACCAATAAAACTTAAAATTCAGCCGAACAGACGCCGTAAACTTGGTTACCTCAATTTTTCACATATAAATTATAAGACCTTAAAAGTTACACTAACTTGCGAAGTCGTCAAAATGTTCAAATAATCATTTCTTTGAATGTCTTTAAATTGAAACGTTTCGATGCATTCTACATTTCTGCCAATATTCTCAATTTACATGTACGAGGCAAACGCAAGGTCAATGCTTGAATTGTAAATTCTTGGCGTTCGATCTTGAACAGCTCGTGTTAGATGGGTTTTAGTGTTTAATATTTTTAGAAGCACTATGAAAGGCTGATTGTGATACTAATATAATAAACTCAGGCAAAACTTTATATTGTAATTTATCTACAAATTGATTTTCTTAAGAATTTCTCCATGGATACCTCTTGTTTGTCTTACATATTACGTAAATGCTGTTATACTTTTGTTTTCGATCTGTTTATAATAATTTTCTAAAGCTCTCTTTACAAATTGCGTTGAAACATAAAGGATTTACACTTATTAATACAAAATAATAATATTACATAATATGTAAGGTTAATTAATTGCACAATATCAGAACCATCATAACGATAATTTTGCCTGTCTTTCTGTCTGTTTATTTATTTTTATCTGGACGTATCAAGCTTGGACCTAAATCATAGATCTATTGTAAAGCGTATAAAGTTCACACAACAACAGCTACTAGCCAATTTGCCAACGAATACTTCGAATATTTCGTAGCATCCTTCTTTAAATATATGTGTCCTACAAATGAGGAAACTTTTTACATATGATTCGCTTGGGTTCCTCCCTGGGTGATTCTTTAAAATAACATAACTTTTTTTTATTTATGTACCGATTGAAATAAAACACATACCAAATGTTAAACTAACTTATCATAATACATTAATCCGCACCCAGATCGGTTTAGCTGTTTCTGAGATTAGCGCGCACAGATAAACAGAGAAAAAATCTAAAAGTCATTGTTTTGGGTTATATTGCGTTAATAAACAATCGTTTTTCTCAAATGTCTTCCGTGTGCAGACAGCGATCAGTTACATTTTTACTATACGAGTATGTGTCGTGTTATACATATTTTACGAACATCAACTTAGCGGGTACTAATTTTGTTGGCGTTATCAGGGCTCAAATAATAAAGAATTCAATTTTCAGCACAATTTGATGAGGGAAATCACAATGTTATAAGCTTGAAACGGTAATTCTAATAGTTTAATTGAGTAGCGGGTTCTCGACAATCATTGACTACCAACTACAATATCAAAACATAACTCTCTATGATCCACCATGATCAAACAACGTTACTAAACCACGTATCTCCAATGAATGCCATGATGGCGTCTCGACCCCGCTCGAGACGTAGTCTCTGCTCGGAGTTCGAATTAATTCGGTATAAAAACTAAACTATTCACATAACATAGTGAATTTAAGCAATAATAAGGTTTTATAGCAGAAAAAGGTAACTAAATCCTCCTCCGATATAGGTATAGATAATAAATGTATTTCTATGTTATGAGAATTTTAACTTAGACGAAAAAAAAAAATATATTACAAAATTTAATACTTTCTTATATTCACGCGAATATTTAACATTTAAAAAAACTATTTTTGGATATCGGAAAGACGAGTCTCTTCTATGACCATGATTGTTGTAAAGCATTCGAATCGTCAGGAACCAAAAATCAAAATGAATCCGCGAAAAACTTATTACCGTAAAGATAGTTTTATTTAAAATTACAAAATTTTCTTACATACATATGATATGAAATGTTTGTATGGAAATTTTCCTTTGAATGACATAATGAATGGATGAAGATTTGAATACAAGTGTTTATGGTGAACGACCCTGGCTAGCCGAATGCTGCATGCAATGTAGAGTGTAGACAAGCGCGTACACTAATGCTACACATTTTAGTAGAGCGTTTTAAATATAACATTTTTTTAAATATACGCAAAACAAAAAAATATTAAAAAAAAATATCCAAAAAAATAGTTTTTATATAAAATGTCAAATATTCGCGTAAACCTAAGAAAGTATTGAACTACGTAAAAGAAAACGAAGGCGGAGTCGCGGGTAATAAATTTTGTACGTAACAAGTCAAAACGGTCTCAGTTTAATTCACATTTCCATGACGACTAGAATTATTTTCTATTTTTGTAAGATTCAACACGAAATTCGTTGTATAGATATTTAATTTACAATTTTAGTAGCCACTCACCTTTGCACCACTCGGGTTCGTCCCTAGTTACGTTTTAACGTTTAGTATACATTCCTCATAGATGAGATATTTTCCGCAGTAAAAAGTATCCTATATGTTGACCCGGATAACCAGCTATCATTTTACCAAATTTCATCAAAATCTGTCCAGTGGTTTTCTCGTGATGCGTTCACAGACAGACAGACAAAAATTCTAAAAACTATAGATTCGGCCTCTGTATCGATAATAATGTCTATTTCAATAAGATTTTCCAAAAAATATTTAATGTACAGATTCGAATCAGTTAGAATTTTATTGTATGTAAAGATATTTGTAATTATTATACTAATAAATAAAGCTGAAGAGTTTGTTTTCATATTGGTTTTAACACGTTAATCTCTGAAACTATTAGTCCGGTTTGAGAAAAACTTTTTGTATTTTATAGCCTTTTTATTGAATAATATAAGAGGCTATCTAACAGCATGCTATCACCTTCAGGAGCGAAGCAATTACAAATAGGTAAACTACGCAAGCGAAGCAACGGAGAAAAACTAGTTTTGAAATACTTTCAATTAACCTTAATCCAAAATGAATTTAATTAGGTTTTTATTAAGCTTTTAATATACATTTTAAAGGAATACTGAATAATCGGGTCGACATCAAAATAGCGAATTTGGCTCCAACGTTGGTGATTCATACTGTAAGATTGTAAACTAAAATAATATTATGTATAGGAAAATATTTGAAGCATAGCCCTCCGCTAATATTAGACAGGGCTCGCTACAATATTAGAATGTTTCGTAATCATGTGGTAGGTTATGTGTTGATTCCTACAGACATTACTCCATAATGCGGTGACAATGCATGTTTAATGGCTTTTTGCATAAAATCTTTATACTTTTTCTGTTTGATAATCCAATTCAATTCAATTTTCTTGTTAATGGCTTCAAAACCAGCCAGTTCAGCACAGATTCGCCAATGTCTAGTAGAATGGAGAAGACACGAAGGAGATTGGTCGCTGTTTTATGATACTTGTCTAAATGAGGTCAGATGGTAGTAACTTGGACATGATAGAAAGCTTAAGAGAACAGTGACGTTTTGACCAACTTCAAAAATTTGTTTTTGTCTTTCTAATGTATGATACTTAATACTTTCTTAGATTTACGCGAATATTTGACATTTTAAATAAAACTATCTTTTCGGAAAAACAAAATTTTTGTTAATTGTGGGTAGGCTGTCTGTAACAACTATACCTTCAAGACATGTAACACCTCAGTCTCTCCCGTGACCATGGATGCTGTAAAGCATTCGAAACGTCGGGAACCAAAAATCAAAATAAATCCGCCAAATAATCCGAAAAGATAGTTTTATTTAAAATGTATGATACTTCTTTTTTTGCATGTGCATTTACGTATTAGATCATAATTTGTTTCAAGTTTTTGATATATTTGTACCTCTATAGTTCAAGATTATTTATTTTTATTTTTGAACCTACTAACAGTGTGAAAGATCAGAAAATAAAATAATATAAGGTAAATACGATGTCCTATGATTTTTAAGGCAAGAAGTAGTTATAAGAGGGAAGTATAAAATAATTTTATCATTAGCTCACTAAAGTCCGTATTTATTTTAAATACAAATACATACATAATACTAGAAGTGAAAAACAAAAACAAATCTATCCCACGGGAACAGTACATTTTTCCGGGATAAAAACTTATATGCTATTCCAGACTATAACCTATCTCTGTGCCAAATTTCATTCAGATCCGTTCAGCCATTCTGGCGTGATTGAGTATCAAAAATCCATCCAAACTTACGCATTTATATGGGATTACATTCTTTTTATCAATGGCTTAAAAGCAACTGTTACTTAAAGGCTTCTAAATTAAAGTACCAATTAAAGAAAGTTTATATGACAGACGTTTGCAATGTAAGAGAAGAATCTATTTTCGCCAAAATGAAATAATATAGCTATTTTGATAAAACTAGCACATATATATTTAAAACAATTACTATACATCATACAGGAACTCAGACACTTTGGATAAGTTATTTAAATAAACAACTGTACAGAATGAATATAGAATCGGTAGACACTAATTTAGGTTATCGACACATCTTGCAGGTGACTAATGTAGGATAGAGGTTATATTGAGCAGTAAAAGCGGAGTAAGAGAGTACAAGTGTATATATATATATATATATATATATATATATATATATATATATATATATATATATATATATATATATATATATATATATATATATATATATATATATATATATATATAAAGCCTAATATCTATATTATTGTTGCAAATCAAATTTCATTAGAAACAAATAAATATCTATTCAATTCAATTCTTTTATTTCGTGGCTTCTATGAGAAGAAATATCTATTTCAATACATGTATACATATAATAAAATTGTAACTAAGCCAAAGCTGTACGTTAAATATTTTTTGGAAAATCTTATTGAAATAAATATTATTATTGTATAGAGACTGAATCTACAGTTTTTAGATTTTTTGCCTGTCTGTCTATCTGTCTGTCTGTCTGTTACCGCATCACAGAAAAACCACTGGAGGGATTTAGATGAAATTTGGTATGATGATAGCTGGTTATGTGGGACAACATAAAGGATACTTTTTACTGCGGGAAAATATCTAATCTCTGAGAAATCTGTACTAACAGTTAAAAAGTATCTAGGGACGAACCCAAGCGTAACGAGGGTGAGTCGCTAGTTAGTTGATAAAAGTCAGTCAGTGTTATCTATATGGATTTAATATTGATATTTCTGTAAAATTATATTGTCTTAAAATGCATTTTAAATATTATAGTGTCCGTTATTTTACTGATTATTGGAAAATAATTATTAGGTAACGAGTTTATATAACATATTCATAGATGGCAACTCTTTATAGTATTTATATAACTAATACAAAAGTTACTTTTATCTCAAAGTATTATTTAAATCAAAATCAACGCCATCTATCGTCTAGTCAAGAGATCCCGTGGGACGTTGTTATGCAGCCATGAATGAATGTAAAGAATTTCACATATTATGTATAAGTTCCCGATCTATGTGGCGATCTTTTTGCAGGTGAAATATAATATTTTTTAAACCATATGTTAGCATAGTCATCATAACTTTACATATTTTAATTAAAAATATCTGTATTTATTATAATGAATTAAAATAAATGAATTAAAGAGGCAATAATAATGTGTTAAATAATTATTATTTATTAATTTGATTTATATAAATACGATGGCATTGATGGCAACATTCTTTTTTTATTATTATTATTAAAAATGTATGCGACACAACTGTCATATTGACAGGGTGTGAGTGCGAGTAACGGTCCGGTGTGTTATTTCATTATTGTAAATTTAAATTAATTAAATTTAAGAAAGTATAACGCGAAGAATTTTTTTTTGTCCGCCCTCCGAATTTTGCCGCCCCTAAAAATTTGCCGCCCCGGGCACTCTAGCCCCGATTGCCCCTTGTTTAAATCCAGCGCTGTCAGGCTCCAAGAAATCAAATATATCCGCGAAAAATCCGAAAATATAGTTTTATTTAAAGTGTATATATTTTTTGCACTCATATAATTAAGATATATATTGTATGTTTATATATGTACAATTAAATCTTGTTTCAACACTGACAAACCATTCAAACGCTGCTCTCCTCAATATCAACGACGATCATCGCAAAGCAACCAATATAATCGTTCGACATCTGCCAAGAGGTGCAACTCAACGTAACGATCGTGGCATTCCAATAAACACTATTAGATTTAGAAAGACCTTACCAAGTTGGACGGAACTTATTTTGGATTCTGATAGTTTTTAGTTGCATGTGTTTGTATGTGTGTTGACTCCTTTAAAACGGCTGAAGGGATTTGGATGAAGTTTAGTACACATATGGATAAACAATGGAGTAACACATAGTCTACTGGCGAGGATTCCTAAGTCGGAAGTGAATTATAAAATGTTGGAAATGCACTATAAGCTATAATGACATGCGTTAGATTTAGTGTTTGCCTATTTGTGTGTTAGCACGCAAATTACTCGAGAACAGCTCGACAGATTTCAATGAAGCTTTTTTAGTTATATTTTTTTTATTATATGTTAGTACATATAGTCTGAACAGTGTTTACATATATGTACACAAATGCAGTAACTCAGTATTGTAGAAAGAAATTTAGTCCTACATTTACACTTGTCTATACTATTATTATAAAGAGGTAAAGTTTGTGAGTTTGTGACCTTGTAGGGGATAATCTCTGTACTTACTGAACCGATTTACATGAAATTTGATAAGACGATAGTTTAAGACCCTTGGAAGGACAGAATTTTTATCTCGGAAATCATCCCTCAAAGGGGTGAAAATGGGTGTAGACGATCTGATGTTCCGATATGAAAACACACTTGTGGATGAGGATAGATTTATTTAAGGATAGATATGAGACTTAAACGTGCCGATCGCAGCGGCGGTCAATGGACGAATCTCTCACTATTAAAAGTATTACCACTACACAATATTTAAAAGTAGGTATTACCAACATAAAGATTTATATAAGAACATTACAGATAATAAATCGCGTCGCTTACACAGCCCCACCTCAGTGCGGCTACCGCAGCACTCATACATCCAAAGGAATTTTAGCGACGCGAGCAACAGATCTCTTTAGACTACCTAACTGAGTTCGAACTTGTACCACTCGCACACAACCGTCTTTGCCAGTGAAAACTTCCTCGACTATACCTCGCGGCCAAACGTTACGCGGGGCATTAGGGTCGACAACCAGCACTAGGTCCCCTACTTGAAGGGGTTTACGTAATTCGGTAGTCCACTTTTGGCGTGGTATTAGCTCTGGCAGCACCTCGATTACCCATCTTCTCCAAAACATATCTGCCAATCTTTGTGCTATTCTCCATTGCCGTCTTAGAAACAAATCGGAATCGTCGAAGTTGCCCATTTGTGGTAAGTGTGATGATGAGCCGAGTAAAAAGTGATTGGGTGTTAAAGACTCCTTACCGTCAACTTCTACTGACACGTGACTCAGCGGACGTCCATTCACCATAGCTTCCACTTCTGCCATCAGAGTGTTAAGAACCTCCTCTCTGGGTGCTCGTTCCTTGAGGACCACCTTCAGTGCAACCTTGACGCTTCGAATTAAGCGTTCCCACGCCCCACCCCAGTGAGGGCTGGCTGGTGGTATGAAGGTCCATTGCGTGCCGTGGATGCTTGCTGTAGTTTTCAGAGTTTGTTCATCGAGCTCTGCTACTGCCTTCTTAAGCTCAGCATCTGCCCCTCTCAAATTTGTCCCATTGTCAGAGTACAGATATGCAGGCCAACCACGCCTCGAAGCCATCCTGCGAAGAGCCATTATGAGGGAATCGGTATTGAGGGAAGACACTGTCTCCAAATGAATTGCCCTTACAGTGAGACAGGTAAAAATAACACCATACCGCTTCTCTCTTCGTCTGCCTATTGTAACCTCCATAGGTCCGAAAAGGTCAGTCCCGCAGTGAGTAAAAGGCCGTTGATGATGAGCTACTCTCGCAGAAGGTAAGTCGCCCATTTTCGGTATCTGAGGTTTCCCTTTTCTTAATCTACAGAGCATGCATTTTTTTGATATTTCTTTTACTGTAGGTCTCATTCGTATTAACCAATATTTTTGTTTCAGGTTGTTTACTACCATCTCCTGGTTGCCGTGGCCTGCGTTCACATGGTAATAGTGCACTATTAACCTGGCTACTCTGCTCCGTCCATCTAATATTACAGGATGCTTCATGCTGTAGGTAACGTCAGCAGCGACATCTATGCGGCCACCCACGCGAAGCACACCATCTTCATCCAGAAATGGCGATAGCGTAAGTAGCTTACTACTTTTATTTAAACATTTTCCACCTTTTATTAAATTTATTTCTGTACTAAAAAATTGCTTTTGCGCATATCGTAGAAGCTGCGTTTCACCGCGCTTCATGATAGTGCACTCATCAAGTTCCCTTTTTTGACATTTACTTATAAATTTCAGAACAGCAGACATACTTCTTAAGAGACGTATCCAAGAAGAAAACCGCATAGGATCGGGTACAGCCGCGTGTTCAGGTAAGTGATCTACTTGTAAAATATTAGTTACACATTCCAGGTCACAGTCATCGACGCTAGGTATAACGGAACTCGTAGGCCATGAACTCTCCGCCTCGTACAGAAAGGTAGGTCCATTAAACCACTCACCATCCAGATGTAGACTGTCGTAGTTCTCCCGTGTGCCTCTGTCTGCAACATTTATTGAAGTAGGTACGTATCTCCATTCATTATTTTGAGTCAATTCGTCGATCTCGCCCAAGCGGTGAGCTACATAAGGTTTGTAAGACCTTTTGTTGTTGTGTATCCATTGCAACACCGTCGTGGAATCACACCAAAAGTATCGATCAGCTGTTTTTATTCGATGTGTGGACTGTAGTGTGTTTGCTAATCGTGCAGCCATTACAGCTGCTTGCAATTCCAATCTAGGTACTGTAACCGGTTTTACAGGGCTAACTCGACATTTACTCGCCACGAAACAAACTCTTATTTGTTTATTATTGTCCACCCAACGCCAGTAAGCGACCGAGCACATAGCTTGTATTGACGCATCGCAAAAAATGTGAAGTTGTAAACAATTATAACACTCGCTTACTCGTCCGTCGCCGGTCGGCGCATCAGTGTGCGTAGACGCAGCTAAGTTACTGAATGAAGTGGCGTTAGTGTGACGTATCGTCGATGCATTCACTCGTTGATAACATCTGGGTATTCGTATACTATTTATTGATTTTAACAACTTTAACCATCTGCACCATTTTTTATGAATATCCTTCGTAATTAATTCGTCCCAATCGACGTTCGACTTCCACGTTTCCTGAAGTAATAATTTACCATTTATAGTGAACGGCGAAAGAAAACCATAAACATCGAACAGTGACATAATCACTTTTAATAACTCGCGTTTCGTAGGCCATTTTGTACCATCCATTATTTCTTTGGATATGCGTTTAAACGAGGTGACAAAACCCAGGGTGTCGGTGTCGGGATACCAAATAACCCCCAAAGCGCGCTCGCCTTCATCGTTATGACGCGTCCTATCGTCACGGTAGCGGCCGTAGTGGATAGCGATTGCTTAGGCAAGTTATTCAACAAAGTCTTGCTATTACTCAGCCAGTTACGAATCTCAAAGCCCCCCTGTTTATGTATATAAATGATATCGTGCGCCAATCGAGTACATATATTTTCATTCGGTTGACTATCTATGTAATCATCCATATAGTGCTGTTCGCGAATAGCTTGAACCGCCATGGGCTTTGACGATTCGTAACGCATTGCGTTTTTATTTTTAATGAACTGTGCAATGAACGGCGCACAGTTCGCACCAAATATTAGCGATGTCATTCTGTATGTTTTTATAGGCTGGCTAGGGTTATCACGCCACAGAAATCTAAGAGCGTCCTGGTCGGTAGGTAAGATTTTAACCTTTAAAAACATATCTTTGATGTCGGCTACTACTGCTATTTCGTGTTCTCGAAAGCGCAGCATGATACCTAACAGTGACATCAACAAATCGGGACCAGTTAATAAATAATCATTAAGTGATACACCATGCGTTTTAGCCGCGGCGTCAAAGACAAGCCGTAACTTCTTTTATTAGGGTTGTCCACCCCAAAATGAGGTAAGTACCATGTTTTGTTTACTTTTGTTTTATCTAAAATTTCCTTAGCAAAATTATTATCTAATAAATGCTTAATACGATCGCGGTACCTCTGAGCGTATTGTGTATTATGAGACATTTTTCTTTCCAAGTTACGTAACCTAATATGTGCCGTACGTTCAGAATCGGGCATTTTACATAAACTATCCTTCCATGGCAGACCCACATGCCATTGACCATCGATTAATTTTGCCGTTTGTTCCAGGTGTTCCAGAGCACGAAGATCATCAGCATTCTGACGTGGTTTCTCGGATATTCCCATAAATTCGATAGTAAATGACCTTTTGACCATCTCGTGCAGGTCATCCAGCGAAGGTTTAGCCGACCCCAATTGAACCTCGGTAACGTGGTTTATGTACGACCTCGCGCGCGACGAGAGTGATGCGGGCACCAGCCCATGGACGCACCATCCCAGCGGAGTACGAGTGGCACAAGGTTCGTTTACATTTTCCTACTTTAATTTCTAATGGTAACAATAAATTATAATTGTCTTGACCAATTAATATTTCAGGCTCAGTATTAATACAACAAATTTCATCTTTAATATTACATAAATGAGCATAGTTATTAAAATTAATTAAATGTAAATTTTGCACAGGTACACTAAAGTTCTCAATACTGCGAAGTAATGTTTCAAATTGCTCACCGTTATTGTTTGCTATACAAACTGTGAGAATGTCGGTGTCACACACCAACGCGCTGCTGTCCCATGCGCCGCGCACACGGATCGTCTCTCGGCGGCCGCGCAGGCCCGCACGAGAGGCGAGTGATGCACTAATAAGAGACACGGTAGATCCGTCGTCTAACAACGCACTCGTAGTAAAAATACCGTTAGGTCCGTGCACAGTAATGGGTACCACCTTTAGTAACACTTTACACTTATCGCTTTTTATATGATTAATTACTGTTTCACTTTCAGGGCTCACCGACGACCGTTCCGCGTTACTATCACTAATACACTGATTGTCATTACGCATAGTAAAATGCAGTAACTTGTGATGGGCCTGTCCACAGTTATCGACGTCACAAGCCGCCGCTGGACAGGTCGATTTATTGTGCGTTGCATCTATGCATTTGTAACATAACCGGTTTCGTTTAACAAAACTCCAACGATCCTTACGTAATGCTTTGCGGAATTTCTTACAATCCTGTAATTTATGAATTGATAAGCGGCAATATTGACATTTTTCTTTATTATTGTATGTTTTATTTAATAAAATTGTATGCATTCCCTCTGTGTATTTTTTCTTGTTATTATAATAATTATCAGAATTATTTTTAACAGTCAATAAAGCCATAGAAGACACTTTTGCAGCTTCTTCGTTTAAAAATTCGGAAATATCGATACATGTCGGTCTTTTACCTTGCTTGATGAACGGGTAACTGTAATCTGCCCACTTTGAGAGTAGAACGGGTGGTAACTTTGAAAGTATAAATGTTATTAAATTGATTCCGTTTAGGTATTCATATTGACCGATTACTTTTACGGCTGCTACACAATTTCGCACTTTAACAGAAAATGGTACAATATCCTTGTGATATTCTTGCGGCACTGGATGTAATTTCTTTATATCTACCATGATGCGTGACATTATAAGGTCAGGATTACCAAACTGTAGCTCAAGTGTGGACATTACCATCTCGGGTGACGAAGCACTTATCAGCAGGGCCGAGACAGCTTCGCGAGCTGGACCTCTTAGACACTTTCTTAGGCGCCACATATTTTCACTATCTTTGAAATTACACACCTTAGACGATTCCTCATATGCCTGCTTAAATTGAAGCCATTCCATGGGGTCACCAGTAAATACTGGTAAATCTTTTGGTGTACATATTCGACTTAACAAGTTGCTATTTATGTTGTTGGTAGAAGCGGCTGCAAGATCCTTCAGTGCGCTGGCCAGAAGGTGAACTGTCCCATCAGTACCGATATCCTGTGTGATCGGTGGGCACGGCGCGTCCGTATTTTGACCCTTGTCGTGGACGGGCTGTGCTTCCAGTTCTCGATGGCTGCGCTCCAACCAATCTTCTACATCCTTGTTAGTGTGGTCTGATTGCACACTACACTCGTCGTCAATCTCCGCTAGGTCCGCCGCCAAACGTTTATTAATTAGGTCCAATTCGATTTTTGCTCTCGCTTCTGCTGCCTCCAGTTCTAGCTTCTTCTTACGTGCAAGCGCAGAGGACGACGATGACCTCTTAGACTTCGCACTGAACACTTGTCGAGACGTTGAAGGAATATTTTGAACGGCCATTAAGGGCGTTTCCGTTTTTACAATACTACCTTCATTTTTATTTTTGTTGAGCAAAAATGTTTTATCTCGTTGTGTATTATCCTCTTTAACGCATTTTTCTTCGTTAATTGGTTGTACTGGAACCTCTTGTACGGATAACCTGGACTCCTGATGCTCCTCATCCTTCTTTACCATACTTTCATACATCTTCCGGGTGTTCACCATCCTTTTTGGCGTGTGGAACATTTAAAGATCCGCTCGAAGTGACCAGCTGTAGACGATCTGATGTTCCGATATGAAAACACACTTGTGGATGAGGATAGATTTATTTAAGGATAGATATGAGACTTAAACGTGCCGATCGCAGCGGCGGTCAATGGACGAATCTCTCACTATTAAAAGTATTACCACTACACAATATTTAAAAGTAGGTATTACCAACATAAAGATTTATATAAGAACATTACAGATAATAAATCGCGTCGCTTACAATGGGGATGAAAGTTTGTATGGGGAATCAACCGGGAGGATGAGTCGCTAGTTACTAATAAAATTTGCCAAAAGATAAATACATACATATTATATCATATGTATAAATAATATAAATATATGACGTCCAAAAAGGCACCTAGATATGCACCTAGCTACGCTGTTATTACATTGTTGCTGCTATTAAACTGAATGTATATTTTTCAACATACCGTTAAATGCTTATCGGAATACTTACGATGCGGAAGACATAACTCTGTACAAGCTTACATCTCGGTTCAACATCATATCTACACTATTATAAAACTTTAAAAGTTTGTCTGTACGTTAAACACATTTCCAAATAAAATCGGTCAAATGCAACTTATATTCTTACAATGAGTTTTCCATACTACCACATATCATTCGCTCTTCGCGTTTACCAATTAAATAAGCATTTGATTTCTCTCTTGAATTTTAATTGATCTTTAAGTATATCTAGGTTTTAATCGTGGCTCAAATCTCGTTACTATCAATACTAATAAATGTGAAAGTGTGTTTGTTTGTTAGTTTGTCCTTCTTTCGCGTCGAAACGGAGAGACGGATTGGCGTGATTATTTGTGTTGAGTCAGTTGGAGGGCTGGAGAGTGACGTAAGCTACTTTTTATCGCGGGAGATTATCTCATTCCCACGGGAAAACATGTTATAATACAACCCCAAAAAAAATATTTGTGATCAGAATTACTTGAAACTTCGTATTAATGCTCTTCAATACAATTAAATAAATACTTGTTTAAGCATTTTTCGAAATTCATCCCTGCTAGTTTGTATATAAATAACGTTTTCCCGCGTAGTTCAATTACATCTTACTATTTCTTTATATATCACTATAACCTACGTATTTCTCCATCTGAGTAACTACATATATTATGGTATCTTAGTGTATAAAATTCAAAGTCCTGACTGACTGACTGATGTATCAACGAAAACCCTCAACCACTGGTCCTAGAGACATGAAATTTGGAAGGTGTGTTCTTTGTGAAGTATAGGTTTCCACTAAGAAAGGGCTTTTTTAAATTCTTCCCCTAAGAGGGTGAAATAGGGGGTTGAATTTTCTATGAAACTTTTTATTCTCTGGATCGATTGACTTGAAAATTGTACACATACTTCTCAATTAAAATTATGAAATACGTGTATCACAGTTTTTACAAAATCATCCCCCAACAGAGTATTTGACTTCGAAAAACCTACACGACATGGTAGACGGGTGCATGGCGCGAGGGTGGCGCAGGACGTGCGGAGGAGCGAGGGTGTTTCTGTATTAATTACCTGGGCGTTCGACGGAGTTCTTTTTTGTTATATCGTGTTTTTATGGTTTTTTTATAAAAAAAACTAAAAACTTGAATAAATACAAAAAAAAACAATAGTAAAAACTTTGTATGATGTATCCGACCGGGTTCAAGCCCTGACCCCTGTGATTGTCAATCTTGCGTCTTGGTCGTTTGACCATGATGCTTAAGCCCGAGCGTGCGAAATTAGCGACCGTATTTTTCGTGGAATAATGCGCAAGAAAACCGCATGAAAGTTCGCGTTTTCCCAGACAGGACTAATCTAGATCGATTTTTCGCCCCCGAAAACCTGCACATACCAAATTTCAGCGAAATCGTAAGAGCCGTATATAAATAAATATACAAGAATTGCTCGTTTAAAGGTATTAGATTAGATAACATAAATCCAAGAAAAAATGGTTTTTAATAGTTTTAAAGTGTGGGTTCTGCTAGTTTTAATGTAAAGCTTCATCAAAATGAAAAAGATACACGCTATCACGCTACATCTTTTACTGTACTTACGACATTTAAATCAAACTAAAAACACACAATTTTCTTAAGTGTTTGATATTATAATACATATATAGCTTATCTAGATAAACTCTGTCAAAGATATGCACAGACGGAACCACAGTAAAGTGCATTCATATGAAGTCAGTTCTGACGCAATATCATAAATCTAGATCGCCTAAGTAGAAACATCCGATCTAAAGCAAACAAACGAGTGCCAATATAAAGCCAGAATAATATATCGATAGCTTAATTTGTTCCTTCCTTAATTTTTAACGAGAGTTCTTACTTATAAGGATTTTATAAAGTTGAATGAGTTTTGATGACTTCAATAGTAACAAAACATGGTCAAACGTCATGGTCAGCACCATACACTAGGATGGGTGACCGTTATAAGGCCGAAATTGTTTGCAAAATGTATGTGAACTTTTAGTAATCTATAATTAGACAAAATTTGTATGTTTTTTTATGTGAAAGCGCTAATCTTAGGAACAACTTATCCGATCTGAAAAATTCTTTTTACAGAATCGAACCCAGAACCTTCAGGCGTGCAGCCGTACACGCTAGCCACTACACCACCGAGGCAGTTAAGCCATCTCATTCTCGTATGGAAAACATATAAAGAAATATATTATATATTGTATTACAAATATTATTAAAAATGTTATTAAATATTTATTTAAACATTTTAACTTTAAAGGATGATAATCGTTTATCAAAAATACAAATAATGTTATTTAAATAGTATATTCATGAAATTAAAAAATTAAGTATAATATAAGAAAAAATATTAATTACAAAGTCAAATAAAGATTTCTTGTAAACAATAATTTACATCTTATATACATACATAGAACAAATTGTCATCATTTAAAAAGCATTAAGCCAAAATATCTATACATATAATAAAATTGTAACGAAGCCGAATCTGTACATTAATTTTTTTTGGAAAATCCTATTGAAATAGACATTGTTATCGATACAGAGGCCGAATCTATAGTTTTTAGAATTATTGTCTGTCTGTCTGTCTGTTTATTACCGCATCACAGAAAAGCCACTGGAGGGATTTTGATGAAATTTGGTATGGTGATAGCTGGTTATGAGGGTCAACATATAAGATACTTTTTACCGCGGGAAAATGTCTCATTTCTGAAAAAAAATACAAAAACTGCAATGTAGCAGTATACTAACATGTAAAACACAATTTAGTTTTTGGTCACCTGAACGCGTGCGGACAACTCCAGAACGGATGGGCTGATTTTTATGGTCTTTGATTTGTTGAATATGTCTCCGTCCTGGCCTCCGAATAGCTAAACTATTAGAACATCGGGAAAATTCACGAAATCACTGGCTAATTCTATATAACGGTGGCTAATAATATATCTATTTAAATCGTACCTAGGGATGCACCCGAGCTTAGCGAGGGTTAGGCGCTAGTTGGAAAATGAATAAAAGATGTTAGATAATATATTTTTCCACTTGAGTATGAATAAGATGATTTAGATATTACAAAAAGACAAATGGCTGTTATAAAAGTTACTATTTATTTTATTAGATATTTACTTTTAAAGTGACTTTGAAGTTAGTAGTTGTTTTAAATCGGTTATCAATAGCATTTATGCAACACGATTTCCATTCCGCTGATCTGTCCTAGTGTCTTCGGGTTTGGAAATGATATCAACATCTGCTGTGTTAGTGGTGTTGTTGGCGCCGTCCTTTTGAATTTTCTTAGAGATCATAGGTATTATAATCTTAATCCAAATTTTTTCAATAATATTTATCAGGCCTATAACTGATAAGCCAAGTAAAAAGCCCTGAAAATATTAAAATATTAAGTTTCCAAAAGATAGAAGGATGATTTGGTGAGAGTCACAGGAATCCACTAGAAGGGAATGTCACAAGTGTGATTTTTGCGGATGGATATCTTTGAACGAGACAGCAGTACAAATCCTTTCGAATAAGTTAGGCGGTGATAGTGAGAATGCTGTGAGTGGTGGTGTTGATGATAGAGATGATGATGATAACGACGACGACGATAATTATGATGATAGTGGCAAAGATGAATACGACGATAATGACAATGATGTGATGTAATTCAAAATTATGATCGTTTATCATCTCTTTCTAGTCTATTTATTATACAGTCCAATAAAAACTGTCAATCTCCATCAACTGATACATGCTTATACCGATAGATAGTAATAATAATCCAAAAACTGATGATATAAGTTCTATTAATGCTGTGACTCCATGACATATTTCGGGTTTGACCCCCAACGCAAAAAGAGGGGTATTATAAGTTTTACATGTCTCTCTGTGCATTTGTGTCTGTCTGTGGCATCGTAGCTCCTAAACGAATGGGCCGATTTTGATGCGGTTTTGTTATGATTATGTAGGTAGATGAAAGAACTTTTAAAACGCTAAAATATTTAAGTAATCTAAACCTAAAATTAGTAACTTGGTCACTTTGATTTTTTTTGTCCCATATTCTAATACTTAAATAATATCAATATAGTATATGTTATTATGGATTCAAATTGTTCTACTAGTGCACCTGTATATTAGGAGAATCAAAACTGAGAAAACACAAGTGTAACAACAGCTTGTCCAAATATGTATACAAACGAGATTTATTCACAAATACAAGCGAGGAAGATAAAAAGCGTATATTACGCGATAGAAATAACGTCTGCTTCTTTTCAATACATAATTTCAAATAATGATACCAATTTATGTGTTTCTCTGCGTGGTCGTAATTTTTTCAAACACCTTATTTATCAAATATTATTTATGAAATTCTTGAATTTTTATGTTATTATTATTGGATAATTGGTAAACTCCATATTGTAACTTGCTCCGCTTTACAAATATCTACATCTTTTAAAAGTTTAGACAGCCAGTGGAGATTTAGAGCAGTCTCTAACATTCATAAACGTGTATTTCGAACGTATACTCGTAGACCTGTCAGTCTAAGTATTGATAACTACAAGAAGAAACATTGTTGTAGCAATTTTGAATTTGGACTTAAAATATTATCATCATCGCTCTATGGCCATCCCCTGCTGTACGTAGGCTCCCTCAAAAAGTGAAAACCATCCCAGTCCTGGTCAGCCCGCATCTATCCGCTACCTGCGACCATCTTATACTGTCTGTCCATCATGATGCACTACGCGTACCTAAACGCAGTATCCACTAGAACAAGTGTCGCCAATTCCATCGATCATCTGTATATCTGGTGACAAGTCTACTTGTATTTCAGTGGTCTATATCTGCGTGCGATGGAACTTAAAGTTACTTATAAGAATTTAATTTCTGGTTTTAAACTAATTAATTCTAAGGAACAATACTGTTTCTTGCTGATATCATTTCTCAATATAGTATATAGTTTTTGAAATTGACTACTTTTACAAAGCGAATAATTCCAGTTTTATATATTTTATTTACCATTCCGCCCTTCTTCACGTCCCACAGCTAGAAATGGGCTTCCCTTCGATACGAGGAGGAGCCCTAAGCCCTAGTCCACCACGCTGTTGTTTCGAAAATTTGTTTTAAGTTTTTCAAATATGCTGATTTCCTAAGGATATTTTCCTTCGCCTTTAGATAAGTAATAATCATGTTGAAAGTGATTCGCCATCGAAAATATAATAGATGCGAGACCCAATATTTGAACTCACTTCACTTCCCCAAAACGCGTGCGTTACATCTGGGATAGATAGACTTTTATATGCCAACCAAGCTAACAGATTATACAGTTTTTTTTAAGATTATACTCGTAGCAATATGCGCACTCGCAAAATAATATTATATAATATCTATTAATATAATTACCACAAATGAAACTCTGAAATAACTTACAACACTGCCGCCGAGATCTGACAGAAATAGATTCCAATCGTAGTTGTATCTCTCTTCGTAGACGGAAACCATCATATTGTTGAAATGAATGTAAATCTGTAACAATTCTATGTATAGAATATGAAAGCAATGCAAGAATTATGAATGCGGAAGTATAAGTTGATGTATTTGCGCTTTAATATTGTAGCGATTTTGATGAAAACTAGCCAATAAATAAATATTAAAAAAGCATGTTCCAAAATAAGCTCTAAAAAATTAATTCAATTTAACGTTTATTTATTTTTTAATATTTATTCATATTGTTCTCAGTAAGCTCTTTCATTTGATATCCATATCGTGGGGGTACATAAAAAACATAGTCCTCCATCGTTGAAAGTCCACCATGTTGGATTTAGAATGACAAAAAAAAAACCTAAACAAACTGCGCCATCTCTATCCCCATAGGAGTTGAATGTTTAAAATCCTTTCTTGGCAGCTACCTATTTTACACGCTGTCCTCTTAGCTTAACTCTCATATATGCTTTTTCATTCTGGTTCGTAAGACACTAAAAAGTCTCGAAGCTAAAGACTTATACGGCCAAATATTTGTACTAAGCGGACCTCGAACCCGCGATTTTCGACGTAAAGTATGCCAGAGCAGTCATTTTTACCTGTGTCTGTAATCTAGCCTCTTCAGAAGTATCTGGATCCCAAATATAATACTTCTGTCTGTCCGTCACAAAGCAGTTATATAGATATGAGCGGCAAAATCGTGGACACTCGTCACATTCATGGTTTTGATAGAAACTATAAATCAGAGTAATTACTAATTGTAATTAGACAATGTCATGTGTTATTTAAATCTGTATAAATATTAAATATGTGAATTTTTTGAGTATGGATGTTTGTTACTCTTTCACGCCAGAACGGCTGAACGGATCTTGATGAAATTTGGCACAGAAGATAGATAGACTGGATAACACATAGGTTACTTTTTATCCCTGAAAAGTGTACGGTTCCCGTGGGATAGGTTTATTTTTGTTTTGAGCCGCTAATATCACTTAGTTTATTTCACATTATAATATGGCATAGTAAGATAAGTAAAATAGAACTTTTTCAGAAAAAATGAATCTGTAATGCTATTCTGTAATAGATTTGATGGAACTCGTTAGCGGTTTTCGCTAACATACTATGAGTAATTGAATCTCGCGGATTCGACTGTCGAGTTAATCATTTGAATCGAAAAGATTTTACTGAATACAGTTATACAAATAACAGATAATAAATAAAAAAATGGCCTAATAGCCGATTCCGGTCATGGCGGCCTATCTCATTTAAATTATTACTACGAGTACGTTGATTGAACCCAGGACTCGAACCCAGGAACGAGGTAGCTATATAATAAGTACAGGAGGGCAAGAAAAAAGGAGAGTGTTTTGTCACTAGTTTCTATCTCATTATTTACTTGTGTTCAGTCCTTTCTTTTTTTTTAATGTCCCACTGCTGGGCACGGGGCTCTCTTTAGTACGGGGGGATCAGGCCATAATCCACCACGCTGGCCAAGTGCGGGTTGGCGGACTTCACATGTCTTTCGAAAACTTGCAGGGTTCTCTCAGACATGCAGGTTTCCTCACGATGTTTTCCTTCACCGTAAGGCAAGCGGTAATCATGTTAGAAATGATTCGCACATGAAGATATCAGAGGTGCGAGACCCGGGATTTGAACCCGCTTCACTCGGTATCCCAAGAACGCGTTACCACTGGGCTACTACTGCCTTATTACTAGCAAAAAAAAATGTTAATGAAAAACTGCTATCTCACTTAATATAAGAAGATATAAGCTTTGTCATATCTTCAAAATTATTACAATAGGGTAAATCACTTTCCATCCACGGTCCAGAGCAGCCAACGGTTCGAGACACCATGTCTGATACGTATTTCGTAGTACACTGAAAGAGAAAACAGTATTTTTAGAGCTTCATTTTTAAACCGACTTCAAAAAAAAGGACTATGTCATTTATGTATATATTTATCTAATATCTTTTACGAGTAAATGCGTATCATATGATGCCTTCACCTCCAAAGTGGCTATATATAAATTTGAATAAATACTTAGCCTATTTTGATAACATAAATATAATAAATAGGCAGGTCCATATATTATATTTTAAATCAAAATACGTATTTTACGATACAAGCAATAGCAATGACACCATGTTTTTCTCGCAGTACTTTCATGCGCATAAGAATTTTATGGAAAAATTTCATATTATTTTCCTTCGGCTCATAATCTGATTAGGGAAACATTACTAAACGTAAAACCAATACAGCATGAGCTTTCCGCATTTAGCAATCTTATACAAAGAGGAGTCACAATTATCTGGTGCAGTAGAAAATAGTATGATGTCACCATAGACATAGAGAGTGGACTGAGTGTTTCTTTGTCAGCCGTCGGCTAAAAATGGCAGACAGGCGCGACAGAGACAAAACGAATGTGCGGCCAGAAGTCTTCTGTATTAATTGAAATACGATTAATGAAAATAAATATTTTACATTCCCTTACAATATTATAATTTTTAATAAATTATAATATTATATTTTTTTTACATTCCAATTATAAATTTAAATTGGAATTAAAGTATTAATTAAAAAATATTGGCCGCACGTTCGCTTTCTGTCTTTCTCATGAGAGTATTGCTGAGTATATTTTATAGGTATATGAGTGTAACTTACAGCATTTGCACTGTAGTTTAGTCGGTTGGTGCAAGGATCTTCATTTCCACTTATCATCAAGTACTCATCAACTTTCAACTTGACGCTCACAGTCTCTCCCGTGTTTATATATAAGTAATCCACAAGCCCACCATTGTATACTTCCACTTCTATAACCAAAAGTAACCAGTACGAGATAAACTAGAGAGATAAGTGCTATGTTAATTTTTTACCTTTTAAAAAGAGGTTTTTTTTGTTCTGTTACGGGATGTTTTCGCCAAATTTGAGCCGGTTTTCATAATTTTTTGGAATGGTTTATACCTCTAAGTAGGTACTTTTAAGGTGCCTGATGCAAAAAGTGTACTCGATGTTTTATAATATTACTGATTTTAAATACCATATTATAAAGGAATAGCTCCCACAAACATGTAAATCAAAAATCCTTTTTTAGCTGATCCCTAAACATTTAAAATTAATTTGTTTATAAGTGTTTAGTTAATTAGGAAAAATTTCATAAATTAAGATTATTTTTGAATATATATTTAGTGCTCTATTTATTTCATAACTAGCGACTTACCCTCGCTTCACTCGGGTTCGTCCCTTGATACATTTTAATTTTTTGAGCGGAACCCTAATTCTTTGTCTAAAATAAAAGTAGCCTATATTACTCCCTATAACATCAGCTATCTACCAGTGAAAGTCCCGTGAAAATCAGTCCAGTCATTTCAGAGATTATCCGGAACAAACAGACAAACCGTAAAATTTTTTAAAAGTTGTTCTTATAATTTCATATGCATTTATTAAATAGTTGTTATTTTGACATCATAAACAGACACTCCAATTTTATTTATATTAGATATAGATAATCACCGATGCGTGCATACCAGTATAGGGCTCCCTCACATAGTGTACATGGACATGATATCCTGGAGGCAGTATACTAATAGGGTTCACCATATCTGCAGCTGCATGCTTCAGAGTCACTGAGTAGCCGCTGTTCTGAGTGGCTCTTGCTATTGTTCCCATCACTTTTGGGGACATCGTGTAACATCGCCCCATGACAAACCCCGTCACTGGAGTTAGAATTACATCTAGAATAAAAATAATGCGAGTGTGAGTAGTATCGGATAAATTAGATCAGATTGTTCAACGTACAAGTGTCAAAAGCCATGAGAAGGTGCTAGTTTCTTATAAACTTATACTAACTATCTCTCAAATGGTCTAATCCATATTGCACGAAAAATTCGCTGTCATTATAAGTTATATCCTCCCAGAGGTCGTCTAAGGAGATGCTGGAAAAGTTGAAGTTTCGCCACATTGAAGTAAATCGGGGATGAGCGTAGAGTCCGTAATCCTAAAATATTATGTATAACATATGAATATAATGCATTGATGAAAATCTATGAAATTGAATATACTAGTGTTGGCTTTAAGGTCTTAATTCCCGTGTTGTAGTGAATGCGCAAGCGGTCCTGCGACGCCCCATTGCACTGCGGCGACGGGTTCCGCTGTGGGTTTTAGTGAGTAGGAGTCTCACAGTACCCCGCCCATTGACGGCAGGGCTCCCATGATGGGTTTCCCCAGCGAAAACAAAAAAAGAGGTCTAAATTCGGTTATAATTATGATAAAGATTATATATATATATATATATATATATATATATATATATATATATATATATATATATATATATATATATATATATATATATATACAAAGTTACAAATTTTTGGGATCAGTTCTTTTATATAGATACGAGTATGTCTTTACATTCGCAAATTTTTTTTATTAATGACTTTGAATTTTTTAATGATGAGCTACTAAAAAAATGAAAATGGAAAACAGAATAGAAAAAGGTAGTGAACTGTTTTGTCTTTGTCTATTTATATATGAATAATAAAGATAGATATATACCTGTAATTTATCCTGTTTATAAGGTGGCTCCCTGCAGAAGGTAATGCTAGGGTAGGCGATAGTTTTATTAAAATCGAAATGCGTATACGTCGTTATCGGACGATCCACAAGCTTCTGTATACATGATACAATCTTAAAGAAAAATATTATTTAAAATTAAAACTGATTTGAGTTTATTTTAATTTTTATCACAATTTTTATTTCGATATGTTCTTAATAGTAACATCACAAAATCAAAATAACGTATCAATAAAATCTATACATATAATAAAATTTTATAATTAAGCAGAATATGTACATTAAATATTGTTTTGGAAAATCTTATTCAAATAGACATTATTATCTATATGAGGCCGAATGTATAGTTTTTAGAATTTTTGTCTGTCTGTCTGTGTCTGTGACCGCATCGCGGAAAAACCACTGGAGGTATTTTGATGAAATTTGGTATGGTATGATAACTGGTTATGCGGATCAAAATTGAGGATTCTTTTTACTGCGGGAAAATATTTCATCTCTTAGAAATCTATACTAAACGTTAAAACGTACCTAGGGACGAACCCGAGCGGAGCTTTTGATAGATAAAAATTATATTCATAATGTAGAACATATTATTTATATTATATAAGTATCTCAAGAGCAATTTCTTAGATCTTTTTGATATTTATTGGATTTTATTTTACCTGTTCCACAACGAGCCCCACGCATATTATAATGACAACCGTTTTAAAAGAGCAAGAGCTTTTCAAACAATTTTCACCATTTTGACTAATATTCGCTGGCTTGTCTTCAGATTTCTGGTGGAAATAAATTTAATTAACGTCACAACAATAATCTATATTTATAATTATAATCATTTAAAAAAGACTGGCTGCTAAATATCAAAGCCAAAGAAAAAAAAAGTATTTAACGCAAATGTAATACTTTTTTAGATTTACGCGAATATTTGACATTTAAAAAAAAGTATTTAACGCAGTGTAAGAGATTGAATTTTGAATCAGGCTTTTAATATATAGGAAACAATTATTTCACAATTTAGTTTTATTTTTAGTGATGTTCTTTAGTATCGATATGTGAAGAGAAAAACAATATCAAGACAAAGCGCCAGTGAATTTAATTTACTTTTTTAATTATGGATCAAGATCCGGCTGCAAGATTGCTACGTTCATAGCGTATTTAACGAAAATCATTTTTTTATATACAATAATAAAAGGGGCAATATGTTTTGACCGAGGTGCCTATTAAAATGTGACCGCTAGTATGTTTAATTAAATCATAATAATTGACTTTTTAGAATAATATCGATGCATTTGTTATTAAAATGAATTATACTCCACTTCACAGAAATATACGTAGAGAACTTGAAAAGTGTCGGCAAAAGGGGTTGCCAGTCATTAAAGGTTTTTTTGTTACAGTTATACGTTCATGGCTTATATTCACTATTTACCTATATATCAAATTAAAGCTATTTTTTCTGTGTATGATAAAGTACCTCTACCTATGTAAAAGTGGCCGTAAAAGAAAGAAAAGAAGTAAAGAATATAATATTATATACCATTTGTCAGACAATAACAACGGTTAACTAACGCGCTAACTCTCTTTCACTTCAATCTCTCTTTAACAGCTAAAAACCCATATTAGCGGCCACTTTTACATAGGCAGACGTTGTTTATCAGGTACACAAAAAAATAGCTTTAATTTGACATATAAATGATGAATATACGTCACGAACGTATAAATGTAACGAAATATGACCTGCTTACACCTGGCTGCGAAGAGGTTTCGACCAAGTGCGCAACGGCAGCTATCACTTTTACTATTGTATATAAAAAAATTATGTTGATTAAATACGCTATGAACGTAACAATCTTGCAGCCGAATCTTAGTCCGTTAGTATTTTCAAACTACAAAGTTAATTAATAAATATAAATAACATACCAAATCTTCAACTTTCACTGACATTTTTCAAATTAATTAAATTTAAAAGCTAAGGAACATTTCCGATCGACAGATCAATATGAAATACGGTTCCTCGATACATTCATTATCAAAATTTATGGGTTTCATTTGGTAATAATACCATATAGATAAGTAGTACATATTTATTGTCAGTAAGCCCTAAATAAAGTACTTCGGTCCTTGTTAACATATTACGCCAAAGTGTTTTATTGTTGCATAAACATTATACATACATACATACATATACCTAATACATAATGTACCTGCCTCGGTGGTGTAGTGGCTAGCATGTACGGCTGCACACCCGGAGGTCCTGGGTTCCAGTCCCGGGTCGGGCCAAGTTTAGTTACTGAGTCTTTCTGTATATTAAACCTCAGTAATAGCCCGGAGTTGGGAAGTTGGCAGTGTTTCACCCCCGTGCCTCGGAGAGCAAGTAAAGCCGTCGGTCTTGCACCTTAACTCGCACTGCTCGTGTCGAGCAGTCATCCCACCGGAGTATGAGAGTGACAGAAAAAAAGAGTACACTTGTGCACTATAATATCTCCTGCGCAGTTGGCTAGTCTCAATGAGATTGGCCGCCGTCAGGAGAACATCACATAATGTAAGTACCTTAATTAAATTTACTAATTCTTTTTCATAAAATATAAACGTTTTTATTTTAATATGATAGAACAAAAAAAATGACAAAAAAGATGACAAAAAAGTACCTGTTCAATTCTTGTCTGTATATTTGCGATATTTTCGTTAATTGTAAATCGATTTTGGTAAATTATAAACTCAATATTCTATATAACGGCATTATGCCTGACGATACTTAAATATCAAAAGAATAGTTCCTTTTTCACTAAGTAACTAATAAGCAGCCAACAAACAGTTAACTAACGCGCTAACTCTCACTTTAATCTATCTTTGCCATGATAACCGTTGTTATTGTCTGACAAATGATATATAATATTATATTCTTTCCTTCTTTTCTTTCCATTGCGGCCATTTTTACATAGGTGAGAGGTATTTTATCATGCACAGAAAAAAATTAGCTTTAATTTGATGTATAAATGATGAATATACGCCATGAACGTATAAATGTACCAAAATATGACCCGCTTACACCTGGCTGCGAAGAGGTTGCGGCCAAATGCGCAACGGCAGCTATCATTTCTTCAAGATCTCCACGTATAGTTCTGTGAAGTGGAGTATACTTCATTGTAATAATAAATGCATCGTTTTTGTGACAAAAAGTCAACTATTATTTAGTTAAACACACTAGCGGGCACATTTGAATAGGCACCGCATTATTGTATATAAAAAAATGAATTCGATTAATTACGCTATGAACGTAGCAATCTTGCAGCGGGATCTCGATCCATTTAAAACTTAAATGTAACTATCTCCTCCTTTTTGACACCGGTCAAAAATGTAAAATACTTTTAATTTAGTTTCTATTTAGTTCTCGCATTATTATTATTATATAATAAAATGAACTTACGTATCATTTTTTTCAAATTTTAATCATTTTTATTTTTTTATTAGGCCTAAAAAATAAAATATTTGTATCATTATTTTACCCCGCCATCTCTCGATACACATTTGAATGATTTCAAGACAATTTAAGTTTTAACTACTTTAAATAGATGGCGTTTTATCTCTTATAGTAATTTCCATAATTTCATGGATTTACTTTCTTCATGGAATATAATTTAATCTAATTTTAGTTTTAAAAATAGGTTTTATTTAATTATTTCAGCCATTTCACATTAACAACTGACATACTGGCAACTACTCAACAACAGATGGCGCTAAAACATAGAAATGTTAAACAGGTGTATTCCCAAATTAAATTATACAATACAAAATGCGTAACATTTATTTATGATACTCATAATTAATTTATATAATAAATTTATAATTATTTTTAATTTTTTCATGACAAAATCAATAAAAACTTTTCTCATTAAATAAAGTTAACGAATAGGTTTATCCACTTGACGCTAGAGGACACTGTTGGTAAGTACATATTTTTGCGCGTTTTAGGTTTTTTTAAAAACGGAACTAACTTTTAGATGCAACTGATAAATATTTTTCTGTTCAACTAAAAATTGAATCCAAAAATTGTACTTTTAGGGTTATATTGTTAGTTGTTTTTTATAGCGATTTATTGATATATTGACATATATTATATACAAAATATGTATAGATTTATAATTATTGTTGTTTTAAATTCAAAATATATCAAATAATACATGAGATTCGAGAAAACGTCTGAAAAATAATAGACCGAAATAAAATGCAATAATTCGTCCTCACATTTTATGAGTGCCGCGGTTACGACTTACAACTGGATAAAGTCACTGTCGATCACATTTTTTTTTGTTATTATTATTACAAAATAAAATAATTAGGTAGTTTTCGGATCAGCGCCATCTATCGTCTATCCATTTGAATTATAATTTTATTACTATTCCTAGCTACTCACTTTCGCCACGGTAATCAAAACATTACCGTGCGGTGTGCGCTCGCTTCGCTCGGGTGCGGCCCTAAGTGATTCTTTAAATTCACATAACTTTTTTATTAGTGAAGCTTACCACAATACTTTAATGTAATGTAATATAATAAACCGTACCCAAATTGGGTAAACCATTTCTGAGATTATCATGCACAAACGCACAGACAAACAGACATTTTTTAAAAAAATCATTGTTTTGAGTTCTTTTGCGTTAAAAAAGACCCCCAACAATAGTTTTTCTCAAATATCTTCCATGTACAGACAGCGATCACTTACAATTACTATTATAATTTTTATTTTATTCAAATACTACACGTACCAAATATGCACAAAATGCCTTCATTCATCGTTCTTGTTTATTATATAACAAAGAATACTGTTCAATTGATTACTTTACGGGTTCGTTACAGAAGTTAACTCAACAAATTAAGAAAATAACCTAGTTTAAATTATTTTTATTTGTATTAAATTATATTTGCGACTTTTTATTACTAACTATAATTATGTAAATATTACTAAAACATTAATTATTTTCTATTCATATGATTATTATTTTATTTAATGTTAATTTTTTTTTTAATTATAATTAATTTGCTCGCATTATTCTATGTAATATTTAATTGTGGAAACTTTATTGGTCAATGATTTATATTTTGTTTTGTTTTTTAATTTGTATCAATTTGTACTGTTTGTTTCCCAAATAAAATAAAAATAAAAAAATAAAATTACATGTAAAGATATAGATGTCACCTCTTGGCTACGTATTACACGCAACATAAATATAATATAACTAGCATTGGCGGCGGCTCCGCCCGCGTTCAGATGACCAAAAACCAAATTCTTAGGTTTTACATATTAGTTTACTCTTACATTGCAGTTTTTGTATTTTTTCTCAGAAATGAGATATTTTCCCGCGGTAAAAAGTATCCTATATGTTGACCCGAATAACCAGCTATCATCATACCAAATTTCATCAAAATCTGGACGGATGGGCGGACGGACGGACAAACAAACAGACAGACAGACAGACAGACAGACAGACAGACAGACAGACAGACAGACAGACAGACAGACAGACAAAAATTCTAAAAACTATAGATTCGGAGTCTGTATCAATAATAACGTCTATTTTAATTAGATTTTCCAAAAAATATTTAATGTACAGATTCGACTTAGTTACAATTTTATTATATGTAGGTATATATAGATATTGCATGGCTGTACGGAAACTACGTTGAGAGTCAAGTCTAATTTTATATAGTAGGTAATGGACTAAAATTGCTTTACTGCTTAACTACTGAGTGATACTTCCACTAGTTGGTCTCGTTTTTAATAGCTTTGTTTGGGCCAATTACCTCTCAAAATAAATCTGTTATATAAAAAATATATATACAAATAAAAAACCCGACGGCATAAAAACTTTAACTACCTATAACTTAATTTTCACTATACCTATATCTTAATTAACAAACAAATCTAAATCTATTAGATTTGTTTGTTTGTGAATATTAGCGGTTGCTCACATATTTTATTTACTAAGTGGTCTAGTTCTTACCAATTGAATTTCAAACTCTACATTTATTTGAACGATATTTAAAAATTTCAAAGTTTGAAGTTGATCAGGCCAAGTAAACACGTTTTCCTAAACAAATTTTGTCACCTCTTAGAGGGGTCACACCCCCAAGAGGGTAACCTATTTGGGATGGAGTTTTCAGAAATCCTCGGATGCCTAGAACATACAAGGAATATGGCCTCCAAATTTCACGTTGCTACGACCAGCGGATTAGGCTGTGCGTTGATCCATCAGTCAGAAAAAATATATAAGTACATATAAGAATAATTAATTAATCCAATCTTTTCAAATACATTTTGTAATTTATTCAATGTAAATTTTAAACATAAAATAATATAATATCAAACAAATTGAACTATACGCTCTAATTCTAATAAGATATTAAACTTAATTAATGAAACCCATTGTATATTCGTAACAATTTAAATATATATGGGAACAAATACACAGGCATTCGTCTTCCCCATATGTAATCTAAGTGATTAAATAGCAGTCGAGGATTTACGAGGTAGTACACAACGTTACCTAATTGCTGTTTTAAAAGATTAACATCAGGAAGAGTAGATAAGTAATCGTTTCGAGCAGCTAACAAAGCAGTTGGAAAAGTTACGTTGTTCAATGCATATGGGGGTGGAACTGAGGAGTTGTAAATCACTCGATTTCTTTCATCTCCATAATCGAAAGGAGCAAAAGTTTTTCTATATCCAACCTGAAGGTAATGAACGAGGCTTTTAGCGGAAGTACCAGCAGGAAAATGTGAATTGGCTATTCGGTAAAACGATGGTCCTATTTCCAATGGATCGTTACCGGTAAAAGGCCCGTACAACCCAAGTAGGCATACTTCGTATCCCAAGACTGGTATACCGCAAACTTTTCTTAAAATTTTCGTAGGTGCTAAGGTGTCGCCCAAAAACTCATGAATATTAAATACGTCAAAAAATTTTTCTACGCCAGATTTTAGTTCTATGAATGTTGCTATGGGCGGGGGAGAGTGATGGAGATAGCATATCGGAGAAAGAGCTATCATTACATTTATTTTTACATTATATTCTGGCTTAGTCGATCCCAATACGAAGAACGCTGTGGTGCCTTGTGAATGTGCGATAGCAGATATATTTGTAGCACCCGTTTCATTTAATATTTTATCTATAAAAGCCGGCAGATCATAATATCCAATCTCGTTAAAACTGAAATCCCAAAACTTTGCATCTACATCTGGATTCAAAGAAATGTGGCGTCTAGAATATCTATTGCCTCTTGAATTTCCCATCCATACGTCGTATCCGTTGTTTGCTAATGTTATTCCAAGTGAATTTGGGCCTCTCAGTAACCAGGTATCTGATGAATCCAAAATACCGTGCTGTAGGAATACCGGAGATGGGCTTCGACCTCGTAGACGGAAAAGTGCTAGTATATAGCCGTCTTCGGTGATAACTTCGTATTGTTCCGGCGTATGCCCATATTTTACAGACAGTTGCGTGAAGTTCAATTCCGCATCTTCAGGTGGCAACAAATCGAGTAAATCGATAGATTCTAAGCCTTCATTACTCAGTGCACAAGTAGCTTCAAAAATTAGTGCAAAATAAATTATTATAGCTTTCATTGTTTCTAAGGACAATAAGTTTTATAATGTCTATAGATTTTATTAAGAGCAAGCACTATTCCCATAAGAATATCCTGTGTTCACTTAAACGACTCGATTGCAATACCTAGTAATATTGAGAATGTTTTGTGTAATTATAAATAAGTACTTTGCACCAGACTAATTTATTTTTTGCATTACTTTTCTTTAGATAAGTAGTTAATATTTTTTTAAATTCCTCATTTCAATTGTATTTGAAATTACCCATTTTAATATGTAATTAATTTTATCAAAGTTCGTTAGAAACCTTTGTATGTCTGGTGAGAGTTCTACATATTTGATGTACTGTAGGATTTTTAATCGTAAAGGTCGAGTCTTGGGACTTTTTTGGCACGAAATCATGTGCCTAGGAGAGCTGTCAGTGTGTGTGTGTGTGACTTGTCTCAGTAATAATCGCCGCGATTTAAATTTAGGACGATATAAGGCCGGACTAATTCTATGCCATGTATAAAAAATACATTATTTATCTTCTATCTATACATTTTATAAAATTGTAACTGAGCCGAATCTGTACATTAAATATTTTTTGGAAAATCTTATTGAAATAGACATTATTATCGAAACAGAGGCCGAATCTAAAGTTTTTGAAAATTGTGTCTGTCTGTCTGTGGCCGCATCACAGAAAAACCACTGGAGGGATTTTGATGAAATTTGGTATGGGGAGCTGGTTATCCGGATCAAAATATAGGGGGAAAATACAAAAACTGGTTAGAATAAAACCACAAAGATACTATAAATATTTTAAAAAAGGTAACTTACTAAATATGGCAAAAACTATTAAAGATAGCTTATCTTGAAAAAAAAAATACCAATAGCGTTACTTTATCCATTAAAATAACTCCAAAAACATTTATTTATGTTATTTAGATATCCGTCAATAGATGTCGCCATGTGTTTTAAAATACGTAGCGTTAATTCCAATAGATTGAATATACAGATATGACCATTCTATGATTTTATTAGAATTAATTAATACTAAATTATTAAAACAAACTTTTTGGCCTTATAAATTAGTAGCATATATGTAATATTTTGTTGGTAGAAACAATTTTCAAATGAAAATATTAGTACATTTTTATTGTTTAGTAAATAATTTTAATGTTTGTTAATCTTTTAATGTAAAAATTGGGCAAATGCAAGTATATATTATAATTAATAGCATAAGTATTGGTAAATCGGCCATTTTCTCTCAGGTTTAAGTGCAATCTTATTCGAATATCTTTCTATTAGCTCTCAAACAATACTGCGTTACAGTAAAGCTAGTATCGGTAATAAATAAAACAATGACTAAAGCTTATAGCATTTAATTTTAAATTTTGACTATTTACATTAAACATTGAGAGCCACTTGCACCAAAATTCTTAATTTTAATAATATCTTAAATATGTTAAGTAAATCTATTATAACTCATAATTTATTTTATAATTTCATTCAGCCATTTTTTTATGCCCACAGCTGGGCAGAGGCCCCTTCAATAGAGGGTTTTAGGCCATAGTCCACCACGCTGGCCAAGGGTTGGCGGACTTCACATGTCTTTCGAAGACTTGCTAAGTTCTCTCAGACATGCAGGTTTCTTCGCGATGTTTTCCTTCACCGGAAGGAAAGTGGTATTGAGTATAATTTAACATTTACTTAACATAATCGAATTAAAAATTTTAATAAAAGTGGACCTAAGAATTCTTAAATAGTTAATTATCACTCGAATAAGGCACAAACATAAGTACGCAATAACATATCACTAACATTTGTATAATAAATAGGGTAACATATTTTGTACCGCGATCTCAAAACGGTATGAAGGCATTCTGCTTGCAAGGTTTATGTTTTTCGCGTGTATCTCGAATGTATGTATATTTCTATGTGTATGTTCAAAAAAAATCATAATGGCGAATTTTTGGCGCTCTTGTCATAAAAATTTTTTTTCCTCCGAATCAATTGAATAGCGTCTCAAAATACAGGGTTTTATAAGACGATTACAAAAATATATACAACTTATATGTTTAAAAGTATTTTAGGATGAGAAATTGTTAAATAAAATTAAAAATGTCTAACTGACCAAAACTAAAAAGTTGTATATAAAAAATAATAATTTACAAAAATAAAAAACCCGACTGCGTAAAAAGCGAACTAAAAGATGAGAACAAGTTGACGAAGGAACATAGTATTATGCAATCGAAGAAAGACATATAAACATGGTATCTAATAGCTACGTGTGTATGTATGTATATTTCTCTGACTGCATAGTAAATATGTCAGGACATTACCACACAACACCATCTAGTTCCATAGTAAGCTAGGAGGCTTGTGTTATGGATACCAGATAGTTGATACATTATACATATATAACTTTAAATACATACTTACATATTATAAGTATAAACATCCATGACTGGAGTACAAACATTCGTGCTCATCACACAAATGAATGCCCCCAGCGGGACTCGAACCCGCGACCGCTGGCGCAGCAAGTAGGGTCATTACAAACTGAGCCAAACGTGTCGTCGAATACTACATAGTACTATGTTCCTTCGTCAACTTGTTCTCATCTTTTATTTCGCTTTTTAAGCAGTCGGGTTTTTGAATTTTCTAAATTAATTCTTTAAGTTCAGTAGTGCTGTTCTGTAACAATTAAGTTTTATGTATCTCGATAGCTGAATCCGTCATACTACGATTTACTACGACTATATAAAAGTTTTTATAGAATCACTGCACAGCACAAGCACTGCAGAAATGAAAGCACAGACTGCTATATATATATAAATGAATTAACCTTTAATCTGACTCAAGTTTCTCAAGTAAAGAAAACACCTTAATATTATACATCGACTACAAGCTAAAGCTTTCTATACAATCGCTTAAATTAAATAATTTGTACAAAAAATCACGCGCTGAATAATAAAATAGAACTTAATACAATCATGGATATAAACGATAATGCTGACGTAGAGTCAGCAGAATTGGGACTTATCTTGTTACTTATTTTGTTTGTAATATTTTTAATTTTGTTCGCGAACTTCTCCAAAATGTCAGATCTTGGTGTCACATCACATGCCGTATGGCTTATGGCTTTCAAAACTGGTGCTGAAAATACTCTGAAATTAAAATCATTTTGGTCCAACTTGCTGTACATCCATATTGGCATTCTATTTGACAAAACCCATAAGTTCTCGTTGTAATCCACTTTGATATCAGTTGGGTAGATCATTTTTACATCATCCATGTATATTCTTCCTTGATTTTTCATCAGATAATCTTTATTGGTGGTCCGCCAGCAGGCGACTGCGTTTAAATTCACGAGCGAGTAAAATAAGACACCTGTTCTTGGATCCACAAATGATGCACTCGATTGGGCATTAGGTCCTCTACTTCCAAGCAATTTAAATGCATCAAAATTAGCTTCAGCAACCGATTGATTTCTCAAATATTCGGTAGACACAGCAAATTCGTTGTAACTTGCCATCGGGTGGAAATATAGAGTACTGAAGTTGTTAGCATTTGGAGCAGATATGCCTAAACCGAATATAGCATCTGTCCAGCTAAAATTATGTCCTTTGACACTAAAATCACAAGCTAATGGATCGGGATGGAAAAAATGATGGGTAATTCTCCATGATTCATTCTTCGCCCAAGAATAAACAACGATAGCTGGCTTGCCCAAATCACCCGCATATACATAGGTGTTATCACAGTCAGTATCTTCAACAGCAATGTTGGCAAAACCCGATTCTTCTTTTATTTGATCTTCAGGAAAGACGTAGGTTCTTAGAAGAGTGTCTGTTTTTAAGTCATAAATTATGAGCGCTGGTAGAAATTTCACTGTATCGTTTTCAAGGTTACCAACTTTTCCATTGTCCAAAACCCACAGACGGTCACACTTGTCTGCTCGGATCCTAAATGGCGACACAATTTCTGGTCTTCCATCAGTATTCAAGGAATGGGCGGCCCAATTCGGATATGGTGTTAACTTAGGTGATTTGGTAGAATTGTCTGAAAAAAATTTCTTCCATTAATTATATTTGTAGGAATCATTTTCTTGGCCTCAAATAACAAACTAAAATTTATAATATTATTAAAATATAGCGGTTGGGGAAAGATGAAACCATATATCATATAAACGAATATTAAACAAATAAAATAAAATTAGCTTGTCTACATTTTAAACTTTTTGCAGAAAAAACCATCATCCGAAGGAATTTTAAAATTATTGCATAGCTGTCTATAAAAAGGCTCAAATGTTCACTTTACATTATATTTCTACCCTTTTTATCAATTAAGATAATGGACGGCGAATTTATAAAAATAATAAGTTTAGAGGTGACCCTGTTCCAATTTGTTTAAAACGCTCTTTTTAAAGGCGCCATATTTATGCAGGTATCCGGACTGGTTTTGAATGTAGTGTAAAGACTAATTTAAAATGGATTTCAGACGTCTAAAGATTGCTACAGACTAAAAAGTAGGGTATTCTTTTTTGTTCATAGATTTTAGAAACAGTGCACCAGCTCCAATCGCGTTGATCGATTATATATTTTTAAAGTATTACCTTTTAAATTAATGTAATTCAAACTAGCAGGCACGCCATATTTCCATCTTGGCACCGTGATGAATAGTCGATCTCCAAATATCTCCAAGCCCATTGGAATATTATTTTCTGGTATGAAATTTCGACTGTCAATAGCTTCTTGCCTTGCTTCAGGACTCGGGAACTCGAAATCTAACTCCTTCCATTCGTAGATGATGTCCAGCTGTTCCATACAAGTGCTGATGTACACCAGCTGCAGAAAAACCAGGGTCTTTATCCCCCCCATGTTGCTCCTGAAAAAAATGAAATAGATGCTATTATAATACACAATTCTAAGATTTTTCGGATTCATCCAGATCGAGTCATTAAAATAAATAGCTAAATGGATTTTGCCAATGTGTAAATCAAGTGTAGCAAACTCAATGAACTAAAATAAAAGACTAATTAATCATAAATATACCGTGGTTTATACTTGTCTACTGAACTACTACATATATGAATTCTTACGACGATCTATAAAACTTTCGACCAATTTTGTATCTAAGCCTTGTTAGTGTATCGATTCGTTATTAACGAATTATGCACATGAATGGCATGTTTATAACAATTATTCAAATGTCTATGATGTCTTTTCGAACGAACTTTATGAATATCTAAAGTAATTAAAATATTAAAAGCAGGACGAGAAAAAAGTGGTGTAGCACATTCTTTCTATGCATTATATAAAAAATATCGGTTTTCATAATTCTCAGAACACGCTTCGCTATCTCCCCCACACCTTGCCCTCGAGCCATGTTATTTTGCATAAATAATTGACCTCCCTGTATACTATTATGTATTGGTATAATTAAAATTTAAAATTATTTTTTCCATCCTTAGGGTGTTCTTTTATGTTGGGTTATTAATACACAGCACCATCTAGTTCCATGGTAAGCTACGAGGCTTGTGTTATGGATAACAGATAGTTGATACACTACACATATATAACATTAAATACATACATATTATAAATATACACCCATGACTGGAGTACAAATATTCATGTTCATTACACAAATGAATGCCCCCAGCGGGACTCGAACCCGCGACCGCTGGCACAGCAAGTAGGGTCAAACTGAGTCAAACGTGTCGTCATTTATTTTGATATTTAGATACAACAACTCTTGATCAATGATCAATGACGAAAATATCGAGCGACATATACACAAAAAAGGTAGAGAAGAATTCAGTATGTACCTCCTCCTATTGAACAAACTGTGTCCAAAATATAATTTATTACCAAAATGTTCCATTAAAACGACAGACCGACGACAATATTTATTTTTATTAATATCAAATAGTACTAGTTTAGTAATAAATCCTGTTTATGTAAAGTTTCATATTATATGAAATACCAGTATTACCTGCGGCTCCGCTCGCGTGGATACGTCTATAAAATAGCCCATCTATACATATAATAAATTTGTAACTAAGCCGAATCTGTACATTAAATATTTTTTGGAAAATCTTATTGAAATAAACATTATTATCGATACAGTGGCCGAATCTATAATTTTTAGAATTTTTGTCTGTCTGTCTGTTACCGCATCACAGAAAAACTACTAGAGGGATTTTGATGAAATTTGGTATGGTGATAGCTGGCTATCCGAGTCAACATATAGGTTTCTTCTTACCGCGGGAAAATATCTCATTTTTGAGAAAAAATACAAAAACTGCAATGTAAGAGTATACTAATAATATGTAAAACATAAGAATTTGGTTTTTGGTCATATGAATACGGGCGGAGCCGCGGGCAGTGCTAGTTTGACATATAAAAAGATAAAAATTATGTTCTTGAGCATCTAATTGAAATTTAAATATGTCGAGTATTGCAAGTCTTTTGCACAATGTAATGGCTTAATTGGTTTCTAATGCCCATTACATGATTTAACTTAGACAAGCTTTGAATAACGATTTTAGATTCGAGGTTACTATGCCATTTATATATACTGGTATAAAAAAGTAGCTCTGAGCGATTGAGCTTCGCTCGGCGTTCATTGGGAAAGATATAAAAATTACGCTTTTTTTCAGAAAAGTTTGATAGTTTAACTTAAAAAGCAAAACCTTATCTAAATACAAAATTTGATATAAATCGTTAGAGCCGTTTCGGAGGTACACGAAATAAATGTATATATGTGTCTACATATATAAATTTATTTCGTGTACCTCCGATCATGCTAGTCTTAGCATTACCCGCGGCTCCGCTCGCGTTCAGATGACCAAAAACCAAATTCTTAGGTTTTACATATTAGTATAGTCTTACATTACAGTTTTTGTATTATTTCTCAGAAATGAGATATTTTCCCGAGGTAAAGAGTATCCTATATGTTGACCCGGATAACCAGCTACCACCATACCAAATTTCATCAAAATCCCTCCAGTGGTTTTTCCGTGATGCGGTAACAGACATACAGACAAACAGGCAAAAAATCTAAAAACTATTGATTCGGCTTCTGTATCGAAAATAATGTCTACTTTAATAAGATTTTCCAAAAAATATTTAATGTATAGATTCGGCTTAGAATTTTATTATATGTATATATAAGAATTGCTTATTTAATTATTAGAAAATACTAGCACTTGCCGCCGGCTTCGCTCGTGTTGAAGGCAAGGTACTGAACTGTTTTGTCTTTACCTTTTTAGATAAAAAAGATAACCGTTTCCAAAAAAAAACATTTCTAAACACTTAAGTTCAGTAATAGCTACTTAAACATAAAAAAAGAAAATCAGTTAACCTGTTATGTCTTTGACAATATATACATACTAGATTGCTTCCCAATATAAACTATCATCCCCATTTTCACCCCCTTAAAGGATAATTTCCAGGATAAAAAGTATCCTAAGTCCTTCCCAGGGTCTCAAACTATCTTCATACCTTTCATCTAAATCAGTTCGGTAGATCCAGAGATTACCCCCTACAACGTCACAAACTCACAAACTCACAAACTTTACCTCTTCTTAATATTAGTATAGATAATAAAATTCTAACCGAGTCGAATCTGTACATTAAATATTTGTTTGGAAAATCTTATTGAAATAATCATTATTAACGATACAGAGTCCGATAAGAGTATCTATAGTTTTTAAATTTTTTGTCTGTCTGTCTGTCTGTCTGTGAACGTGTCACGAGAAAACCACTGGACGGATTTTGATGGGTATTATTCGGGTCAACATATAGGATACTTTTTATTGCCGGAAAATATGTAATCTGTTACAAATCTTATACTAACTTTAAAACGTAAGGACGAACCTGAGCGGAACGAGGGTGAATCGCTAGTTTATATTTAAATTAATATTTGAATTCTTGTAACTAATTAACACTTTAATTATTGATAAAGCAGGTTTATTATTGACTCTTACATAATATTCTCATATTCCAACGCCAAGCTACAGGGCTTCCGCGTTGTCAGCCCGCGAGCAACTGCCTTTATTATAGTAGAAACATATCTTCGTTGGTATGCAAAATGAATTCGTTTGTCTTACGGATATTCTTAGTATGGATATACTAATATTATAAATGCGATAGTAACTCTGTGTCTGTCTGTTACGTTATGACGCCTAAACCGCTAAACCAATTTTGATGAATTTTGGTATAGAGATGAATGGGACCTTGGAGAAACGACACAGGCTACTTTTTGTCGAAAAATGAAACTTCAAATGAATGAAATGAGGGTTGAAAGTTTGTATTCGGAGCCAATAATTTCTCAAGTTGAGGATATAAATATTCGTTACTTCCTCTAATTTTGGAAAAAAATAAAGAATATTTCGGCATTTTTGAAAAATCTATGTAAATTAGGGGTTGATTTTAAGTTTTTTTTTAAAGTATTTTAAATATCTTTTTGGACTTTTTCGAGGATTTATTTTGATTTATATTTGAACCAAAAATCAAAATAAATATTGAGCTTTAGGTATTATATTATACTTAATGCTCGATATTTATTATGTATTTATTTAATATATAAAATATTTGTAGAAAATAAGTGGTTTCCGGTGGTTTTTTTCATCATAAACACAAGTTTTTACCCGCGAGTTCGCTCGCGTGGTAGGTCAATAAAAGTAGAAATTTATTTCGTACTTTCTACTTGTGTCAATAGCTGTTGTTTGATTTAAGCGTATGACTCCACGTAACTGGAATTCAAAATTCAATTACAAAATTATAATTAACTAGAGGCTCGCCCTAGCTTAGCTCGGGTTCGTCTCTAGAAAAACAAAAACAAATCTATCCCACGGGAACCGTGCAATTTTTTCGGGATAAAAAGTAGCCTGTGTGTTATTTTGATGTATGAGCAATATTATTGTTAAGTTTCACTAAAATCCATTCAGTAGTTTTTGCATGATGGAGTGACAAACATACAGTAACAGACATCCATATATCCTCACAAACTTTTGCATTAATAATATTAGTAGGACTAGTTTTTGTCCCTACTCCACTCGTACGGTAAGTTCGTCAATAAAATAGACCATTTTTTACTCCATAAAAATACCATCACTATTTCAAAACTATTTTACTTAATTGAGTTCCTATAGAGTGAAGATGTATCAAGCATACTCTTAAACTTTCGCGGTCTGATACTAGTGAGATTTCTTATTAGCATTCAAATGACTATTTAGTATTTAACATACTAATACACCATAATGTTAAAACACCATAATGTTAAAACACCATAATGTATAGCTAATTAAGCTCTAGCCCACTAACAGATAGAAGTTTAATATGTTGCCATTACTATCTTATAATAAAAACTTTTTAACAAAAGAATATGAACCGTCTTCAAAAAAATCACTAAAAAGTAAATAATTATTGATTGGTTGTTTTAATTTACTGTACATACCTAATCAAATATTTTCGAAGTCGGTGTGCTTTACTTTGTATCGACTTTTGGAAATTTAAATGGGACCAATCTGGAAGTACAAGAATTCACTTTCAAACAAAACAAAAATTGTCTAAATCGGTTAATAAATGACGGAGTTATGAGGTAACAAACATAAAAAAAACATACAACTGAATTGAGAACCTCCTCCTTTTTGAGGAAGTCGGTTGAAAAATTAAGAAAAACATATACGACCGTATTAGGCTGTTTACCGATTGGACGACATTTGACATGTCCAGTACCTATTTTGCAAGAGAATTTAAATGAAATCTAAATTAAAAACATAAAAAACACATTTCAATGAGCCAAACAGTACAAAATAACAATTTAGGTTCTCTACTTATACTACTCTCTACTTGTCTCCCTAATAGAAAATGCCATGTTTGGTGAATCCTCACAATATAGGAATACAAGTAAATCCGTGGATATTAGCTAGTTTTAAATTATAGGAAAAGGTACTCTTATATATCGTTCAATTTACTTTACAACGTCACTTCTAACAAGGGAAATGGCGTCGTCGGAAGGCGGTATACAAATCTAATGAAGCAGTTGATAGACAGTGCGCCTTAAACGGTCGTATTGATCCTTTCTAACGATATTATTAGTCTGTAATTGGATTAAGTATCTATATATAGTGAAAAATTGATGTGTGTATGTGTGTTCTCTATGGATTCCGAAACGGCTGGACCGATAGTGATGAAATTTTGAGGTAATCTTCAGGTTAGCCCAGTGGGTGTGAGAAGTTTAGTAGCGATCGGAAGCTTAAACGCGGGCGAAGCCGCGGGTACTGCTAGTACTGTATATAAAGCTTATATGAATAGCGTATTAAATAAAACTATCTTTTCGAATTTATTTACTTACATAAAATTTTGGTTTCCCAACCAAAAATCAAAATACGTATGTAATAAAAAAAATAAAATAAGTGATGGTAGGAAACCCAACATCAAGATAAATCCGCAAAAAAATCCGAAAAGATAATTTTATTTAAAATTTAAATAAAACTATCTTTTCGGATTTTTTCGCGGATTTATTTGGATTTTTGGTTCCCGACGTTTCGAATTATTAAAAGTTTTATTTAAAATGTCAAATATTCGCGTAAATCTAAGATTTATTTAAAATGTCAAAAATTCGCGTAAATCTAAGAAAGTATTATACGAATAGCGTATTCCATGATATTCTATGTAATGGAGATAGAGTTTCGTAGTTCAGAGTGTAGTCTTTACATCTAAATAGCACGCCGCGTCCACGCTTAAAATTAGATGACATTGACAAGATAGTTGTCAAATTATGACAACCCACGACAAGAATAGTAAATTGCCGTGTGGGTTTGATTTCCGATTCCAGAACCCTAGCTCGTAACAATACATTTTATCAGGTAATAGCTTTATCTTGGTTTGCAACTTTAAAATTGACAAAATTCCATACAAACTTTCCCCTATTTGGCTTTCTTGATGATGAATTTTCAAAAAATCTTCTTTAGAGCTTAGGTTGAATCTGGATTAACGTATAAGCTACTTTTATTGACATACTTAGGTACTATCATGCGGATAGAGCGAAGATAAAAACTAGTTTATTGTAAGTAATATTTTCTTATATTTACGCGAATATTTGACATCTATGTAACTTATAATAAAATTGTAACTGAGACGAATCTGTACGTATATTAAATATTTTTTTGGAAAATCTTATTGAAATAGTCATTATTATCGATACAGAGACCGAATATATAGATAGTTTTTAGAATTGTTGTCTGTCTGTCTGGGAACATATCACGAGAAAACCACTGGACAGATTTTGATGAAATATGGTATGATGATAGCTGTTTATCCGGGTCAACATATAGGATACTTTTTACCGCGGGAAAATATGTCATCCCTGAGAAATCTATACTAACCTTAAAACGTAGGAACGAACCCGAGCAGAGCGAGGGTGAGTCGCTAGTTTAAATTAAACCATCTTTTAGATAGACTCTCCCCCTTGACCATGTTTGCTGTAATGCATTCAAAGCGTCGCGTCGGGAACAAATATAAAATAAAACCGCAATAAAATTCGAAAAGATAGCTTCATTTAGTTTATTGTAATACTGTAATTATATTTATAATATTTATATTTATAATATGTATGTATTTAAAATTACATATATGTAGTGTATCTACTATCTGGTATCCATAACACAAGCTTCGTAGCTTACCATTGAACAAGATGGTGCTGTGTGTTAAGGTCCTAACTTATTTAAATTTATGTATTTATTTATTTATTTATGTAATTATGTAGTTTCGCTATTTTAATACATACATAAGTAATAACATAA
Source organism: Brenthis hecate (assembly GCA_951806755.1). Classification (NCBI taxonomy): domain Eukaryota; kingdom Metazoa; phylum Arthropoda; class Insecta; order Lepidoptera; family Nymphalidae; genus Brenthis; species Brenthis hecate. Next base: position 24,319,994 of record OX638252.1, on the reverse strand, counting down.
AGTCATAAACTCAAGATTAAACAACAGCTATTGACACAGCTAGAAATGTACGTGGAATGAGAAATAAGATTTCTACTTTCGCACAAGAACTCAAATAATGAACTAAGAAATCTGAAACTAACCAGCTTATTTGTTTTTTTTTTTTGGATTAATATGTAATTTCTTTTGGATTAAAAAATTAATTATTAAAAAGTACAATTATAGGTGGGAAATTCAAAGTAGTTGAAACGCATGCCATTGGTCAGACTGAATATGACGTCAGAGTATATCATAACAGAGCGATTGGCGATTTTGTCGATATAAATTGCGTTGTCGTTTTTCTATGTACCATATCATACTGTGACATCACAGTCGTTTAAAGCATTCGTATCGGTATGATATTTAAAAAAAAATTAATTATCTATACATATAATAAAATTGTAACTAAGTCGAATCTGTAGATTAAATATTTTTTGGAAAATCTAATAGAAATAAGCATTGTTATCGATACAGAGTCGGAATGTATAGTTTTTAGAATTTTTGTCTGTCTGTCTGTTACCGCATCACGGAAAAACCACTAGAGGGATTTTGATGAAATTTTGTATGTTAGCTGTTTATCCTGGTCAACATATAGGATACTTTTCACCGTGCGAAAACGTCTCATTTCTGAGAAAAATACAAAAACTGGTTAGAATAAAAAAAACTATGATACTATATACATTTTAGCAAATTAACTTACTAAATATGACAAAAACTATTAGAAATATCAATCTTGAAAAAGTATATCAATAGAACTATTTTATTCATTAAAAAAGTTATTTTAATGAATATTTATTTTTGTATTATTTACATATTTGTCAATAGATGTCGCCATGTGTTTTTAAAATACGTAGTTTCAATTCCAAAAACTTAAATGTACAAATTCGACCTTTCTATGATTTTATTAGAATTGCTACTAAATTACACGCGGCCCCGCCCGTGTTCAAATTATCAAAGAAACAATCTTTTTGGCGTTAAAAATTAGTTACATCTATAGATACATTAAAATTTAAATAGAGCCTTGGAGTAGTCTGGGAGGCCTTATTTAGTACATAACATGACATAGGGGATACTTGGAAAAAGATTTTTTTTTTCTATAGTTTTCCCGAAAAATCAAAAAAAAACATTTACGTCATAAATTCATAATTGGATTGCACTATTAATTGCAAGGAAAATTGGTCGCGGCAGACAAACGTGAACGATCAAGGCTCAGCTATCCATCAAATATGGTAATATAAAGACATTAAAGCAACTCAGCGTGCAAAAAATAGTTTATGGCATGCTTCTTCACGTGGCCAAAGATAAGGTGAATGACCTTATGCGAATAGTTTCAAGGCTATCTCGTGAGTAGGATACATTAGTATGAGATTTAAAACCGTGTGATCCTTTTATTAAATAGTTTCTAAGAGTTATGAATATAAAAAAAAAACTTAAAGTATAAATGGATTTTTCATGTTCCAAATAGACAAAAAAATCGTTTTAAAGACTAGTTTTTGACCATGACTCTGTTCGCGTTGTTAACTTATGTATATACTAATACTACTTCCTAAAACAAACTTTCATCCCCATTTTCACACCCTTAAGGGATGATTTCTGGGATAAAAAGTATCCTATGTCTTTTCTAGGGTCTCAAACTATCTTTTTAACAAATTGTGAAATTGTGTGTTTAGGTAATTATTCTAGTAAAAATAAATCATTAAAGTTGTTTTCACAAAAAATAATTAAATTAAAAGCGCGCTCAAATGTTCAAGTGCACTCATTCGGTGAGGACGTTTATTGTCGCTGATTGTGTATCTAGTACTTATTTGATCGATGTAATTGTACAACAAATTGTGTTGTTTGCAATATACCGCTAATCTCGTTAGTAAAGCACTTAAGGAATTCAACGTTGACTCGTTGACGTTATCCTCGTACAGTTAAATAGCCTTCGTTGGTAGATTCTTAAAGGATTTTGTTTTTCCTGACCTAGTGATAATTTCAATGTAAGTAGTCTGATGACTGTCTAGCATTGCGTTAGAGGTTAACAGTTTTAGTTGGGGGTCAGTTTTATAAGGAACTAGCATTGCCCGCGGCTCCGCCCGCGTTCAGATGACCAAATACCAAATTCTTAGGTTTTACATATTAGTATACTCTTATAATGCAGTTTTTGTATTTTTTCTCAGAAATGAGATATTTTCCCGCAGTAAAAAGTATCCTATATGGTGACCCGGATAACCAGCTATTATCATACCAAGTTTCATCAAAATCTGTCCAGTGGTTTTCTCGTGATGCGGTAACAGACAGACAGACAAACAGACAGACAAAAATTCTAAAATCTATAGATTCGGACTCTGTATCGATAATAATGTCTATTTTAATTAGATTTTCCAAAAAATATTTAATGTACAGATTCGACTTAGTTACAATTTTATTATATGTATACACTACAGTTCTTGTCTGGGTATCTTATAATATTAAATGAGCAATTCTTATATATTTTTTGTTTACCTCAGAAGTGGTTCTAACGATTTAGATCAAACGTATTTAGATAAGGTATTATCTGCAAAAAAAAAACGCAATTTTTAAACCCTTTCCGAAAAAACACAATTTCACAAAAAAAGACCTCGAACAAAGCTCCGTCGTTCAGTCACTTCTGCTTTTAATTTATCACTTATACAAAACACTGTAAAAACTAAGAAATTGACTACAACCTTATTTTCGCTCATACAAAGTTTTGAAAAATTCGCCAACCCATAATCATATCTCGAAATTTTAAAGATAAAGCGTTAAGATTTGAGCTTGTTTCGTCTGTTAGTCTACCTCTTACTATACATATAAAACGAAAAAACTGAATTTCAAATAATATATGTAAATTAGTAATAAATATTATAATAAATAAATATGTTATAATAACACACAGAACCATCTAGTTCCAAGGTAAGCTATGAGGCTTGTGTTAGGGATACCAGATAGTTCATACACTACATATAAGTATATAACTTTAAACATAACATATAGGATACTCTTTACTGCGGGAAGACATCTCATCTCTGAGAAATCTATGTATACTAAACGTTAATACCTAACTAGGGATCAACTTGAGAGCGAGGGTGATTCGCAAACTTTGATAATATGGAGCATTTATGTAGTATTTTATGCCTAAATAAGTAGTGAATATTTATAAATTGTGTTTAAAATAATACGCGTTAGTCATTCAAGTTGATTTTTTACATAAATTCTTACCGATGTAAAGAGTTCATATGGTTATAAAAATATGATCTCTATTTCGGTTCAGTAAAGGTGTTATTTGTGTGTAACCAGCAACAATGGCACTCTCGAGCTGTGTAGAATTGTAAATGTTTAAGAATGTTATAATGCATTATGTCATCATTCTGCTGTTATGTTTTAGTATGCAGTTTAACATTCTTAAAATAATCATTTAAATAGCTAAATTAAAATTATATACGTATACGACTTCCTATTAAAAGTTAAGTGTTATTGTAACTACATCTATATATAGATTACCAAAAACCAAATTCTTAGGTTTTACATATTAGTATATTCTTACATTGCAGTTTTTGTATTTTTTCTCAGAAATGAGATATTTTTCCGCGGTAAAAAGTATCCATATGTTGACCCGAATAACCAACTATCACCACACCAAATTTCATCATAATCCCTCCAGTGATTTTTCCGTGATTCGGTAACAGACAGACAGACAGACAGACAAAAATTCTAAAAACTATAGATTCGGCCTCTGTATCGATAATAATGTTTATTTCAATAAGATTTTCCAAAAAATATTTAATGTACATTACATTACATGTATTCGGCTTGGTTACAATTTTATTATTATGTAGGTAGGTATAGCTTTGTTATAAGTTATTGATACAAATATGTGAGTCCTTTGTTAAAATATATTTTTAACTCTATTATCTATCATATCTATGGGCAGAATGCATTTCCTATTAGATTACAGGTAGCTAGGTTAAGGCTTAAGCGAAGTGAGGGTTGATACCTAATAACACTAATAATGTTCTAGATAGGTTTTTAGTGCCTTGGTTTGCATTGAAATAAATAAATACGGCCTATTCCATAGAGCTGCCTCGTTTATAGCCCGAAGAATCGGCATTGCCATTCAAAAGGAAATGCGGTTAGCATTCTTGCCACTATTCCACGCGGACATGATTTGTACAGTAATTATTAAGTGTACTTTTCTAACGGGACCCTATCACTAAGACTCCGCTGTCCGTCCGTCCGTCCGTCTGTCACCAGGCTGTATATCATGAACCGTGATAGTTAGATAATTGAAATTTTAACACATGATGTATTTCTGTTGCCGCTATAGCAACAAATACTAAAAATCAGGATAAAATAAATATTTAAGGGGGTTCCCATAGATCAAATGTGATTTTTTTGCTCGTTTTTGCTCGATATTGATAACGGCAACAGGTAGATGCTTGAAATATTCACAGAATAGTTAGTTTTATATTCTATTTTTTTTTTTTTTTTTTGTCAGGACATTAACACACAACACCATCTAGTTCCATGGTAAGCTACGAGACTTGTGTTATGGATACCAGATAGTTGATACATTATACATATATAACTTTTTTTTTTTAAATACATACATATTATAAATATAAACATCCATGACTGGAGTACAAACATTCGTGCTCATCACACAAATGAATGCCCCCCAGCGGGACTCGAACCCGCGACCTCTGGCGCAGCAAGTAGGGTCATTACAAACTGAGCCAAACGTGTCGTCAAGTTTGTTTGTTTTAATTTAATTATTTATTTAAAGATAAATAATTAAATTAAAACAAACAAATATTTGAAGGGGGCTCCCATACAACAAACGTAAGTTTTTGCCGTTTTTATAGATAATGGTACGGTACCTTTCGTGCGCGAGTGCGACTCGCACTTGGCCAGTTTTTTTGTTAACATATTTAATACTTTTTTAGATTTATGCGAATATTTGACATTTTAACTATCTATCTTTTCGGATTTTTCGCGGATTTATTTTCATTTTTGGTTCCCGACGCGACGTTTCGAATGCTTTACAGCAATCATGGTTACAGGAGAGACTAAGGGTTTAGATGTCGCAAATGCTTTATATACCTAGTTGTTAAAGACAGCCTACCTATACATATTAAGTTTTATTTTATTTTCCTTCTATTAATTAATATCGTAACTACCGGTGTTGCACGTATAAATAATCTTAATAGTACATATAATTTTAAATTAAAATCGACTTCAAAGAGTCAGTTATAATAGTAAAGCTCATAAAAACGTGTTCATACAACTATAATAATATTTAATAACTAATATAACACGCTAAATACTTAGGATTCTGATTAATTATTTTTCCGAGGTTAGTTAAAATTGTTCCGGTAGCCGGACGCAAGGTCAAGTGCCTTTCTATTCGCACTCAGTAGAGATACCAAATCTATACATATAATAAAATTGTAACTAAGTCGAATCTGTACATTAAATATTTTTTGGAAAATCTAATTGAAATAGACATTATTATCTTATTATCGATACAGAGTCTGAATCTATAGTTTTTAGAATTTTTGTCTGTCTGTCTGTCTGTCTGTCTATCTATCTGTCTGTTACCGCATCACGAGAAAACCACTGGACAGATTTTGATGAAATTTGGTATGATGGTAGCTGGTTATCCGGGTCAACATATAGGATACTTTTTACCGCGGGAAAATATCTCATTTCTGAGAAAAAATACAAAAACTGCATTTTAAGAGTATACTAATATGTAAAACCTAAGAATTTGGGTTTTGGTCATCTGAACGCGGGCGGAGCCGCGGGCAATGCTATAAGTGATCTAATGTAATTGAAAACACAGGTGTTATGTTTAGGTGTAGTTTATATTTAGTTTTAACGTTTTTATTACCATTATTTGAAACGGATTCAAGTCTTTGTACTTTGTAGTCGATTTTAATCGATAGTTCGTTTTTAATTATTGTATCGATTTGAAAACCTTTATCGTGAAATTTGGATGGTAGTATAATATTTAAATGGGATCGAGCTGATCTGATGATGAAACCAGTGCCTATGTGGTTAGGAATTTATATGATACTAGAGACTCACCCTCGCTCCGCTCGGGTTCGTCCCTACTTACGTTTTAACTTTTAGTATAGATTTCTCAGAAATATGATATTTTCCCGCAATAAAAAGTATCCTATATTTTGACCTGGATAATCAGCTATCATCATACCAAATTTCATCAAAATCCGTCGAGTGGTTTTTCCGTGATGCGGTAACAGGCAGACAGACAGACAGACACAAAAATTCTAAAAACTATAAATTCGGCTTCTGTATCGATAATAATGTCTATTTCAATAAGATTTTCCAAAAAATAATTCATGTACAGATTCGGCTTAGTTAGAATTTTATTATATGTACCTATAGATAAAAGCTTGTCGCAAGATTCACATGTGTAGATAAACAAGAATATAATATTTAGAATAGGTAAATCTCACGACAAGATTTTATCTATAGATATAATCTATACATATAATAAAATTCTAACTTAGTCGAATCTGTACATTAAATATTTTTTGGAAAATCTTATTGAAACAGTGATTATTATTGATACAGAGGCCGAATCTATAGTTTTTAGAATTTTTGTCTGTCTGTCTAGGAATGCATCACGAGAAAACCACTGGATAGATTTTAATGAAATTTGGTATGATGATAGTTAGTCATCCGGGTCAACACATAGGATACTTTTTACTGCGGGAAAATATCTCATCTCTGAGAAATCTATACTAACCCTTAAAACGTATCTAGGGACGATACCGAGCAGAGCGAGGGTGCGTCGCTGGTATCATATAAATTGTGAAATGTAATAAATGGTTGGGTTTGATTTAATTTAAAGTTTATTTTCTTATTTTTAGAGCCTTTATTTAAAAGTTTGCTTTTAAAAATGTTTTCTTTTGTACTATTCATTTATTTAAATTGTCATTAAAGCCTGAATTCTTTTTTTTTTATTTAAACCTTTACATTGCTAGTATACTACGAAGAAAATAAATGTAACTGCGTAGAGAACGCTATATATGTATTTATTATTCCGGTATTAAAGTACAGGGCACTCTGATAAGTAAAGTCGGTCAGTACTAAATGCAAATGTGAAGCAAATACCCATATCGCATCAACCAGTAACGTACCCGAGTTTATTTCTTTAATTTTTTATAACAGAGGTCGAAATTCGGCCATAATATTTTTTTTATCTACATTAATTATTAATATTATGAAGACGTAAAGTTTGTAAGTTTGTAAGATTGTTTGTAGGAAGTAGGTAATCTCTGGAACTACGGATAGTTTGAGGCCCTGGGAAGGGTATAGGGTAATTTTTATCCCGGAAACTAGTACTAATAGAGACTTTTTACGTTTGGTTCGTCCCTAGTTACGTTTTAACGTTTAGTATAGATTTATCAGAGATAAGATATTTTTCCGCAGTAAAAAGTATCTTATATATTGACTCGGATAACCAGCTATCATCATACCATATTTCATTAAAATCTGTCCAGCGGGTTTCTCGTGATGCTTTCCCAAATAGATAGACAGACAGACAAAAAATCTAAAAACCATAGATTCGACCTCTGTATCGATAATAATAACAATTCCAATAAGATTTTCAAAAGACATAATGTACAGATTTGACTCAGAATTTTATCATACGAGTATGTAGAGAAAAGGTAATATATATATATATATATATATATATATATATATATATATATATATATATATATATATATATATATATATATAATATACAGTGTGCATAGTGCATACTGCGAGTAGATATAACATGTCACGTTAAGACAAGAAGCAATTTATGTGGAGGCTATTACCACAGAGAGGTCGTACAGTTAGTTTTTTTGACCTACATCAAACATTTGTCCTCGTTGTAGTTGACAAACGTAATCTATACATATAATAAAATTGTAACTAAGCCGAATCTGTACATTAAATATTTTTCGGAAAATCTTTATGAAATAAACAATATTATCGATACAGAGTCCGAATCTATAATTTTTAGAATTTGGTTACTCCAGAAAAAATATTGGAAAACCTAAGAATTTGGTTTTTGGTCATTTGAACGCGGGCGGAGCCGCGGGCAATGCTAGTTTTATATAAAATTCTTTGTATACCTGAACGGTATGGAAAGACTTTTGATTTTGTTTGAACTTACAAGTCTACAGTACACCCTTTTCTTAATTATTAATCCAGGCTGAAACTTCACAAGTAGCTTCGTTTTGACGAGACGCGCTACTATTTTCCTCTAAGAACATTTTCAATGGTGGTAGATAAAATTGATAGAGTTGATAAGGTATGAGTCGATATGGTGTCTAAATATTAACCATTGATTTCGCATTTTAATCTTTGGATAATACTTTCTCAGATTTACGCTTATTATATTTACGAATATTTGACATTTTAAACAAAACAATCTTTTCGGACTATTTCGCGGGTATTTTGATTTTTGGTACCCGATGTTTCTAATGCTTTATAGCAATTATGGTCAAGTTTTATTTATAATAATCCTGGGATAATTCAAAATATTTAAATTAATATTTAAATTTAAATAAGAAACTAAAAAAATGTTTGTCCTACAAAGCAGATGGTTTGGATAAAAGGTTCCCCTCTCCGAACTTGTTAATACAACAACGTCATAAATTAATATTTATTAATAACCGGCTGGTTTTCATGGTATTCATTATTAAATATTATTATATAATATAAAATTAGAATAATTTCATGGCCACATAGTCCTACAAATAATATGACAAGATTTCTGTTTCCTGAGCTCGGATACTGTCTCCGAAACCTTAGTCTCTCCCGTGGCCATGATTGCTGTAAAGCATTCGAAACGTCGGGAACCAAAAATCATAATAAATCTGCGAAAAAATGCAAAAAATTGTTTTATTTGAAATATCACGAGAGAAACTAAGATTTTAGACGTTTCAAAAGTTATTATATAGTTATTTAACGTTGAAAACTAAAAATCTAAATTTTGCGAAAAATCCGAAGATAGATTGTACTTAAGAACCTCCTCCTTTTTAAAATCGGTCAAAAGAGGTTTCTAGTATGTAAAGTAACTTAAGGTTCGATTTCTCTACTAATTATTCCAATTAGATTTATATATACAATATACGTCTAAATTGTTGTATGAAAAGCATCTATAAATCAAATATTCATTGATTAACAAAAAAATGATGTGAATTATTATATTCCTTTAGTGAAGAGTAAGTAATATTGATCATTTTCAAAAGCAATTCTGTCTTTTCCATCGCTAATTGTAAAGTGATCTCAATAAATTAATTAAATATATTATGTATGTATAAATTGATATATCTTGTATTCTGAAAACGAGCATATACTCTTTTATTTTACGGAAAAGCAAAGGTTTCCTTTATTAAATGAGAATAAATAAATATGTTGTGACATTAACACACAGCATCATCTAGTTCCATGGTAAGCTTGGTACGAGGCTTATGTTATGGATACCAGATAGTTGATACACTACACATATATAACTTTAAATACATACATATTATAAATATAAACACCCATGACTAGAATACAAACATTTGTGCTCATCACACAACTGGATGTCCCCAGCGGGACTCGAACTCGCGACCACTGGCACAGCAAGTAGGGTCGCTACAAACTGATCCAAACGTGTCGTCAAAGAATAGAGATACTTTATTAGTTACTAGAAAATTACCGTCGTCTCACCTGTCTTTTTGCCCACGTTTTATTGCTTTTATCAAATATGTAATCAGCTCATATGAACATTCATCAGTTTAAAAAAAGGGTTTGACTAATGTCACCATGCTACAATGAAAATAATATCTATAAGGCCTGGAAAGGCCATAGGATACCTTTTATCCCGGAGATCACCTCTTAAGAGGGTGAAAATGAAAATGGGGATAAAAGTTTGTATGGGGAATCAAGCGGGGGACGAACCCGAGCGAAGCTACGGTGAGTCGCTAGTCTATAAATAAAACAAAAAGTACATACATTTTCGTCCCATACTTGTTTCATGGGAGTTATGACGATATCATGACGCATGTGCTTTTGCTTATTGAAAGCTGACTGCAAGTGAATTCCGCGGTTTTCCTTAATATTCTAAAGGCAAAACAAGTTTCTAAAATAAATAAACATGTACTTATAAATTCATTTTTTCATAACCTGACATATTATACAACTAGCGACTCACCCTCGCTTCGCTCGGGTTCGTCCCTACTGAGGTTTTAATGTTTAGTATCGATTTCTCAGAGATGAGATATTTTCCCGTAGTAAAAAGTATCCTATATGTTGATCCGGATAACCAGCTATCATCATACCAAATTTCATCAAAATCCCTCCAGTGGTTTTTCCGTGATGCGGCAACAGACAGACAGACAAACATTCTAAAATCTATAGATTTGGCCTCTGTATCGCTAATAATGTCTATTTCAATAAGATTGTCCAAAAAATATTTAATGTACTGATTTGGCTTGGTTACAATTTTATTATATGTACCTATAAACAGTAGGTACCTACTTTTCCACTTTGTTGCAATACCTAACTCGTATGTCAATTCAATCCAAAAATTAAACAAATTAAAACATCTAAGGCTAAAATAAAGAACAAATAAAAAATGTATGTACTTTTGTTTGTAAATTCATTACCCATTGATATTTTTTCTTTCATACGTTTTTATTTCATTTCATCCTCCATCCTAACTAGTAAAAAATTCTACACCAATTACCCTACGCCAATTTATTTTGTATTTTTCCTCATACTCTCACTTTATGGTGTTTTAAAATAACAACAAATAACACCATATATACAGTAATCGATTATTCATTGCCATTGTACATATGTATGTTTGTAAATAACTTCCGTTCGCCCTTGCTTCGAAGTAGAGGTCGAAAGCCAATGGCATGACAAGTAAGGAGAATGCAGGGCCTGTTTGAATATAGTATAATTTGTCAGTGAAGGTGACAATTCTGATAACAACTGTCAATTTTATTTTTAACTAGCGACTCACCCTTGCTTTGCTCGGGTTCGTCCCTAGGTACGTTTTAAGGGTTAGTATAGATTTCTCAGAGATGAGATATTTTCCCGCAGTAAAAAGTATCCTTTATGTTGACTCGGATAACCAGCTATCATCATACCAAATTTCATCAAAATCTCTCCAGTGTTGTTTCGTAATGCGTTCCCAGACAGACAGACAAAAATTGTAAAATCTATAGATTCGGCATCTGTATTGATAATAATGATGACTATTTCAATAAGATTTTCCAAAAAATGTTTAATGTACAGATTCGACTCAGAATTTTATTATATGTATAGATTTCAATCAAGAGTGTAATTTATTTCGTCAATGTTACATAGACTGAAAAAGAAGTGATCAAGATTGTATAGTAAAATAAATATTTTAAAAAAGAGAGGTAATCTAAATTTTTAATAAATGTCTTATTAAAGAGTAATACTATTTCATATTGACAGAAAGTTAAATTAAATCAGTCTCATAAATATTATAAATACGTAAGTTTGTATGGATGGATGTTTGTTACTCAATCACGCCAGAACAGCTGAACGAATCTGGATGAAATTTGGCACAAAGATAGATTATAGTCTGGAGTAGCATATAGCTTACTTTTGTCCCGGAAAAATGTACGGTTCCCGTGGGATATCTTAATCTATACTAAGTGTTAAAACGTACCTAGGTACGGCCCAAGCGAAGATAAGTCGCTAGTAATAAATAATTTGGTAGATAAATTGCCAGAATCTTCGATAGATTTTTAACCTCTAAACGTAAACTGAGACTAAAAGATTCAACTATCAAATAACTGTCATCTAGGTAGTTATTTACCATAATGGTATACTAAACGGTCTTATTTCGAAAACTATACTTATTGAGTAATACGCAATGTCCCGACGAAATTAATGGTTTCGAGTCCGTCCCGCTCAACCCGACTTACTGAAAGATTTTTTGGAAACTGTTCAGTAGTCCCGAGATTCCAAGAAATAAACACAAAAAAAAAAATAACTGATTAGTAGTTTTCATTTACTATAGATACCTAAACAGATATTTTCGAAGTCAGTGTGCTTTGTGTATCGGCTGGCACCGACTTCGAAAATATTTTTTATTTTTTAGTGTTTTTTTTTTTAAGTTTTTATTGATGAAGTCGGTTGAAAAAGCACATTTTAACCTCTTTGTCTCTGTAATAGGGTAAAATAATAATTTTCCTTTTAATTAAATTCGCATAAGCGACTGTTGTGCCGTTAAAATAATTAAATAATATGACATTCTTAAAAGGAGTTTTAATCAAAACCTGTGTAGATGTTTAAAAAAATACTACTTGGCTTTTTCTTGAATTTCAAGTTTTTTTTTCAATATACATATTACATACATACCCGTATTTTATTTATAAAAATGTCTTTACGATTTTTGCAAGAAATTTATCACCCTTCTTATATTTTATTCTTATAAATCATACTTTTATTCAATGACCTTAGTGTTATTATAATACTAGCGACAGACCCTCGCTTCGCTCGGGTTCGTCTCTAGGTACGTTTTAACGGTTAGTAAGTATTCCTAGATTTCTCAGAGATGAGATATTTTCCCACATTAAAAAGTATAATAAATGTTGACCCGGATAACCAGCTATCATCAAAATTCGTCCAGTGGTTTTCTCGTGACGAGTTCCTAGACAGACAGACAGACAAAAATTGTAAAACCTATAGATTTGACCTCTGTATCAATAATAATGACTAGTTCAGTAAGATTTTCCAAAAAAAAATTGTTAATGTACAGATTTGACTCAGAATTTTATTATATGTATAGTATAGACTACGCGTATTTGCGTATGTTTGTTGCTTAAAATAAAAATTCGGTGACACGTTTGGCTCAGTTTGTAGTAACTCTACTTGCTGTGCCAGTCGCGGGTTCATTTATTTGTGTGATGAGCACTTATGTTTGTACTCCAGTCATGGGTGTTTATATTTATAATATGTATGTATTTAAAGTTATATATGTGTGTAGTGTATCAACTATCTGGTATCCATAACACAAGCCTCGTAGCTTACCATGGAACTAGATGGTGCTGTGTACTAATATTCCAACATATTTAAACGGCTAAACAGATTTGGTTTTTAGTACTTGACTATGACCTGGTGCCTATAGGCTACCGTTAAGCACATCAGGAAGTACTTGAGCGAAGCGAGGGTGAGTCGTGAGTTTACGGAGTGAATGTGTGTCTGTTGCTTCTTCATGATGTAACACATCAATGATTTTGGTAAAATTTGGAACTGAGTTAGTTTGAATTCTGGATAAACACATTTTAATCGACTATATTGTCTCGCGAGAGGAGCCGCGGGCAAAGTCTAGTTGCATTATATAAGGTTATTTACATGCGAATACATACGTAGGCGTGGCTATACAATTCCGGAGTGCCGTGACCTACAAAATCAGAACACTTACTCAATCTTGGGGCCATACTTTATTTTCAATAGTTTTAAAAGCCTAATTTCAACAAAGGCTAAATATTTGAGTAATATATAATAACATATGAGTTTTATTTTCATAGGAATTCAGTAAAGTAAATGCTTTTTATATCACTTTAGCTTTAGTAGTAAATCTGCTTCTGAAATACTCCGGAAATACTTGTATCCCACCGGACCTTACGTAAGTTACGTTAATTTTAATAAAGTTCTGAATGAGTCGAATCTGTACATTAAATATTTTTTGGAAAATCTTATTGAAATAGTCATTATTATCGATACGGAGGCTGAATTTATAGTTTTTAGGATGTTTGTCTGTCTGTCTGATAAATCTATACTAAACGTTAAAACGTAACTAAGTACAAACACGAGCAGAGCGAGGGTGAGTCGCTAGTACACAAATATAAATTTGAAATCCTTATCCGTATGCTTATATTAAAATAATAATATTTCAAATTATAATATAGGTACATATAATATGTTGTTACATTTATCTTTTTTGTTTTAATGTTGGGAAATGCATTTACGCATACCACCTGTAGACATACAGGTGGATATGCGGGACTCAACGACTAGAAAAGCCAGTACTACCCACTAAAACCAAACAAAACCTTCTCCCGTCTTAATGGGGCGTCGCTCACGCACTCAACAACGACGCCCCGTCGATAGGTCTGCCGAAGCAGACCACAATAACCATGGGGTTGCTCCACAGTCCACTCTGCCATCAGAGAAGTACCAGGAGCTACCCGCATGGTATACCGCCCACCGAAGTGGGCCACCTCCCTCTTCTTAGCTTCGCGCCCGGCTGGATTGCCGGGCACTACTACTCTGGCTGAAATCGGTCAAGAGGACCTTCATCCAATTCTAAAACAACTGCTCTAAAAACACTTCATTTTAGTCCTAAACCCCGATTTTTTTCTATTAACTGTAAAAATTATTTTTTTTAGTTGTCTTGGAGTCAATAATAATTGATTTGGCATATGAGTGACGTCACAGATTACTATTGAAATGAAATTATCTCAATTAGTGATGTCACCTACCCTAATTAAAATTCAGGTGATAGATTAAGCCAATTTTGAGAACAAGTTAAATTGAACTCGGATTAATAAATAGAAAATGTGTTTTCGTCCATAAATTATTTATTTTAAACATTCTTTTGAAAATTTCCAGACAATAAATAAGTTTAAAGCGTAAACAGTAATGCGATATTGAATAAATATTTGCATAACATAAGTAATAAATTTAATTACACACGTGTTATTTAACAGATGGTGAGTGAATAAAAATATGGATTTTAATATAACATGACTAAAATTTTGACTTGGCGACACACTTTCTGCACTTTCTTATCCCGTCTGGGGTTTATAAGATACTATATTCCATGGGAACTATGTACTATTAAAATGAGATAAATAATTACATATAAACATAGTCCAATAATTTTCATAATATTCTTATGTACTTTAATTATGTTTATAGTAAGCTTATATATATATATATATATATATATATATATATATATATATATATATATATATATATATATATATATATATATGCTTTTTGCTTAACAATTTAGCCTAATGCTTTCTACTCTATTTATTTGTGTTTTTTATTTGTGGAAACTTAATTAGTGAATATGTGTTTTTTTTTTATTGTAAATTGTATGTTCTTTAATACTCTATGTTTCCCTATAATAAATAAAAATAAAATAAAATAGTAGCTTGTAATATCCTTAGAATTTCTTTGCAACTTAAATGTTAAGACTGATAGAGAAATTAAAACTTTAAATAATGCATTATATAAGGTAAATAAGATTCTACATATGTACTATGAAGCATATAAACAATTATATACTACTAGCGACTCACGCTCGCCTCGCTCGTATTTGAGCCTATGTGATTCTATAAATTGACATAACTTTTTTATTTATGAATCGATTGAAATAAAACAAATACTAAATGTTAAGTGAAGCTTACAACAGTACAACCGCACACAAATCGATTAACCCGTTTCTGAGAGTACACATGCGCACACAAACGTACAGGCAAACAAACAAAAATTCTAATAAAAATCATTGTGTTAATATAGACCCTCAATAATAGTTTTTTCTCAAATATCGTCCAATTATAGACAGCGATTAGCTACGCTTTTATTATATGTATGTATGTATGTGAAGAATATACAGCGTTAACCATGTAATTTTTTTTTCGTGTATTTTCCCCATGTTTTAATAGTTTTCCGGGACGGAGATAAATCAAACAAATCAAAGATCATAAACATCGGTTCAGCCATTCTTGAGTTATCAATGGTGTAAGTTGTAACTAACCCGACTTTGTTTTATATACATATACCTATAGATATTTACTAATTGAAAAAAGATATTACCAATATTCTCTTTTTAGGTAGGTACTTACATTGAACGCTGTACAATATCTATGTATGTATAATGTAGTTTATATTTTTATTTCATTCATTCATTCATTCATTCATTCATTCTTCAATTTAATTATTCAATTTTCTTGTTAATGGAGGGTTTTCTTTTATTTCGTTTAATAACTCACTCATATTTTGATAACTAGCTTTTGTCATAAAAATTAAAAATAGAATACCAATCTTTTTTGTGCTTAGAAAAAACAGTTCTTTATTGTACCTACATATTTTTTTTTTCTTATTTTTTTCAATTTATGTAAATTAAATCACAAGTGGCTCGTAAAATATAAATAGACTCGATTGAGCATTTGTCAATGAGTCAAGGTATTAAGTGAATTTGATTGGGTATTCCCAGTTCGCTCGATGTCGATATTCTCTTAGAATTTACCTACTTCATAATGTGTAATAAGTGCGGCGTAAATAATTCAAGGAAGTTCATCAGGTTTTTAATAATAACAAAACTATAAGTTTCCTATAACGTATACACTTTACATTTTCAAAATGTGTATTTGTTTTAATAATACGAAGGAAATACCTAAATTCGCACACGTTTCGTCCAACCTAGCCAACACCCACCCCCCTCCCCCCTCTCTCCTCTCCCCTCCCCAATTTACCTGGAGGTGTTAAGCGAGTAAGAGGTAAAATCTTTCTTACTAGAAAAATGAATGTTTACAAAAAAACATCTAATCATCTATTTGTGCACTCTTTGTAACAGAAATATCGCAACACGATATTCCTCCTCGTGACTTACTATTTTGCATTATCAATATATTTTATTTAGTCACATGCAAAATATTATTCATGTTTACTTTTATTATTATATAGTAATTTGCATAACGTTTGTCTGTCACGCGAAAATGACATTGGAGGTCCAACATACTTCAATACATATTATTTACATATATTTATACTAGCGTTTTCTTGCGGCTCCGCCCGCATAGTACATTAATTACCAACATGTCATATATTAAAACCTTCTCCGAAACACGCTGCATCTTATGGTATGAGTATTATTCCGATCAGTAGTTATCGCAGTATAATTGAACAAAAAAATCGGCTCTCCATTTATTAGTATATATTATGGCTACGTTAGATTTTTATGAGGATACATTTACGTCATAGGCAAAAATCAGCTTACGAGTGAAGGATAAGTTAAATGCTACGGTTAAGCGATAAAACTACATACATACATATAATGTCCATTCCGAATAACGTTGCCAGAATTTTTTTTCGGACAAAGCGGGATTTTAAAATCTTTTGAGTAAAAAAAGTGGAATTCTTTCATCGAAAGCGGAACATACTAAAAAACCTATTGAATCAATAGTTTTTATATACTTATCCTTTTATTTAAGTTTCAAATTAATTTTATATGACAAAATATAATCAAAATAGCCATAGAAAATGTGTTTTAAATTAAAAATATCTTACTTTACTATACTAATAATAATAACTGTCTGGTTTACCCTGTAATTAGGCAGTTGAGACTTCAGAGAAATATAATTATAAATTATATTATTATAATATATAACTAAGTACTAATAGAAGTTACTTATTCATATTTCTGTGAAGATTTAACTTCTTTTAAAGTTTTCTTTTTTTTATATAGCTGAAGACCCTACAGGATAGTTCTGGAAGGAATTATATGCGTAATTCTGATTCCCTTAAACTTACAGCCGAAGAGACTGAGTCGCGCGGAACTTTTAATTTTGGGCAAAAAGTCGGGACATCTCACTAAATCGGGACGTCTGGCAACGCTGATTCCGAACGTCACTCAAATCTATCACCCGCTCGCAAACTTACTTATGAATAATAAGTATTTTCGATATATTAAAAAATAAAAATCTTTTCTTCTCAAATTGCTGTGTAAATTATATAATCATAATTAATTATTTTTACTAGGTATTTCTATTATGCATATATTATAACGAAAAGATATTTATTACATTTTTTTAAATTAAAAGAGAAGATAGGGTGACCACATTATTATGCCAAATAAATAAAAAAAAAATCTGTATATTTTTTTTATGAAAAAAAAAATATTTTTTCTACATAGGTACTTTTTATATGTCTATGGTTTTAGATATACTTTTTTTCAATTAGACTACTGAATACATAGAAATACTTTATTCGCCTATTATTATTTGTAGAGACGCTCAAATAAGCATCATGTGATAATATAAAGCTAAACGAATCATATTATCTACGGGGTCAGAGTTGTACGTTGTTTATTTCATTTATATTTGGCATATTATGTCAAATGCCAAATATTTTTTTCCAAAATACATATATTTTAAACGTTCAATTAAAAGGATAAGATATATTTTCATCGGCTAATTAATAATAAATGGAAACATACAATATTACATAATATGCAGTTACTAATTATTTAATTTCATCATATTTTAACTAAATTTAAATCTTGTGAATGTACAAAATAATTTTTTAATATTAATTAGCTACTAAGCGCAATAAATATGGCTATGACTCATAGCTCATGGATACATATTATGGTCAGTTCATTACAGTGTGTTAAGTAGTATAATTGCAAGGTTAATGTATTTATAATTTTTTATTGCTAAGAACTTTATCTTTTATGCAGGTTTTACAAATGTACATATTTTTGTTATAATTTTATTAAAGAAGTAAAATGGCAAGTAAATAAATTAAAATCATCCACATTCTTCCTTTTCTAAAAGAAGATAAAATAAAAAAAAGAACAATAAAATAATATTATAGGTGCGAGAAAGTAAACATCTGAACTCTCAATAATCAGAAAATATTAAGGATTCCGCAAAAGAATACGTGACGCGGAACTTCAATAATTGTTATCAATTCTTCGTAGATTGTTATATCGATACAAATAAAAGGTAATAAACAAACAAATATATGAATAATGTAAATATCAACAGCTATTACTAATTGAAACGCTACCAATTATGAATACATTTGCGTTTTATAAAGCGTAACAATATGAAAGTGCAGGTCATATGGCAACACTGAATGTAAATAAAATAAATCAGAAACATCAATTCTTCAGTTAAAATTGAAATTGGAACTGAAAATATAAATAAAAATTTACCAAATATGCTCTCATGCGCATCAAAGCGTGTTTTGAGACACCAGTTCTGATAGGCAACAATTAATAGTACAACTTTGTAAAGTAACTACAATATAGTCACGTATTTTACATTCATCAATAAAATATCTTTATTAAACTTTAAAGAAATAACAAGTAGTAAAAAACTAATAAAAAATATCACTACATAAAACAGACTGGAGGTCCAAAAATGTGGAAGTTACCTATTCAATATTACGTATGCATACAGTTGGCATTTAACTTTCATATTAATTAATTAGCAATACTCACAGTATCCTAAATGAAGAGAAAGAAATTATTATGTTGTTCACAGAATAACACACCACACTAGCAAACGTTTGGAAGCGTCGACGTGAACTAAACCGGCTTCTTGATTGCTGATCAGTTGTTTTTGTGGGGCGACAACGGCTTGTTTATTCTGTTATGGATATTCTCATTCATGTTTTTTAAATAAATAAGTATATTTATGGAAAAGAAAACAATGTTCAGTCACATTGGTATTTGAATCGAAATATTTAATATAGTGTTATTGATATTATTGAAATGAATTGAAAATGTTATTTGATATTGCTGTTTTACGTAAGGAGATATTTTTTTCATTTAAATAAGCGTGTAAAATATAAAGAAATATATTTTCGTATCAAAGTTTGAGATCGTTAGCTATGCATCTTATGGCTATATCGGTGTACAACGTTAGATACTCGTTCAGTTGGATAGTTATGCAAATCTTTCTTCAGAAACTGATTAAGACACAGAATATTTTATTACTTACAACGTATTTTTAAATTGTTAAAATCAGAATTTCCTACCATAAATCTGTTTTAATTTTCCAAAAATTATTTTATGACTGAAGCAAATTAAAATATGTATAAGTCATTTATAATTTAACATTTGTGATTTAAACAAGTTAAGAGAACTAAACACTCAGCTAGTATTTTTTTATTATAAAAATATTCTCTCAGAATTAGTATTAGAATAAAATATCATTTAGATTCGTTGTCTATGTGAAAATGAAATAAATGAATAAAGACACTTTCACGCTTATGAGTAAATGACCAGTTTGAGAGATTGTCATCCTACACCTTTCATTGTTTCGTTTATCAACGCACCGAACTAGTGATAGTACGAAACAATGTCTTCGTTGTTAACCGTTTAATAAAGAGAAAAGCTTATCACTTATGATCATAATAAAATATTGTTTTCATTCAATCAATGGTGTCATTAACTAAAAACACAGACGTTGTTTTGTTCTCACATAAAGTAAGTATATATCATTGACTAGAGCCTCACCGTCACTTTGCTCGGGTTCGTTCCTAGGTTGATTCCTCATACAAACTTTCATTCCCATTTTCACCCCTTTAAGGAATGATTTCCGTGATAAAAAGTATCCTTCCTATATCCCCAGGGTCTCAAACTATCTTCTTACTAAATTTCATCTAAATCGGTTCAGTAAATTCGAAGATCGAAGTTTTTTTGGTCATTTTAGATCTGTGATATCTTCTACAATATTAATGATAACGATTTGCCGTAAAGAGAAATTATTATCTACATTAAGTGCGAAACGTAACCAACTTATTTAATTAGATAATGATTAATATTATATTGGTCAAAATAACTTCGAAAGTATAACAACAGAGGGAGAACAGAGGCATCCGATTAATATTATGTAAAACTAAAATAAGATAAAAGTGTTAATTTATTAGTGTAAATTTTTTTTGAGAAATAATTTATTTCTCAAAAAGTGTTTACACTTATTTTAATATAATAATAATACTTTATTTCAAATAAAGTATTATTAATATATTAAAAAAACACAAAAAAATAAATTTGAATCATATAAAAATAGCTACTGTGGGTAATCCGTAAGAAATAGACATAAGCCACTGCGGACTTTTCTTGTAGATAGTTTTAAGTTACACAATTTCGTAGTATTCGGAATAAAATATTCTGAATAGTACTCGTATTCTGAATAAAAGTGAAAACTGCATTAAAATCCGTTGCGTTGTTTAGAAGATCTATGCATACATTTCTTTCACTCTCTTTGTGCCTAATGTATACCTACATATTATAAATCTATTACCTCATTTTATAAAATTAACTATTTAATGAACCATAACTACAAATTTAAAAGGAAATTATAGCAATTTCCAGCGGAAAACTAATATGATTACTAAATTCAACAAATTATACAGAGTTTAGAAACATATTTGCGATAGTAAAAATATTTTAATTATTAAAATAGGACTGTCTCAAATGTGTAAATAAAATTGTTACCGCACTCTCCTTCCGCCATCATCAATGACGGCAATGACTCAAGGTGGACTCGCCGTCCTGTCCTCATACCTATAGCTACTACAATTATGGGAAAATCAAATTAATCATAATAAATGAACTTTAATTAGTTTTTTTGCAATCTGGCATTAAGAATGTATTATTTCGCCATTTAAACATCCATACTAATATTAAAAATGTGAAAGTGTGTCTGTTTGTTTGTCCTTCTTTCACGTCGAAACAGAGTAACAGATTGGCGTAATTTTTTATGTCGAGATATTTGGAGGGCTGAAGAGTGTCATAGGCTACTTTTTACCGCCGGAGATTATCTCATACCTGGGTAAGAACACGTTATAACTTATTAATACAACCCAAAGATATATTTTTGATCAGAATTACTTGAAACTTGGTATTAATGCTATGTAACAAATAAATACGTGTTTTAGCATTTTTCGAAATTCATCCCTTAAGGGGTTTACAGAAGGGATGAATAGGGAATAAAAGTTTGTATGAAACCTACCTACTCATTTAGAGTTTATTTGTAGTTTTAGCCAGGGTATGAAATTATCAAGATAAATATATCTTTTGATAATTATCCGATAATTATCAAACAGACATAAACTTAGCAATCCTTGTGTAGGGATTGGTATTTGACTATTTGCCTATCATAATTTACGTTAGAATAAATTATACACTTTTAACAATCAAGTGAAATTAATGAGTGGAGTATCATCCCCATCCTCCTCAACTGCGTTACCTCAGTTTGCTGATTGAGTTTTTTGAGATAATTGAGAGAGTTCAGTTAGGTGATCCACAATTTGAAGAGTTACAAATTAAATATTTTGAATAATATTTATCAAAGATAATTATCAACCCATATTTATCATGATAATTATCAATGATAATTATCATTTCGAACCCTGGACTTTTAGCGCGAGCGAAGCCGCGGGTTGTGATTGTCACTTATAAAATGCAAAATAATTGGACGTGATCGGTATGTTTACATACAAATTAAAATGCACCTATATTTTTGAAAAATAAACATTGTACTTATTTTAATTATACTCGTAATAAATTCAAATATTAAGTATTTAAAAAAAATTACCCTCGTTATATCTGACAGTGAAGTGTCATATGAAGCCCATGTACTAAATCTCATACAATGTCAAATATTAAATATACTTTCAATTTACGCGGGAAATCTTTCCTTATCCCCCAATGAAAAGTAGCTAGTGTAAAAAGTAGTTTTGCATTATAGCAGTACACCTATGGCTGTTTACAATACAATGGCAGTTAAAATTCAAATAGTATTTCAATTTTCTTGATGAGTATAAAAGTATAAATGTTTCCTTCAAATGCAGTGCAGTGGTGTGAATCAAATTGCTTTGGACGCAAAATCAATCGCCGAAAAATCTTAAAAGTAAATATTTTGAAAATGGACAAAATGTGAACAATGCATTCAGAATAGGAACACCGAACAGGCAATTTAAGTATGATGCATACTTAGCACAATATTTAAAATTCATTAAATACTTATTTCAAATTGAAAATGCTATATACTTAAATCTTTATTAAGATAAGAAACAATTTACAACTACTTATTAAAACTTACCCTATCTTGTTTTTAATTGGAATATCGAATTGTTTAATATCGAACAACAACAGACTAATTTGAAAATCTTATTGAAATAGTCATTCTTATTGATACAAAAGCCGAATCTATAGTTTTTAGAATTTTTGTGAGTCTGTTTGTCTGTCTTTCTGGGATCGCATTACGAGATAACCGCTGGACAGATTTTGTTGAAATTTGGTATGATGATAGCTAGTTATCCGAATCAACATATATAATACTTTTTATGTGGGACCATATTATCTCTCGTCTGAGAAATCTATTACTAACTGTTAAAACGGCCAGGACGAACCCGAGCGGAGCGAGAGTGAGTCGTTAGTATTATATATTTTTTATACATGTCTCGTTTTTTTTTTTAGTTTTTCCTCTAAGGTTGCCTAAAGCAAGGATTTAATATGCCGACTGTTTTATACTTGGTGCGAGACTTGCTACATTTATATCTCCGACTGCATAATATTATGTAGGTACTATAAAAATAAAATATGTTAATTAGTTTCTATCTTTTTATTTCACTTTTTATGCCTTTCTGCATTGCAGAATTTTTATTTCTGTAATTTAATTTTTGTGTCTTTTTATTTTGTTTTTATATATTCTGTTTTATACCTGGGTAATGGTGTACAATAATAATTACTTACCTATCTTTTTTAATGTATATATCGATACTTTTTAAATGTCGCACAGAGACAGACTACTTCTTATAGATAAAGCGTAACGTATGTATGTTACCGTTGGTCCTTTGTTATTTCAGGTACTTTAAAACAAACATAAAAGTCATAGTTATGTACGCATAATAAGGTTTAAGTATAATATTATAAATCATTACTACTGACGTTATGTACAATTGAAATAAAATTTATTAATTAATTATCAATTATATGTCACTAAAAATGTTTAAAAAGAATTAATAATATGATTATTTTAACAAAAAAAGTACATAATCTCAAAATGAAACGCACCACTTGGTGGATTGTCAGTGTCAACTGTCAATGTCAAAACTCAAAACATTGTAATTTGTAGAAGAGAGAACTTAAAGGTAAAGACATAAATAAAAAGTTATCAGTTCTTTTCTTTATTATAACAAGTGATAAGTCAAATAAAAGAATAAAAATGCTAACTAGACTTACTGTATCTTAAAATCGTATTTTGTATTTAAATGTTATTATTATAGTAAATATAAATAAATTAACCTACTTAAGTATTTTTGGAACAAAATTTGAAAATGATCCACCAAATTTTATTCTATTCAATGATCTTGTATGGAGTACATGGTCAAACCTGTAATTTTAACGTTAAAATTGGACAAAAACTTCGTAATGAAGGATTTCACAGGTAAGTTTCTATTCTTTTGTAATCAAAACGGTTTCACATAGAAAACCTTTAAATACGAGAAATTTATCGATATAATTTACTCTTTATTTAGTTAAATATTTTTTATGGCTCATAGATAAATAGATAAATCTTATAACTTTATACTGAATGTTCTACCTTCAATTATTAAAAATATTAAAGAAAAGAAAATATATATTATATAAATAAATTTTATAAACAGATTAAATACATTTTTTTTTCCTTTTAAACCAAGAAATGCTACATATTAAGTTTTATTTTTACTTGACATTTAACATTATTACAATTATTAAATTACAGGAACCTAAGTTATTACATAGACTTTGCAAGTGATGATGAAGAAGAAAATTGGTTATACAGAGACTGTTCAGTTGGTCTGGAACAGACTTTACCTTCGGGTGTATATGCTAGTGAAGATGAAATGAGAGACCATGGTTGTAGAAATTTAGTAAGTAGTTTGATATAAAATTAGTTAATTTAAAAGCATGTAAACAATATGAATATTTTTAATTTTATCTCTTTTTTTTTTTAAGAAGAGTCAAGATTAGTTAATATACTGCTCTATAATCTATATTAATAGTTCTAATTTTTAGTTTTCTACCAATCTCATACATCCATAGTAATAATATTACAAATGTGAAAGTTTGTTTGTTTGGTTGTCCTTTTACATACATACAAAACTGAGAGTGGATTGGTGTGATTTTTTGTGTGGAGATAGTTGGACTGGAGAGCGACATAGGCTACTCCTTAGCATGGGAGATTATCTCATTCGTATGGGAAAACACGTTATAATAAAACCTACAACAACTCATCATACCTATGTATATAAATATATATAATAAAGTCTATCTATTCCATACTAACTTAAAATATATATACACTAATACCTTTTTTTCAAACATTATAGGTTGAAACAGTCTTCATAACGCCAGTCAACATAGAATTGCCAGCCAAAGATGCTAGTCCAATTGTGATGCAAATGTTTAGTAAAGTCAAAAATAGTAAAACACAATTCCATATACCAGTTCATGCCAGATATCATCAAGCTAGCAGAGGTGGTGGGTGAGTACTTTATTTATTTATTTCTTTTATGGACACAGTTGTTAATGCATTATCTCTTATCTAAAAACTTAATACTGTATATCCATACTAATATTATAAATGTGTGTTTGTTTGTTTGTTTGTTTGTTTGTTTGACCTTCTTTCACATCAAAACAGACTGACGGATTGGCGTGATTTTTTGTGTAGATATAGTTGAAGGACTGGAGAGTAACATGGCTACTTTTTACCACGCGAGATTACATCATTCCCACGGGAAAACATGTTATAATGCAACTCACAATTATTTATGATCAGTAATACTTGAAACTTGGTATTAATGCTCTTCAATACAATTAAATAAATACGTATTTAAGCATTTTTCTAAATTCATCCCATAAGGGAGTAAAATAGGGGATGAAAGTTTGTATAAAATCTACCTTTTTAGAGTTTTTCTTTAATAGTTTTAGCGCGAGCGAAGCCGCGGGTTCTGCTAGTATAATATAAGTAATATATTCAACATTTTAAGGTGCCACAAAATGCATACTGATATTATTAATGTAAAAGTTTGTGAGGATGGGTGGACGTTTGTTACTCTTCACGCCAGGACGGCTGAACGGATTTGGATGAAATTTGACACAGAGATAGATTATAGTCTGGAATAGCACATAGGCATTTTATCCTGGATATATATGGTTCCCGTGGGATAGAGTTGTTTTTGTCTAGGGACAAACCCGAACCGAAGGGAGAGTGAGTTGCTAGTCCTTTATATGGTAACACAGGCTTACAAACTATCTTTGAAATAATTATATTTAGTAACAACAATAACAATCAAAAGCAAAATGGAATAAACTTGGACAAAAAATCCAAAAAAGAAAGAAACAAAAAAAGGTATTTAACTCATATGTGTTTATATACACTTAGTTGTTTTGGAGATAATGTCAGCTAAATGCTCGATTCTTGCTCATATTTTTATTTTAAGACCTATAATTTTTCTAAAATAACAAAAATATAAGTCCATGTTCTTTGTTACAAACTTTTTTGTTTGTTAATTTGTGTAATCTTATAAAGCTTTTAAATTTATTATTCTCTGTGACATGATAAGTAGATAATTATATAAGTGACTATGAGGTTTTTATTTTTTCTTCTTATGAGGACTTATAGACTTGCTTTTCTAGAGGCGAACCCGAGCGAAGCAAGGGTAAGCTGCTAGTTTATAATATTAGTATGATGATGACAATATGAAAATTATGATTGAGATTTTTCTAAATTATATAGATAAGTGTGAACAATTTGCAATATTTTAATATTTTTTAAAATTTTTACTTATTTATATAGCACTTACACTTTGTTAATTTAAAATATAATACTTATAGGCATTTTTAAATGTATTTTTTTATCATTTCAGAACAGCTAAAAATGAAATACCTCCGCCGAAGTTATATCTAAAATGTCCAGACAACAAGCTGAATGTATGCAATAAATATTTGCCTCCGCAAACCTCAGTAAATACTTTTTGTAAAAAACATGTTCCAAAAGAACTCTGTGATTGGAAACTCATACCTGCTATAATGGTAATTCCTTCTATACTAGCTTTTGCATGTGGGTTCTCCTGTATATTTACTACAAAGAAAGTAAGGATATGAAAAATAAATGTGAAGTCGCTTTCAGTGGCAGAGCACGAATGTCTCTTTTATTTTTCATACTAGCAACAAGCAACCCGTTTCGTACGGGTTCGTCCCTAGGTACGTTTTAACGGTTAGTATGGAATAGATAGCCTATATAAATAGGCCATCTAATGCAAAAAGAGTTTTTAAATCGAATTAGTAGTACCTGCGATTAGCACGTTCAAACAAACAAACTCTGCCTTTTAATAATATTAGTATAGATTAACTTACTAATTTATTGTTATTATGTAACAATTTTTACATGAAAATGATAAATTTCATATTTTATAAGTAATTTTTTTGTTCTACTCGATGTAAATCAGTGTGTAGATAAAAGCATTATCCACCACTTGACACAATCCATGTTTTTATGGAATTTTCTTTTCAGGTAACCGATACAATAATCTGGGAAGTCCCAATTGGTAATACAGATCACTATTATCTAGTGGCTTGGGGCACGTCTGTAGTCATTGTAGTCGGCTCCTTGTACCTGTTGAAGAATTTACATAAGTACAATTTCAAAGTTGAAAGAAGAATTATAAAGAAACATATGTAATAATGTTTATTTTATAAATAGAAATATTTAATTATTATAAATTATAATAAAATTATTTACTAGATATGTGATGGATTCGGATGCTTGATCTTGTGAAATGATGGGTTCTTCATACAATTATATACCCTATTTCGTCACCTTTAAATTTTATTTTTCGACAAAAGCTTGCCCTTGCCCATCTCCAATGACCTATCTTTATACCAAAATTCATCCAAATCGGTTCAGTCATTTAGATGTGCAACAAACAGATAGACAAAGTTTCTTGCTCATTTTTTATATTAGTATGGATTACTCTGCATTTAAATGTCAGAGTGATTTTAAATAAAATTATCTTTTCGAATTTTTTCGCGGATTTAATTAGATTTTTTTTTCCGACGTTTCGAATTTTTTACATCAATAATGGTCACAGGAGAGACGAAATTCGAAACGTCGGAACCCAAAAATCAAAATAAACCCGCGAAAAAAACCGAAAAGATAGTTTTATCTCTATATCTGTGTCTGAGATGGCGCTGTGTCTTTTATTGAAAATGAAAATATTCGCGTAAATCTAACAAAGTATTATGTCAGAGACAGATATAATAGTTTATACTTAGTGAATTTCTTAAAACAGACTTATTGTTCCAAAAATTATGCTCAAACAAACAAACTTTTCTGCTGTATATATTTGCTTAGAATTTTATTATGATGAAGAAAAAAAAAATTAATAATATATTAATATCTCTTTCAAATGGACGAGACTAATGTTTTAAATACAAAAGTATAAAGTATAATTTGAATTGTAAATTAACAACTAATATGTATATAAAATTTTCCTTATTCTTTAAAGAAAGTAAACAATACATAAATAAATAAACAATACATAAATAAATAAACAATAAATAATAAATAAACAATATGTATGGCAACATCGAGAATAGTAGCTTAAACAGCAAATCACGCTACTATTTTTGACTTTGACATTTTTTTTGGCGGGCTCCGCCTATATAATTCTTTAGTAATTACTATAGATGATTAAATATATAATATTTATATTATATAACAGTTAAATTTGATTGCAAAATAAAAAGTGATTCGGTGTTTCGTGGAAGTAGGGACTACTATTAAATATTATTTTGCATTTAAAATAATAAAATAAGGATAACATTCCCAATTTGATTTATAAAATTAATATTATTGATATTATTAAATATAATAATAATATATTAACGTTTAGTATAGATTTCTCAGATATAAGATATTTTCCCGCGGTAAAAAGTATCCTATATATTGACCTGGATAACCAGCTATCATCATACCAAATTTTATCGAAATCTGTCAAGTGGTTCTCTCGTTCTCGTTACAGACAGACAAAATTTCTAAAAACTATAGATTTGGCCTCTATATCGATAATAATGACTATTTCAATAAGATTTTCCAAAAAAATATTTAATGTACAGATTCGACTCAGAATTTTATTATATGTATGTATAGATTGTAAAATAATATGTGACGTCAGTAAACGTCGGAGGAGAATAAAGTGTTAAAATGTGATAAAATATTATTTTATTTAAAACCTTGATGAATATGTCGGACATTTACTTTTCAAGAAGAAATAGCATAAAAATGAAAAAAATTTTACAAGTGCAATTTTTATTTGGGAAATTTTATTTTTAAAAAAAGTATATTAGGGCCATCTAGATTTTTTTCCTTTAATGAATTACGTTTGCGCAATTGGCGCAATACATTCTGCCAGCGAGTTTGAGCGGTAATTTTATTTAGCAGTTTTAACATGTAAAATAGTAATCTAGAACAATAAAAAGAATAGAAAATTATTTATATGTATATACTAGCGGCTTACCCTCGCTTTGCTCGAGAGTCTTCCTCAATAAACGACCTATCTAATGCAAAAATAATTTTTCAAATCGGATTGGTAATTCCTGAGATTAGCACGTTCAAACAAACACACAAATTCTGCCTCTTTATAATATTAGTATAGATTAGTGTAATATTGTCAATACAAGTTATCAATGCCACCTATGAATGAGTAGTCGAACTATCTTGTACTTATAATGAAAATAGTTTGTGTAGTGCTTTTTAATGCCATCTATGATTTACATTACGAACTAAAATAATTATTTTAAAAAAGTTCATTCATGATTTTCCTGTATTTTGAACTTACTTTCAATTTCATTTCAGTATTGCTCACTATTAAAAGTATGACTTTAAGTGAAATATATTAATACATATACTCGTAGTTGTTTAACCCTATAATGTTGTATATATATTTCCTATGTGATAACATTCATAGTTTAATACAAAATTAAGCCTGTCAGCAGGCATTGTCATACGCTTTGAGTTAAATTGTCGTTTGACCGCAAAGCGCAGACTGAGGTCCGATGCCCCCGGATTAGAGATCGTTACCGGAGCCAATTACCCTCTGCCTTGCGGTTCCGGCAGACGGAACACCGCAACTCGAGTGTGCGACTGACGCGCGGTAACGATCTAAGATACGCTCCATTGTTATGGTTTATGAATGCCGAGAACTGTTTTGTAAAGAAATCATTTAGGTTTCGCCATGGAACTAATTGTATTCATTTAGAAATACGACCCTTTAATATGCATGTAAATAAGATAAAAAAATATATAGCTATGTCCGGTGAAAGGACTCAGAGGTCCGTCCGGGTCGGGTCGCTGCGACCGGCGCCGCGGCGCACAGATATGGATTTAAGATTAACGAGGGCACGCAGCGCAGCGGGGCGCGGGCGGCGCGGGGCGGGCGGCGTGTTTACGTGCGGGTGCAGGGCGTGCAGGCGGCGCGGATCGATGCTGGGCGGGGCGGGGCGGGGCGGCGCGCGGGGCGCGGGGCGGGGCGCGCCGGCCGCCAGTCCGCCTCGGGGCCGCGTCCGCGCGGTCGTCGCCTGAGAGTGTCGTGCGGCGCCCGG
The DNA here is from genome assembly GCA_951806755.1 of Brenthis hecate. Classification (NCBI taxonomy): domain Eukaryota; kingdom Metazoa; phylum Arthropoda; class Insecta; order Lepidoptera; family Nymphalidae; genus Brenthis; species Brenthis hecate. Next base: position 24,289,510 of record OX638252.1, on the reverse strand, counting down.
AGTGTCTCCGCGGGCTCCCGGCGGCGGCGGCGAGCCTCGCGCCGCCCGCCTCGATGCCGCGCGCGGCCACAGCGCTCCCCCGTCCCGCGCCTCCCTCGAGCCGACCCGGCGCCGTGCGCGCAGCGCCGCGCCCGCGCTGTCGCCCTCCTCCCCGCTCCCGCGACTGCGACCTGTGTTCCTCTGGGCGCGCCAGCTCGAAGGCACCGTGCAGGAGGTCCGTTGCGAGGACTACGACGCGCGGAATCGTATTCGTATAGCGCGCACCCCATCCGGCTGGCGTGTCATCCCGCGCACCGAGATCTACAACTCGATTCGTGTGCCCCCGCCCCCGGCACCCGCTCGCCGTCGTCCGCGCGACCGTCGCCGGCGCAGACGCTGCAACCGCTCACGCCGCGCCCGCTCTGCCGCGTCGCCCGCGGTTGCTCCTGAGCGCCCTACGCCATCAGCTCCGGCTCTACCCCCTGTGTGGCTGCAGCCCGACCTGGAGTCCCATATACCATCGCACACCATCGCGGTACCGCGGCCTCTGCAGCCGTCGGAACCGACGCCGCTCGACAACCTTCTCGCGGTAGCAGAACTGGAGTTCAATCAGCAACGCGGTGAACGTCTTCTGGATCTGGAGAGTCCAGCTTCCTATCCCTTCTTACCAGCGGAAGAAGTTGCACGCGACGTTATGTCGTTCGAACTTGGTGATACAAAACAGGCCGAGGAGTCTATGTACTTCGAACGGAAAGCGCCACCCGATCGCCCTGAAGAGTACACAGGTGAGATGGGGTCGCACAAGGATCTCTTTGAGACCATAAGTGAAGCACATTACCTTCCGGAACTAGGAGGACCCCATGACGAAGCGTTACTAGAGTCCTTAGTGGAAAAGGGCTGCGAAGATAATCAAATATTGGGCCAAGCGCTTGACAAACTCGCGCACCTGGTTCATGGATCTGGCGAGTATACGGAAGAAGACGAGCATATGCTCTTAAGTAATGAACCTGTCTCTGACATCATAAATCGACTTGAACAAACACTCGAATCTCCAGGGCAAAGCAGTATTACGGCTGCACAAGGTCTGTTACATTTACATCACATAGGAGATCATCTTACTCAAGCAGACCACGGGCAAGGTGTGGAGCAGACCTACATGTCTGATGAAGTATTTGTGCCACAGGACACACAGCAATGTGCTATGGAAACTTTGACGGCGGCTACTGGATTGCAAGAAGTAAATGAAGTTAATCACGTGGAGTATGAAGAAAATGTCGAAAAGAGGCTAGAGAATGATGTTGGTGTTTCTGATGAACTGTATACGGAACCAGTACCTGATTCAATTGAGCATTTTACTCCAAGTAAGGCGTTCATTGAGTCACAAGCCCAGCTGCCTGATCAGAGTGAAATCAATACATTGACTGAAAGACCTAATGAAGACTCGTCATTAAATGTTTGCACGCAAAATTGTGAAAATATTGACGATAAAACAGAAGATGTGCTTAATGATAACATTAAGGAGGAAGAAGTTGATCAAGAAATGCCAGAGCCTATGCAAAACAGTCATGATGAGTTTATTAAAGATCCTGATGAATTAATAGCTAATGAAGAACTAATTCCAACTGATTTGAGTATAAAGAATGTCGAAAATCCTCCTATAGTGCATGCTAATGACATTGATACATCTAATCTTGAAGATAATTCATCTGATAGAAGCGACGAGCAACCTAGAGACTTAACAGTTCATAGACGTCAACCTACACCTCATGCGTCGCCGAGAAGGACTGATGTGCCGCGAGCGCCATCACGAGAGTCAGATGCAATGCAATCTCCACAACCTAGTGGAATTCCTGCTGTACCATCATCGCCTGAAATATTTACTATGCCATTAACAAAAAGTAAACAAACCCTCTTTTTGGAGACTTTACTTTCTTCACCTTCGCCGAAAATGTATACATCTGAAGTAACAATAACTAAACAGCAATGTGAACCGTTAAATTTGGGCAAACATAGAAAATCAGCAAGTCCAACTGTGTCTAGTTGTTCCGATGAAATCAGGAAATTAAACAAAGAATTTGGTGAACCTCAAGAGAAGAGACTACGACGTGAATCAACGGAGGAATTAGCAAAAATAAGTAAAGTTTTTAATAAGTGTAGTGAAGAACAGTTATCGAAAAAATCAGATAAACATGTCAGTAAACCTTGTGAGGAAATGAATCCTGTAAAACAATTTCATATTTTAAAATCAAATCCAGACTTTAACATTCCAGATCCATTATTAATTCCCAAGGACAAAATAAAAGAAATCTTAGCTAACCCCGGTACTAAAATACCGGCCTTACTTATACAAAGGCCCGAACTCAGACTTCCAGAAGCTTTTGCGTTTCCAGCTATCTTACAAGATCCAGATATTATTCTGATATCCTTGGCGCAGCTCGAAAGAATCTTAATAGACGAGGAGCTACAGCAACCGTTTTTGACGCCACCGCCAAGTTCTTCAAATCAAAAAGAGAAAGAAACGAAGCCTTCCTCGTCTTCTAAACCGACAAACTCCACAAGCAAAGAGCAAGCAAATACCTCACATCCTGATCAAACTAGTCAGCCTAAACCGATTCCTTCAATGGACGCTCTAGCCGGGGATATTGACGCAGCTACGTCAGCAGCTTTGAATCAAATGCTATGGTTACCATACCTAAATCAGTTGGAAGCGATGGCCGCTTGTTCTCAAAATATGGACTTCTTAAAAGCTTTAAATTCATCAGGTTATTCAGGCCAAAATTATCCTGATCTCTCTCAAATGTTCAATCCTTCTTCTCGTTTTATGGGCCCTGGAGGATTTCCTATGATGCAGCCGATGGATTACGATACTAGATTACAGTTTGCAATGTGGCAAGAAGCCATGTCGCATGCGAATGCTTCTTCGTCGTCACAGCGATCTAAATCAGTCTCGGAGCAGATGAAAGAGCTCTCTAAATCAAGCGACGTCCAAAACCCCTATGTACATTCCACCAAAAACCATCAGAACAAGCCTCATTCCGCAGCAAGAACGAGTCCGATCACCCACAATTACAACAATCAGCGGCCGATGGCGCACAATCCGTTCTTACAGGGCATGTATCCCGGTATGAACACAAATATGAGGCCAAATATGCCGTTACCTGGTTTACAAATACCTTATTTCAACCCGCAAATGATGGGCAATCAGCGATCACCACGAACTCCTCAACAAAAGAGTCCCAGCTCGCCGTACTATCAAAATAACAACTATCTACAATCTGTGAAGCAGTCTGAAAATCATCAAAGGACGCAAGAATCTCCGAGACCGAGGATTAGTGTGAAATCTTTGCACAACTTGCTCGAGCCATCTGCTGCGGCTGCTTCGGGGGTGTCTTCTAGGCGTACTTCATCGACTCCGACTTCAGCGATGGGAAGAAGACGAGAAGAACCGGAGGTCGGGAGTACCACGCCGTTGGGGGAGCCCACACCTCACATGCCCCCACACCCTCACGACCCATCATCATTCCATTTATGGCATCCATTATTTGGCAAGTAAGTCTATTTATATTACTTGTATAGGTATATGTATATACGATTCGATAGTTTTTCAAACATTATTTAGTTAGTGTTTCATTCATAAGCATATTTTTTTAAATATTTCCTTGAAAATGAGATGTCTTATTAGCATAACAATGGCGTCCATACATTACAGGATAGAAGTAATGAATGCAGATAGATATCTGCGCAAAGATTTTTACGTGATGTGAATATTAATAACATTTATTTTAAAACTAACTCTAAGTCTCGGCTTTCTGTGATTATTTTTATAGTCAATTTTATATGGTCTTTCATCTATGAGAAGCTCTGCGGTCTTACTTGAAGAAACGTATCTAATTCCGCGATATGTTTAAAATTACCAAATAAACCAATAAACACTCACAAAAGCTTGAAGCGAATAATGATAATATGAGTATACCGGACTCTTCTTTTGTTTTAATAGAAAAATACTTAAAAAACAATATATGATATGGAAATAAAACAGGCTAAATGAAAATATAATTAACTAGCGGCTCAACCTCGCTTCGCTCGGGTTCGTCTCTAGGACAGAACAAAAACAAATCCATCCCACGGGAACCGTATATTTTGCCGGGATAAAAAGTAGCCTATGTGTTATTCAGTTGTATGAGCTATATTATTAAAAAGTCTAATATGTCATTAAAATCCATTCAGTAGTTTTTGCGTGAGAGTAACAAACATCCATACATCCTCACAAACTTTCGCATTTATAGTATTAGTAGGATAGAATTAGTAGAATAATATGAATATTCAATATATTCTATATAGTAATTAAGATTTTATTAAGTAATGTTGGTAGATGAAATCACGCATTAATTAGAAGCTTATCTTGTTAATGATAATAACACAGTAAAACTATAATTAAAATACTTTTTATGTAAAAATAACTATGTTTAGATTAATTATATTACATTTTTTTTTTTAAATTAGCTATGTTAATGTATGTAGGTTTAAACTATAAAACCTTCTTCAACAGTATTTTTGAAGCTTTGTAATAATAATAATGTTAATGACAAACAACGCTTTCATTATTTATTAATTATAATATGCTACTATAAACAGAATATTTTCTTAAATTGACGCGAATATTTGAAATTTTAATTAAAACTATCTATCTATCTATTTTTTAATTGTTTTTTTTTGTGAGAGTAAAATCTACTAGCAACAAAATTTAAATAAAACTATCTTTTTGGATTTTTCGCGGATTCTGAATGCAAGTGACCGTGAATGGTGTAAAGCTTCGAACGTCAGGAACCTAAAATCAAAATAAATCCGCTTAAAAATTCTAAAAGATAGTTTTATTTAAATTTTGTTGCTAGTAGACCTTACTCTCACAAAAAAAAAAACAAAAAAAATAATAATTCGAAAATTCAAGCGCATTCAGTCGAAGAAAAGTGTGGAATAAACCAATTAAAATGAAGTGCAGAACCAATATTTGCTGTTAATACTTTACAAAGTGAATACTTATTATTATATTTGTTACGCTAGCTATTCGCCATTGCTTTTCTCGCACATTAACTACAATTTCATTAACCATCCCAAAAATCCAATCGTCATGGATTTCATTTATCCCGTGGGATTCAATACGTTTTTTTTTTAATTCAGAATTCAATTATTACAATAGCTTACTTAACGTCATAAGTCCGTGATAAAGCAAAAGCGTCAGTCGTGAGAAGAAATGGGAAAGAAATGTCCTTACTGTATACATATAATTAAACATTCAGTTTAGACATTCAGGTGTTAAAAGGTAACAAACAAGTTAACTCTATATCGGATTTATATGTTCATAATCCACATAAGAAAATGCTAATTTTTACCTGTTTTACATACAGCTTACATCTCATTCGGTCTTTTTTAACTGCTGGGCACCGGCCTCCCTTCAATGCGAAGTCTGTGACCACCACGCTGGCCAAGCGTGGGTTAATGGACTTCACAGTTCATATATTAAAAACTGATTAGGTTCTCTCAGACATACAGGTTTCCTCATGATTCCTTCGCTGTAGACTAATTGGTTTCAGGTCGGAAACACATGAAAATATCAGAATTACGAGACCCATATGACTTTCAACCAGCTTGACTTGATTTTCCAAGCGAGCGCGTTATCACTGAGTTAAAGCTCTCATATATTATAACAGCAAAATTTTTAAGTCACAGAAAAGATCAAACGTAAATATAAAACAGCCATAACAAAGTAGGTATTTGTTCATAAATTACATTACATTATTATTGTATCCGGTTAGCGATTGCATCGTAAATATCTTATACTATCAATTCATTCCAGCACGATTAATGTATGTATATAATTATATATATTCATAGTGGATTAGTTTGTTAGTTCACTATTTCAAAGTGTGAATTTAAAGTGGCGGTTTTATTGATCTAGAGCATATGGTGTAGTGGTAGTCATATTACTTGGTAAGAGAGTGGTTGCGGGTTATATTGAATCTCAATTTGCGTAAACATCCCTAACAAATTAGTAACTGGTCGAACGGATCTGGATGAAATTTGGCAAAGAGATAGATTACAGGCAGAAATAGCATATATGCTACTTTTTATCCCGGAAAAATACACGGCTCCCGTGGGATTGGTATAGATTTGTTTTTGTCAAGAGAAAAACCCGAAGCGAAGCGAGTTGAGTCGCTAGTATTAATTAAAATAAAAATTATAAATATCGATACACAATTGGCGGAGATTTTGAAGCATACTCTCAAAAGTACAGACGAATTAAGTATCTCCTTTTTTAAGTCGGTCAAGAAATTTAATTTATTGCTACATAGAAAGAAAAATAAACAAACAGTTTCACATTTAAAATATTAGTAAAAAATACACACACGCAGCTATTCTAAAAAATTTACATTTGTATGTCTCAGACTTCGTAATACTATGTTTATTCGTCGACGTTGTTGATGTTACGATTGAACATATATACATACATACAGGTCAAACACATAACCCACCTTTGGGATTCGCCGCAGTCGGGTAATTAGGATAGAAATTGTATGTTTATGTGTGTATGTTTGTTTCTTCTTTAAACTGAAACAGCTGGGAAGGTATAGATAAAATTTAATACACAGATAGACTATGCCCTGGAGTACTATTAGAGACTAGGGACATAGGGTACTATTAGGCACCAACGGACACACAGCCCATAGGGTACTCTATTAGGGACCAAAGGAAGAACCCTAGGGAATCTAGGGTAAGTATCTAGTTAATATATCATACATGAATTTTATAGTCAAACTTGTTTTAATACTTTAAAGTAAACTTCATACTAGTAAATACTTCGCTTATTGGAAAATTAATCGTTTATCCACTTGAAGTAATTCTAATTGAATGTTCTAACCTACATTTTATTTCACTTCACGTTAAAGAGCTTTTGAATGATAATTTCATTTATGTTAGAGTACTTGAGAATATTCTGTTTTTTTTTTAATTAGTACAAATTGTTGCTATAATAAATAAATAATATATATCGGTAATAAATAGTATATTACGTTACGTACTATTATTAAATGGTGAAATTATATTTTTGAAATACGTCACTGTATTTTTTTTTTCGAATTATGTCTTTTCGTTTAATTGTTCTTGCCAAAGTAACAGTTGGAAGATGTTCAATGAATTTTTTTTAATGTGTTGTATGTCTATTAATTAAAATTAAATAGGTTTTATTTGACCAAGTAGATCCAAAGGTTAAAAAATATGGATCACTTCAATCTTTTTGTTAGAAAAAAAAACCAGTCCTCTAAGACAAGTGACTTTCTATATCGCTAATAGAAAACAAAAAGTATGGAAACTACATATTCTGACCGCGTGATACTTAAATATATAATTTTATCGAATATTACCTTATCTAAGCCGTTCTGAGTTCATTCAAGAAAATTAAAAAAAAACACTTTCGACTTGTCCCGAATTACTCAATTTGCAATGCCTTTCCGGGTCGAGAACTTTTCAATGTTTTTCCCCTAAAAACCTTTTTCGAACTGTGAACATAAAAAATAGCAATATTGGTCCAGCCGGTCTCAAGTGATGTACCTGCTTACTAACGAACATATATATATATATATATATATATATATATATATATATATATATATATATATATATATATATATATATATATATATATATATATATATATATATATATATATATATGTATATATATATATACATTATGTCTGATCTAGTCAGAGCAATTCACAAGCCAATGTGCATTTACATTTTACACTGCCTTTCTACCACGTTTTATAAATATGCAAATAACAAAAAAAACCATTGGAAATAATGTTTAACGAACTGACAGATATAGCCTAAGGGGTATACCTGTCAGTTACATGGCACGTATAACTTAATATATGGGAGGGATATTTTGTAAGGTATGTATATAAATAAAAATGGAATGCTGTTATTTGGTAAGCGCATCCCTTGAGAATAGCTTGAATGATTTATCAAAATATTTTTTTTAATATTTAATATTGTCGTAATAACTCGATGAAAGTTTTTCTATACAAAATTATAAAGAGAATAGATTTTTTTGTTTGTTTGTTCGTTAGTTTGTTTGTTTGTTTGTTTGTTTGTTTGTGCCGAATAAGCTCCGAAACTACCGGACCGATTTAGATGTCTGTTAAGCAGATAGTTTAGCCAGGGTAGGACATAGGATAGTTTTTATCCCGGAAATCATCCCTTAATGGAATGAAAATGGGGATGAAAGTTTGTATGAGGAATCAATCCAGGGACGAACCCGAACGAAGCAAGGGTGAGTCGCTAGTATGAAATAAAATGGAAGAGTTTTCCAGAAAATATGGAAAAAGCTGTGAAATGTAATGTGAAAAAAACAATTTCATTGAAATTTGTACAGGACTTCGTCTATCCTGTTAACTAGTTTATAATAAACTAGCGTATATGCTCGTTTTACTCGTGTGGGTCCCTAGGGATGAATGACTTAGGAATGCATAGACAAAAGAAAGGCCAGAAACCATCGCGGTCGTAAGCAGAACAGTTGACCCTTTGGTCAATCCAATTTTATTATAATTGGATGATTTATTTAGGAGCGCATAGTGTACATTTGTGAACTAAGAAACATCAATTTTTATTTATATAGCTTACTAGAAACTCACCCTCGCTCCGCTCGGGTTCGTCCCTAGGCACGTTTTGACTGTTAGTATAGATTTCTCAGAGATGAGATATTTTTTCGCAGTAAAAAATATCCTGTACGTTGACCCGGATAACCAACTATCATCATACCAAATTTAATCAAAATCTGTCCAGAGGTTTTCTTGTGATGCGTTCCCAGACAGATAGACAGACAAAAATTCTAAAAACTATAGATTCGGCCTCTCCATCTATAATAATGACTATTTCAATAAGATTTTCCAAAAAATATTTAATGTACAGATTCGAATCAGTTAGAATTTTATTATGTATACAGATTACAAAGGCTTTATAATACAAATTTATCTATGACAAACGAATTGTCTAAATTAAATATCGATATGGTGTAGAATTCATGTAACCTAGTAACATTTTTGTTAACGCCCTTTGATATTTCATGTGACTTTACATTTTATTAAAGGGTAAGAATGGCAAATCTATAAAACTTATCAGATCATTGTTTATTGTTTGTTCAGTAATAAATACCATGTAGATTTGTAACAAATTTTTGCAAACAACTAAAAGAATAATTTACAGTTAAACTGACATGTCTTAATGGTGTTTTATTAAATTAATTGAAAATTTTAAGCTAAGGAATACGTATTTCTTTTAAGTTTTGGATTCTTAAATTTCTATTTATGTCATTTATGATTTCCCATAAACTTAATTAGTTATTTTTTATATAGATAAAAAAATTGAAATAGTGTTCGTCCATCGGTCGAAAAATCGGGAAAAATAAGAGTATACATAGAATTTACATATCACCTCCAAGTAAATTAAAAAAAAAATAATTAAATTTCTAAGAAATCTATTGTTAACTGACACGCCGGCGTGTCAGTTATCGTGGAGGGAATATTATATTAAAAAAACAACTGTTTCCAAATTCTTTGTATTGATAACACTGACGTTTATAGATTCTAAACAAAAAAAATAAGAAAATTCGTTTACAAACAGGAGAGAAAATGATATTGTTACTGTTGATAAGGTTGTGTAATGTTTTTTGTGTGTTTATAGTTATCATATATATGTAGATAGTTTTATGCCATAAAAGAGGCATATGCCTGGCAGTGGACGAAAACAGGCTAATTATGATGATGATGATGATAATGTAGATACCATACTGATACTCGTACGTCGAGACAAACAAAAATTGACCTAATTCACGAAAACACCAAAAACCACATAGTAAATTTTCTCAAAAAAAAAAACATTATTAATAATACTTTCTTAGAATTACGCGAATATTTGACATTTTAAATAAAACTATCTCTTTTCGGATTTTTTCGCGAATTTATTTTGATTTTTGGTTCCCGACCACTACCACACAGTTGGGGAACCAAAAATCTAAATAAATTCGCTAAAAAATCCGAAAAGATAGTTTTATTTAAAACATTATTAATATTACTGTATTTTAATCATTTTTAACTTTAAGTCTTAGCTTAACCAGTGGCAGTAGTGGACAAAATAATGCCAACTGACAGGCCCCTGCCTCAGACAGCTTATGATCTGAAAACTTTAAACCAATCTCTATCGTGGTGTCATTCGCAGAAGTAAATTAGTATATTAAGCTAAACTTTCGTGCCTTAATCGCATAAAATCGGACTATACGATGTATATAAATAAAAATGAATGTTCGTATGTTTTGTCGTCTATGCATTCCTGAACTGATGAAACTCGGGTGAGTTATTCTGTATACGCCTGATTGTCTTTTATATGTTGGCTTATATATATATATATATATATATATATATATATATATATATATATATATATATATATATATATATATATATATATTCGGACTATATAGTATAGCGTTTTCCGCGGTTCCGCACGCGTTATAGCCTACATGTTTATTTAATGTATAAGCTATACTATTGTACAGTTTCATATCTATAGTAAATGAAAACCTCCTTTGAGTTATTTTTCACTTTTTAGTGTCTAAAATTCGTTTTTTTATGTCTGTAAGTCTGTTCTTTTAAGTTTAAAGTAAAAACTTTTATTATATTACTACTAGATGAAGAATTTTCTTTGAATGTCTTGTATGTGTATTGCAAATAATTGCTTATATACAAGCCTGGGCTTGAACGAGGGCGGTTTCTACGTGTAATATTAAATAAGGCACATTTGTACTCAATTTAGAGCTCCTAGACAGTAGCTCGCTGTTATTACAGTAAGTTTCCTTTATATATTGTTCATGTCTTTACATTTTTCCATTAGAGTAACTGGAATAGGCTACATACAAAATATTATTATGAAGAGCGAAATAATATTTATTAAGCAGAGCGGCTTCGTGTGGGATTACATCAAGGAAAAATTTCATTAAAGCAACCCCTTTTAACGTGGACAAAGTTTTCCGACCCTACACCCGCTCGCTCCCTCTTTTGCATAAAGATAAAAAAATCAAATGGTTCACATTGGGGACTGTACGTTTTTAAACCGAAATCCAAAGTCTGAATTTTAACGTTACTCTCTCAGTAGAATTTGTTTAGTTGCTTCTATTAAGATAAAATACAAGCTTTTGCCCTTTGCTTTACGCGTGTTTTATATATGTTTATTTTATTGTCCCTCTCTATTTAGCCCTTAGCATTTAAATTATGCTACAAAAAAGAGGTTATAATATGGAAAAGCTTTTCAAATTCATTATTGAAATTTTTAGAAGACTGTTCTTTAGGTATTTTACGTTCATAAGAAAAATGCCAGTAAACTACACAAAATGTCATACATTCGAATTCAAAATCTTACCTTGTTGAAGTAGGTCAAAAATTTATTGTGAAGAAATACTATACACAATTATATATATATATATATATATATATATATATATATATATATATATATATATATATATATATATATATATATATTTATATCTTCGCGCTATTTCTAAAAGCCGATAGCGCACATCATTTATCACTCCGCTTTTCACAGATATCATCGATCTAAGACGACGTCTAGTTAAAATAAGCAAATAACGAATATGCTCAATAAAAAAATGCTTCACGTAGAGCTCGAACCCGTACTGATTACGGTTGGTACGATTGACATTTTTTTAGTTTTTAGCTATAATTATTTTTCCAGTGCATTATGTCGAGGTTTATGGGTCATTAATTATTGCAAAAAGTCACGTGGCGTCATTAGTTTTTAAATAATATAAGATTGTATGCTCATTTATAAAAAAATAATTCATACATATATTTATAATGTTAATGACGTCATAAAGGGCATATAAGTATATCTTATTCATGTCGCTGAGAATAAAAAGAAATGTATTTAATGACATAGATTACCTGATATTTTAAAAAAAATTTAATGTATGTAATTTTTATTTTTATTTTCACAGATTTATTCGGCGGATGTAAAAAATCCGAAAAAATAGTTTTATTTAAAATGTCAAATATTCACGTAAATCTAAGAAAGTATTATTACATAATATATAAAATTATCACTCGTCACCAGGCTGTGTCTATTTATCCCTTTATCCACTATATACGTGTACTACAATGTACATCCATATCTACCCGAAACTAGATTTTATGTATACGAAAACCTTATATTCAAATAAATCCATTTTCAAACAAACGATCTGTACATATAATAAAATACTAACTTATTTAAATCTGTATATTAAATATGTTTTGGAAAATCTTTTTGAAATAGTCATTATTATCGATACAGAAGCCGAATTTATAGTTTTTAGAATTTTTGTCTGTCTGTCTGTTACCGCAACACTGAAAAACCACTGGAGGGACTTTTATGTTTGATATGATAATCATCAGCTGGTTATCGTCAACATATAGGATATTTTTTATTGTGGGAAAATATCTCATCTTTGAGAAACCTATACGTAATATCAACGTACGTATGTCGTTTACAACTCGGTGTAACTCTATATCATATAGCGCTAGAACAAAGAACTGTAATGAGATTGCTATGCGCTGTGCACTAATAAGCCTGAGATAAGCAAAAAGGTTTCACCCTGTTGCATTTAAAGGGAAATGGAATAAATAACTTTTTATGTTTTATTAAAATATTTTATACTAGTTTTTGAACGCCGCTCTGTTTCTGTAACAATGGAAATAGCATATAGTGTAAGTTTCGATTGGTAAAAGACATACATACATACGAGTATGTTGTAGTACCTACGAGAGATTATTCTCTACATAAATAAACATAATTATATCCTCAAGTCTACTATTATTTGCTTTATAAGTAAACTAGCGACTCAACCTCGCTTCGCTCGGGTTCGTCCGTGGGTTGATTCCCCATACAAACTTTCATCCCTATTTTCACCCCCTTAAGGGATGATTTCCGGGATAAAAAGTATCCTATGTCCTTCCCTGGGTCTCAAACTATCTTCTTACCAAATTTCATCTAAATTGGTTCAGTAGAGCCAGAGATTACCCCCTACAATATCACAAACTCACAATTCACAAACGTTACCTCTTTATAATGTTAGTATAGATAAATATTACTTTAACACTTTCGAGTTGCTCTGATGATGTAGGAAGTAGTAAAGTAGAAAAATCTTTAAATTTGGGCTTATTTAAAGCAATTTGCATGATGCGTTGTGAGCGGCTTTTTTTCTACACATTTTCTATATTTTATAAAATATATATGTCGTAGAGAAGAAAGTATTTATTTTTTTATAAATATTAATAGTGATAATTGTACATGTATGTACAGAAGCCCAAATGTATTTATAGATATTTAAAGTAACTAGTGTTGTCCTAGTGGTCGAAATTCATATTATAATCATTGTTGACAACTTGAGGAAAACACATTCTCGTATATGAACAGAATTTAACTATCTCTATAAAAAAAAGGGTTTCCAAAATATTTTTATAGCCTAAGCTTAGCAAAAAAAAAAAGAAAATCGATTGACATACAGGAGAAAGTGAACCTGAACTGCTTTGTCTTTGGCAATTTATATATAGACTTAAACAATTATATAATAAACAATATTAGTCCAAACAAACAAATACCTGTGGGCCTAATTTCGACAAAATTCATTTCAACCTAATTTCCAAATATAACAGCTCTATTAGTTCAGCTCTATTTAGTTCGCTCGTTCGATTTTAATCTATCCGTTGTCTGACCCAATTTTTCATTTTGATCTAAACCCCGAAAATATACCAAATATATGCTAAACTACTAATAAAAATAGTATACGAATTTAGTTCCCATCCATTTATGTTTAGCTTTGAACTATACTTAGAATAGAATAAAATTCACAAGTCTGTAATTTAAAAATTGATGCCCCATTTAACTTATTATTATACTAGTAGAACCTGCAGCTTTACAAAAAAAGCCCTAAAAGTTTGGATTGTATTATAACGTGTTTTCGCGTGGAAATAAGATAATCTCCCACGGTAAAAAGTAGCCTATGTCACTCTCCAACTCTCCAATTATCTCCACACAAAAGATCACGTCAATCCGTCTCTCCATTTCGACGTGAAAGAAGGACAAACAAACAAGCAAACAAACACACTTTCACATTTATAATATTAGTATGAATTACTGTAGTGACTTACACTCGCTTACTTAGATACGTCCCTAGGTACATAACAGAGGCATTTTTTTCGTGAATTTTTCCGATGCTTTAATAGTTACTCTGCTATTCGGGGTGAAGACATATCCAACAAAATAAAGATCATAAAAATCGGTCCAGCAGTTCTCGAGTTATAAGTGTTGTAACAAACCCAACTTTATTATATATATATATATATATATATATTATATATATATATATATATATATATATATATATATAATAAAGTCGGGTAAGGGGTAAGAGTCGACTTTATTACATATATATATACTGTGCTAAATTTCATCCAAACCCATCAACCCTTTTCAGCGTGAAGCATAAACAAACGCCTTTTACGTACTATCAAATTCCAAACAAACGTACGTATCTAATATCTATATAAAAATATTTTTCGGTCTACTTGTTCACTCATTATAGTCTGGAACAAGACTTTCACCATCGGGGCAATTCAGATACGAGGAACAACGGTTATTTTTATCGTCAAAAAATACGAGCGGGGTCGCGGTGAATGGTAGTATGTCAAATAATAGTGCTCTACTATATTCGATGGGGATACTAGGTTTAATTGGCAGTGATAGTCCAGTGGTAACGCGCTTGCTTGGGAAACCGAGTGAAGCGGGTTCAAATCCCGGGTCTCGCACCTCTGATATTTTCATGTGCGAATCATTTTCCAACATGATTACTTGTCTTGTCTTAACGGTGAAGGAAAACATCGTGAGGAAACCTGCATGTCTGAGAAAACCTAGCAAGTTTTCAAAAGACTTGAAGTCCGCCAACCCGCACTTGGCCAGCGTGGTGGACTATGGCCTGATCCCCCTCGTATTGAAGGGAGGTCCGTGCCCAGCAGTGGGACGTTAAAAAGGGCTGAATACGATAGGTTTACAACATGGCATCTACAATGCGTAGTGAAGTGATTAGTTATTCTCTATGCTTAATCCTAAAAGGATATGGCGACGGCGACTTATTTGAACTCGTGTTTCTTTATAAGTTTTCCCATAGTAGCCAATATTTAATTTGGACTTTTTAAAGTACGTATTATTATTATTTTGTTTTTATTAGAAAATGTTTATTTTTTATTTTTTAATGTAATAAGGTTCGAAGTATTAAGTTCGATTCTCGTGCAACACAAAATAGTATAATTTTTTGCTATATTTTTAATTAAAAATAAATTATAACATTTATATGACAAAAAATAATAATGTTACATTAATACGGTTAGAATTAAGTTATTTTCCAAATAAGTTAAAATATTTGTTAATAAAAAGTTATATTAAACTATTAAAATCTTGATATATGCACGTTTATATTATTTTATATAAAGCCTAATTCAAAGTTAATCCAAGTATTAAATTTAAGGTCGAATTAAATTTAGGTTGATCCCAATCGATTGAATTATAAACTGTTTGGTTTCCCTGTTTTATATTTAATATTTTTTCATATTCACCATTATAGTGACGGCCTTCGCTTTGTCCAGCATAATATGATAAACATACGTACGTCGTACATGTACATATATATATATATATATATATATATATATATATATATGCTTAAGTAGGGGTAGTCCATTGCTAACGATCTCGCTTAAAGAAACAATTGAAGCGGGTTCAAATCTGTGAGTTACATCTCTTACGTTTTCATATTGTGGTTTTTTTTTCAATCCTAGGAACATCTTGAGGAGATCCATATGTCTGCAATTTTACTGGTTTTGAATTTTTGAAAGACTACAGCCCATCAATCCGCACTTAGTCAGCGTGGTGGGCTTTTTTTTTATTGTGCGATAGAATTGCATTTGACTACAACCAGCGCTGGGAAGCACTGATGAGGTCTAGGTTGGAGCGCGTTTGCCTAGAGAACCTCGAACTCTCTTTCCTCCCCTTAAATCCCTTGAACTCCCTCATATTATATAGGCCAGTATCCAATAGTGAGACACTGGCCATACATATGGTTGGACAAGTTTGAGAAATTGATGGTCATAATGGAAATCATCAGACCCTTAGAATATGAGAGAATCATAAGTCTTACACATACTCTTCAGATAGCTTTTGCATAGCATTCCTATGGATAGCATCTCTCCAGTAATCCAAAGTTCCTCATTAAATAGTTGCAATAGTGTTGCAAATATTTACTCAATTCGAAATCGAACCTGCAACCGATGAAAAACATCAGTCCGATTATTAACACACAACAACTGGCAGTGACATGGTAAAATAATAAAAATTTAAAGCAAACAACTGAAATAAAGGGCACAAAAGAAACTTTATACAAAATTCATAGCGTAACTACCATATTAATTGGTACTGTAAATATACGCCTTTTGTAGAATCGTTCGTGTAAGAGAATATTTTAACAGGTGGATAATATTAACAATTGCACCTTTATAAAACAAATTCATTTTAATAATATTTCAAAATGTGTTTTATTTTAACTGTTTATTATAAAAATATGGTTTTGACCTTATTATTTTATAATTCAATTTTATTATTCTTCCAAAAATTATCTATCTTTCAAGAAAAATCACATCATTAGTGGCGTAGCCTCTCACAAAATAGTCATGGACTTGAAGACAAAATTGTTAACAAATCCATATTATAAATCTAATGTTGTAAATGTGAAAGTGTGTTGTTTGTCCTTTTTTTCACGTCGAAACGGAGTTACGGATTGGTGTGATTTTTTGTGTGGAGATAGTTATAGGGCTGGAGAGTGACGTAGGCTTTTTTTTACTTTTTATCGCGGGAGATTATCTCATTCCCATGGAAAAACACATTATAATACAACCCAAAAAATATTTATAAACAGAATTACTTGAAACTTGGTATTAATAATGCTCTTTAATATAATTAAAGAAATACGTGTTTTAGCATTTTTCGAAATTCATCGTATAAGAGGGTTAAATAGGGGATGAAAGTTTGTATGAAACTACCTTTTTAGAGTCTTTTTTATAGATTTAGCGCGAGCGATGTCACGGGTTTTGCTAGTTGTATATAAATATCAAACCTGTATAGTGTTTTAAAAAGTTTAACTAATTTAAGTTTCAAATTAACCATATACAAGACGTACTTGTATATTAGAAACTAAATTTAAAACTGTCTAATTATGTATTTAAAAATATTATCCTCAATCATAAAGCTATAATTTTGCAAGGCAAAAAGAAATAAAAAATTCAAATTTTCATCTAATATGCCACCCCAAGGTTCTTGATGACGTACACAAATAAGTATTGCTACTGACATTAATTATTCAGGTCACCTAAATGACCTATAAGCATGGGAAATCGCCAGGTTTTCTTTGTTTTAATATTACTATGTCTGAGTGACCTACTGTCTTACTAATACTATGTACTTACTTGATGCCATAAATATAAAGTATGTTCAAAGGGTTTTTACTTCTGACAAGCAATTTACAGAGTTACGATTCGATGTGTCATATCTTTGATTTGTAACCGACAAAAAGGAGGAGGTTCTCAATTCGTCGGAATCTTTTTAAAACTTAAGCATTCTCACACTTTACTTTCTGATTAACTATTTAATTTATTTAGAGCATGAATATTCAAAATAACTCTTAACTAAATTCAAAATTAACTGCCTCGGTGGTGTAGTGGCTAGCATGTACGGCTGCACACCCGGAGGTCCTGGTCTCAAGTCCCGGGTCAGGCCAAGTTTAGTTATTGAGTCTTTCTGTATACTCGTAGTAAGCCCGTGCCTCGGAGAGCACGTAAAGCCGTCGGTCCTGCGCCTTAACTCTCACCGGTCGTGTCGAGTGGTCGTCCCACCGGAGTATGAGAGTGACAGGAATAGAGAGTGCACATTGTGTCTGCGCATACACCGGTGCACTATAATATCTCCTGCCCAGTTGGCTAATCTCAAAGAGACTGGCCGCCGTGGCCGGAATCGGCCAGGAGAACATCATTCAAAATAACATGTTTTAGGCTCACTTTCGTTACATAAAAAATTACTGTGCATACAGCTCATGCTCATTTCATGTTATTCTAGAAAGACGCAGCGGTTCGATATGCTTTGTCTGTCTATCAGTCGGTGTTAGAATTTAATTTGATAGTTTATAGTAGTTTACGATCCTTAAAGTGGTATAAAATACCAACACGGATTTAGCCAAGCTTGATGATTGAGCCAAGATTACTTTTACAAGTCCTTATCGCTAGTTGAAAACAAAACAAATGTGTGAAAACGACGTATATATATTTCGTAATCAGAATATGCCATTCCCATATTAGATTGTGTTGTTTAGTTTTCTATCAGCGATTAGCGATATCGATTATAGAAATTCTGTTTCCGTTCCTCGATTTCGTTCGTATGGACTGAAAATAACTAATTATGAAGGAAAAAATTTAAAACAAAGTTGAACCACTTCTTTTTAGGTCCCTTTGTACCCCAATCCTTTTTGTATCCTTATTTTAGTAATGTAACTAATCAGTAAGTTAGTTAGTCAGTTGTAGGTATATAGTATTTAGGTCATATACATACATTTGTATGTATGTTGTATCTATGTATAGACTAGGGGCTCACCGATCACCCTCGTTTCGCTCAGGTTCGCCTGTAGAAAAACAAAAACAAATCTATCCCACGGGAACCGTACATTTATTCGGGATAAAAAGTAACCTGTGTATTATTCTGATACATGAGCTATATTATTGTAAAGTTTCATTAAAATCCATTCAGTAGTTATTGCATGAAAGAGTAACAAACATCCATCTATACATCCAGACATCCATACATCCTAACAAACTTTCGCATTTATAATAGTAGAAAGTAAGAATAAAAGAACCAAGCCCAAACGAACCAAGGGCTTGTGACTCTATATATTTCAAACTTTTATAACATAGCAAATAGCTACTACAAATCGCTAATGAGCGTAACGACTCTACACAATAGAAAAAAATGCTAGAAAATATAAAATATATCCTTGTAATTTAATGTATAAAAGGTTAAAGGCATGCGACTATTGAATGGCACATACATTGTAAGCAATTCCATACAAAAACAGTTTACCCCATACCATGTGACATTTATATTGGAATATCGGTGCTGACCTTTATTCCTAGTATTTGCTTTTACAGCTCTACATAACTTAAAATTGCAAACGAAATTTTCCCTTCTGTGCAAAAAACTAAAGATTATAATTTGTTTTATTTGAATAAGTATCATTTATTAATTATACTTGATGACACGTTTGGCTTAGTGTGTAGTGACCCTACTTGCTGTGACAGCGGTCGCGGGTTCGAGTTCCGCTGGGGGCATTCAATTGTGCGATGAGCACGAATGTTTGTACTCCAGTCATGGGTGTTTAATTGTTTATATTTATGTATCAACTATCTGGTATCCATAACACAAGCCTCGTAGCTTACCATGGAACTAGATGGTGCTGTGTGTTAATGTCCCAACATATTTATTTATTTTATTATATATCAACAATATTTATACAGACTTTTTACAAAGAAGAAAATCTTTTAAAAACTCCTTTTAAACTTTTGTAAGTTCAGACACCTTCTAAGTTTCAAAGTTTTGTAAGCTTAACAAATGCCTTTACATAACAAAGTGTTCTGTGATTATATAAATCTTTGTTTAAGTAAATATTGTGTAGTTTTACATCCTGGAATCCTTTTTTTGTCGATCGACTTCAAAAGGAAAGTTTTTGTGTCTAATTAACAAGATATTTTCGCTAATTGCCAATAAGTTAATTATTTAAAATACGACATATACTTTATTCAAACAGATTTTGCAAGTGCTTTTTAATAGTCAATTTATTTATTTTTAAATTTAAACTAAAGATTAGTATTTTAAATCCGCGATGAAGCTACAGCTCGGAAGACAGTTCTGCCGAGACAAGCCTACGAGAAACAGTTGCTCTATTAAAAATAATATTTTTAAAATTGTAACGTAACCTCCATTTGTGGTCACGATGTTTTCATTTAACGTATTAGCAAGTTACTGTCGTGCTAAAAATGAAATTCGCACAGGAAGTTTCCAAAGTACCAGGTCCGGTGTTTGAATCCATTTCACTTGGCTTCCCAAGCGAGCGCTTTGCTAATGGGCAAGTGTCTTGAATGTAACTATAGCTGTAGTTTATCAAAAAATACATAATATACTGCTTTAAAACAGTTCCAATTTAATGGATGAAAAGAAATTGTGAACAAAATAAGCTGTACCGACTTAAATCACTTAAAAAGTTTTCAATTATTCCTCCTTCGGCGCACAGTTTTCTTTGAAATTGTTTTTTTTTTCATTTAACACACTGCACTATCTAGTTCTATGGTTATGAGGCTTGTGTTATGGATACCAGATAGTTGATAACTCTACATATCTAACTTTAAATAAACATAAACACCCATGACCGAAGTACAAACATTCGTGCTCATCACACAAATTAATGCCCCCAGCGGGACTCGAACCCGCGACCGCTGGCACAGCAAGTAGGGTCACTACAAACAGACCCAAATATGTATAATATATAAATTAAGTATTTTAAATATAAACTATCTATTGGGATTTTTCGATTTTTAGTTCCCGACATTTTAAATACTATGAGTACCTCCTCCATTTTAAAGTCTCCTCCGTTCTTGAGTTTTGCGCTTAGCAACATTCATTTATATATATATATATATATATATATATATATATATATATATATATATATATATATATATATATATATATATATATATATATATAAATTCTAAATGCAGATTAAAAATACTCATAACAATCAATACTGTACGGCCTTACTAAGAATCATCTCAATAATTCATATATACCAAACTGTCTAGTCTTTGGCAAGTTAGTATAAACAAGCAAGCGTTTAAAATGTCAGTCGAAACAATCGAATGGCCATTATATTAAATGTCAAGCGTTTCATGCTAAGTAAATGACGGATAAAGTATGCACTAATTATGTTACAATACAATCTAAAAGTCATCTTAGATTATAGTGGGTAGGTATTCAAAGAACGAGGTCACTCTTTCGATTCCTGACATATGTATTATGTCCATTCTACTTTAAACTTCCTTATAACTGGTGGTCTGCCCACGCTTAATACCAAGGTAGCTAGCTACATAAATTATGCAGTAAATGTATTACAGATACCATTTGGTGTATTGGGACAGTAACTATACAAAAATTAATTCTACAAAACTAATAAAAAAAGCACTTAAAGTGACCAAACTCGATATTTTGTAATAGCCTAGAAGGAGTTTCATTTTCACCTCCTGACTCTATCATTAGATTAGCTTAATTGATATCAAATTATTGTATTTTTAACCTCCGAGGCAAAAAGAGGGGTGCAATAAGTTTGACGTCGATGTCTGTCTGTGTGTTTATCTGTCTGTGGCATCGTAACTCTCAAACGGATGGACCGATTTCGATGCGGTTTTTTTTCATTTGAAAACCATTTTCCATGCGGTGGTTCTTAGCTATGTTTGGTTAATATCGGTCCAGCAGTGTAAGACTATCAGCTCTTTTCCGAAATGATGTAAGGCATTTTGTTGTGTGATAACTCGATTACGTGCCAGTGTAATTGTTAAATGACAATTAATTTTCGTCGGGGGTTTTTTACATTTTTAATTTATAATTATAAAATTTTATTATCTGGATTTCACATACTAACAGGTTTCATGGTGACACGACAATTATAAGTAGGCTAAAATTGACTTCCGAAATGAGATTACTAATTAAGTTAGCTTATTAGCTACTAGTGACGCTAAGGCAGTGGTAGCCCAGTGGTAATGTACTTGCGAAACCGAGTGAACTGAGTTCATGTCCCGGGTCTCGCACCTTTGATGTTTTCATGTGCGAATCATTTCCAACAAGATTACCACTTGTCTTACGGTGAAGAAAAACATGGTGAGGAAACCTTCATGTCTGTGAGCAAGTTTTCTAAAGATATGTGAAGTCCGCCAAGCCGTATTTGGTCCGCGTGATGGATAACGGCCCCCTCGTATTAAAAAGAGGGCCTTTTTTAATAAAAAGGGGGCCTCTTTTAAGGGAAAGGAGCTGAATACGATGCTGACTAAAGCGTTTAAAGGCGTTTCTCTGTCCACCGGATATCATATTGATATCTCATATCTTTTACAATATATAAACATTATTAGGTATTATTTATAGAGTTTTTGCAATATCAGGAAAATCATTTGTAATGATGTAGCTTCATAATAAATAATTAATGAATTTACCCTCTACACTAAACTCAAAGACTTATCTACTTTATAATGTTAGTTTAGATGAGTTTTTGTTTTAATTTTAGCCGAAAAACGTGTTTGTTTGATAAACCTATGGCTTACATGTATATTTTATTTTAGTTACCACTATACAAGAGCCTCGCTTTGTATGGAAATACACGAAATACAGAGCTCAAGCTAATGTAGTCGAACGGTTGATATTAAATAACAATATTTTTATTAAGGCCTTAAGGTGAATAATTATGACGATTTGAGAAGTGTATAGTTGTAATTATAATTGGTAGTAAAAATATATTTAAATCAAATTAAGAACTTTGCTACAAGTACCTGCACAAAAAACTTTAAAAGCCAAATAAATGATTGATAAACAAACCAACGTACAAAATTGTTCGTTTTTTTACATTTTAGTAGTTTATTCATATAATTTTCTTCAAAACTAATTTCATTACAACATCCATTGTTCCTATTTAAATTATTTAAGTGTTAATGGGAAAAGACAGTTTATGGTTCATTATAATTTTACAAACAAATGCACAGATGTCTGTTTAACTTTGAACATATCCTATAGATATTATAAATGCGAATGTTACTCAATCACGCCAGAACGGCTGAACGGATTTGGATAAAATTTGGCACAGCGATAGATTACGGTCTCGAATAGCACAAAGGTTACTTTTTATCCCGGAAAAAGCGGTTCCCGTGGGATAACTATACTAACTGTTAAAACGTACCTAGGGATGAATCCAAGCAAAGCGAGGATGAGTCGCTAGTTTATTATAGTGATATCGTAGATGACGTCAATCGACGCCGCCTTCTGATTGGCTGATGTCGCATCTCAATATTTATAGGTAGATAACGCTTCGATCTTTTCTTCCAATGGTGAAAGGAATTAGTCAGCAGTTGAATTTATAACATTAGGTATTTATATTACAACTTAGGTTTTTTCTAAGTAAAACCTAAGTTTTTTTTCTACTTGGAAATTATAAAAATTTGTGCATAAAATGTTCAAATATATTCGTATGTTTAAAATAAGCTATACTTAGTATATCAATGTTTATAAAATCGAAATCGAAAGGTCATTAACTGAGTGAGCACTAAATATCGAAAACTATTTGACCTATAGACCTTTTAGTTTATGACTTATAGAATTTTGATGGAACTTTCACAGATATATAGTCGATGTTATAAGGTGTAACTTAGGCTACTTTAATTTTAGAAAAATACCCGGGACGCACACGAGTGAGGGTATTCTATTAAACGAAATGCTCAAGCTCAAGTAAGATTTTTTGTAGTCGATAAAAATTACTTTACTCATTGAGAGATGCTTTGTATCTATGAGAGAAATGAATATTATAAGCTCTTTTGTTCCAGAAATCACCATCCACATAATAACCAATACATATAAACCCCATGTTTTAGTATATTTTAAAGTAAAATATACTAATGACATCAAATCTATGTTTAACCCTTTTAAAGTTATGAAATAACAACTAGGTGTTAGACAAGATGAAATTTTACAATCGCTTACGAATATATATATATATATATATATATATATATATATATATATATATATATATATATATATATATATATATATATATATATATATATATATATATATATAATATATATATTTAATATATATATATATATATATATATATATATATATTAAATTGTATTGAAGTAACTTTATTCTTTATGTCATAGTATCAGGTCATTCCCATACATTTTTCGTCAAGCATTCTAAAATGGCATCTTGTGTAAGCCTTCTTCTAACAATGTCCTTGTTAGTGGAAAATGTTCCCATAAAAAGAACATTTCCAAAAAAACTAATAGGTTTACATATCATTGATTTTCACATGTCTTAGAGACATTAAATTTAACATAAGAACCATCTTGATCACGTCAGCTCTCAAACAAAAAATCGCATCAAAATCGATCCATTCATTTAGGAGCTACGATGCAACAGACAGACACACAGATACACAGACACATCAAACTTATACACCCCTCTTTTAGCATCGGAGGTTAAAAATAACATATTACATAAATTTTTATATATATATAATATATATATTATATATATATATTATATATATATATATATATATATATATATATATATATTATATATATATATATATATATGGGTGATTCTTCAAATTTGGTTAACTTGGTGTTAGCAGCAATTTTCACATATTTATATCTATTTTATTGAATATTTGCAACTACTAAGCAATATTATAAAGTTCATGTAATTTGGTCACTCACTTTGATTTATATCACAATATTTTTTATTTCCGAAAATCGCTTCTTTCTACTCCAAATATCAGGCCCTAGCCATGTAAGATCTCCCAAATTTAGCAAGCATTTCATTGTTATTGTAATTCTCTAAATCATACTTTGATTTAACTCGACTTAAACACGTTTACTATTACATTATTAACCTAGTCATTGCGATTTAATTTTTAATAACAATAACTTTTATCATATTATTTCAAGTTAAAAAGTGTAAGCGTTAAAAAATATCAGTCCCTAGCTATTTGCGAAATTCGAAAATAAGCGGCATCTAAGCTTATGGCGTTTTTCAAAACTTACTCAAGCGAAAGCATCGATGTGAAGTTAAATGTAAACACGACCAATGCTGCATCAGCTATTTCGTTTTTACTGCAGTCGCCGACTTTGTTACGGAAACACGTGCTGTGCCAGTCAAACTCTCAGTCCCTAGGTAAGTCGTTTCAAAGATAGTTAATTAATAATTGATCTCATTACTTATTGTAAATTTGAGCTTTGTCTGCCTTGTTATTTTGATCACCTGCTGGTTGTTATGTTTATTTTAAATAACAGGTTATTTTTGATTTTGCTTTGATTCGTCAGTCCCTAGACCGTCAGGCCCTCGTCGTGAAAGTGATTAAGGCCTGATGTCACACCTAGGGACTGACGGTCATACTGCGTGATCCATGGTTTTAATAATAAAATATATGTATTTGTTGTAGAATATGGCACCTAAAAAGAAAACATTACTTTTCAAAGGGGAACTCGCCAAAAAAGTGTGAACAGGCAAAGAGACGTTTGGAAAAAATTAAAAAGACCCTATTTTGCTAGCAGAGTACAAAGAAAAAGAACGACATAAATATCCAAAGAAAAAAGACAAAGGAAATGTGTCAAGGACATGACACCGCGTGAGCATAGAAGAACCACGAAACAGAAGACAAACGTAAAATGACGAAAAATAAGAAAGCTCTTACACCAAAAAGTAAAATTGAAGCCATGGCTAACGCGCCTAATCAAAAAGCTGAATTGACAAATGGCACAGAATTTCAAATAAATGAGAATGATATCGCTGACGTGCCTTACGATGAATGTTTTAGAATAACTGCCAGTTCCTAACCTAATAGGGTGGAACCGTGTTTCACAAATTTAAGAAACATGTTGTCGCTTACGAAAATTAGAACAAATAAATAGTGATGTGATAGTATTTGTGATTAATTAGAGAAAGAGTGATTATTACGTTCAAATTATAATTTTGTTACTTAGAAAGCTAATTTTTAAAGTATTGTTAGTTATTTAAAGATTTCTAGTTTGTAAGTACTAAACTCAAAGTACAGTTAATAAAAGAAAGCCTATGATTGTAACTTTTCAGTTTACTCAGATTTTTAAATTTTCTTTACTGAAGAGATAAGTAGGTAATAATAAGTTTCACTGATATAAAAAATAGCTTGTCAAGGTAACATAAAATTGATTGTCTACTTCAGTACATTGAATATTTTTGAGTATGATACTAAATTTAAGATTGTAGGAAGACAATTCTACTTTTTAAATAAAACTATTTTTTTGGATTTTGTCGCGGATTTATTTGCATTTTTGTTTCCCGACGTTTCGAATGCTTTACAGCATTCATGGTCACGGGAGAGACTGCGGTGTTACATGTCTCGAAGGTATAGTTGTTACAGACAGTCTACCCACAATTAACAAAATGAAAATTTCACTAATTACCTTACAATATTTTTTAACTTTAAACATTTTTATAATTTTAAAGTTTGTTTAAAGTTAAAAATATTGTAAGGTAATTAGTGAAATTTTCATTTTGTTAATTGTGGGTAGGCTGTCTGTAACAACTATACCTTCGAATCATGTAACACCTTAGTTTCTCCCGTGACCATGAATTTTGTAAAGCATTCGAAACGTCGGGAAACAAAAATGCAAATAAATCCGCGACAAAATCCGAAAAGATAGTTTTATTTAAAATGTCAAATATTCGCGTAAATCTAAGAAACAATTCTACTTGTTATATAAAATATCTTATATTTTGACAGTTTGTTACAATAATTAATAATAATATGTAAGTTATTTTATTTTGTTAAAGTTAATTTTGCTATAAAAATGTGATTAAACACATTAACCGTCTTTGGCGTCAGTCCCTATCATGTCTCGTCAGTCCCTAGATAACCGATTTCAAAAAAACTTGAATTTCTCTCAAAATACATTGTAAAGTGACTGGCCCTTTTAGATACAACAAAGTAAATATTATATCCACAGTATAGAATCAGAAATTTACTGATAACCATCTAAAAAGACCTTTGTCAAAATTAGGCCATAAGTTAACCAAATTTTGAAGAACCACCCATATATATATATATATATATATATATATATATATATAGATATATATATATATATATATATATATATATATATATTTAGATAACTCTATAATATTCAATATTTACTCTCATATAAATTACATATACAAAACTCCAATCAAACTGTATTAATTAAACATTGCAGGCTGCAGTAAAATCCGGGCCGATAAATTGGCAGCGCTCCATCCTTTTCGCACTCACATAAAACACATATGTCTATCTCTCTCGGACCCTTGTCGCTACATTGATTCGTCCGGGACGTGTGTCTTGTCCATTGATTTTCCTTTGAGATTTGATTGATTAGTGGAAAAGGGACTTTATTTATATGGTATGAAAGTTTATTTTGGTTCGTAGTTTTTATTAAGGTTTTCTTACATTTTTTTGTTAATTTAATATAGCGTAGGTTCTTATCACGTCGTATTGTAATATAAGATGAAATTTGGCTTCACGCTCTTCTCTAGAAAGGGAGAGATAGGACCGACCACGCACTTATGATTTTTGGAAGACTTTCCTCATAGCTTCTTCTTTTTGATACATAAGTAAATATGACAATTGCCATCTACACTAATATTATAAAGAAAAAAGATTTGTATTTTTGTAGGTATATTTGTAACGCATTAACTCAAAAACTACTGGACTGATTTAGATGAAATTTGGTTAGAATATAGGTTGAGACTCTGAGAAGGGCATAGGATATTTTTAACTCCAGAAATCATCGCTTAAGAGGATGAAAATGGGGATGAAAGTTTATATGGGGAATCAATCTAAGACGAACTCAAACGAAGCGAGGGTGAGTAGCTAGTTATCGTATGAAAGTAAAATGTATATAAATAATATATCTAAAAATTAGGGCACGTGGTCAGAATATATTATTGCTGAATGATATTTTCTTTTCTGTTATAATAATAACAGAAAGCGTAATAACTTTCCAAACAAGAGTACGAGTACAATAAATACATGCGGCTAATAAAATTTCGTCAATAGAATTGATGATAATTGAGTATTCTATATAATTTTTGTTTCTGCAACATTAGCAGTTTTCAATACAAATAAGCACATATTTTTACAGCTTAATTTCTAATAAGTTCCATACTCTATTGCTGCAAAAGATTATTGAAGAATATAAATAAATATGTTTTGACATTAACACACAGCACCATCTAGTTCCATGGTAAGCTACGAGGCTTGTGTTATAGATACCAGATAGTTGATACACTACACATATATAACTTTAAATACATACATATTATAAATATAAACACCCATAACTTGAGTACAAACATTCGTGCTCATGACACAAATGAATGCCCCCAGCGGGGCTCGAACCCGCGACCGCTGACGCACAAAGTAGGGCCACTACAAACTGAGCCAAACGTGTCGTCGTCAACAAAGAAATAGTTTATGTACGAGATTTAATATATTACATAAATTTTGCGTACGAAATACTCCATATATTTTACCCCGTTGAAACTAGGGGTAAATCTGCAACCGTGATGCTACCACTAGACCATTTCTTTTGATTGGAAAATAAATTTACGCATACCACCTGTAGGTATACAGGTGGTTATGTGAGACTCACCAGCTACAAAAGCCAGTACTACCCACTAAAACCCAAGAAAACCTTCCCCATCTTAATGGAACGTTGCAGGATCACTTACGCATTCAAACACGAAGCCTCGACGGCAGACCTCGAGCAGACCACAGCCATGGGGTTACTCCATGGTCCTCTCTGATATCAGAGAAGTACCAGGAGCAACCATAAATTCCAGCCACTAGACTAACTGTAAGGCAGTAAATACACATTTACAACAACAGCGCGATTCCCTAAATTTGTGTAAAGTAATAAAAAATAATAAAAGTAGCTTTATCAAACATTTTGTTACATTATCGAATCAAGAGCGATTATAATCTTCACAAATTAAATTCATTTGTTTCTGCCAAATAAATGAGATGTTAGCACGTGATATTATATTACAGTAATAATTATTATGTTATGGCAATGTTGTGTAAATTATTGCGAGTTTTATTTTTATTATGACCGAACTAGAAAGTTTACCAGTCTTTAATTTGTTGAATCGAGTATTTTTACCAAAAGTACAAATTCAAAATATGTGTTAGTTTAATTTAAAGTAATTAATTTAAAGTTTTTAATAATAATAGTCATACATTATTTCAGATGTGTCATAGAGTCCATGATATATCATTCCCATATATTATTTACATTACGTTTTTTATTCGTCAAAGATTGTAGAACGACATCATGTCGACGACGAGATTGATAGGTCGCACTGATATGTTACTTTGCGGCAAAGTTCTACTCTTAGCAAAAGGTATCTTAGTACTATTAAATGATTAAATGGGAAAGTTCGGGTGGATGGATGTTTGTTACTTAATCACGCCAGAACAGCTGAACGGATCTGGATGAAATTTGGCACAGAGATAGATTATAGTCTGGAATAGCACATGGCTTACTACGAAATCAAAGTAGACTTCGAATCAACTATCCAATTAAATTACATACTAGCATAAATCAATATCAAATTGTAACAGAAAAAGTCTTTTGAATTTATTCAGGTTATACCTATAAGCTTAGAAATATGTTATACGGAAATATCAATAATACTGACTAAGAAATCAAAACTAAACTATGGAATGTTAAGTTTACCTTGCAACGATTAGTTTGATATAAAGTTACGATTATAAATCTCAAGCTAAGGCCTCTGATTAGTGTTCTTTCATATCTCTGTTTTATCTAAACTAACAACCAGGAAACCGAGTGAAGCCGGTTCGATTCCCGGGTCTCGCACCTATGATGTTTCACATGCGAATCATTCCAACATAATTACCACTTATCTTAACGGTAAAGGTAAATATCGTGAAAAAACCTGCAAGTCTGAGAGAACCTAGCAAGTTTTCAAAAGACATGTGAAGTCCGCCAACCCGCACTTGGCGTGGTGGGCTACGGTCTGATCCCCTCGTATTCAAGACAGACCCGTGCCCAGCAGTAGGACGTTAATAAAAGGGCTGAAAAATAACAATTAAATAGTATCAATTTTAATAAATATTTTAACTTTTAAGATAAATGTGAAGTTAATTCGCAGTAGATTATATCTCAAGAACTATTTCAAAATATGGTCCAATTAAAACATTTTTATATTACTTAAGATTCCTTAAGCCTTTAGTATCATTAAAATTCTCTCAACAGCTATACATCGTACATTGCCGCAATCGAGTGAATACGTAAATTGCTTCCTGTGTTTTAAACCCAGACGTGTCTACTCGTCTAATTATTTTTTGCCTTTTACTTTTAAAGCTTAGTTCTTAGCTTTTTCAAGCACTTACCTAATTTTGTTTTAAGTGTCTGTACTTTATGGTATCTGATTTTCTATGATGAATTTATGTAGCTTGATATACGTATTTATATCTTCATATCACTACATGGTATACAACAAAGTCGCTTTCTCTGTCCCTATATCTCTATGTATGCTTAAATCTTTAAACCTACGCATCGGATTTTGATGCGGGTTTTTTTAATAGATAGAGTGATTCAAGAGGAAGGTTATAGTATATAATTTGTTAAGTTTTTGTATACATTGGCTAAAATATAACGATATTTGTAGGAGGTGTCGGAAAAAATAAAACGTCTGGGAGCTTTCAACGAAAACGCTGCCTAAACCCTTTGAGATATAACAAAATAATGTATGGTGGAATTGTGTATCTTATATAGGTCTACAGAAAAGTTCGCGATGGCATATGTCTATCTCTTAAGGATAACTTACTATGGATATGGAGAAGGAAAATGTATTATATATAGATACCTATTTGTATGTACGAAGAAAATATAATTCAGTTATTTATAACACCATTTTCCACTTATGTTAGCAGTGTTTAAGGCTCGTTATTGAGAGCATACGTACATATAACTAACGACTTACCATTGCTTCGCTCGGGTGCTTCCCTAGGTAAGTTTTAGTTTTTTTTTCTGAGTGGAACCCTTATTCTTAGTCTAAAGTAGAATTAGCCTAAGCTATTCCTTATAACATCAACTATCTGCCAGTAAAATTCCCATCAAAATCAGTCTAGTCGTTTCGGTGATTAGTCTTAACAAAAAGACAGACAGACAGAAAATAATAGTACCTAACATATATAATTCCATATCCATAAAGTAAAAAGCTGTCATTTTAATATTACAAACAGACATTTCAATTTTATTTAACTGTATAGATAGAATAGTAATTATGCTACGAGTATACAGCTTTGTAACATCAGTTTCATCATCTTCTGTATCTATACACCTATACGTATAATAAAATTTTGAGTCGAATCTGTACATTAAATATTTTTTTAGAAAATCTTATTGAAATAGTCATTATTAACGATACAGAGGCCGAATCTATAGTTTTTAGAATTTTTGTCTGTCTGTCTGGGAACGCATCAGGAGAAAACCACTGGACAGATTTTGATGAAATTTGGTATGATGATAGCTGGTTATCCAGATCAACATATAGGATACTTTTTACTACGGGAAAATATCTCATCTCTGAAAAATCTATCCTAACCGTTAAAACGTATCTTATTTTTGTTAAAAATGTATAATATTATTTTTGTTAAAAAATTCGTAGGGATGAACCCGAGCGGAGCGAGGGTGATTCGCTAGTATAATAAAACATAGTATCAGATTGACATATTTCCTCTTAGATAATGAGTTCGTTTGGTTATTGTTGTACACTTCATCTACCTTTTTCTTTTAGTCTGCAATCTCCGTCTGCTTAAGACGTGGCCTTTCCAGTTTTGAAACAATGTATACTATCTCAGTGCCAATGAAAAAACAAAGTAAAGAGACTACTTTGCAACTGGGTTTTCAATTAGGTAAGACTTTATAAATGTACATCACTAGAACAGGCTTAAACAAGGTATTTTTTTAATTCATGGTGGTCGTATAATGGTGGTCATAATCATTTTTTTTTTATTTATTTAAGTACAGAAACAGAAAACGAATAAAAAAAATATTACATCTACGTATTAAAAACTAAAAATATCATGTCGAATTATATCTGTACACAACATTCAAAGAAAAACATATAATTAATATAAACAAACTTAACCAGAAAGTGAATATTACAGTACGTGTATGTGCATTTAAAGTTACATAAAAATATTAAAAAACAAAAAAAAATACATTTCATCTAAAAAAAAGAACACAAAAAAAGAGAAAGGAGAAAAAACAAAGAGAAAGCATATCCTTATTATCGAAAATGGAACAAAATTAATATTAATTAAAAATTAATCATTAATCAATGGTTATTCTATAATCGCTATCGCTAACTGAAAATTTCAGAATTAAATAAAACATTCCCAATAAGATTACATGATTTTTCATTCGTGTATAATTTTTAACCGACTTGAAAAAGGATGTATACTATACGCAATATATGCACAGATTTACATTTTTTGTTTAATATGAAGGTTGGTTGAAAAAGACCTATATCTATACATAATTATAATAAAATTGTAACTAAGCCGAATCTGCACATTAAATATTTTTTGGGAAATCTTATTGAAATAAACATTATTATCGATACATAGGCCGAATCTATAGTTTTTAGAATTTTTGTCTGTCTGACTGTTACCGCATCACAGAAAAACCACTCGAGGAATTTTGATGAAATTTGGTATGGTGATAGCTTTTTACCGCGGGAAAATAAGTCATCTCTGAGAAAAAATACAAAAACTGCAATGTAAGAGTATACTAATATGTAAAACCTAAGAATTTGGGTTTTGGTCATCTGAACGCGGACGAAGCCGCGAGCAATGCTAGTGTATAAATAATGTTAGGAGCGAACTGTTCCGTTTTAATTACGACAATTAACGACCTGCCATTAATTTATTTAGTACCGGCGATAAACTAACATAATGGAAGCTATGCATGTATACCAAGGTTATTTGTTATATATATGTGTAAATATGAGGAATATGGCTCTATTATGAAAAATATATATTATGCTTGCAGAACCCGTGGTTTCGCTCGCGCTAAAACTATAAATAAATATCTAAAAAGATAGTTTCATACAAACTTTCATATCCTATTTTACCCCTTTATAGAATGTATTTCGAAAGATGCTCAATTACGTATTTATTTAATTTTATTCAAGAGCATTAATACTAAGTTTCGAGTAATTTTGATCATAAATATTTTTTTGAATTGTATTATAACGTGTTTTCCCGTGGGAATGAGATAATATCCCGCAGTAAAAAGTAGCCTATGTCACTCTCCAGCCTTCCAACTATCTCCACACAAAAAATCACGCCAAGCCGTCTCACCGTTTCGACGTGAAAGAAGGACAAACAGACAAACACACTTTCACATTTATAATATTAGTATGGGTGTTTATTATTCATATACCTCCAGTATGATCTCGTATCTTTTTGCAATAAATCTAAGAGTTACTTAAAAAGTACAGAATATACTGAAATAAAAAGTAGTATACATACATACATCTGTTACTTCGTTTCTGCGTGAAAGAAAGACAAATCATAAACACACGCTCGAGTCCGACTATTCCAATGATACCTACAAACTTTGATACTTACTTTATTTAGATTTTTTTTAATTACAATGAATAGAGCCCAATTGAATACTTCAAATTCTTTCGAATCGCACATCATTAAAAAAAACTCTTAATAAGATTCAACAAAATGTCCTAGATTTACCTTTTCAAAAATTTAAACATAATATAAAAAATGTTTTATTGAGCAAAGTGTATTTATTATACTGTTCAAGAGTTTCTTGTTGATGAAAATGTGTGGAATTGAGTGATATTGACTCATATGCAGGCTGTCTATAAATTTATGTTAATAAAATAAATGTAACCTTTATATTTAAAAGAGCACCTGTAGAGTTTCTCGCCGGCTCTTCTCAGCAGAACTGCTTTCCGAGCCGGTGGTAGCTTCCTCACGGGCTGACTACACTGACGCTTTCATTAAATTGATGAATCAAAATTTCATTTCGTTTCATATTTATATATATATTCTTTATTGCATATTAACAGAGTAACACAGATAATACAGAGACCAATGTGGGCAAAGGTGGACTTATCTCTAGAAGAGATCTCTTCCAGCCAACCTATGAAGTGAGAAATAGTGTTATATGACGGGACTAAAAGAGTGCAATTGATTTAAAATAACTATAAATAATTATACAATTAAATAAGATAAAAAGACACATATAATGATAAATATACAATAACTTACATATTATACATACTATATACACATATACATACATATATACATACATATTAAAGTATAAATATAATCGTATGCATTTGGAATACATAAAAATAGTGTATCTGATAGTAAAATTAAGGGCCAATTTGTGTGTTATTTAGTCTTCCAATAAATAAATTTGGGGAAAACACGGAATGAAAACAGACGAATCCAAAATCAGTAGCTGATATTGAGCGAAATAGTATACTAAAGGAATTATTGCTATAAAAACAATAGCTATAAAGCAATTTTGAACTGTAGAGCATGGGATCACAAAAACACGAACCGACTTCCGAAATAGTAGCGTATCGGTGAAGGCGTTTCGGTTACGGTTATAAAAAGTCAGGTTACATAACCTATCCAGTTCGTCTACCTCTGACCTTAGCCAAGTGACCTTTTAGTTCATCCTTCCTGTAATTATGTATGTAATTTGAACGATTCCATACTAATATTATAAATGTGAAGTCTGTTACTTTTTTATGCTTAAACCGCTGAGCACATTTTGATAAAATTTGTTAAGTATATAGATTGCATCCTGCAAACGGACATAGGTGACCTTTGATCCCCGCGACAATTACGAGAGGAGCTATAGGCAAAAACTAGTTTTAATTTTTGTGCACATTTGTGTATAATATCCCCGGTACAGTTGACTAACCTCACTGAGATTGGCCGCCGTGGAAGTCGGTCAGGAGGACACCTTCGATATTCTCTAGTCTCTCTACTCTTAGACCTATATATGTACCTCAAACTAACTGTGTACAAAGTCACATCTAATCGCTAAATTATTAATAAACGACAGACAAAATACAGTTCAACAAAAAATACTTCACATGGTCATCTAAAGATTTTGAAATTTAGCATTTTTAATCTACATATGTATATACATATAATAAAAATCTGAGTCGTAATCTGTACATTAAATATTTTTTGGAAAATCTTATTGAAATAGTCATTGTTGTCGATACAGAGGATTTATATTTTTAAGAATTTTTGTCTGTCTGTCTGGGAGAGCTTCATAAGAAAATCACTGGATCAATTTTGATGAAATTTAGTATGGTGATAGCTGGTTATCCGGGTCAACATAAAGGATAATTTTTACTACGCGAAAACATCTCTGAGAAATCTATACTAAACCTTAACCGTAACTAGGAACGAACACGAGCGGAGCGAGGGCGAGTCGCTAGTAGCATCTAAAAAGAAACTCGTTTTAAATCCTCATCGGCTTTTCGTATTACCATAATAATACATAGACACAATATGTTATTGTATAAGATACTTAGACCATTGTGGCGTCTTCATCCGCTTAGTGCTTTTTGTTTTAATAATTTGCATGCAATTGTTACTATATTAAAATATGGACTTTTAATAAGAGAGAAATAAATTTAAAGCTTCAAAGATAATGAGATTGGACTCTGACCCTCATTTGCTATCATTTTAACTTTATATTTTTAACATTTTTCATTCAAATAGAGACGTAACTCAATTGAGCATTTTAGCAAATTGTTTCTGTAAATACATCTGGAACCTGATGTCGCATTAATATTATTATTCCGGTACTTTGTTAGTGAGAAAGTAAGTGTATATGGATATAACTTCTTCACGCTGTATCATTTTAACGTATTTGATTGAAATTCAAAATATAGACCGCTTATGTCTTGATTCATGAAAAAACACATAAAGACTTACCATGTAGGTAATATAGGACACTTTTTACCGCGGGAAAATGTCTCATTTCTGAGAAAAAATATAAAAACTGCAATGTAAGAGTATACTAATATATTGTAAAACCTAAGAATTTGGTTTTTGGTCATCTGAACGTGGGCGGAGCCGCAATGCTAGTAGGTATACATATATAGACTATATAGATACATCACTTTTTGACGATACGTTCGGCTCAGTTTGTAGTGACCCTACTTGCTGCGTCAGCGGTCGCGGGTTCGAGTCCCGCTGGGGTCATCATTCAATTGTGTGATGAGCATGAATATTTGTAGTCCAGTCATAGGTGTTTATATTTATACTATGTATGTATTAAAAGTTATATATGTATAATGTATCAACTATCTGGTATCCATAACACAAGCCTCGTAGCTTACCATGGAACTAGATGGTGTTGTGTGTTAATGTCCTGACATATTTACTCTTCCTCTTTGATCTTTTTGAAAGTAACCAAGTGACAGAGATCAGGTTGGTCACGACAAAAACCATATGTATTTATTTATAGCATTTTTAGAATTGTGTTTAAATAGAGTTCAGTTATTTTTTTGTATAAAAA
Organism: Brenthis hecate; assembly: GCA_951806755.1. Lineage (NCBI taxonomy): Eukaryota > Metazoa > Arthropoda > Insecta > Lepidoptera > Nymphalidae > Brenthis > Brenthis hecate. The sequence continues at coordinate 24,252,883 of OX638252.1, read as the reverse complement.
GAGACAAATCACTTCAATCTCTATAAGAATATTTTATATAAAAATATTTTTTCGGATTTTTTCGCGGATTTATTTTGATTTTTGGTTCCCGACGTTTCGAATGCTTTACAGCAATCATGGTCACGGGAGAGAAAAATCCCGAAAAGATAGTTTTATTGAAAATGATACACATTCGCGTAAATCAAAGAAAGTATTATTTATTATACAATAATATTTGCAATTTATCGAAAAAAAAACAGCAATGACTTATTTTTTGAATATGATTTTAATGTTGCTATAACTTTTTAGCTAGAAATTAAATAATATTTACTCCTAAGGCCAAAAAGTTTTTTTTAATCATGCAATTTTTAACAAAAATAATTAAAAAAAACTCTCTTGGAGCTTATTAAATTATCAATGAAGCGTAGTCAGATTAATCATGAACAGCCTTGATAAGTCAATTTTATTTATTTTTTTATTACATCTGTCATAACGCTATCTTTAATCGACATAAAATTTATTTTTAATGAGATTAATAGCTTATATAAAGTACTTCGTGTAAGAACATCGTCATACATTTGGCACCTGCTCTGATCAAGTGCCCAATCAGATACTAGTGCATCTGTCGATGTCTGAATTCAATGGCTATATAATACATATCCTTGCACCGTGTCCTTTCTAAAGTAGGTTAAAATATTTACTAACTTTATACCAAAAATTATACGTCTTTACTAACGTTTGCAAAGTCTCATATTATTGAAATTCAAATAAGAAAATATATTCTACTAGCGACTCAGCTTCGCTTCGCTCGAGTTCGTCCCTAGGTTGATCCCTATACAAACTTTCATCCTCATTTTTACCCCCTTAAGGGACGATTTCCGGGATAAAAACTATCATATGTTCTTTTCATGGTCTCAAACTATCTTCTTAGTAAATTTCATCTAAATCAGTTCAGTAGCTTCGAAAATAAGTCGGTACATAACAAGCAAACAAACAAAAAAGCCTCGTATAGATTATCAGAAAACACTTAACTGTTTTTGGCCTACGGCTCCGTCTGAATAAGCGGGATAGGAAAAAAGTAGCCATGCCATGCAACCTTACCAGATTTCATAAAAACTGGTTATGCAGTTTAAACGTGAAAAAGTAACAAACAGACATACAGTGTTACTTTCTAATTTATGATCATATAATATTTTCTATGGCATCTCCATATAAAATTCTAAAAAAAAAATCGTAAATCACATAAATATCTGAAAATATATGCAACTCTATATATAAAACCTCATGATATCACTTAGAATTCAGATGAAGCCAGGGCGTTAGTGAAGTACACGATAAACAAACTGCGACCGAGATGTGAAAGCGTAATTTCTCGACATAGCGCACGACGCCTCATGTTGGAAATCAATACAGCACATTTATTGCTACATACCTACATATAGTGATCTAACGTCGATTTTCGACTCTATCTCCTATGTTATTCGTCCAAGAAACGAGGGAAAATTGGCAAGAACCAACATTTTCATCGTAATAGTTCAGAAACCTGGCATTTGCTATTCAATTTATTAGAAAATTAACCTATATACATACCAGCTTTTCCCTGTAATAAACTATCATCTAAAAACTACATTTTCGAACTCTATATTTTCAAGTAATTTAAAAATTCAGAAATTCAATGACGTATGATGTTAGTATTAGCTTAACCCAGTTAGACTCTATGTTATAAGGCCTTTTTAAATACCCAGTAGCCTAAAAGCCTAATAAGCCAGTTTAAAAATAGACTCAGGTTATTGATAGAGATATAGTACTAAAAAAATATAGAGAAACTGTAATATACGGTAATATGTTAGAAATTTTTGGTTACCACAAAGTATATGGTTTTTCTGTAAAGTACATATATAGTTGATACAAATAGCAAAAATTCTGAAAAGTTAGGTATAAAGGGCCGAGTATTTCAGAGCGTTGAGTAATAGAATGTGCCTAGCGGGACGGCGGGGGGTCGGTCGATCGCCTTTGAGCTCGGAACGGCAACGCCGCGTGAACGATCAGCTGTTGCTTATAAATTCAAAACAGACTACCAGATATGTAGGACGCATCTTCATCATTTAGGTGATTTTTTTGATTGGTCCTTAACAGTATATTGTATTGATTAATATTTTGTATGGTAGAGTCATTTATTAAGCCACATAGAGTCATTTTTTTATTATTCATGATAGGAAAATATGTGTATAGATTACTGTTGTAATTGAGAGATGATATGGAATTATGTTTCTTAGGAAGCCGTATTATTCTAGCTTCAACATTTAGTTTTCTAGTATTTTCTTTGCACTAAGTAGAATTAAAAGTAATCTATCTATACATATACGAGTGATAAAATTCTGAGTTGGACTCGTAGATTAAATATTTTTTGGAAAATCGTATTTAAATAGTCATTAGTATCGATACAAACCACTGAACAGATTTTGATGAAATTTGGTGTTATGATAGCTGGTTATCCGGGTCAACATATAAGATAGTTTTTGCTGCGGGAAAATATCTCATCTCTGAAAAACCTATACTAACCGTTAAAACGAAATTGAAATATATATTTCTTTTATAATTATGGTAATGTTAACTGATGTATTTTAATTTTTTAAGTAATAAGTAATAAGATTAATAAGATTATTAAGACAGTGAAAAAGTATTTAACACAAACGATAAAGATTCATCATGTTGGCAAAATAAAGTTATCCTGGAGAATGTAGGTTTTTTTTAAATTAAGCCTCTAAAGTTTTACACAAAAATATCTTACATTTCTCACTACTATAGAAAACAAAAAAATTGTTGATTTAAACATCGTTTTTATTTTATGAAAACTCCTCAATAATTCTAAAACTCATTTCACAAATAGAAAGCTGTATAAACATTATTTTCATCAAAATATATTTATCAACGACTAGCACTGTCTGCGGCTCCGCCCGCGTTCAGATGACCAAAAGCAAAATTCTTAGGTTTTACCTATTAGTATATTTTTACATTGCAGATTTTGTATTTTTTCTCAGAAATGTGATATTTTCCCGCGGTAAAAAGTATCTTATATGTTAACCCGGATAACCAGCTATCATCATACTAAATTTCATCAAAATCCCTCTAGTGATTTTTCTGTGATGCGGTAACAGACAGACAGACAGACAAAAATTCTAAAAACCGCAGATTCGGCCTCTGTATCGATAATAATGTCTATTTCAATAAGATTTTCCAAAAAATATTCAATATACAGATTCGGCTTAGTTACAAATTTTATTATATGTATAGAAGACAGCAAAATTACAAGTGAAAATTTACTATTAAATATAATAAAATACTTTAATTTATTGTTATATAATATAATAGATGCCTTATAAACTTTATGGGTTGTCGGGCTATCAACAATAATAAATAACAGGAACTACACACAAATTGCATGGAATTAAACATAGAAAGCAAAACATCATTTAGAACCATTCGATATCAAGCTTTGTTGAATTTAGAGTAATCAACGGATGCTGTGGTGAAATCTATAAAATTATAAAAGTGCCATTTTCCACGAAGTAATATCCGTTAGAAGATAAGTTTTTATCGCGCTGATAGAGCAGTCGATATTAAATTTGTTGTTTCAAACGATTTCTCGTGATTTCTGATTTAGAAACAAACTAAATAAATAAAACCTACAACTCAATAGATCTAGAAACTTTAAGGTCACCTGCCCTATTATAAAATGTTATAAGCTTTTCCATATAACTTCTTAATATGGTCTTAAATATGCATTTTTTACATTCCTACTTGGTTTTAATAAGTTGTATAACTAAAAGATTACTTAATCGATAACAATTGTAGATAAAACGCCTTATAAGAAAGAAATTTTATATTTTTTCAACTTATTTATTAAATAAATATGTTGGGACATTAACACACAGCACCATCTAGTTCCATGGTAAGCTACGAGGCTTGTGTTATGGATACCAGGTAGTTGATACACTATACATATATAACTTTAAATACAAACATATAATAGATGTAAACACCCATGACTGGAATACAAACATACATTCTCATCACAAATGAATGGCCCCGGCGGAACTCCAACCCGCGACCGCTGGCACAGCAAGTAGTGTCACTACAAACTGAGCCAAAGGTGTCGTCAATCAGATCAGGATCAAAGAAAATAAAATAATTTTAAAAATCATTTTTAAAAACCAGCTTATATTTAAATGCTCTAAAAAGAATAAAATAGTCTTTAAATTAAATCAAACCCATCAATTTAATGCATTACACAGTTTATAAGATATTTCAACTAAGTATGTTACTTATAAAAAAACATATTATTTTTTACATTTTATAATATCTAAATTTTTATAATTGATAATTATTTTATTTTTTTTTTAGTTTTCCGTATTCCTTTATTTTTCATCCATATCATGGAAGTGCATAAAAACATACTCCGTCATCGTTGGAAGTCCGCCATATTGGATTTAGAATGACGTCACTTAGCTAACCATGCATTGTGAACCAAACTATACGTGTATGCGAAATTTCACCTCAATCGGTTGAGCGTAATTGCTAACATACATACAAACATTGCAAGTTAAAAAATCTTATAAAATAGTAAGAATTCGCAGATGTAGAATAGAAGACATGAAAATAAAAAAACTTATTTATTTCTAATTTGGCCCTAGATTCTTTCTTACACGTTTTTCCACTTACGAAAACTGAATGCGAGACAAGGTTCTTCACTTCCGACTGTTGCACTAATATGCCTTACAAATACATTTCGATGGGATAATTTCCCTACAATGGGTCATTTTAAGAAACAATAATAGTATAGCAAGCGATACCATCGCATATCTTTATCTAAATCAGCTCCAAATGTGGTTGAACAGAACGACTGAAGCACTATTATATCTACTAGAAAATTATATTATATAGTATATAATATGTAATCTACATATATGTACATTATACACGTATATATATACATGGCCATTAGCCATGTTAGCCCAGTAGTAACGCGTTTGCTTTGAAAACCAAGTAAAGCGGGTTTGAATCACGGGTCTCAGAAATCTGGTACTGTCAGATTGGAAAAATTTCCAATATGATTATCACTTGCTAATAATTTGAAGGAAATTATTTTGAGGAAACTGCATGTCTGAGAAAAACTTGCTAATTTTCGGGGATATGTGAAGTCCGCCTCGGACTTGGCCAGCGTGGTGGACTATCACCTGCCCGCCCTCACCTTGAAAGGAGGCCTCTGCCCAGCAGTGGGATAATTTTCTTTAGGCATCAGTACTCGTAAATGTACACAACATTACAGTTGATATTACTTTATCAGAGGAAGAGGAAAATACGTATAACAATTTAGGGAGCTTATTTTTTCAAACCGACATGGCTCGTCCATATTTTATAACGGTTCTTTTATTACTATTGCAATTTAAATTTTCTTTTTTTCTTAATTAACAAGCTATTTTATTTCCAAAATGGCGGTAAATGGCATTGTTACCCTATTGTAAGCGAGTTTAATGTGTAAGTAAACTAACAGAAAATTGGCTTTTATATAAAACTAGCAACTCACTCTCGCTACATTCGAGTCCGTTCCTATGTTACGTTTTAACGTTTAGTGTACATTTCTCAGAGATGAGATATTTTCCCGCAGTAAAAAGTATCCTGTATGTTGACCCGGATAACCAGCTACCATCATACCAAATTTCATCAAAATTGCTCCAGTGGTTTTTCCGTGATGCGGTAACAGACAGACAGACAAAAATTTTAAAAACTATATCTTCGGCTTCTCTATCGATAATAATGTCTATTTCAATAAGATTTTCCAAAAAATATTTAATGTACAGATTCGGCTTGGTTACAATTTTATTATATGTATAGATAAGAACTAAATAACTCTTATATCAGTACAATAAAATCCCATCCCAACTCATCCCAATTCTGGAATCTCAGGGCTTCTAAACTCTTATTTATTCTGGAGTCTACATTAAATATAAAAAAGATAATTATAAGTCACTGTAGAGCGCTAACTACTATACCTGTGGAGGAAATAGCAATAGTAAAAAATGCACTAGACGTCTCGTCGCCTTCATTGATCCGAGTTCTTATAATGTGAACCTATAATACCGCTCAAGTATGTATTCCATTAACGTACAGTATATATAGAACAAAAATATACGCTTTCTAACTTTATATGTAGCACCTGGGCGACCGAGCTTCGTTTGGCGTTTTGTAAAATCGTGTTTTTTCGGTAAATCTTTACCGGTTATCGGTGAAAATTGCGTTTTTTCAGTGAAGACACCTATATGGATAGACTTAAAAAGGAAATTCTAAAATTTGATCCAAATCGTTAGAGCCGTTTCCGAGATACACGAAATAAATTCATATACATATAAGCATTGCTCATTTAATATTATAAGATGTGTCAGTTGTACTATATGTAAAGCGAATAAAATGCAATTTTAATTAGTTTAGATATTCTCTACGAAGTTTTAAATCAGTTAAGTAGATTTTTCTCTACATATAAACAAACAAAGAAACAGAACATACCTCTTTATAGGGTAATTTAAAAAAAAAATTTAGATTCTACGTTCTAGTTCATACTGCAGTCAACCTAAACTTAAGGTAATCTAGCGTCCCTAGAAATCGCGGTATGTTATCATTTTGCTAAACAAAAACCGTCACAGATCGGCTAAAACACTCAATACAAATGCAATTTAAAGCCTAAAGCATTGGGAGAACGACTGGGATAAAGTACCTATCTATAAATGGAAATGTTATTAAAATCGGTTCAGTAGTATATAAGTATATATATATACTCATTAAAAATAAATACTAACGGAAAATAAATTATTAACGCGACCATTTTCCTACGCAGCTAAAATGCTATTTATGATATCTTATGCATCTCTATGATACAAAACGTACATACAGACGTTCCAACTTGAAACTTTCAAGCATTCTCTTTCATATGTAGAGGCTATTGTTAGATACTTACTGTCAAAGAGAGCTATCTGATCTTAGAAAACTGCATATCTTTTAGACGTGTACATTTTGTATTAAAAAGAGAAACTAAGCTGTGGAAAAGGAATAATAATTTATAATCTATTATGCGTTAAATAATCTTTTGTAGTATTAATCTATACCTATATATAATAAAATTCTGCGTCGAATCTGTACATTGAATATTTTTTGGAAAATCTTATTGAAATAGTCATTATTATCGATACAGAGGCAGAATCTACAGTTTTTAGAATTTTTGTTTGTCTGCCTGTCAAGAAAACTACTGGACAGATTTTGATGAAATTTGGTATGATGATAGCTGGCTATCTAGGTCAATATATAGGATACTTTTTACCACAGGAAAATTTCTCATCTCTGAGAAATCTGTACTATGTATCGATGATGATGACTATTTTAACAAGATTTTCTAACAAGTATAAATTGTACAGATTCGACGCAGAATTTTATTATATGTTTAGATATATGTATATCCCTTAGGCCATTAGGGCCTGAATACTGAATACTTAATTATCAGTAGCAGCAGTTAGTAAATACGTAGGAGAATATTATAGAAATACTAAAAGCACATTATAAGGACTTGTGGTTCATAAAATTTTAGCGCTAATGTAGCTAAGCAATGCTTAAGTGATTACTTAAGTAATTTATGACTTAAGTTAATTTATTTTAATGTGAAGCATGCCATTTATTTACTCTTCAAAGCTGGTGAGCCTATTTCATTACTTTTGTCTCGCGTAAATTATGACAGATCAATATAATTATAAATATATATTATTTCACTCATGTATAAAAAGAAAAGTTGTGTAAACACACAGCACCATCTAGTTCCATGGTAAGCTACGAAGCTTGTGTTATGGATACCAGATAGTTGATACACTACACATATATAACTTTAAATACATACGTATTATAAATATAAACACCCATGACTAGAGTACAAACATTCGCGCTCATCACACAAATGAATGCCCCCAGCGGGACTTAAACCCGCGACCGCTGGCACAGCAAGTAGGGTTACTACAAACTGAGCCAAACGTGTCGTCTAAAATAATTCGGTTTCGAATATTAGGTATCCTTATTAACCGACTTCCAAAAAGGAGGAGGGAGGAACTTCATCGAAATTCATGAAATTTAAAAATGGAAATATTCAAAAATTTTAGATGTCTTTAAATCACTCTATGCATCTGCAAGTGCTGAGTCTACCCTATAAATTTCAAGTGAATCGATCAAACAGTTCTCGATTTATGACGAAGGAAATTTGAAAAACACATTTTTGAGAAAAACGCATTTTAAGTTTCAAGTACGGGTAAAACTATAAAAATCTGACCTTACTGTACCAGTATCACTTTACCAGCATATTATACACATGTTAAGAAGTCAATTTATGCAAAAAAAAAACAATTTTTTAAACCCATCAAAAGAAGAAGCTCCACCATAAGTACACAAAAAAGCAAACACAATTTTGAAAGATTTGTTTTCTATCTAAGACCAATAAATATTACCTAAAATACATTTTTTTATCGAGATAGCGCTTTAGCATATTAGGTCATCTATACATATAATAAAATTCAAACTAAATCGAATCTGTACATTAAATATTTTTTGGAAAATCTTATTGAAATAGTCGTTATTATCGATACAAAGGCCGAATATATAGTGTTTTGAATGTTTGCCTGTCTGGCTGGGAACGGGTTACGAGAAAACCGCTGGACAGATTTTGATGAAATTTGCTATGATCGTAACTGGGTATCCGGATCAATATATAGGATACTTTTTATTGCGAAAAAATATCTCATCTCTGAGAAATCTATACTAAGCGTTAAAACGTAATTAGAGACGAACCTGATGGGAGCGAGGGTGAGTCGCTAGTATAATAAATTAATTGGTTTCATTTAAATCATGATCTTTGAATAAACAAGTCTGGTAATAATCAAGAAGCTAAATAAATAAGTATAGTCTTATAACCTTCTAAAATTGGTTACATTAATCCATAAATACATTATTAGCGTAATTCAATCTGCCTGCCAGATTACTGCGTAACACTAAATTTAATTCGATTTTCTCTTAATACGAGTACCGCTTAAAGGCGTTGAGTTTGACCTACATTTGATTAGTAATTTAATTTTAGGATTAATGTTAACCTGGCTTATTTATTTAGGTATTTTAATTAAATTTTTATTAAAGGAAAATTTTAGTTAGTAGAGTCAATTTTTTCAGTAGTTCTCTACTTTTTTATTTAAAACTCTACTTCTGTAGAGTTATTAATATAAGATATAAGATTATATATCATTATAGAAATATATAACAGAGTCTATTACTCAAAAGAGCATTTGAATGTGCAAAGAACAGATTTCCGTTCTATTTCAATAATACATAAAAATAGCAAGGAAAAATGAAAAAAAATATAGAAAAAAATTAAATAAACTAATAGGTAAACTAAAATGTAAAAGCCTTTTCTTTTTTATTCATTGTATTCAGCCCTTTTTAACGTCCCACTGCAGGGCAAGGGCCTCCCTTCAATACGAGGGGGATCAGGCCATAGTCCACCACGCTGGCCAAGTGCGGGTTGGCGGACTTCACATGTCTTTCGAAAACTTGCTAGGTTCTTTCAGACATGCAGGTTTCCTCACGATGTTTTTCTTCACCTTTAAGACAAGTTGTAATCATGTTGGAAATGATTCGCACATGAAAATATCAGAGGTGCGAGACCTAAGATTTGAACTCGCTTCACTCGATTTCCCAAGCGAGCGCGTCACCACTGGGCTACCACTACCTTTTTATTCATAATATATTTTAAAAAAATATTAAAATAATTAAACAACAGATATAAATAATCCAAGCTGTTATCGCTATATCATAGTATGTATGTATGTATGTATGTATGTATGTATGTATGTATGTATGTATGTATGTATGTATGTATGTAGAAGAGTTTCCGTTAAAATTTAAGCGAGTTCTAAAATACAGATTTATCAGTTTTCCCTCGACAAGCTTGAATGAATAAAAGAGTTTCTTCGGATCTATGCACCGATAGAGCGCGGTGTTCCCAGAAGCATTGAAAGTAACAAAATGAATACTTCAATGAACGTGACTATAATAATGAGAGGATTTCATATCGAAAATATACACTAATCTTAAACTATCTCAATATTAGTTTCTATATTATTATAATGACTCACTCGCTTCACTCGGATACGTAATTTAATATGTGACTTTTGGAAACTTCACACAAAAACATCGACTTTTTATGTATATAACATAATATATACGTGATTATTTTTATGTCAAACGATCAACTACTTATGGCACATTTAATAACTAACAATATTCTATGTATTATTCCACGCTATAGTCTATCTGTACACTATACTTCATCCAAATTCGTTCAGCCGATACAGCGTGATGGAGTAACAGACATACACACATTCACAAAAAGAGACTTGGAACAACATAGGTTATTATTATGCACCTAGAGGTACACCCAAGTGATTACAGGCTCAGTCGCATCTATAACATAAAAATCAAGTATACGCGGAAAGTTAGTATAAATAATAAGCTATAAAGGAACCAAAATGATAATAAAAACGTATAAATGACTGCTAGTTATCTCAAATTACCTGTTTAAGCTTAAAGTACTTCAATTTAGTCATTTCTTAGGATATCTACTTACATAATTAATGAATATTCAATATAAACGGGTCGTTTCTACGTGCATCCAGTGAAACCTAGGTTGAGAATTTTGGTCTGGTACTGTAGATCAGCGTATATATATAACCTTCAATTAATAATTATTAAACAAGTTTTTCATCCTTGATTTAAACAAGATAATGATAAATATAATATTTTACACTAGCGACTCACCTCGCTCCACTCGGATTCGTCCCTAGTTACGTTTTAACGTTTAGTCTAAATTTTTAATAGATGACATATTTTTCTGCAGGCAGAAAATAGTATACTATGTGTTGTTTCGGATAACCAGCTATCATCATACCAAATTTTATCAAAATTTGTCTAGTGGTTTTCTCGTGATGCGTTTCCAGATAGACAGACAAAAATTCTAAAAACTATAGATACGGCCTCTGTGTCGATAATAATGACATTTCAATAAGATTTCCCAAAAAATACTTAATTTACAGATTCGACTCTTTTTTTTTATTATATGTATACCATGCAGACAAATTTTTAAAATATATACTCGTTCTACCTTTTCATTTGCATATTTTTTGGTCAGCAATGACTAAGAATTACTTTTTATAAAGGTCGATGTGCAACTTTAAAAACAGTTTAAAAGTCACCTTTAGTTTAATTATTTACAAATATTACAATCTATTTATATTGTATGTCACGGCGGCTAATTTCAATGAGACTAGACCCCGTGCAAATGATATCATGCGCAAGTGCACAAGTATGCGCGCAATCATGAGTGCACTCTCTATTCCATTCACTCTGTCTTCAAGCTCTGAAAGCATCCCCGGACTCTACTTGTTGTCTAAACGTCAATAGTTGTAAGAGATCAGACACAAACAGAACAGATTTTACATCCTCTCCAAGAGAAAGAGGTGTAAAAACGTCAACGTCGTATGAATTTTATAACAGGGAAAAACTCAATCAGTCCCGAAAAATCGAATCTGCAGCCGTACATGCTAACCTCTAGGAGTCTAGACCAAAGAGGTATATTTATATGATTAGTATTAAAAAGCATATGCAATAAAAAATTGAAATGGTGTGAGATTCGATTTCGCAATTCAATAAGTTAAATAAAATATATTTTATTTTAAACTTGGAAAATATATAAGTTTTAATACAATTATAAGTGTTTCAAATTAAATTGTGACTCTTGAGAGGTAGAGAAAGGGAGCGTAGAAGTACAACCCCGACGTGGCTCTACTTAAAAATCATTTTAATGCCTACTCGACAGAGAGTCCTCAAATTTTAACCTGACCTTTTGAGTGTCAGACTCACTTACTTTTTTAGAATTAACTTTTAGTACTAAATTTTGCGTACTAAAAGGTATTAAATTATTAATTATTATATGAAAAATATATATTAAGGTCGTTCGGTAGACTTTTTAACGATTTTATAGAACAGTTAATATTTCATACTTTCCATTCAAATCTTTTCAAATTTAAATAAATTAAACAAAAATAAAAAAAAGAGAAAATTGTACAGAATTTATAAATCTTTCGTTAATAGTTCACATTTAAATACTAACTAAGTAGTACTTGTATGTTCGAAACTTATAAGATCACTAGCATTGCCCGCGGCTCCGCCCGCGTTCAGATGACCAAAAACCAAATTCTTAGGTTTTACATATTAGTATACATTGCAGTTTTAGTATTTTTTCTCAGAAATTAGATATTTTTCGCGGTAAAATGTATCATATATGTTGACCCGGATAACCAGGTATCATCATACCAAATTTCATCAAAATCTCTTCAGTAGTTTTTCCGTGATGCGGTAACAGACAGACACACAGACAAAAATTCAAAAATATATTATTATATATTCGGCCTCTATATGGATGATAAAGTCTATTGCAATAAGATTTTCTAAAAAATATGTAATGTACAGATTCAGCTTAGTTACAATTTTATTATATGTATAGATTTTAAAGGCATTTAGTTGCTACAGTATTAAATCAGAAATTTCAAAATGGCAAAAGGTGCGGCGCGGAAGTGCATGGCCGTTCGATAATTTGCGTGCGGGGCCGGGGGGCGGCGCAAGGTCACTGTCGCCACGTCGCTGCACGCGATTCATTCATGCCCGAGTGTTTTTCGTTGTTTGGAATCAGTTTCTCTTATTATTTAACACTTCATGTAATTTTACTAAAATAAATGGCAATGTTTGTTAGTTTGTCACATTTGACCGACTTCAAAAATGAGGTATTCTATATCTGTCTATATAATTTTAAATTGTGTGTTACGTAATGTCTTCCCTAGTCTATACAAATAGGCAAAGCCAAAACAGTTCATTACCTTTTACCTCCTTTGTTTGTCAAGCGATTTTTTTTTTTGTTTAGTAGCTTTGGTGTTCAATAAAAAATGCCTATGGTTGATTTCCAACCACTGAGCGAATATTTTTGATAATATTTTATTTAATTTCCAAAACGGTGTACTTTTTAAGTTATAATTGGACCCAGTTATGCAAAAAACAACCACGTGCGTAAAAGTACCAACAGAGTTATAAGCATTTTTCTGTCGATAGTTGCACTTGGGTCATGTTTTGTTTTTCTGGTTATTTTAAAATTGAACAATATTTATATAAGTATTGTTTATTTTTTATAATTATTTTATTTTTTATAATAAAACGCTTATAACTCTGTTGGTACTTTTACGCACGTGGCTGTTTTTTGCATAACTGAGTCCAATTTGGCTTCGTAGATAGAGTACTGAGTGGATTAGTACAACAGTTTATCCTCGTCTTATTTAGACAAGTGAAACGTACATATGCGAGACTCAAGTTGTATTTTACTCAAACCGACGAAGCGTAGAGAGCAGTCACTAAATGCAGGGGTCTACCTCGCAAGAGTTAACTTGAATAAATGTATAGGCAGAACTTCTCTTACGAGTATATACAGAATTAAAATATATGTATATATAGAATTTCCAGTACTCGTTAAATATTATCATGATCTCGTAAATGCAGTAAATTTCATTTGACGACATACATACAATATACATAGATATTTTATTGTACACTTTAATCATTTTATCACTTTTATTATCATAACTCAAGTTGCTCATATATTATTGCAACTCATGTTTCTTTAGATTAACATAAAACAGGTACATATCGTCAGTACAAACGATATTCTAAATACGTTAATTTGATATATTATGACATGAATAAAAAATCGGTTAAGTGCGAGTCGAATTGGCACACGATAGGTTCTATACCATTGTACATGTATTTTTTTATTAATATGACTACTCTATGTATGTAGTATATTAACTTCGATGATCGATTACGAAAGATTAAAAAAAAATTTCTTGTATTTTTATTTTTTATTTTTATTATTTGTTTTTATAGCGGCAATAGAAATACCCACTCTGTGAAAATTTCAACTCTCCTATTACGGTTCATGAGATACAGCCCTTTGACAGACGGACTGATGGACAGCGGAGGCATAGTAATAGGGTTCCGTTGGCACCCTTCGGGTACGAAACCCTTAAATTAACTACACTTCGCTGTTTGAACGTTGCTTTAATATCACTAAATATTATAAAACAAAGTCCCTCCGCCGCGTCTGTCTGTTTGGAAGCAATAAACTCAAAAACAAACAAATTTTCATACAGTTTTTACCAATAGACGAAGTGATTGATGAGTAAAGTTTAAGTGTATAATTATTCATTAAGGTTATAAGTAAATTGACTGAAATATGACGATGATTGTTGAAGATGTGGAAAAAATTATGCTGACTGGGACCTTAGTCGCTAGTTCTATATGTCTCTTTCAATATTTACATATAATATGTTACGAGAGAAAGACATTATCAAATGTTTTAAAAGTTTTATTTTAATACATTATCATACTAATATAATAAAACTTCTGAATGAATTTGTATAATTATTTTAACTTCTTCAGGTATTAAAGATAGCTTATACTGTACTCTTTATCGACGTATCAAACACACAAGTAGATTGTAATATCACAAACTTAATACTAATAGCTTTAACTAAGCTTTTAAACGCAGCTTTTTTATTATAAATATTTAAAAGCTCAAAATAGATTTCTGTTGCAAAGCAAATTTCCCAAGATCATGAGTCTAGTACAGCAAGTATGCACATACGTAATACGTATGTAGCGCATGTCGCAGTCAAGGTTAGCAATACGAGTTCGAATACCGGTTAGGCGACGTTACCCGGTACCCTAGCGTACTTAATGTAAGGGATAGCTTTGGGTTGTGGATAAAATCTAAAAAAATATTCATAGTTTGGTATGTTTATAGTTGTAAATGTAGTTGAAATTGTAATAAATATTTAATAGAAATACATAAAAACAATTAATAAAACGACTTTTTTCATATATTTACACCTAGGTACCTAATTTGAAAAAAATATTTTATAAAATTAAATCTTATAATTTTTACTGAACGTAACCATACATATTATAAAATTCTGAGTCGAATTTGTACATTGAATATTTTTTGGAAAATCTCATTGAAATAGCCATTATTATCAATACGTATAGAATCTATAGTTTTTAGATTTTTTTCTGTCTGTCTGTCTTCACGAGAAAACCACTTGACAGATTTTGATGAAATTTAGTATGATGATAGCTGATTATCCGGGTCAACATATAGGATACTTTTTACTGCGGAAAAATATCTCATCTCTGAGAAATCTATACTAAACGTTAAAACATAACTAGGGACGACGGACTCGCTAGTGTACATATATACCAAAAGTTTAAAAAGAAAATGCATCAGTCCTAAGAACTGGCGAAAGAAACTCAACGGGACTACAAATATTTTCCTTAGCATTTTTTATAAAATACCTGTATTTCTCTAACATAGCTTAGAGCGTAATGTTATGATTTTAGAAATTATTCGATGCACATTACATATACATACATACATATACTGATGTACATATAGATAATATTTGCTTTAAAAACACACCGGAAGCTAGCCCTATGTAAGCAAATAAAAAGAACATTTAACTCACAGAACCCTTAAACAAAAAACACCTAACACTTCGCGGTAACGTGAAAACTGACAGCTCTTTCGTCAATAAAGTTATTTCAATGATCCCTCATCGAGCTAACAAGTGTATTTATAGCAAAACGAGCTCACCCCCTGTTTTTATCAATTAAAATGTGGGTTTGGGGCCGTCAAGAATGCTTCTGTAAAGGAATGCATTCGAAAAATATAAATAATAACACAAAATAAACCTTATTACCAAAGAATTAGGTACATCCGGACTGCAAAAAGTATTGTATGCATTTACCAAATTATACAGTTGCTATTTTGTAGGATTTTGAACTATAAGTGGTAGGTGTTAAAGTTGAAATTGCCGGTAAATAGTTTAAGCGCATGGAGTATGCAACAATCAGACACGGCAATTGAACAGGCGAGGGGTTCACTCACTTGTATTGTCAAAATTGTTTAGAAATGATGACTCTGTTGTCGCTATGTTTTGATGCGGCGGAGTGATAGAGAAATGCATTACGGATGTCTATTTCTGCTTAATCCTGTGGAAATTTGATGTAATATATTATATGTATCACTTTTATACACTTTACACACTTTACGTACTTTTATACACTTTTATATTTTTAGTGTTTGTGTATGTAAATATATGCATGTAAATAAATATATGTATGTAAATACTTAATAGGGTCAAATTATTTGCATGGAGATTATAAAAAAAAATGCTTATCTGTCTTTATCTTTATAACCTAACAGTGCTAACGGCTGAACTGTAACATACAAAAAAAGTCGCGGATGCAAGCTAGTTTAGTATTAATAATCCAGTTATTGCTGCATTAACTGCATTGACTTTTATCAGGCTAAAATTTGAAAAAAAAAACATTTTCTTCTAACATAACAATTTCTGCACATATCGAAAATCATTAACACTTACATATATGTATTTTAATGTGGAAAGAAATCCAAAGTTCCAGATATAACCACACATACAAACAAATAAACACTTTTTAACTATAATACCTAACAATTAAAATGTATAATAAAGACTAGCGGCTTATTATATGCATAGGTATGACGAGTTTTATATCCCTGTCTTGAGAAATTATTGATCCATACAAAATTAGACCCCTCCCCCTTCCTCGCCCCCCCCCCTTTTTCACCCCCTTAAGGGATGATAGCCAGGGTAAAAACTATCCTATGTCCTTCACAGGCTCTCAAACTATCTCCATATCAATTTTTATCTATATGCTTTTAGCCGTTTAGACGTCAAAAGGTAACAAACAAACAAACAAATAAACAAACAGACTTACTTTCGCATTTATAATATTATAGTAAGCATAGTATAGTATAAATGTTAAATGTTGTTTCTGCCATTTGAATATTATTTAAAAACAAAATAGAGTCACGTGATGCAAATTAATTCAATTTATCACTTTATTGGTCGCAGATTTTCTTAAAATACTGAAAATACTGTGCAAATATATTACAAAATCTATTAAGCTTTCGAAGCGTTGCCGACGATGGCAACCACTAATTATATACAGTTATCGGCCATTTCGCATTAACCCAGTTTTTAACTGCACCTCTACTACAAGTTATCTCTACTCGCTAGCGAATACGTATATTATAAGAGAAATTAGAACCACTATAATTGTGATATCACGTTAATACATCAGCAACTATAGTAAAGTAACGTAATATTAGTGAGCAGAGTTATTTTGCTTAGGCCTTGTTTAAGACCTGAGTACACTTAATGCTAGGCATTAAAGTGATGAAATTATAGACTAAAATATTACAAAAATTTACTTTAAGCATGGTAGCAAATGTTACATGTATTTTTGTAATATATGATTATTATGAAACTTCTCTAACTGTAAAGTTTTCGTTGACGATACTATTTTACTAATATTATAAATGTGAAAGTTTAGATGTTTGGATGTTTGTTACTCAATTACGTCAGAACGCATGGACGGATGTGGATGAAATTTGCAACATATATAGACTGTAGTCTAAAATAGCACATAGGTTATTTCTTATCCCGGAAAAATGTACAGTTCCCGTGGGATATGTTTGTTTTTGTTTTTCTAGAGGCGAACCCGGGCGATGCGAGGGTAAGCCGTTCGTTCGGGTTCGCCGCTAGTACCTACTTTCATAAATCAAAATATACTTTACTTACAAAATTCATTATGACACTAAAGCTTACATTGTAAATGGGAAATATGAAAATAAAATTCATATTTGAAAAAAACTGTTTATTCGAACTTTTTTGCGGCTTCATCCCGACGTTTCGAATGTTTTACTCCAATCATTGTCACGGGAGAGACGAAAGTTTGAGATATAACAAAAGTTATAAGTTCTAAATTCTAATAGACACCGTCTGCAATTTCATTTAAAACGTCCTATATTAGCGTAAATCTCAGAAAAATATTGTATTGGAAGATAATCCTGTTACATACATTGTGTATGGGATATACTTTATGCGATAAGACAATATTTCTCAAACAACTTTACTAATATTTTAGCCAACAATACACAAATTGCGATTCCCAACACTAATCAAAGCTGTGATCTTTTTGAAACGCTCTATCTGACAATCTTTTCCTCGTCCCTCGTATTAATACATTATCTTCATCTTGTATCGCAAGTCATATCTCTGCTTAGTAATGGGCTCCATCTTTAACTACAGTTATAGTAACTCAAGTTTACAGTTACTGTAAAATCTGATTTCTTAGTTAATTTAACTTGTATTTTGTTAATGTTAAACCGATTAATTATATCAAATACAGAAGTATTGTTAATCCACTACGATCTTTAAGTTTAGTATAACGTTTTAAAAGACCATATAAATAACTAACGACAAAAACAAATCTATCCCACGGGAACCGTACATTTTTCCGGGATAACAAGTGCTATTTCAGACTACAATCTATATCAGTGCCAAATATCATCCAAATCCATTCAACCGTTCTGGCGTGACAGAGTAACAAATATTCAACCATCCATCCTCACACACTTTCACATTTATAACATTAGTAAAATGTATGTTTGTACTCAACATTCCTAAACCATCCATCCGATTATGATTAAACTTCGGTAAGTTGTTCTCCATCACCCGCGAAAGTTTCTGACCCAATAAAGACTTTTTTTATGTATATCCTCTATACGTCTCTAAACGATTCATCCCTAGGGACGCCGAACAAAACGAGGGTAAGCCGCTAATATTCTATAAATAAAAAGACGTATATTCCAATACCTTATACAATATACCAAGCTAAATATAACTAGGTTAAATTAAAAAAAATCATATATCTACTATAATAATTTTAAAATATCTATCTGTACATTCGTCACAATAATTTAGTATAGAATTTTTGGAAAAATTCATAACATTAAGAAGGCAATATTCAACTAAACTCAGTAATAACGTCTTTAGCAATATGAAATGTTTGAACTTTTCAAACATAGGATTGCGATGCAGCGGGGGAGGGGTCGACGACCGCTCAGACCGCGCGGCTCCATCGAATAATAATCACAAAAATGGCATCGACGAATTTAATATATTTACTGGAATTTTTCAATATTTTGTAAGTTATTGAGAAAACAGATGTAGGTTTCTGTCATATTAAACTGTTATTTTGTAATTAATTTAGAAAAACTTTTAATTAGTGCTTTATACTTTAGTAAATTCTGTAATTTATAGATAACTTAGATTAATAATATAAAATTTAAAATGGGTAATTACAAAGAGTATTCCATAGTAACATGAAGCCATACCAACACATTTTCATAATAATTAGTTATTAGAATATAGACACAATATTAGTTATAATTATTTATTATTTAAAAAATATCTTTTTACTAAAATATAATTACAATAGCTACAATACTATGACTATTGCAGAAAGCTGCACAAAACTGTTCTTAAAAAAATATACTCAATACACATAGATTCTCCATGGATTTCTGTTCTCAGTCCGTCATTTCTGCTACTACAGTCCGTCAGAAACTGAGTACCTATACTTTGTTATTTTATAAATATGAATTCAAGATTAGGGCTGTTAAACAAGTTTCATTGGTATACAATCTTGGTATACTGGAACTTGCAACCCTGTCATGATTAAAGATATGGTTACTTAGGTACATTCTTACTTTATACATACATACATACATACATACATAATGACATTTTAAATAAAACTACCTTTTCGGTTTTTTTCGCGAATTTATTTTGATTTTTGGTTCCCGACGTTTCGAATGCTTTACAGCATCCATTGTCACGGGAGAGATCAAAATAAATTCGCGAAAAAATCCGAAAAGATAGTTTTATTTAAAATGTCAAGTATTCGCGTAAATCTAAGAAAGTATCATACATAATGAATTAACATTAATAAAATAAAACATGAAATACAGTGATAGCCCAGTGGTAGCGTACTCGCTTGGGAATCACTTGGTCTGATATTCATGTGTTCTCTTGTCGTCTTCGCTCTAAGAAGAGACATGTGCCCAGTCGTGAGACATAATTTTTTTTTAAATATGTTGGGACATTAACACGCATCAGCATCTAGTTTCATGATAAGCTACGAGTCTTGTGTTATGGATACAAAATAGTCGATACACTACACATATATAACTTTAAATACATACATATTATAATTTATAAATAACATTAAAAAGCCGAATACAATAAAATTTCAAAGTATTCTTATCTATCGTCTTATATAATACTGAAAACACAAATACTCACTGACAGTTTCGAATTAAATAACAAAACTTATAAAGCTACGACGTCCACAGAAAGCTTTGCACGCATGTCATGATTTTTTTTTTAATTTATTTTCATATCTAAAATTGTATTATTAATCAAATAACATATTGTAAAGAGCAAATTTTACTACATTAAGTGTTAGTAATATAAAAAAATCAAAGGCATAGGGTAGGTATGGGATTATTGGGATTTGTAAGTACTTCTCTCACCCATGTTATGGTAGAAGAGTCACATCAAGGTTACTTTTTAAATCTATACATATAATAAAATTGTAACTAAGTCGAATCTGTACATTAATTTTTTTTTTAAATCTTATTAAAATAGACATTATTATTGATACAGAGTCCGAATCTATAGTTTTTTAGAATTTTTGTCTGTCTGTCTGTCTGTCTGTTACCACATCACGAGAAAACCACTGGACAGATTTTGATGAAATTTGGTATGATGATAGCTGTTTATCCGGGTCAACATATAGGATACTTTTTGAGACGGGAAAATGTCTCATTTCTGAGAAAAAATACAAAAACTGCATTGTAAGAGTATACTAATATGTAAAACCTAGGAATTTGGTTTTTGGTCATCCGAACGCCGGCGGAGCCGCGGGCAATGCTAGTAAAACTATATTTTCTGATTTTTTCGCGGATTTATTATGATTTTTGGTTCCTGACGCGACGTTTCGAATGCTTTACAGCAATCATGGTCACGGGAGAGACTAAAGTTTTAGACGTCTCAAAGGCATTAGTTGTTCATATTAGGTTACTTTTTTTTCATATAGTCCTCGTAGTATATTTGTGTCTTACCCGATGTTAGTGGTACAAATTGCTAGTGTGAAACTTGTTATACAAGGCCTATAATAACACTATTTTAGACAGTATATTTTCGTTTCACTTAGATCCCTAGAAATTTTGAACTCTTTCTAAACAAAAATTCACATCAATCCGTTCCTCGATTCCATTAAAATTGATTTGTCTGAAAAGCAAAAACAGATTACTAACAGAGTAGTTTTTTATATTATTAAAGTTAGCAAATAAGCTTCTATATAACATTATGTTAAATAATCTAGTAGAAGGCTGTTTTATTTATCAATTACATTCATATACTAGCATTGCCCGCGGCTCCGCCCGCGTTCAGATGACAAAAACCAAATTTTTAGTTTTTACATATTAGTATATACTTACATTGCAGTTTTTGTATTTTTTCTCAGAAATGAGACATTTTCCCGCGCTAAAAAGTATCTTATATGTTGACCTGGATAACCAGCTATCACCATACCAAATTTCATCAACATCCCTCCGGTGATTTTTCTGTAATGCGGTAACAGACAGACAGACAGACAAAGAGACAGACAGACAGATAAAAATTCTAAAAACTATAGATTCGGCCTCTGTATCGATAATAATGTCTATTTCAATAAGATTTTCTATTCCAAAATATATTTAATGTACTGATTCGGCTTAGTTACAATTTTAATATATGTATAGATAAAGCACAAAAAAATCTTTTTAATATGGATTGACGTCATTTTACTATCTCATTTATTCCCATACTGGGTAACGAGGAAAGATATTCTGCATTTTACATAATGCTAATTTATCAAAGTTATTTAAATAAATGAACAGTGCGTTCCTAGTTGTTGTTTCCCTGTTGTCAAATTTTGTTGGTCCAGCCAACGGTCTCTCATTAGTTTTAGACGTGTAAAAGTAAATCCCTTTCTCAAAGTTCGGAAATGTTCATTTATTATGCCAGTTAATCGGTCACCCATCCAACTCTACGCCACTGGGGACGTTGTTTGACTTAGCAATGAATTAAGCGCCCCCAATCAACACATATGTATGGCGAGAAAACTTATTATTTTTTAGTATTTAAACTACATAAACTTGGGAAAATTAATGTTATTTCTGAAATTACAGGAATATCTTTCATATTTCTTTTTTATTTGTTTAACTTACTATCTAGCAAGTTATACTTAAGTAAATGTAGGCACTAATGATTTCTATACACTCGCCCTGTTTTTTGGGTCACTCAAAAGGCAAAGGCTTATGTGGAGATTCCTGATACCCTTTCATTTATTAATATTAGATCTATAATCGACTTATAAACAGTCTATAGCTAAAAATCAAACCTGCTACCATTCACTATGCTGAAGAAGTAAATCAACTCTAATGCACACATTTTCTCTACATTTTAATCCAGTAAAAAATTGTATGGGGAAAATATTGAATGTGAAAAATATCAACTAACACTCGTTGCAGTCGTACTTGCGACAAATGACACTTTGAAGGGTTCATTGTTTGTAAGAGTTGACGCCGATATTCACGTCGATAATGTGACCCGCCTTCTTTGTTTCGAGTTATATAGAAAGTTCAAAGAACTTTTAGGAAAATATCATATTTAAGCATGGCAACCCTATGTGTAGTAGTGCCTTGGTGGTGTAGTGGCTAGCATGTATGGCTGCACACCCGGAGGTCCTGGGTTCGAGTCCCGGGTCGGACCAAGTTTAGTTATTGAGTCTTTCTATATAGTAAGCCTCAGTAACAGCCCGGAGTTGGGAAGTTGGCGGTGTTTCACCCCCGTGCCTCGGAGTGCACGTAAAGCCGTCGGCTCTGCGCCTTAACTCTCACCAGTCGTGTCGAGCAGTTGTCCCACCGGAGTATGAGAGTGACAGGAATAGAGAGTGCACGTTGTGTCTGCGCGTACACTTGTGCGCTATAATATCTCTTGTGCAGTTGGCTAGTCTCAATGAGATTGGCCGCCGTGGCCGGAATCGATCAGGAGAACATCATCAGTGCAACAACGTATTATTTAATAAGTCTGCCTGTGACCAGGGCTGATGCAATCCAGTCGAAACGTCGGGAATCTATACTAATATTATAAAAAGGAAAGATTTATTTGTTTGTTCATCTGCTTGTACCGAATAAGCTCCGAAACTACCAAACCGATTTAGAAGAAATTTGGTAAGAAGATAGTTTGAACCCTGGAAAGGACATAGGATAATTTTATCCCGGAAATCATCTCTTATGGAGGTGAAAATGGGGATGAAAGTTTGTACGGGGTAGTAACGTAGGGACGAACAAGAGCGAAGCGAGGGTGAATCGCTAGTAAGGTATATAGCCACTAACGAATTCACGCGTTTAAGTCCCGTAGAGTAATCATTATATTATTATTTAACTAGCCATCATAACTTCGCGTGAGTCGCATTTATTTTCTTTTTCACCCGACTGATATGAAGATTAAATAGAATTTTATTAAATACTAGCGGGTGCATCCCTAGGTTTCCCTACGTTTTGTCTATCCCACGGGAATCGTACATTTTTCCGGGATAAAAATTAAAATTACGTGCTATTACAGATTATAATCTATCTCTGTGACAAATTTCATCCAGATCTGTTCAGCCATTCTGGCGTGATAAAGTAACAAACATCCATCCATCAAAATTTAAGCTTAAAATGTTTATCCCGTATTTATAAAATAACACATTTTTCTTTACAAATATTTATGTAGATACTATTTTAAGCATATTATATGTATATTGGACTTATTTTCATGGCATTACCAGTGAAGTTAAATTTTTTAGTTGTGAATTTTTACGACCTTCTTTCTGTTTCTAGGTAGGGCGCTGGAGAAGTATGACGATATGGTAAATAAAAATAAATAATTTTTATTTGGATACGTTCATATCTAACTAGAATAGTTTTTATTAAGATACTAATATTATAAATATGAAAAATGTTTGTAAGTTTGTCTTTTCGTACGCAACAGAGGAGATCGACATGGATTTTTGCATAAAGATATTTTATTGGAGAGAGATTGGAGCCTTTCTACTTTCTGTTTGGTACATATTATAAAAAAAAACATAAGTAACTCCCGTGCAATATTTGTATGTGGTAATACCATAATTAAATTAAGATATAGGTAATGCTTAAGAAAAGCCATTCACTGTTATTTTTTTAAACGTTCATACGAAATATCCAAAAAAGCAATATTATAACTCAAAAACGAAAATTAAAAAAATATCAATAAAGTAAAAATTACTGAAGAACGTGTTGTATACAGTTATACATAACAGTTAATAAATGAAGAAATAGTGCAGAAATAATCATAAGTGATAAATTATCTCCATAAATAGAACTTTCGATCTCCATTTTAAAAGCTGGTAACACCTGGTCGTTCCTCTAAATTTGTTAATAGTAGCCATTTTGAATTTCACTAATACTTCGTTCGGAGACCACAGACCGCTAGGTTGGAGAGTTGCGTTAAAACCACAACGCATGCGGTCAAGTAACATTTACAATCGCTTTTATCTTTTGTAGTAAAATATAGTATGATATATACAATCGGTATTAAGAAGTACTAATAAGTATAGGTATACTACACGTAGTACGTACATCGTCCTGAGATCAGAAGTTCATTCAGTAATGGACGTTGGAATTTTCTTGGCATTTCCCATTATCATTCATCTCCTTTTGGTGGAAACGGAGATAAATAACTCTATAAAGTATAAACAAATTCTTTTAAATAAGCAATATGTAAACTAGCGATATGCCCTTGCATCGCTCGAGTACATGCTTATGTGCCTTTTGCATTATAATATTTGTTTTTTATTACTAACATTACTTCCTACGTATTATTCAAAATTATAATCTACTAGCAGAACCCGCGGCTTCGCTCGCGCTACAAAAAACTCTAAAAATGTAGGTTCCATACTAAGTTTTATCCCCTGTTTTACCCTCTTATGGGATGAATTTAGAAAAATGCTAAAAAACGTATTTATTTAATTGTATTGAAGAGCATTAATGCTATTATATTGAAATTGTCATTATTATCGATACACAGGCCGAATCTATAGTTTTTAGAAATTTTGTCTGTCTGTCTGTCTGTGACCGCATCACGAGATAAACAGATTTTGATGAAATTTGGTATGGTAGTAGCTGGTTATCCGGGACAACATATAGGATACTTTTTACTGCGGGAATATATCTCATTTCTGAAATCTATACTAAACGATAAAACGGAGCGAGAGTGAGTCGCTAGTGTTTAATACTATTAATAAAAACTTTTTAACAAAAAAATAAAAACCGACTTCAAACAAAAGCACTAAAAAGCAAAAAATAACTGATTGGTAGTTTTCATTTACTATACATACCTAATCAAATATATTCGAAGTCGGTGTGCTTTGCTTTATATAGCCTGGCACCGATTTCGAAAATATTTGACTAGGTATGTATTTAATAGGTAGGCTTTAATTACTTAGCCAAAGCACACCGACTTCGAAAGTATTTGATTAGGTATGTATAGTAAATGAAAACTACCAATCAGTTATTTTTTACTTTTTAGTGCTTTTGTTTGAAGTCGGTTTTTATTTTTTTGTTAAAAAGTTTTTTCATAATTTAAGTTTAAATTTGTCTAGCGGTTCACTTAAGATACGATTACCTACAAAATTTCGGAATTTACTGTCCATAAATAAATGTTAATAAATAAAAATAGTATTCGAATTTTATAATATAGTAGTATAAAAATTGCTAGGAGGAGAACTTATGTTAAAAAAAATATTATTATTCATATCTTCTTCTCAAAATTTGTTAAGTAATTATAAAATTTCCCTTATTATTTGAACAAATGAAATTCTTTGAAAAATCTCTGAGTAAAATGTCTGAGATATACAGACAGGCAAAATGCAAAAGACAAAACTATAACAATTCCGTTTTCGCCTTTTGCCTACGAAACCCCAAAACATCCAGGTCAGACATAAACAACAATAATTAATTTAATTATTACCACATAAATCGATTCGATGTTCCATGACGACACGGTTGGTATTTTTATTGCGACCTGACGATCTATATATGTAAATTATGGCAGGAAAAAGTTTTATTCTTGTTTATTACTTTATTAATTACTTGTTATTGCCTGCGTCTTCACCTGCTTTTGTATATAGTTTACAACCACTAAATATACACCTCGCTGTATATAATAGTAAATAGGGGAAAGAAATCAAGCTAATTTTTACCCGACTGCAAGGAAAGGGTTTGTTTTACACGCCTATCTTTGTATGTTTTTATTCCCTCATATCTTCCAAACCACTCGATGGATATCTTTGATTAAGGTATCGTTAGATTTAAAAGTAGTGTACACCTAGTGGTCGGAATTCGATCATAACCATAATATTGAAATTTAAAGAAAACATATAGGCCTTAATAGAATTTACATCTATACTAATATTATAAAGAGGTAAAGTTTGTGTGTTTGTGTTGTAGGCGGTAATATCTGGATTTACTGAACTGATTTAGATGAAATATGGCAAGAAGATAGTTTGAGACCCTGGGAAGGATATAGGATACTCTCTATCCCGGAAATCGTTCCTTAAAGGGGTGAAAATCGGGATGAAAGTTTGAACTGTGAATCAACCTAGGGACGAACGAATCTTTTTTATTCATACCACTAAAGCTCGTTAAAGCTACTGAACAAAAAAAGAAAATCGGTTGACAAACAGAGGAAAAAAAGTTACTGAACCGTTTTGTCTTTGCCTAATTATTTTAATATATACTCGTAGATATCATTATTATCTTATTTTTTTCGAAGATAAAATTGTTTATGTTAAATGTTTTACATAATTTAGCTGTAAAATTCATGTTTTTCTTTGAACAGTAACAAGGTAATAAATTGCACTTATCTAACTGCATACATTTAAACAAATTATGGTAATGTATGAATTATTATAATTAAATGTAACATACATATTAAAGGCAAAGACTATTAAAAATGGAAACGTAACACAGAAAAATGAAGCTTCTTTGGTAACTCACTAGAAAGATATAGAAAAGAAAAGTACCTTCTATGCCATTTCCACACATTTTATAATATGTGTCAACTATCTGGTATCCATAACACATGCCTCGTAGCTTACCATGGAACTAGATGGTGCTATTAGTGTCCCAACATAGGTATTTATTTATTTTTAACCCCCGACGCAAAAATAGGGGTGTTATAAGTTTGACGTCGATGTCTGTCTGTTGTGTGTGTCTCCCTGTATCATCGTAGCTCTCAAACGGATGGACTGATTTCGATGCGTTTTTTTCATTTGAAAGCCAGTTTCATTGCGGTGGTTCTTAATTATGTTTGGTTAATATCGGTCCAGCAGTGTAAGAGTATCAGCTCTTTTCCAAGCATTTTGGCGTATGATTACTCGATCAAGTGCTTCACGCGTGCCAGTGTAATCGTTAAATGACAATTAATTTGCGTAAGGGTTTTTTTTTTATTTTTTATTTATAATTATTTAGGTTTTATATCAACAATATCGTTTGTACAAATTCAATGTCTCCGATTTATAATAAAATCGATACCATTTTCGCTCTGAATTAAATTATTAAATAAAAGAATTTCATCCATTCACGTTTTCACGTTCAACAAAGATATTCATGTGTAAGCGATTGTATTTTAGTTGTAGTGGTGCGATACATAAGTAAGATTTTGTAAGAGGCTAATATCCCACGGTCTCAGACTAAGGACTTAGACAGAATACTTACTAATATATAACCTATCCTAGAATTAAACATACGGCCAAACATTAAAATAATAATATTTTCGATATATTCACCTTCACATTTTTCATGATTATTATCCATCAAAAGCAAAATTATTCCTTACTAGCATTGCCCGCCAAATTGCAACCAAATTCTTAGATTTTACATATTAGGACACTCTTACATTGCACATTTTGTATTTTTTCTCAGAAATGAGACATTTTCCCGCGGTAACAAGTATCCTATATGTTGACCCGGATAACCAGCTATCACCATACCAAATCTCATCAAAATCCCTCCAGTGATTTTTCTGTGATGCGGTAACAGACAGACAAACAGACAGACAAACAAAAATTCTAAAAACTATAAACTCGGTCTCTGTATCGATAATAATGTATATTTCAATAAGATTTTCCAAAAAATATTGAATGTACAGATTCGGCTTAGTTACAATTTTATTTTATGTATAGATTGAGTTTAGTCTTCTAAATAAAAAACACAACTTAGATTGTTTTTTAAACACAAAACGAATATTTTTCTTAATTATAAAGGCCCTTGAACTTATGTACTTGAAAAGCTCTGGTTCAAAGCATCCTATTAAATAACTCAAATACACACCATACTAAATATCCTACACACTATTGTAACCTTTATCTATAAAAGGATAAGTACTAAAATAGCGCGGGACGAAAACTGTTTTGTCACCCGAGGTCGCTGACCCTGCGTTATGAAATATGCAATTTTCGAACGCGGATTTAGGTCGGGAACGTTGACTTGTGATTTAACATGTGATTACAACAATTCTATTCATGATTCAAGTTTTAATACATTATAATGAGAACTAGCGTTACGTTTTAGCGTTTTGTATAGATTTCTCAGAGATGAGATATTTTCCCGTAGTAAAAAGTATCCTATATATTGACCCGGATAACCAGCTATCATAATACCAAATTTCATCAAAATCTGTCCAGTGGTTTTCTTGTGATGCGGTCACAGACAGACACAGACAAAATTTCTAAAAACTATAGATTCGGCCTCTGTATCGATAATAATGTCTATTTCAATAAGGTTTCCAAAAAAAAAATTTAATGTACGGATTCGACTCAGTTTTTTATTATATGTAAAGACATAGCTAGTAAATATTTTTTTTTTATTTACTTTACTAAATATTATAAAGATAATATGTTTTTCGTGTATAATATGTAAGTGGTGTCACGACTTAATGTAATATTTTTTAACTAACGAAAAAAAGAAGGAGGTTCTAAATTCGACTCGATTCGATTCTTAGATTTGCGCGAATATTTGACATTTTAAATAAAATTACCTTTTCGGATATTTTCGCGGATTTATTTTGAAACGTCGGGAATCAAAGATCAAATCCGCGAAAAAATACGAAAAGATAGTTTTAATTAAAATAGATATAGTTAATAATAAAATGAACAGTATATGGTTTTAAATAATATTTTTTTAACTAAAAAATACAATATTTTAAAATAAGTAGGTATACTTTAAATTATTTGAATTTTTGAATCATAAAAATCGTTTCAAAATTGATTTATTTTTACAAACGCTTGTAGATGTTAAATATTTTGTTAGAATGTTTCAATAAAAACATCAATACATAATAAGTAGTTAAATAATGGAATATTGATTCCATACCTATTCAGGTGTATTTTTTTTATACGTTATCTGTTTCATATTTAAAAAAATATCCACTGTGTGTTGGCTTTCTTTTATCAGTAAAAAAAAAAATAATAGTTATAGATCCGCTGAGTTTTTTCGCGCTGTTTTTGTTATCAGGATTGTAGAATTTTTGAATTCTGGTAGACATTTTGACAAACAATAAGTTTATATGAAATATCACTATAAATAAAGAATTTGAACGTGAATTTAAGTACAAACTAAATCATTTACAATTTTACTACAAAAATTTTTAATAAAAAAAAACCGTCGAACCAAATTCCGTAAAAGCAAAATAAAACGACGTCAGTAAGTGCACTCTACTTCACTTGGATTGTCAAAGAGTTATGGTCCTTGTTGCCATCATGATAAAGTGTAAATTCCTGTAACACTTATCGTTGAATACTTTTCACGCGTCCATTTGAAAAATTGTAGCGTCACGTAATTAGGCTCAATTTGAAATGGCAAAATTAAGTTATTATTTAATGTTCTATTAAAGTATAATGGTGGTAATTAATTTAAATTATAAAATATATATATAAAATAAATACTGACTGAATAATTTGATATTTCAAGCTTTACAGAATTAAAATCAGTTTTAATTATTCTATGGTGAAACTTATTTTTATAAAAATTCAACCACTTAAAAGTATAATAAAAAAAACTTAAAAAAAAATATAAAAAAAACAAACTACGAGTAGTAGCGTCAACATAAAAAAATCCGGTCAAAATAAATAAAAAGGAAGCGAATTTAAAGAAAAAATTAAAAAAAGTACTAGTACTGTCCACATAAAAAAGTATTTTAATGAAAACCATCGGCTTTAATGTTGCCCACTGTACACGGGTCGAGCAGAGTCGCTTAGCAACAGCCTTGACGCGTTCCGTTGAACCTCGCCACAACTTACACATTAAAATACCTCTACATGGTGGCGTTTGTTCCTAATTTCATATAAGGCTTCCTTCATAACTATTACTGATTATCTAAAAGGTGAAAGGTCATATTGCCTAATGTTTCGTCGAATTATTCGTAATCGACTTATAAAAGGAGATAATCCGTGTTTTTTTTTATATGTACACACCTATTAAAATTAAATATCTCGGTTATTTTTTGATTGTAAAATGGTATAAAAAGTAAAAACCATTAAGAAAAATATTTTTAAATTAATAACTTTGTATAAGTGTGGTATTTTCAATATTTCTATTTAAGACGCTAAAAACTAATATTATTTGTAATTTATCCTTCAAACTATTTTCATCGAAAGAAAATTAAACTGAGAACGATTTTTTTTTCATCTTAATATACAGAACATTAATATCAATTGTATAACATAATATAAAACAAAAGCAAAAAACGCCAAGCTCCAGCCCATTAATAATTTTAATAACAAAAAGTACACAATTTAAAAAGGTGTTGCTCGTTGCGGCTCATTCTTCTTTATTAAGTAAGCCATTTATAAAATAAATACGTAACATTTTATTTATAAAATTATTCCTCGTGTGAATTAAATGCATGAATAAAAGTAAGCAAAAAAGATAAGTGTTATGAATTAAGAGATTCGTTTCCTGACTTTGGAAAAGAGGTTAAATATGTACAATATTATATTTTATATAACAAATATAATATTTATTTAATATTATTATATTAATAATAATAAATATTAATGATCTGTCAACGCTTGCAGAGTAACCAGACAGAATAGAGTGTTTAGCGCTACGATCTTTGTTTCTCTTAATATCTTCCAATCTTATTCTCTTCATACGTAGATGTCGTAGGTGTTTAAACTTTTAGATTCACCTTTGACTAAAAATTATGTTATAAAGTTTTACGAAACTTTTATGAATGTCTGAAAATAATTAGCTTCCCTAATATTATATAATAATATCTACCTGTTCTTCGAAAGTCATACCTCCTCTGTATGTCCAAAAAATTTGAACGGTGTGCAAAGATATATAGTAAAATGCTTTATATCAATTTGTTGAATTATAAACGATGATTCATACTTTTTGCTTCGGTACACCATCGATGCACGCGATAGGTGAGAAAGTTCTTATAAGTACATAATAAAGTCAGTAACATAACCTAGCTACATTAGTTATTCTTATTATTTCAAAGCTTGGAAAATAGTCTAAACATAATGATAGATTTTAGTTCATAGGCTCACAATAAAAAAGCTAAGCCTCAGCCATAAAGTAGGGTATAAATCAAATTTAACCATTTAATAATCTTAACTCATATGAGTATACCCATGTTTATGATACTAAAAGTTGGTTATTTCGGCGTAATCACATTTTTATATAATTTCCTTAAAGAATAAAAGTACGAAGAGAGCACAGGCATATAGTAGTATTCAGACAAAGTGTCAAATGCCGCAAAAAATAAAATTGTGAGAACTATGAAACACAATATAGAAGGTTTTTTTGTGAAGGAGAAAATATATTATGAAAGCAAGCCTCTAGGGACTGAAATGTGTAAACGTTGGTATATACTCGTAATAATTTCTCTGTGACATATATTATATACCCTATGGACATAAACTTTGCTGTAACTTGATATATTATTATATACTCGTCAGAAACAGCTAAATGATTTGAACAAATATTTCTATACAAAGTTAATAAAACACAGCCATGTGTACTGAATAAAAAATATATATAAGTATAATATATAATTATTAACTAAAGTAGTTACATCAAAAACACTAATATATGTATTTATGTCGCAAATCCTATAAGTAACTTAATAATATTAATAAAAAAATGTAATACCTCAAAACTATGTGCTTTGTGTCATATTTAAAACAAAAAATTGCAAAAATAACATACCCTTAAATTAAAAACGGTTATGCAACAAATCCCGTGTCCCGCAATGATCCCGTGGGGGCGATCGGACGGGATTTACTGAAAGATAGTAGGATCAAAAACTATTGGTTTTGTACACGATTGTAACGAAAACAAATCCTTCAATTTACCAAAGGTTTATGTAACATAATTTAAAATGTTATACGTGCGTTTTTAGTGGAAAAAAGTTCTTATGATTTAGGCTCGATTTTTTTATTAAAAGCTACTCTTAAGTGGCTTCACGCTCAATACTTAACAGTACAAATAAATAAATATTATTTTACTTTAACCTAAGTGGTCATGGTAATAACCAATAGGGCTTCTTACTGGCTATGCTATTTTATTTATAGCTAGTTAAAATAAATATGTAATAACAAACTAACGGAACATTATGTAATTAGCTTTACCAGTATTAATTCTAATATTTTTAAAACAGTTTTAAAATGAAAAATCATGTTACAAAGTAGTACGAAGCGCATAAAAGTGTTTTAAAATAACAATTAGCTTTGCAATAATTATTATAATTAGAATAACTGAAATGTGTATTAATGACAGCAAAGTATAAGTAAGGGGATATCGCCACATAATCTAAATTAACAAGCCCTTTTATAAGTGTCACTTCGTCAGTTTATACTGACCAAGTGTTTATATCGTTACGACTACTTGGTCGAAGGTTGTAGATTTCATCCATACTAATATAATGATAATTAAGAACCTAATAATAAATTAAAAGTGCGTCTCATAATTTTGATCTCAGAGTGTATATTTTTTTTATATTTTTGTTGGATAATATTGTTTTCAAAGATTGATTATTAGAGACATAACGACATACTTTCTTAGATTTACGCGAATATTTGACATTTTAAATAAATTTCGGATTTTTCCGCGAAAAGTAGTTTTATATAAGACATTAGACTAAAATTTTATCCTATTCAAGTAATTGAAAATATTATTTAATTCATAAAGACCTGCTACTAAAGCTAGTATGAATAAAATCAATTAAATCATAATATGGCATCTTTATACAATCAAACCACCTGCTCGAGATCTTGGCTCGCACACAGCCGTGTCCTTTACAGAAATCGCTGTTATAAATGTTATCCGTTTCCTCTATATAACGTCGGTAATAAATAACGTCTGTTCATTATTTTATTCATATCTCTTTGAAATAAAATGTAACCATTCATTTTAATAAAGGTATGAATCTAGTATAATGTACTACTTACTATACACATTTTCATCACAACCTGAACTCTAGAATATCTTTAAGAAAATTAAGAAATACAAGAGGATAGCCATACATACATACATACATACAGTTATTATTAATATCAATCGTCGAAGTGTTTTACCCGATTGCCTAAAAAGAGTATCACGTTATCTATACAGTTATGTTTAAAAAATTTGTCTGTCTATCTGTTAGTGCGTTCCGGCTACTCTCCGAAACGTCTAGATTGATTTTGAGGGACTTTCACTGGCAGATAGTTAATGTTATAAAGATACTTTTATTTTTAAAAAAGTAAAAAAGGTATACCTAAATGTAAAAATTAAATATGGCCTCGGTGGATCTAAAAAACGAAAAAAATATTATTCTTATAGATAAGAAATGGAGGCCAATTACAAAACGTGCATAAATAACTTGTTTATGCTATTTCGAATAAAACTTAATATTTTCTCTTAAAATTCTTATAATATATACCTAACTATTTGCTTTATAAGCTGAACTTATTACAAAAGTTTCATGAGTACATACTTTGTGCCAGCTAGAATTTTAATATAATTACACACAATTTCACAACTTGCATCATGCTAATTTTAAAAGCTATGCTACGTATAAAGTAGGTTTTGTAAATATCCTTGATATTGATAATACGAATAATGAAACAAGAATAATAGGCTGAAGACAGTGAGCGGAAATAACAAATCTCTCGTTCTACTCTGGAATAATTTTAGATTGAGCCCTAATCAAAACTACAATACCTAAGGACCTTTTAAATAAAGCTATTTTTTTGGATTTTTTTTTGATGTTTGGGTACCTAAGAACCTTTTGAATAATCTTTTCTGATTTTTTCGCGGATTTATTTGGATTTTTGGCGCCCGACGTTTAGAATGCTTTACAGCAATCATGGTCACGGGATAGACTAAGGTTTTAAACGTCTGAAGGGTCATTATATACTTGCTACTGAAAGTACCTATTAGAGTAAGGACCATCGAAATTATGAAAGCAGACATGAAAGCATCTCGAGAAATAAGAAAATTCGTTCGAACATAATTTCTTTTTATATAAGGAATCGGCAATGTAATATTAATGGCTACTTAGCTGACTTATAGCACTTCCGTAATAACTTGAATGATAGAGGCATAAAATGTTTACGATAAGGCATTAGGATGGAAGAAACGTACATACAACATTGTCGGCCTGACTTTGTTCTTCATCTGCATTCAGCCCTTTTTTTTAACGTCCCACTGCTGGGCGCGGGCCTACCTTCAATACGAGGGGGATCAGGCCATAGTCCACCACGCTGGCCAAGTGCGAGTTGTTCTTCATCTACTTCTTTTCATATTACCGACTTGGTTATTTTATCTCAGACTATATACCGCCAATAAGAACATATATAACCTTTTCTTTTACTCACAGGTAAGAAACAACATTGTAACTCAGAATCGCAGCAATTTTGATTCTTTTATAATATTACAATACTAAGTTACAAATTTATTACATGTTTTTGTCTTAATAGAGATGCCTTTGATGAAACGCCTACGTTTTTGTAATTCCTACGCCAAAATTATATAACATTCGAGTAAAATCGCATTTAACATTAGTCTATTCACTCAATACTATATGTATATACGCATGTAACTCTTATCGATCTTAGATGTACACGTATGACATAACTCAGGTGACTACGTTTAAAATTGAACCTTATTCATTTGTAGCTAAGGTCAACTTTCATCTAATAAACCATGACCTATAAAGACGAGGTCGAACTAATTCGCGACAGGAGCGAACTGGAGCTCGAAAAAATTTCGTACGCCATCATTAATTTTAGTTTCCTGCACGTCGCGTCGCGTTTTTTCACGTATTTTTTTTTTGTATAAAATCATGCAATGCATAAACTTACTTTATAACGACTTTGTAATTTATTTTTGATGTTGTATGTACATTTCATACTTTTAATTATCTGTATGTATAAAAAAAATAGATTTGTCTGTTCGATGTTTTTATCTTGTTTTAGTTTAGTTTATGTCATTACATTAATGATCACTTTAAGCAGTAAATATTTTACTAATATTAATTATTAATTTTATTAATATTATACTTACTGCTTAAACCTTAAAGCTTACCAATGATGATTAGGTATTGCTTAGATCTTACTCGTATAATAGGTATTACAAGGGAAGAGTACAAGTCGTTGATGATACAAATTTTAAGTTAATACACGTGTAAAAATAAATAATAATTCGACACGTTTGACTCAGTTTGTAGTTACCCTATTGCTGTGCCAGCGGTCGCGAGGTCGAGTCCCGCTGGAGGCATTCATTTGTATGATAAGCACGAATGTTTGTACTCCAGTTATGGGTGTTTATAACTTTATATTTATAATATGTATGTATTTAAAGTTATATATGTGTATCAACTATCTGGTATCCATAACACAAGCCTCGTAGCTATGGAACTAAAAGGAGCTGTGTGCTAATATCCCAACATATTTATTAATATTTTCCTTAATTTTAAAATTTAAGAAAATGTAAATAAATTATTATATAGTTATTTATAACATAAATAAGTTATAAATTATAATTAATTAAATCTAACAGTCGTAATATGACGGTCCATTAATTTTGTGCTTTATAGCTTTTAATAAACGTCGTAATAAATCTTTATTGTTACGAAAATGCCAAATCAGACAATCTTATATATTATCTGCTTGTAATTAAATATTATATTTTTGACATCTATTAAATTACTATTTTTCAATGCCAATGGCACAGTGCCTAGTTAGCGCTAACATTGTTAAACTTTACATATTTCATGGTCTTTCATATGGCATAGGTACAAAGTATTGATGAGATAAATATTTATATACATACTAAGTTCTCTAATATCCAACACATCGTTTTAAAATCGCTAATTTACTAAATACTCAGCGCTGAATTTACACTAGGGCACTCGGGGCTAGTGCCTAGGGCGGCACATTTTCAGGGGCACAATTTAAATTAAAGATTTTTTTTATTTATCCAATAAAAAAAAATCTTCGCGTTATCGAAAATGTTTTTTTTACTTTCCAATAAATGAGTAATTAAAATAAAATTACTATTTTTTGCATTTATCAAAAAAAAATTGAACTTTATCAAAACTTTATCCATTTTATGCAAAATTTCGATAATGGGGCGACATTTCTTACAGTGGGCCAGTTACCAGGGGCGGCGCTAAGGTTGAATTTGGCACTACACACACTCCGAAAATATAAAACATTGCTAGTACAAACATAGCCTAAAAATGTCTTATAATTTTATTATCTTACACTATTATTCTCAAAAAGTATCATTTGTTAAGCTTGAGCCGCGGTTTTTTTTTTAAATTCTTCAATATTTAAAGGTCTTTGAATCTCTTGAGATTATGCCAGACCTATCGTATCACAAAAACATATATACATCTACATAACTGTTGCTTCCTTAAATATTTTTATCATTTCATTAAAGCCGCGGATGTAAACAAACATCACATATTTTTATATGTAGCAACACTTGGCCTCCCTTCGCTCAGATACGTGGTGACACGATACCGTAGGTGCATAGCCTATTTATAGTGTATACAAACCTTTTATCAGTACCACATTTTGTCAAAATTTATTACTAATAGTATGTACTACTCAAGGTCTATCTGTCTACTATATTTCATCCAAATATCCATCATATAATCCAGCCATAACCGCCTTAAGGAGTAACAAACATACAGATATACATAAAAACTCGCTTTTATAATGTTGTGATAAGCTTACTTATCTACACTTAAATGGAACTGTAATAGGCAATATACACATCTCTAATCACAGGTCCTACATCTACACTAACATTATATAACAGTAAGTTTCTAAGTTTGTATGTGATGGATAAACTAAAAATACATTGAATCGATTTAGATGAAATTTGGTATGTAGATAATTTGAGACCCTAGAAAAGACATAGAATAGTTTTATCCCTTAAGGGTCTGAAAAGGGGGAGGAAAGTTTATAAGGGGAATCAATCATTTCTCAAGTAAAGGATATAAAACTCATAATATCTATGTATATACTAATATATACTAATATCTATCCCATAGCAACAGTTAAAACGTACCTACGACGAACCCAAGCGAAGTGGGAGTGAGTCGCTAGTCACAGATATAATAACGAGTAACAAGCAGCTAAATGAATAAAAAGCCAAGCTAGGGTTACAGCGTCCGACTGCCGCTACAGATTAATCAATTAAGAGAACTAATTGGATTGCGCGCCTCCGATAATCCGGTTTAGGCTCATGCATCAATTTCATAATACACAGTGGCACTGTACAAATCAACATTTTTTTTACTATTTTGAAAAAAAAAATTTTTAGGGACGATCTTATTACTATTTTATCTGTAAATTTGTATTGCAGATAAAATAGAAAAAACATGGCGTTATAATAGATTTGCTCATATTAAAAGTTAGTAGGTAGTTGGTACTTTTACGTTTTTTCGGTAGAATTATAAAAATTACGTTTTTCAGAAAAGGTACCTATATTTTTAAGTTTATAAAAAGCAAAACCTTTATCAATACAAAATTTAATCGAAATCGTTATAGCCGTTCCCGAGGAGATACACGAAATGAATTTATATACACACATAATCAAAAATTGCTCTTTTAATATTATAAAATTATACCAGCATTTTTAATACAAAAAAATATTTCAACAATTCCATGCTTAATTAATTATTATATAAAATAAAAAATAATGTGACCTATATAAAAAATGATAATACAGTCTGACGCTTAGACAATATTGTCTTGACAGCCGCGTCACGTTGAACGCACCCTTAGAGGGTGGGCCGAGGGTGGCGACGGGGTGGTCCCACCCCACATAGGGCGTACTTTAACAGATTTTTTCCTAACAAAAATATCTCTAATTGGCATTATTGCTATACCGGTGTATACGGGGAACTGTTTTTGTTCCTTATTCGTTGTTTTTCTTTTCGCTCGTATTTTTGATATTGTTAGTCATAGTACCAACTAATTATGTGGATATTTTATTTATTTATTTTAATGTAAATAAATATCGCTGTATTTTTTATTTTGATTTGGTAATATTTGTGTTTATTAAACTTTTTTAATATTTTTAATCAATACTATCTGAAAGAAAATTGGTCATTATTAATATATTTTTTATATAAAATATATGTACATATATCTACTAACAAAGAAGTAATGTTTGCTTTTATACTTATATTAAGTTTTTACAATTGACCGTAAAAAATAAAATATCAATAAAATAAAAAGCTTTTCATCATATCTCTCAGAATTATAAAATATTACAAGATAAACGAAGCACATCGTTGTTGTTAAAACTTAAAATTATTATTATTTTTGTTCAATTCCACAAAGAGGTTCAATTTGGTAAAACGTTTTTTTTTTGTTTATGCCAATATCTTCGCCACTTATGAAACAATTTCATATAAAAAAGTTATTTTATTTGTTATTTTTCCACTTACAAGGGTAAAATATTTACTTTTAAAGCAATTACTATAAAGATTAAATTAAAATACCTACAAATACCTTAAAAACCCTAGCAACTGAATTTTTTAATGTTTTAAAATTTCAAAGTGAAGCCAAGTTTGGTAACGAATTTAAAAAAGTGGCAGGTGATTTAAAGTTATTTTATATCCGAAAGAGTTACAGGATAAATTTTCTATCTTGCAGAGTTTGAACACTGCTCGGACTTGCCACTTTGATAATTCAATTTTGTCATAAACACGCGGCAAATCACTTTATCCCTTGCAGCTAGTGTACAGACTGCAATATATACTGCATATAGCAATCGTAGTAGTCTACAGTTTATAATTGAGTAAGTTTGCTGTAAATATGGTTCTTTAAATTATTTTTTAATCTGTAGAACTAGATTTTAGGAATGATAGTGGACTGGCATTGCCCGCGGTTCCGCCCGCGTTCAGATGAGCAAAAAACAAATTCTTACATATTAGTATACTCTTACAATGCAGTTTTTGTATTTTTTTTTCAGAAATGAGATATTTTCCCGCGGTAAAAAGTACCCTATATGTTGACCCGGATAACCAGCTATCATCATACCAAATTTCATTAACATCTGTCCAGTGCTTTTCTCGTGATGCAGTAACAGACAGATAAACAGACAGACAGACAAAAATTCTAAAAACTATAGATTCGGACTCTGTATCGATAATAATGTCTATTTCAATTCGATTTTCCAAAAAATATTGAATGTACAAATTCGACTTAGTTACAATTTTATTATATGTATAGATTATATCAAATACGTAATCCAGCCACATAGAAGATATATGTATATATTAAACCTTAATTGAACCTTAATTGGATAATAATACGGTATTATACACCAAGTCGACAAGAGTAATTACATAAAAAGCACTAGGCCTTGAAATGATAACGTCAAATTGCTACAGCAAATGTTACCAGGTTAGACAGGCCATCCCATTCGCGACCCTGGGGAACTGACAGCAGTCGAATTGGTCAGATCTGTCATTTTTTCCGGAAAATAATTTCACTTTGACATTTTTTCCGGAAAAAGCTCACAGCTAAGTAATTATTATTATTAAAACAGAAAATAAACTCGGAATTCGAATTAATGAAAGACCTTTATTTATTAACTTGGAAAGATGTCATATTCGTGTCCTCGTATATTTGAAAATTAAATTCAAATTGAGTTATGAAATTTCAAATAAACATGCAGATTTTTCTGTAGCATCAACCTTTCAAGGGCTAATATTACAAGCTATTACCCCTTCAAGTGCCAATTTTCAAATAACCCTACACTTTCTGTGCCCTATAAAAACCTAGGTATACTCAATTTGCTTTTGAATGGTTTTAATTTTTTTTTGTTATCTGTTAACCCTCAAAAATACTAGAAAATTATTAGGTACATGTGCAAACGACCTGCTCCTATTTTACTCGATTTTTTTTCCGCAATAATTTTTTATACCCTCACTTTTTCATTCTTATATTGAAAAAAAAAATACAATACTTTCTATCCTCCTTCATATTCAAGGAAACTTCAAATTAAAATTTCATCAAAACAATTAGTTGGACATTTTTGATTTTAATAAGAAAGCCCAAATAGACTGACGTGGTAATGGTAGCTATTACTTTACCTTAGAATTTACTAAAATTTACTAAAATAGTATCTTGAGAGAGTATTAACAAATGAACAAATAGCATTTTATCCATATATTTAAAATAGTATTATTAGTAAAGAAAATGAGAATAAAGAAAATGTAGAGCAGTAATTACAAGTATGCATTATAACTTCGTATTACATAACATTGCGCGTGTAATATTTATCAAAATAATAATAGATCTTTTATATTTTAGTTAATTTTATTAAGCTTTACGTTTTATGCCATATACATATACGTACAAAATACATATTTTACTAGCGCCTCATGTCCGCTCGGGTCTCATCCCTAGTTACGTTTTAACGTTTAGTATAGATTTCTCAGAGATGAGATATTTTCCCGCAGTAAAAAGTATCCTATATGTTGACCCGGATAACCAGCTATCATCATACCAAATTTCATCAAAATTTGTTCAGTGGTTCTCTCATGATTCGGTCACAGACAGACAGACAGACAGACAAAAATTCTAAAAACTATAGATTTGGTATATACAGAGGTATCGATAATAATGACTATTTCCACCAGATTTTCCAAAAAATATTAATGTACAGATTCGACTCAGAATTTTATTACATGTACAGATGATTACTAAACAAATCTTTATTATTTTTTTATTCAGTAATTACTTTTCAATTAATCATAAAACGAATTTGAAAACTCCTTCAAAATGTATTTTGATACACTTTAAGTTAAAAAACATTAAATTGAACATGAATACAAAACACTACATAAATCAAATATCGATCTATTTCACCAATGATTAACGAGTTAAAATTGTAACTTTCACATTTCTGAGGAGGATAATTCCTATGAAAACTAACAATAGATGCACTCAGGCACCATCAGTCATTCTGTTAGTTCGACGCGCGTCATC
Source organism: Brenthis hecate (assembly GCA_951806755.1). Classification (NCBI taxonomy): domain Eukaryota; kingdom Metazoa; phylum Arthropoda; class Insecta; order Lepidoptera; family Nymphalidae; genus Brenthis; species Brenthis hecate. The sequence goes on along the minus strand of OX638252.1, from coordinate 24,211,138 downwards.
ATGATTGTGGATCTGAGGTGTGTGCTTGATATTGCAAAACTGTGTAGCATATAATGATTTTTAAAGATACCAGATAAATAAAACTATCTTTTCGGATTATTTCGCGGATTTATTTTGATTTTTAGATCTCGACGAATTGTGGGTTAGCAGCCCCAGTGGGACGACCTCCCTTCAGTACGAGGGGAATCAGGTCCACCACGCTGGCCAAGTGCGGGTTGGCGGACTTTATTAACATGATATTAATAGGTATTAAAATACAAGTAAGACCATAATTAAATTGACAGTCATTCCCCCACTTGGTCACCCTACACGCATTTCAGGAGTCTGCGAGTGACAAATGAACACAGACATGACAAATATTTATATAGTTAATTCAAATACTAGAGAAACGGGGAAATAAACAATGGAGATAACACGGCGGTAGAGTCGAGTTATTTCGTACTATGAGCCTCGTCCTATATGGACTAAACTTGAATGTTTTATCTGCCTTCTTCCTTCCCATATATCGCTTTTTAGTATATTTCGATCGTAAAATCATCGGTTTTCAGACCTAAGTTAAGGTTAATCGCGAAGTCTGTAATGTTTTTTATCTCAGTCTAAGTGATACGTGACAGAGAAAAATTGTGATCTTTTACTCCGCCTTTTACTTTCCCTCATATTAGAAGTGCGACGGCTTTATTTAGATTTCATACAATATGCCCATATTGGATAATGATGTACATATTAACATACATACATATATTGTGTATAACCTACTTATTATCTAGAGTACATCAACTAAATGGAGTACATCAAAAATAATCAAATGAGTTCAAACTGAAAAGATTTTGCTATTAGTACTACTTATTATAGTTCCTTTATCCACCTTCATCATGTATCCACCAGCTCTATCGTTTATCTTCTCCATCATTTAAACTATTATAAAGAGGAAAGATTTGCATTTTTGTATGTTTGTAACAAATAAACCCAAAAACTACTGGACCTATTTAGATGAAATTTGTTAAGAAGATAGTTTGAGATACTGGGAAGGACATAGGATATTTTTTATTCGAGAAATCATCCCTTAATGGGAATGAAAATAGGGATGAAAGTTTGTATGGGAAATTAACCTAAGGGCGAACCCGAGCGAGAGGTGTTACATTGTGGGTAGGCTGTCTGTTAATCCGAAATGATAGTTTTATTTAATAAGTCTAAAAATTGTCTGACAGGTTTGATCTCGTCGTTAGTTACAGGTAAAGCTAATAATAGCGCGTTATTTTAAGGGAGAGGGACGAAGTCTTTTTATAGAAACGAGTGCGTGTCAATAATGCTACACAAATAGTTGTTATACAATCGGTGGTGTAGTGGCTAGCATGTACGGCTGCACACTCGTAAGTCCTGGGTTCGAGTCCCGGGTCGGGCCAAGTTTAGTTATTGAGTCTTTCTGTATAGTAAGTCTCAGTAAGAGCCCCGAGTTAGGAAGTCGGCGGTGTTTCACCCCCGTCCCTCGGAGAGCACGTAAAGCCGTCGGTCCTGCGCCTTAACTCTCACTGGTCGTGTCGAGCAGTCGTCCCACCGGAGTATGAGAGTGACAGGAATAGAGAGTGCACTTGTGTCTGCGCGTACACTTGTGCACTATAATATCTCCTGCGCAGTTGGCTAGTCTCAATGAGATTGGCCGCCGTAGCCGGAATCGGCTAGGAGAACATCATCATCATCATACAATCGAATAAAGACAGGTCAGAACTATTCGTGTAACAGTCTGATGCTAACAGCTATGCCCCGTAAATCATATTATCTTAAGTATTATAACATATCTCCACCGTTGCGATCTTCAAACGTTTTAGAGAGATTCATTTATACTCGCTTTTACTTATAATTTATGAGTACTCGTTAGTTATCTACGTAGAAATTAGATTTATAGGTAAACTTTAACTATTAATATTCAATTCACTTGGTGTTCATTTGGCATTTCGAGTGTTTTATCAATTTTCTGTTTAGTTCTATATTGCCCACAGGATCTTTATTTTTGACTTAGACTAGGACTTAGTAAACATTTTGTATCATTTTTATAATTCTTCTTTTATGACAACGTGTTTAAACGTAACAAAATTATTTAAATAGACAAACTTGTATAGTACAAAATATTAATGACATTTTTAATTAAACATTTATTCACTTCCGTAACGACCGTTTCCGTTACAAAAATTGTAACGCCTATGCTTTTTTTCCTCTCATGGCGCGCCTAAAGAAGTTTCACTTAAAAAGTATTCATTTAGGAAGATATTGAATAGGATGGTGATATTCTAGTAAAAGCCATATATTAATATACCTACATACAGTTTTGTATCAGACTCTCTGTCTGCTTTTACATAAAACAAATGAAATAAAATGAATGAAATAAACTTTGTTCATTTAGACTTATTACAAGCACTTTTGAATCGAATTTAAATTTAATGTAAGCGTCAGTGTAGTCAATCCGTGAGGAAGCTATCACCAATGCATAATGTTGCACGTGACATAGATATCTACATCCATCTTTTGACGACACGTTTGGCTCAGTTTGTAGTAACCCTACTTGCTGTGCCAGAGGTCGCGGGTTCGAGTTCCGCTGGGGTCATTCATTTGTGTGATGAGCACGAATGTTTGTACTCCAGTCATGGGTGCTTATATTTATAACATGTATGTATTTAAAGTTATATGTGTGTAATGTATAAACTATCTGGTATCTATAACACAAGCGTCGTAGCTTACCATGGAACTAGATGGTGCTGTGTTCATGTCCCAATCAAAAAAAGAAAAAAATCTTTGGAACAGCTAAATCAATTTTAAAGAATCTTCACGGATAAAACACTCGGATGATAGTGACTTCGGCTATTTTTGATCCCTTTTTACAGATAAAAAGGGAATTACAAATAGAGAAAGAGCTACTGCGGCATTTTTGACGGACTTTCGCTGCCGCCTCGGCGATGCGGTTGATAGTGACGGCCTATTTTTTATTACCGTAACGCGCGATTGGCGCCACGAGAACACCTAGTTCTAAGTTTAACCTATATCTACAAATATAATAAAATTGTAAGTCGAATCTGTACATTAAATAATTTTTGGAGAGTCTTATTTTTTAGTTCTTAGATTTTTTGTCTATCTGTCTGTCTGGGAACGCATCACGAAAAAACCACTAAACAGATTTTGATGAAATTTGGTATGATGACAGCTGGTTATCCGGGTCAACATATAGTATACTTTTCACTGCAGAGAAATATCCCATCTCCGAGAAATCTATACTCAACGTTAACTTATATATGCGAATAACAGCTAAAATAAAACTTTTTTTAATTTAAATATGTTTCGCAATTGTAATAACTTTAGATAACGAAATTTACATGCTCTTAGCGTCGGTGCTACCTGCTGAGTGAAAATTGCACTTACCTTTCATAGAACATGAAAAACTACTTTGTTACTTTACTACTTTGCATATGTTGAAATGGGCCTCTTTGTTAGCTATTTAAAATATATAATATGGAAAATTTTATAACTATTATAGTAAAACTTTAGACCCTGCTACACTAAGAATTAATGTTTTTAGTGGAAAACAAAACCTTTTTATTATATTTTTCATTTATACATTCTAGTTTAGTTTTTCATATTGTTCATATCAGTAGTTCTGAGTTTATAAATACACGCAAACTTACATAGAGACGTTATATTTTGTATTATATTACGATGAAAATTCACCAAACGATTCATTTAATAATAATTAAAAAAAATTATGTAGATTAGAAAAAAAATATGTCTTTTTCCAATTTTTTTCCAAAGTCGTCCCTGACGACATTGTTGGGTGCTCCCACTAAGACGTTGAGTGTAGTTACAGACGAGGGCACTTGAGGTGGCTAGCCGGCTTGTACTTTATAGCTATATTTTTGCCTACACTAAATTTTTGCCTACATAAATTTTTGCCTAGATTTTCGTCTGCTTTTTGAAATTACGTTCTAGCATTGAATATTTCACTTTTAATTCATTTTCTGAAAGTAAAAAAAGAAGGATGTTTGAAAGAACACTTGAGTAAAAAAAAGTTTTATTATATAATAATATATTACATACATATATTAGAAGATTAAAACTATAATTTATTACATTATTAATAATATTTTAAATATTTTATTATTTAAATATTATGTAGATATTTTAAATTAAATAATAAATCTCTAAAAAATGATAAGTTATTTTCGTAATTAATCTGATGTAGACGAACTGAGTCTTGTAAAAATGAGACTGTAACGAAACATTACTTTTTTTAATTAAATGTCAAATCCAATCAACGGAGGGTGGAAATAAAAATAATTAAAATATACGCCTACATTTTATTAATTAAAGTAAAAATCAAAGTGTAAAGTATTTTAAATGGAATCCGGACAAATTCTAGAATATTCTCGTTCAAACTCGCACAGGGTGGAAGGGGGAAGGATGGGGCAGATAAGGGGTAGAGGAGGCAAATGTGGAGGTAAATATACACATTTCGACCCCACGGGTGGGGGTAGTTCCACCTCGGAAACATAATATTTGTGTTAACTTTAATATTATATTTGACGTATGTCATCTTTATTATTTGTGCGTAGAAACGTGAAGGAATAGTAATGAAAAGGCTTCAAATAAGTGGATCAAATGACATAAAAGAATGATTAAAAAATAAAACTTTACTTTTTTACAGTACAGTTAAAATTTTATATATAAAAAGTTCTATCTATGTTTGTTTTGCTGTTTTTTTATTGGTTTGAATGCACCACTCTCTGGAACTATCAGTAGGATCTTTTTACATTTTATATCTTATTTATTGACTTACCTAATAATAAAATTTAATTGCATCCAACATCACCTTACGACCCTTAATCTATCTATCGATACAGAGGCCGAATCTATAGTTTTTTAGAATTTTTGTCTGTCTGTCTGTTACCGCATCACAGAAAAACTACTGGAGGGATTTTGATGAAATTTGGTATGGCGATAACTGGTTATCCGGGTCAACATATAGGATACTTCTTACCGCGGGAAAATGTCTCATTTCTGAGAAAAAATACGAAAACTGCAATGTAAGAGTATACTAATATGTAAAACCTAAGAATTTGGTTTTTGGTCATCTGAACGCGGTCGGAGCCGCGCCCAATGCTAGTACTTAAATAAACTAGTCTGTTGTAGTAGTATAACTAATTAAAATATGTCAGAATAATTAAAATTAAAACACACGTTTATGTTCAGTGTAAACTTTGGCCATAGCCAACATAACATCTACAATAGTTATCGCTAAAATAAAAATAAAAAAAATTACTTTAAAAATTTTACTCTCATAATTTTTCCAAACGTGCCAAAAGAAGTATAACTTCAAAAAAACGTATAAAAAGACGTATCTAAGCGCTATGGTACCTTATTAAAGAATATTTTTTTATTTTCATTAGCGATATTGATTAGAATTCTACATGTCGACGTGGGCTGAAGAGTATACACGAGTAAATGATTAGTGATGTGAAAAATAAACTTAAATATTTGTTTATCATCGAGAAACATTTTCATATTTTTAATATTAATGTTTAAAACATAATAAAGTATAATTTCTTTGAAGAGCAATATTAAGGACACTTCTTAGAAATAGTTAAGCTCCAGAATATTCTTTATAATGAAAAAATAATGTTATAAATTTATATAAGAGGGATTCTAAGAAATATCTTGTATGTATTAATTTTTTGCTCTCATTCTTCTCTATGTTTGATAAATTATAATAAATATTTTGATATTTAAATATGAAAAAAGATTATAAGTATTTTTCAAAAATAATATAAGAAATACTAAAGTAATTCTGTCTGTCTGTTTGTTACTTTTTCACGTTTAGACCGCGGCAGACCGGGCACACTTCGAAAATATCTGATTAGGTATCTATTCTAAATGAAAACCCCCGTTTAGTTATTTTTTACATTTTAGTGCCTGGAAGTCGGTTCTTTTTTAAGTTTTTATTTGTCCATTTTTAGTGTAGTCGTAATAATCAGGTAATTTTTTAGAAGAAAGTTTATTAATAACATGTTCGACTAAGCAATTTATTTAAAAAAATAATTTATTTGTTGATTTTACAAAAAAACCGCTTGACCGATTTCGATAAAATTTATATGGGGCCACCTGGAAAGTATACCTTTTCAAACAAAAGAAAAAATTTCCAAATCGGTTCAGGCGTCTTCGAGGTGAACATACGTAAAAAAAAGATTCCGACGAATTGAGAACCTCCTCCTTTTTGGAAGTCGGTTAAAAATACCAATAAAACCTACTTTCAAAAAATGAGCCTATCAAAATTGCCTATTCATCGCGCTTAGTTTTTATTTGTTAAAAGTTAAAACTAACAATAAATACACGTTGTACATTATAGTAAAGTTTTTTCATCTATTTTAAAAACTAAGCTTTATTTCTAAGATTTATATACATAGATAAAATACTTATATAATAATACTTGTACTTAGTATTCAGCCCTTTTTAACATCCCACTGCTGGGCACGGGCCTCCCTTCAATACTAGGGGGATCAGCTCCATAGTCCACCACGCTATCCAAGTGCGGGTTCACAATACTTATATTTAATAATAATAAATAATAATAATAAATTTGACATTTAAATGCCAATAATTGTGCATTAAAAACTCTTTTGGTAAATTGATCGTTTGGACAAATAAGCACTGAGACGACGTATTATAAACGTAATATTACAATACGTAATAAAGCCTTACACTCCTTATAGTATCCGAAGTAACATTAAAACAACTATAACTTGTAGAACAATTCAATTGGTTGCATTAAAGCAAGCTAATGGACGATTGACATCTGATGTAAAGCGGGTTCGACCCCGGGTCAGGAAGCAATTGGATCAATTGACATGAGACTGCGCCCGCGCCGTGCGAAACTATATATAGCTTATGTAATTGTACTCTGCCTGTACTATTTATGTACTCTCATTCTAATGCTATTTTAAATGTAAGTTTATTTATATACTTGCGACTCACCCTCACTTCTCTTTTAGTCCTTAGACAAAAACAAATCTATCCCACGGGAACCGTAACTTTTTCCGGGATAAAAAATAACCTATGTTGCTATACCTAACTATAATCTATCTCTGTGCCAAATTTCATCCAGATCCGTTCAGCGATTCTGGCGTAATTGAGTAACAAACATCCATCCATTCCCACAAACTTTCACATTTATAATATTAGTACGGATGTTGATTTCTTAAAAATGTACATATTATGTTTCATTGTATGTTTAAAATTATAATCTTATCAGTCGGTTTTTGGAAATTTGACAGAATTTCCATAAAATTTATATGGAAAGATGAAAATAACGCGTAATAAAATATACCCTACTAGTGTCCGCCTAGTCGTCTAAATTCAACTATAATTGGACCCAGTTATGCAAAAAACAGCCATGTGCGTAAAAGTACTAACAGAGTTATAAGCATTTTATTATAAAAAATAAAATAATTATAAAAAATAAACAATACTTATATAAATATTGTTCAATTTTAAAATAACCAGAAAAACAAAACAACCCAAGTGCAACTATATACATATCCATACTCCATACAAATATTATAAATGTGAAAGTGTGTTTGTTTGTCCTTCTTTCACGTCGAAAGGGAGTTACGGATGGGCGTGATTTTTTGTGTGGAGATAGTTGGAGGGCTAGAGAGTGACATAGGCTACATTTTACTCCGAGAGATATGTAATCTCATTCCCACGGGAAAACACGTTATAATACAACCCAACAAAATATGTATGATCAGAATTACTTGAAACTTTGTATTAATGCTCTTCAATACAATTAATTAAATACGTGTTTTAGCATTTTTCGAAATTCACCCCATAAGGGGATAAAATAGGGGAAATTTGTATGAAACCTAATACTTTCTTAGATTTACGCGAATGTTTGACATTTTTAAATAAAACTATCTATAAAAATGTTTAAAGTTAAAAAAATATTGTAATGTAATTGGTGCAATTTTCATTTTGTTAATTGTGGGTAGGATGTCTGTAACAACTATACCTTCAAGACATGTAACACCTCAGTCTCTCCCGTGACCATGGATGCTGTAAAGCATTCGAAACGTCGGGAACCAAAAATCAAAATAAATCCGCGAAATAATCCGAAAAGACAGTTTTATTTAAAATTGTATGAAACCTACCTTTTTAGAGTTTTTTTTGTAGCTTTAGCGCGAGCGAAGCCGCGGGTTCTGCTAGTATGTACATATATAGATACCAGACTTAAAATACCTCCTACTTTATAAAGTTAATATGAAAAAAAATAATCAATTTAAACAGTCGTGAATAATACAGTATCACATACGAATGTGAAGGGTAAATTAATATATGTATGTACATTGTACAACGCTTTCAAAAACAAATTACTGTGCACCATAAAAAATATCAAATCTATTTTAAATTGCTTTAATAATGTCTAATTTCATGTTGTAAAATTGGATTGATAATATTTACAAGGTCAAAAGAAATCCATATTAGCTGTAACGATGTTAGAAAAATAATACTTTTATCAACCAACTTCAAAAGAAGGAGATGCTCGCGTAGGTTTTTTTTATATGTTAATAGCATTGCCCGCGGCTCCGCCCGCGTTTAGATGACCAAAAAGTAAATTTTTAGGTTTTACAGATTACAGATTAGATTACATTGAAGTTTTTGCATTTTTTCTCAGAAATGAGATATTTTCCCGCGGTAAAAATTGTCCTATATTTTGACCCCGATAACCAGCTATCACCATACCAAATTTCACCAAAATCCCTCCAGTAGTTTTTCTGTGATGCGGTAACAGACAGACAGACAGACAAAAATTCTAAAAACTAAAGATTCGGCCTCTGTATCGATAATAATGTCTATTTGAATAAGATTTTCCAAAAAATATTTAATGTACAGATTCGGCTTAGTTACAATTTTATTATAATAATGTATAGATATGATATTTTTACTAATTGTAAAGCGATTTTCATGACCTATTTTTAATGAACAGAATCATAATTCATATGTTATTCTATATCCTTCCATCAATTATGAATGGTTATTGTTTGTATTTTAATTAATAGGTTTTACCTATATCTGTACTTAAGATTTTTTTTAAAAAGTAATCAATCATTGTATCAAGAACAAAACCTTTGAAAGAAATTCTTTCACTCTAGAAGTAGCTTTTTTTCTTAGAATCTCTTTTTAACTCCCGACGCGAAAACAACGGGGTGTTATGGGTATTATAAGTGTGAGGTATCTGTTTGTGTGTCTATCTGTGGCATCGTAGCTCCCGAACGGATGAACCGATTTTGATTTTGTTTTTTTTTGAAAGGTAAATTAGCTGGGAATGTTCTTAGCTATGTTTGATGAAAATCGGTCCAAGATGGTCGGGGTTTTTGTTATTTTTTTTAGATTTTCTTAAATTAGACATGAAACAAAACTTTAGTAATACTTTCGAATCGTGGACAATTTCCTCGCGGACATAATTTAGTAAATATCAGCCATTAAATTCATTAAATATTTTTTGCAATTTCCGCCGTCAAAGCGCCGGATGTCGGCGGCTATTACATAGTTAGCTAACTAAATATTCCTGCTAAAGTAATAAAGAAGTTAGAGTTAGATTTATTAAGGCAAGTACCTACCCACAAAGGCTATTTTGGGCTAAAAAATTTAATTAATCGATTCAAATAAGTTATACGTTAATATAATATTGGCTTTTACCGTTTTGCCTTTGTCCTAGGTAAAACAAATTTGCTGAATGAGAAATAATAATTAACTCTTGTTTAAAATTACTTCCTATGGATTTTATAACATTGTTAGTAATCTGCTTCGCCTAATCCAGGTGTAACTTGGACATCGCCTATCTTAAATTGATTAATAAAAATCGGCCAAGTGCGAGTCGAACTCGCACACGAAGGATTCCGTATCATAATCGATTTTTTTTTTATTTACATGACAGTCTTTTTGAAATTCGCCATCTTGGTTATTTATTATTTGTTGTTATAGCAGCAATATAAATACCTACACACTCTGTGAAACTTTCAACTTTCTAGCTATTACGGTTCATGAGATACAGCCCTTTGACAGACGGACTGACAGATAGACAGCGGAGGCTTAGTAATAGGGTTCCATTGGCACCCTTCAGGTACGGAACCCTAAAAATGAACAAATTTTTCATTGTAATTTGCACAATATATAATAAACTGTATACAAACAAACACATTCATTTATTAGGCAAACTCCTAATATAATGTCATATAATATGTATGTAATTTTTAGAGTAAATTTAAAGGGATCGATGTCACGAAGTATTGCTAGTAATAAATATAGCACAAAGTTTTTGCACTTTGCGTAGATACCTAAACAAATTATTAAAACGTGCTTAAGTCATAATTTTAAGGGCCATCGGTTCAGGGGTTATGCATATTCTAGTAAGCTCGCTTCATAGAATTAAATTAATTTATCTAAAAGATAAATGGTTTTAATGATGCCTCTGTGTACCTACGAATATGTTACTAGCGTTAAGCTTTGGTTTGTCTGTCTGTTTGTTTTTTTTTTAATTGGATGCTTCCGAAAATGTTATTTTTATACGGATTTGTTAAATTACTAATATGTGTAATTATAATAATAATAAATTCCATATATTTGTAAGTCGTAATATGTTTATGAAATGATGTCGGAAAATAAGTTAATACAAATTTTCAAGTAAATTTGGTCAGAAAATGTTATTTCTTACAAAAAATTAACACCTACAGTTCCAGAGGTCAAATTAAAAAAAAATGTTCTCTTCGCAGGTACTTTTACGTTTTGTATGTTGTACTATAATTTTCGCATACGGCTTTACTTTGGAGTTACAGCATAACAAAGACAAAAACAAACTAACAAATTTTTATTTTACATTTTAACACTTTGTATTAGTATAAGGTAAACTAATAAATCCTAGTTTTTTCCCGCGGCTCTGCCTGCGTATTAATTTCGTCGTTAAAAAAAGCATAGTATAAGCTTATACGATAATTCAGGATAAAAAACTATCCGGAATCTAAAGAAGTAACAAACAAACTTACTCACAAGCTTTTGCATTTATAATACTCGTATTACTGTAATTTAGGTTCGAAGTTACGCTATAATTCAATGTGTAAATTATAAGATCAACTAAGGTTTAATAGATACGGTGGTATTTCACGCTTGTTATATTTGTGAAAATGGGAACGGCACATGCCGATGTAGCTACATTAAGAGCCTCCTTTCAAATCTTTATCTACAGTTAAGGTGGGTCCACACGATACAGACTTTCATAACGTTCTATAGATTTTTTTCTGTGCAATTAACTAGTACAAACCAGTGTCGGCATGTCACAAAAGGCTAAGTCTACACATATGTCTGCATGTACGTCGGACTACCTCATTTTAAGTTACCAATGGTCTTAGCGAGGTTCGCTTAAATACGATTTACGAAACAATAATTTGTTTCGAAAACTACAAATTTTCAAAAATCAAAGCCTGAAATCTAATTAAAAAAGTTTGTCCAAACATTCTGTGTATAATTATTCTGCGTAAAATATTATAGTATGGCTGGTTTGGCTTGGCTTATAGTCTGTAAGATATCAGTACGTACAAAAGTCTGTATCATGTGGACCCACCATTACAATAAAAACCTCAGTGTGATTCCAAAATAGTCAACTTATTGAAGTTATAATATGTATGTTTACTTACACCAAACCTAACATATACGTTTAAAAAAATGTTTGTCCGTCTGCCTGTTTGTAGATCGTATCGTATACAAGCTAACAATCAAATTTTTTTAATCCAGAAAATTTCGGTGTCACATCTATACAGCCACACGAGCGGAGACGCGAGACAAGACTAAGCCATTTTTTTAAATCAGTATAGATATACCATACATAAAGACATTCATTTTATTGACTACTTCTCACGGGTATTAATTAGCACTAAAAGCATTAATTAGAAAATGATGTCAAAGATATTCGATTTATTTGACGAAGTTACGGTGTTTTATTCAGAATCTGCGTCTGTGACTCTCCTTTGATGGAAGCCGTAATCAAGATTTTTGCTTGAAGAAAAGTTTTGATAGGTAAAGTTTAATAATTAGTTATTCATGGCGAAGGATTTATTACACAAAAAAGTATTTATGGAAAAATTTAATAATAATTTGTGAATATTTAAATATTTTCAATGAAATAGATGTAGGTCGGTTCAAATCCGGTTCTCGCGAAATATTTTCATGTGCGAATCATGTCCAATATGGTTACCATTTTTTTACGGTTAAAAAAAATATTGTGAGATAACCTGCATGTCTGAGAGAGCCTAACAAACTTTCAAAAGACATGTGAAGTCCGCCAATCCGCACTTGGCCAGCGTGGTGGACTATGGTCTGATCACCCTTGTAGTAAAGGGAGGACCCGCGCCCAGCATTGAGGCGTTAAAGAAAGGGTTGAATACGGATACATGTAGGTTTAGTAACATTAAACATTTATATAACAAAGTCAGGAATCGTTAAATATAGAAATAGAAAATAGACATACATACATATGTGTATATATATATATTAGGTTCAAACACCAAAAACGTTCATTGTGCGAATAAAGTATCCACAATGCGTTGTAGTCAACTCGAAAAGCTAGCATGCTGGACTTCAACCCGGTTATCCTCCTCCCAATTTAAATGAAACCTACAGCGTTAAGGCTATAAAAAGCTTAATATATTTTCCTTATATCTTGTCCTATTTTCCTTCCACGCTTATAATTTTCGTAATTATCGAATGGTTACACAAATACACACGCAAACACATAATTCAGTACCGACAAAACTCACAATCACTACGCTATTACAGCCGTCAATTTTAGTCTATACATATAATAAAATTGTAACTAAGTCGAATCTGTGCATTAAATATTTTTAGGAAAATCTAATTGAAATAGACATTATTATCGATACAGAGTTCGAATCTATAGTTTTTAGAATTTTTGTCTGTCTGTCTGTCTGTTACCGCATCACGAGAACACCACTGGACAGATATTGATGAAATTTGGTATGATGATAGATGGTTATCCGGGTCAACATATAGGATACTTTTTACTACGGGAAAATATCTCATTTCTGAGAAGAAATACAAAAACTGCAATGTAAGAGTATACTAATATGTAAAATCTAAGAATTTGGCTTTTGGTCATCTGAACGCGGGCGGAGCCGCGGGCAATGCTAGTCATGCTATAAATATATAAATGAAGAGATACAGGCATTCGATAAATCTGTTGGCTGAGGTCAAGAGAACATCTGAAGCTAGCGACAATGTTATTTAATGGCATGCAATAACTCTAACAAATTAGACATTTCGAGATGTAGTGTTTTACTATGTAAGCCTTTTTATTTGTAGCCAGTACAAAATCTATTATTGTTAGGTCATTTTTGTTGAATAGTAAATAGGATACTGATTGAGGTTCGATTTTCTTTTGAGACAAAAAAATAGATAGATAAATAAATACTGTTCTGTCCAAAGTTGTTACCGAACACCTAAGCAATAATGCTTTGTTGGTGTGTTATAAATAAATAGTAACACTCCTAAAAAAGGCAGTGCATGTTCGGACAGCAATCAAACCGGCTGCATTCATTATGATTCATTAGCATCATTAATTGGCATCAATTAATTAAAAATATATCATATTATTAAAACAATAAACTGTACAACGATTTCAGACTGTATTTAATTTATCAAGCATTTAGTGGTAGGTTGCGTCCCCTATAAAATACTTTATTGTACATCACAAAGAAATATCTAAAAGAAGAAATCAACAATAGATGATGCACAGGAGGCGCCCGTATCGTTATAAGCGATCTATTGCTAAAGCTTATAATAATTTAGCATTTTGAACGTCCCACTGCTGGGCACAGCACTAGGAGGTGTATACCATCATTAGGAGGAATATGCATTAGTACATACGCTTGGCAGACTTGTTACGTGATTAAAGAACTTGTTAGACGCTCTAAGACGAGTCTCAAAATGCTTTCCACAGGAAAACACTTTAAAGCCATATTAGTAGGTAGTAAGAAAATTTCAGAAATGCGAGACCTGAGTCTCGATCCACATCACTTGGCTTTTTTTATTGCGCACGATACCAATAAGATTGTTGATATGCTACAACGTTAGAATTAAAACGAAAATATAATTAGTTATAAGTGTACATAATATTATTTGTTAATCTGTCTTTTTATCATGTCGAGACAGATTAACAGATTGAGATATTATTTATATATAAAACAGTTTATAAGAAAAAAATCCAGGTTTCTTTTTATCGCGCTACATTTATTTTAATGTTGGATTTAATGTAATGCCTTTTGTAATAGGCACATATTATATAGTACAATTACATCCAACTTGGGGACTAAGTAAACAAGACTAAGTAATCTATACATATAATAAAACTGTAACTAAGTCGAATGTGTACATTAAATATTTTTTGGAAAATCTCATTGAAATAAACATTATTATCGATACAGAGGCAGAATCTATACTTTTTAGTATTTTTGTCTGTCTGTCTGTTACCGCATCACAGAAAAACCACTGGAGGGATTTTGATGAAATTTGGTATGGTGATAGCTGGTTATCCGTGACAACATATAAGATACTTTTCACCGCAGGAATATGTCTCATTTCTGAGAAAAAATACAAAAAACTGCATTGTAACAGTATACTAATATGTAAAACCAAAGAATTTGCTCTTTGGTCATCTGAACGCGGGCGGAGCCGCGGGCAATGCTAGTCTAAGATGAGATCTATCTAATATGCCTAAAAATCTATAAAAAAATATATTGAAATGAATCTTACATCATTATGTTATTTGTATACTAGCGGCTCACCCTCTCTTTGCTCGGGTTCGTCCCTAGGTACGTTTTAACGTTTAGTATGGAATAGATAGACTATATAGTATATATTATAACTATATATTAACTGCCTCGGTGGTGTAGTGGCTAGCATGTACGGCCGCACACCCGGAGGTCCTGGGTTCGAGTCCCGGGTCGGGTCAAGTTTAGTTATTGAGTCTTTCTGTAAGTAGTAGCCTCAGTAACAGCCCGGAGTTGGGAAGTTGGCGGTGTTCCCGTGCCTCGGAGAGCACGTAAAGCCGTCGGTCCTGCGCCTTAACTCTCACTGGTAGTGTCGAGCAGTCGTCCCACCGGAGTATGAGAGTGACAGGAATAGAGAGTGCACGTTGTGTCTGCGCGTACACTTGTGCACTTTAATATCTCCTGCGCAGTTGGCGAGTCAGAAGAACATCACCATATTATATAACTTGTTTTCCCGTGGGAATGAGATCGTATCCCGCAGTAAAAAGTATTACTAAGCACTATGTCACACTCCAGCCCTCCAACTATCTCCAAAGAAAAAATCACACAAATACGTCATTCTGTTTCGACGTGAAAGACGGGCAAATTTCACTTTCAATTTCACTCACTTCATTCATTCATTTATATCATGCGATTTAAAAAAAAATCTTATTTTAGTAAAAAAAAAAACTTTTAATTTTCTTCTATATAAAACTATTTCTTCTACAATTTGGTGCAGTCGATCCGAAGATATCTTATATAATATATAATATGTGTATATATAAAGTATGTACGCGCATATGCGCGTACATACGTTTCGGTGATTCATTTTTATTTATATCGATTAGTAATATTATTAATATGGATTCTTCAACAATTGTAGAGCGACATCTTGTTTAAGAATTAAGATCTCGAGACTGTCGCATTAGGTAATGCGGATTAAGGTCTTCTGAATTTCGAGATATTTCGCATAGTTAATCCAAAGTGCCATGTCCTTGAAGTCATGCTTACGTCATTAATTACCGTACTTCCGGTACACGAAGCGGTAACGTGCGCTATACATCAGTCGAAACGTAAAACAATTAAAGTATTTAGAACAGATAATAATATGACCTACATATATAGTAGCCATATTCTCTGTTCTAAACGCTTTTATTAGTAGATAGTTTGTATGTATGCTATAAACCAATATCATTTTTAAAAAAAAAACAACTGTTGAGGGCTCTTCTCGGCTCTTCTCAGCAGAACCGCCTTCCAAGTCGTTGGTAGGTTTCTCACGGACTTACATGCTCACATTTTAATTTAATTAAAATGTAAAATTGACGATTCAAAAATTCCTTGTAACATTTTATATATATGTATATATAAAGTACAATTTGTTTTGATTCGATTTGTATGTGTTTGTTACTAAAACGAAAACGTAAAAGAGGAGTAACAAACATACAAACATTCACATAAAATACTATCTTAGTAATTTTTTATATGTATTCGAAATAATTCCTTTATAAGCGTTATTTATTAAATGTTTACTCTATATGCAAAGTTTATTAATGTATGGAGATATTTGCACGTCAAGTCGATTATTTCCGCCATTACCTACTGCGTGAATGATCGAAAAACTAAATAATAAATAACAACAAGCACTAAACATTAATATTATATTATTAAAATAAAAATATTTTCGTGAATTTTAGCTTTTACCTAATCTAAAACAGGCGCAGTCCCGCAGAAAATCAAGTTTAAATTAATAAAAGTATATTAAAATGATTGAAAGCGTGTCAGATGCGTGTAGTTCGAACTGCTGCCCCCGTAGCCCCTATGTATATTGTACTTGCGATAAACATCAATCAAACCTATTACAGTAGTCAATAGTGGCTAATCAGTACAACTCTCACTCCACTAGCTTGTATGTGACTGCAAAGGAAGCATTTATATATATATATATATATATATATATATATATATATATATATATATATATATATATATATATATATATATATATATATATATAAATTCCTTTATTATATATAGGTAGATCCTCAATTTTTGCAACAAAAAAATGTGACTCATAAATGGATGGCGTACCTAGAGGGGAAAGGAGGAGAGAGCGATCCATCCCGGATGTCACCCGATTGGGGGTGTCACCCAATTGGGAGGTGACACCTGTCTGCTTGCAAAATGCAAACTAAAAACATTTTCCTCTCCTTTCTTGCTTTGTGAGTGCCATGTTGCGCTTTGGGAGTAGCAATTGTGAAAAACTTGTGATTGTGTTGGTGCTACCTGTTTATGGGATGCTACCCGATTACAAGAAAAATTCATTCGCGTTCAGATAAACTTGGAGTTTTTTTTAGAAATGCACCATCGACTACCGACTCGGGTGTCACCCCTGCTGACTACGCTACTGTAACTGACTGACTAACTGAAACTTTCCCATATTTTACTTAATGACCCACGCTAAAAGTAACCATGTCACTCTCCACCGTAGAAACTAAAAAAATACGTCAGACTATTACTTCGCAACTGCGTGATAATGAAACAAACCTATAGACACATTTTCGCATATATGATTTCATTAAGTATTTATAAAATTCATATCACCGTTAATTACTAGATGTTAATTAATCTGGCTTAGTGCATATTTATGAAGAAAAATATTTAATATTCATTTAAAGCAAATTAGAACCTTAGAAAGCAATAGGTTAGTTAAAGCGAATTGAAAATACATATTTTTGTCTGTATAGAAAAGACTGTCAAATCTACATATTATATAAATATTTAGCTCTACTGAGAAACAAAGCAATGACCTTCATATAGATATTACCGTAATGTTCTTAAAACTAATATACAAATATTACACATATTAACAAGTTTCAACACTTAAAACCCACTAAGTACAAATCTCAAGACCAAACTAAACAGACGACTTAATTCAAACAATAAATTATACTAAAAATCTTTCTCACAAGCCAATAGCAATAAAAACGTATAGAAATCCAGCGTAATTGTTTACACAGAAACAGATCTATCGAATGATCAACGTTTTTCGCATTCCTCGATGGCAAAAAGTAAATTGAGCGCAGTATGAACGCGTCCCATTATCGTTTTAAGTTTTTTACACGTCATTCATGGTTCCTACTTCAGTGCGGGTGAGAGAGCACGCGAGTGATAGCGGAAATAGCGATATTTTTTTTTCTTAATGGCCGTCTTTTTATTCTTTTTTTTTCAGTTGGTTTCATTGTCAATAGACTTCAAGCCAATTGGGCACAGATTAAACGAAAACGTCACGTAAAATGCTGATAATACGAAGGAGATTGATTAAAATAGGTTTATTATACTAGATTAAATTGCATGTTTATGTTTTTTTTTATAAATAAAATATCTTCATTTAATTGGTGCTTTTGCATAATTACTAAAGTTATATTATAGTTCTGTTTTGACTTCACTAAGCCACTGTTAATTGGGCAGAAAGGGTTATTTGTATTTTTACTGTCCGTATATTTTAAATTAAAAACATTCAAGCTTTATTAATAATGGCATTATCAGGAGTCTGTCTGCTAGGCTGATGCTGTCAGCAATGTACCGACGCTGGGTGGATAGTGTCACCTAGTTTCTATTTGTAATTTATATTGTTTATTTTATTTTATTTTTATTGTATTTATTATATGTGTACCATGGATGAAGGGTCTGAAATAAAGAATTTTTATTATTATTTATAATATTTAAATTATTCGAGGATATTAAAAATGCCTACCTTTAGTATTCTTCACGCCGTCACACTGAATCAAAAGCACAAGTGATACCACAAAAAACATGCATATGCATTACTCGCTTATAATATTTTAAATGAATAAATTATGATACTTTCTCAAATTTACGCGAATATTTTACGTCGGGAACCAAAAATTAAAATAAATCCGCGAAAAAAAAATTAAAAGATTGTTTTATTTAAAAATGAATAAATTATCTATACATATAATAAAATTGTAACTAAACTGAATCTGTACATTAAATATTTTTAGGAAAATCTTATTGAAATACATTATTATCGATACAGAGGCCGAATCTATAGTTTTTAGATTTTTTGTCTGTCTGTCTGTTAGTGCATCACAGAAAAACCACTGGAGGGATTTTGATGAAATTTGATATGGTGATAGCTGGTTATCCGGGTCAACATATAGGATACTTTTTACCGCTGGCAAATATCTAATTTCTGAGAAAAATACAAAAACTGCAAATATAAGAGTATAAGAATATGTTTTTACATACATAGAATTTGGTTTTTGGTCATCTGAACGCGGGCGGAGCCGCGGGCAATGCTAGTAATAAATATATTTTTATACTACTGCCCGCTAATCGCCGCCACTCACATCACTCCCCAAGCATAATAACAGCGCTTGAAAAAATATTTGCAAAACGGTGCGTGCGTGTTGAAACGATTTGGTAAATAATTCATATCTTCAACACAAGTGGGTCAAGTTCGCTTACGTTGCTTCCCTCCTATACGCTTGTAAAGAAAATGTACTTAACTGTGAAATGTTATTTTAATAATCTATAAACATATAATAAAATAAGAACTTAGTGAAAACTGTACATGAAATATTTTTAAAATACAATGACTGTTACGTATTGTATACAGAATATAGACCCTAAAAACAATATTTATTATAAATGTTGTCTGTTTGTCTGTTTGTGTGTGTGAATTTCACGCAAAAAGTACTCGACCGATTTTAACTAATTTTTTTGTAGTGATAACTTATTACTCGGATCAATATTTAGGATACTTTTTACTACAGGAAAATCTTTCATTCCCACGGTAAAACACAATAACTAGTACTATCTAGTCGTCCTTAGTTTATATGGCTAACGCTGGCTAAACCTTAAGAGGTATATCAAAACAATGTACAAGAAAATTGTAGGTCTTAAAAAGGCCTATAGAAAAGTCTCCAATAGCATGTGTCTATCTCCTAAAGTACGCTCAGAATAACTATTTTTATCTATTTAAAACGCACCCGAGCGAAATATAACAGTTAAATACCTCTTTCTCTCTATTCAGAAAGATCTATCTCATCTTGAGTCTAGATATATATATATATATATATATATATATATATATATATATATATATATATATATATATATATATATATATATATGAGATACGTACACCAAAGTTTGTTAGGTATTAAAAATGTACATATATGTACGGATGTAATAAACTACTGAATCAATTTGGATGCAGTTTTATATGAAACAATACATTAATCTTCATAAAAATCATACCATTATCACAAGTACTTAATAAAGAAAAAAACCCTTTACAGTATCATTTGTTTAAACAGTTTATAATGAAAAATGAAAATAAATCTCGATAAAAGAAAATGCTGCGTGCAATTATCTAGCGACGCTTTTCATTATAGAAAAATAATTATACCTAATGTTCACACACTGTAGAGACATCATTACCGTTGAATTTATATAGAAAAGACAAAATGGTTCGTTCCTCTTCTCCCCCGTTTGTCAACCGACTTATAGATAGGTAAATTATATTCATATACATATATTTTCCATAAAGTTTTAACAATGATTATGATAGAATTTCAACCACTGAACGAACACTCGTATATATAATAATGATACTTTTATGAACATACTAGCGACTCACCCTGGCTTCGCTCGGGTTTTAATTTTTTTGAGCGGAATCCTAATTCTTTTTCTCAAATAAAAGTAGCCTATGTTACTCCCTATAAAATCAGCTATCTTCCAGTGTAAGTCCCGTCCAAATCAGTCCAGCCGTTTCAGAGATTATCCAGAACAAACAGACAGACAGACAGACGACAATTTAAACAAATGTGTTTTTCTTATATGTACCATATATATTTTCCTATGCATTTAGCAAAACGCTGTTATTTTGACATTACAAACAGACACTTCAATTTTATTTGTCTGTATAGATAGTTACGTGTGACTTAAAAATTAAAATTATAGCTAATTAGCGGCTAACCTTTGCTTCGCTCGGGTTCGCAATAGAAAAACAAAAACAAATCTATCCCACGGGAACCGTACCTTTTTCCGGTATAAAGCCTATGCTATTCCAGACTATAATCTATCTCTTTGCCAAATTTTATCCAGATCCGTTCAGCCTTTCTGGCGTGATTAACAAACATCCAAACATTTAAACTTTCACATTAATAATTTTAGTAAAATTAAGAAATTGTTAAGAGTTGTTAACTGAAGCTACTATATTATATACTAGCATTGCCCGCGGCTCCGCCCACGTGCAGATGACCAAAAACCAAATTCTTAGGTTTTACATATTAGTATACTCTTACATTGCGGTTTTTGTATTTTTTCTCAGAAATGAGATATTTTCCCGCGGTAAAAAGTATCCTATATGTTGACCCGAATAACCAGCTATCACCATACCAAATTCCATCAAAATCCCTCCGTGGTTTTTCTGTGATGCGGTAACAGCCAGACAGACAGACGGACAAAAATTCTAAAAACTGTAAATTCGGCCTCTGTATCAATAATAAAGTCTATTTCAATAAGATTTTCAAAAAAATATTTAATGTACAGATTCGGCTTAGTTACAATTTTATTATATGTATAGATTATTATGTCCATTCTTAACTAAATAATACATTTCCTGGCGGCAACCGTTCCGAAGACCAAACTTAAATGAATGTAGGGACTTCGTATTCCGTCTGAATTTAAACTATGTCTGTGAGGATTAGAAAAGAGACTAGAATAAACAAACTTTTCTTTAAAACTACTGTCTACTGCTTATACAGTTAGCAACTAACTTATAATTTAGCTACGCGATTATAGTCCTTATTGGTTGGTAATAAGAGTTATTATACAACACAAGATATATTATAGATTATATTATCATTTATAACATTTTAACTTCTATGTGTATTGTATTAAGATTGGTTTTCGTTTAAATTTTTTATTGCAGTTTATCAGAATATTTGATTGCAAATAATATTAATAACTAGCTTTCTCAAGACTTTAGAACAGAATATTTAATAATTTTGTGTTTTAAACATTTATCAAGAATGCAGTAAGCTAATGCTCAAACTTGCAAAATCTAAGTAGAGATAATTCTCTACTTAGATTTTGCAAATTTTTCGTGATTATACAATCTCCTGTCATTTAATCTATATATAAAATAAAATTGTAACTAAGCCGAAAATATTTTTTCAAAAATCTTATTGAAATAGACACTATTATCGATACAGAGGCCGAATCTATAGTTTTTAGAATATTTGTCTGTCTGTCTGTCTGTCTGTCTCTCTGTTACCGCATCACAGAAAAACCACTGGAGGGATTTTGATGAAATCTGGTATGGTGATAGCTGGTTATCCGGGTCAACATATAGGATACTTTTTACCGCGGGAAAATGTCTCATTTCTGAGAAAAAATACAAAAACTGTAATGTGATAAAAATGTGAGCATACTAATATGAAAAACCTAAGAATTTGGTTTTTGGTCACCTAAACGCGGGCGGAGCCGCGGGCAATGCTAGTATAATATATATAACATTAAATACATACATATTATAAATATAAATACCCATGACTGGGGTAAACATTCATGCTCATCACACAAAAGAATGCCCCCAGCGGGACTCGAACCCGCGACCGCTGTTACAATGAGTAGGGTCACTACAAACTGAGCCAAACGTGTCGTCAAAAACGTTAATATTACACATTTATTCAAATAGCTACTTCCTTCTTTAGTAATACAATAATGTTGTCGTCGTATAGACTGATTATTATTATCGCCCAAAATTTTCCAATGTAAATGCCAATGAATTTAAATTAATTTACATTTTTAGTTATTCTTTAAAAATATTTATGAGGATTATTACTGCCTTATTATCAAATTACTAGCGACTCACCCTCGCTCTGCTCGAGTTCGTTCTTAGTTCCATTGTAACGTATAGTATAGATTTCTTAGAGATGAGATATTTTCCCGCAGCAAAAAGTATCCTATATGTTGACCCGGATAACCAGCTATCATCATACCAAATTTCATCAAAATCTATCCAGTGGTTTTCTGTTTATGATTTCAATAGGATTTCCCAAAAAATATTTAATTCACAGATTCGACTCAATTAGAATTTTATTAAATGTTTAGATTACAAAAGACTTCATTTTTAGCACTAGCAGTACTTATAGTATTTTAGACATCCTCACGTAACAAGTGCTTCTAAATACAACGCCGAGAACTTTAGGTTCGATTCCTTTATGGGTAAATTTATGTTAACTTAAGGAAATATTTGTTGTATATGAACAGAAGTATTGAGACAACACCTAGTTCCCTTGCGAAAAAAGCCAAATCAAAGAGACTGTCCCATTACTTATTAATTATAAAAACTCTATTGTAGAGCGTAGTTTTTTTTAATAATTAAAGAATAATTACGTAATAATACTTTTTATTTCTACATCCAAGTACACATTTTTACAAAGGTTTTAAAATTATACAAACATCCGCTAATCACAGGCAATGACAATTACCAATTTAACAAATAGCGACTCCCCCCGATCGGGTACATCTCTAAGTACCGAACAGTGTATTACACTAGATACCTATAGTGTATCTGTTGTAATAAACACCCAAATCCGTTTTAGCGTCAACTAACAAACATACACACACATTTCCCTTTAGATATTTAGTAATTAGTAACAGGGATCGGCTGTTCTTTGTTTTTGTTCTTCTTTTTTTTTCAGAAAAGACACTTACACATATGTATATGTAGACCTACGAGTATATAGATAATCTTAAAAAGCATAATCTTATCTAAACACAAAATTTGATCTAAATCGTTGGAGCCATAAAATTTTAACTATATGTACATATATACATACATATACATATGTATACAAGAATAGCTCATTTAATATTATAAGATAAGTAAAATAGAAATACAAATAGTTTATTTTTTCTAATATCTAACCTATATTTCTCTATTCTTCCAGTCAAAAGAGCTACAACAGTCCATGGAGTTGGACCACGGTGACGGCGACGGGCGACTGACCGCGGGCCCCGCGCGGGCCGCCGCCCGCGCTGTAGGCCGGGGGCTGGGCAGGGGTTTCAAAGACACTACACTAACTTAATATCCTCTTCATATTATTTATTGTATTTAATTATTTTAACATTTAAGTTAACAAATTATCTTTTTACTCTGTTACTAGAGTTTGTCGGTTTTGAGGCTATTATATCTTTGGTGTTGCAATGCATAATGTTTTTTGTTCCTAAAACGTATTGTTTTTTTTTTGTTTTAATGATGTATCGCTTGGACTTTGTACATTTTTTACATAACTAAGTTGCTTATTAAATATTCTATATTGTCAGAGTGATAGATTGGCACACAATTGTGTTGTATAATGATAATAACTAAATGTATTGCAACAACAAAGAACTTTTATTATAGTTTATACGTCATGATAATTTTACATGTAGTTTCGAATGGTTTCACCGCACCCCGCCCGATGAACGAAATGATCCGTCCGATGTCGTTAGCTCCCGTGTCGTCTTGCTGTGGTCGTCTGCGAGTGTGGACATATCTTTATAACCCATATTGTTTGTAATAGATTAAATGTACATATAAACCTAAGATAGAGGCATATTTTCCTTTCCATCCTTAGAAGCTAATATAGTTAAGCTTTCAAAGCGTATAATTTCAACCTTATTCGTATAATCATAAGCTTCCAAATCGATCAAAACTTATGCACAATCACTACTCTTTTAGGGCGTAATTGGTTAATTTGATACTTTTTCTGTGAATTCATCTATTATCGTAGTACAATTTACTGTATACGGTTGTGCTAGTTTCAGCGATTGTAACTTAATGCTGTTTTAATTGCCATGAGTCAATGACTTCGAGCCAGGGCCGCTAATGCTCGTAACATTCGAAGCAATTATTTTTTCCTATAGCTCCACACAGTCGTTGGTCACTTGCTATCTATTATTGAATGTAAAAACCTCTCGTAATCGTACGGCAATATGTAAAAATATGAAATTAATATTATATTGCACGTAGAGTTGTTAAATTCTTAATAGCTATTATAAAGATAAGTCCACACGTGTGTATCCACTGTAACGAAATTGTTTCCCACCTCGACGAGCGTCTAATTGGAAATACTAAATCATAAAAGGACGTAGGACGCTCACAATACCATATCCCTATTTATAAGATTTCATCAAATCGGGTACAGCCGTGAAAAGTATAAAAATATAATTTATTTAGTTGTGATATATATGGTATCGCGCGTCGGCGGCCGCGCTCCTAAACATGGCGTATAGAAAAGGCAAACGTGTTGCCATGTTGATTATTTCTGAGCAAAATACAGTAATCGACAAGTGTATAAATAATTCATTCGCTCAGCAACGCGCATACAAAACATTTGGCAAATATGAATAGTTGTTTCATTTTGGGACTAGCGTTTTCTATACGACCATGGTAGATACGTGCAATCCAAATGGTTTGTAAATGAATATCGTAGGTAGACAAGTTAAGTGGCGGTGCATTTAATTTATGTATGGGCGCGGTTGAATGCAGATTGAATTTGAAATTTAAATCCGTGAACTTTCGTCCGTGACTGCCTTTTTGAGGGGTTCTTGTATTGTTTAAGCATTAATTATAATAAATCATAGGTGCGGCACCTTCGCATCGTACTTATGCTCTCTCATTTCGACTTGCTGTTTAAAAATACGCATATTCTAGTATAATAACCGACTTGACTTTTTTGTGGTAGTTAAATGTACATAATTTCAAAGTCAACCTGCACCTGAGCTCTGTATTTATAGACTAAGTTAACAACTCCTGGCGAGATATTTCGGTGTCATTCTAAATATTCATACATATTTTATCAATGTTTAGTCTTTGTCCAGGAGTTGTCGGCTTATAGTGACACCAATCGGACTAAAATGAGAGCGGGAGACGATAAATGCGATCTCTCTCTTAGACTTAAGGGTAAGGCTGAGTTTATACAGCACCTTACTTTTAAGTAATTCTAAGTAATTGTTTTAAATTAACTTGTAATGTTATTTTTACACTGTTCTAGCATTCTCGATACTATAAAAATAAGTGGTAAATAAAGGTGAATAGGTACCTTAAATGTCAGAATGTCACTTTTTTATGTGAAATGAGGTTTTTTTTTTAATAAATAAGCTGAATAGACAAAGGTTTATGCTCACATTAAACCTGTAATGTTAGAATAAAAATTTGTATATCCAAATAGTTTTATGAACAATGTTGTAATTTAGTGAAACGTGTAACCTCAGCCTTATATTTATATATATATTGTAAGCTAATTATCTGCTCTCATTTCAGTCAGCTTGCGTCTGTGTTAGTGTCTAAAAATTATGTAATATGTACCTATCTTTGTATAATATCTATATACAACTAGGATTGAAAAGATGACAGAAACTGACGCTGGCTCCTGCACTATCATTAGAGCTAAAATAAACAGAAACTCTATTTTGAAAGCCACAACATAATTACATCACACGTCGAAGTGACTAAGTTCATACGCCGCACAGTACTTCATACTAGATCGATACTGACAAGTGTTAACGATGCATAAACTCGACAATACGTCTAAATTGAAACGTCGATCAGCAATGGAAATTATCTGGTATTAAAACAAATTACAAACTGTCTGTCAGCTCTTGGCCTATACATATACAATGTAGAGTCTATAAAAAAAGTTATTTTTTATATCAAAAACAATATTGATTCAAAAATAGCTTTTGTATTAGATATTATATAAAAATAGGTTGTGAGATAAATGACATTTTTTTTGAAATATCAGTATTTATTTCGTTATGTTTTAAGTTTTCAATGATTTTAATTGTTCTCGTTGCTTTCCTTGGGAATCTTTATCGATTTTTAGACTTAGTAAGTACAATATTGTATGAAACGGGGGATAGACAAACATAATATAACCGATTAACCAAATTCTTCAAATATTTTGAATAATATCGGCGTCTACTTTTATAGTGTAAAATTCCATTTTTCTATGCCGATATGTGAAAGTGGGGCTCTGGCTGGGAAATAAAAATTAATTTCTTCATTGGAACATCCAAAACGTCTGATTATATTTCCTAACATAATAAAACATATAAAATTCGTCATATTCTAAGTGTTTTTGAACTGTAAGCTAGCCTAAATAGCGAGACTGAGCCTAGCTTGAGCATGCAACCGGTTCGAGCCGGTCAGTCAGTCCCCCGTTGAAAGGTTGTTGATTATTATGGTTCGTACTCCAAAAGTTTCCTCATGTAATTTATTGACTTGAATAAATGAAATTACGCTTCTAAAGTGTACTATTACATATGTAAATATAGGACAACTAATACCTATTATAATAGTGAATGTTGTAATTTGTATATAAGTAATGAAAATTAAATTTTAAATACATAGATAAATTGTGGGTGTTCATTTATTTTTGTCTCTTTACCATTTCTGAATGACGATAGACTTGTGATTGCATAAAGCTTTATAATAATTAAATATATCAAGAATGAATAATTTCTTTATAATTTGAAAACAAAGCAGTTAGTCCACTGGAAACTAAGTAATATATTATCAAAAATCCATTGCTATATTTGAGCTAAATTTCAATAATATTATAATAAAAGTATATTTTTACTTTTACACACTACTATTATAACGTAGTAACGTAAGTTTGTTTGTATGTATATTTCTTCTTCACGCCTAAACGGCTGAGATTTGCATGTAATTTAGTGCATATACGACCTGAAGTAATAAAGCATTAGGAAAGAAACCAAGCGAAACGTGGGTAAGTCGCTAGTTAAATAAATAATTTCTGAAACAAAGGACCGAAAGTCAATGTTTTAACAGTAAAAGGGCGAGAGAAACAACAATGAAAAAGTCCATATAGAGAAATATATTCCATTACACAATTCCGACTCGTACATTATTTGACGGAAACGTACATAATGAAACATTCGCACAAAATAAATACGTCAGCCCATTGTTAAGTTTGACGTGAAATATGATATTTTTTTTACATCGACTCCTACACTATACACACTTTGTATTATTACATTCAGTACATTGTTGATTTATTTACGAAACTTATTATTTTAATGTTTTTTTTTTGTTTCTGATAAAAATCATATAATTACATAGAACGTAACATCGACGGGCAACCAAGCAAATTAAAAAGATTGCACTTATTTCATTTGAAAAAAAATTACAATCGAATTGAGAACCATGCACTTTTTGAAGTAAAAGTGATTTAAATCAATAAAAGAGGCATACAGAAACATTCATTCTCACTCGATACAATTATAGTACTATGTTGTAGAACTAATCGATGAATTGACTACATACTGTAATGTACAGGAAATAAACTAGAAAGTAGAAAGCTAAGACACGTACTGCCATCTACCGAGGTAAAGTATTAACTAATATGAACGAAACAAAAAAATTTCAAATATACACAAGTTTAGCGATAGATGGCGCTATTTTCAAAGAACAGTTCGTAAACTCGTCAAAAGATGGCCCTGAGCCAATGTCAAAATATATTAAGCTCATTTTTCAATCATCCTAGAAAAGTACTTAATACCTTAATTATGGCCTGGCTTGTTAAACAATAAAACATTTATTTATACAGCTGTAATGTTTCATTTATTTATATATAGTATTCAGCTGTTATATATATACCATGGATAACAGATGATTGAAAAATCAGCCCTTAGTCAGGTGGCAGTGTTAATTTTCACGTCAAACTTAAAACTTAAAGAGCGAAATACTATGATAATCACAGTTTAGGAATGGTGCATAATATATTGAACACCGAAGAAGTAGCTTTACACTTGAGCACTTTTAGATTTTTGATATAAATAGATATACATATATGTATCCAATTCATTATCTACAGTTGTTTTATTAAAATTATACTCTTTTACACATTAAAAATCGATTTAAATTACTTATCGAAAACAAAATCGATACTTTGGTAAAAATAAACACAAAAGTACACAAGTGAAAACTTCTTTACACAAACATTAGCATGGGTACATGCAATACATACTGAGAGACGTCAGACGCTGAAAATGCAAGAAATGCACTAAATAATTATATTTATTAGAAAAAATTGTAAAATATAAACAACAATCGGTTATGCCAAATTGTTCAAACTACACACCCTTTCCATACAAAGACAAATTTTACTATAAGTAGGGGTGCCCAAAAGGTGATTTTAAAATTTACTCAGGTTTCAAATATTTCAAAGTTGTTAAAATATTTGAAAAAATATTTTGACAAGTTCTTCATCGGCTGCCCTAGCGACCGACGACGCGACCTTATACAGAGGACTTATATATGGTGGAGGTATTTGACAGAGCGCAAGGTATCCCGCCTTATGTCAACCTACCGCGCTTAAGTAAATCCCAAAACCCCCTCTTGGGCTCCCCTACTATATCGATGAAATGATAAAAATATTATTTTCTTTTAATGAAAATCAAATTCACCACAGAAAATAAAGTAATAAGAATTATATTGTAAACTGCAAATAGTCAAATTTTTACATATATATTGTATATGTAATGAAATTTCATTCATTTATTCATTTAAAGTGTTTAAGGAAAACACGTTCATTGTTCATTTTTAATCAGATTATTCTTTTATGAAGAGCTGTAGCTCTTTACTTTTTTAATAAATGATGAAAATAATGAATTAATAAACATAAAAGAATCAAAATTGAGAACCTCCTTTTCGAAATCGGTTTAAAATACGTTAAGGTCTAATATTTCAATCAATTTTTGGTAATATACTTACATGTTAATATTAATAAATAAAATATGCATGTAACTCATCATTTAAGGAATAAATACGATTAATACTATGTTAATAAAAAAAATATTTTTAGATTTTTATATAACTTTAATATTATAGTTTGGTACAAATTGGCATGGCCGATCACAAAGATCTGTTTTCTATAAGTCTCGCGCCTCCCATAACAATATTTTATTATAAAATGTACATAGTTTTTATATTTTATTATGCAATAGGATTTTAGAGATAAATATCATTACACACTAGCTAAGGCCCGCGACTTTGTCTGTATAATTTTAATTTTCCAGTATAAAATAGATTCGACTTTATAATAATACAAATGAATGGACTTTCTGCTACAATCAAGAATAAAACACATGGAAATATAAAATAATGTATCACGAAACTGATTTAGTGTAGATAATGACATTTTTTAATGATGAATTTAAATAAAACTATCTTTTCGGATTATTTCGCGTATTTATTTGGATTTTTGGTTCCCGACGTTTCGAATGCTTTACAGCAATCGTGATCACGGGAGAGAAAAAAACCGAAAAGATAGTTTTATTTAAAATGTCAAATATTTGTGTAAATCTAAGAAGTTACTAAATTAATTTTTAATATTGGTCTATACATTTCAATTTGTATTTTTGTATGAAAAATAAAGTCAGTGTTCAAATAATTAACTATCCTAATGGATTATTTAATTTCTATGATTTTTCGATATAATAAATAATAATCCACAAATATAAAAAAAAACGTGTGTGTGTACTTATGTACGCACGTAAGAAGTTATACTTCTTTGGCGTAACAGAACAAAAATAGCTAAAGATTTCATCCCGTATGTCACAACTCTGTTTGTGAAGGAAATGCAGCTAACTTCATCATGTCGCTTTCAGCTAACTCCATCATGTCGTATTTTGGCTGTCGGTGTGCGCGCGCGTCGTAAAAACTTTACTCTCATAATTTTTCCCAAACGTGCCAAAAGGAGTATAACTTCAAAAATATTAAATTTTGAATTATAATATTAATAAAATTCAATTAATAATAATAATAAAAAAAACTAGTTTGGAGATCATTATAATACAGGGAGTTACAAAAAAAATATAAGTCACTAAGTATAGATTGGTATTTATTTTACTTATAATATAATGAAAATTTTGTTTTAACCTCAGACTAAAGTATGATATGGACAGAGTGTCAGAACTAAACATGAAGCCAAACAAAAAAAATTCTTTAAAAATTTTATATAAATGACAATTCGTATTATTTTTATTATTCATATATTTCATTCTCAAAAAATTGTATATTAATTTAATAATTAGTACATATATGAAATTTCCCTTATTCTTTAAAAAAATTAAACGATCTTTATTCTGTATGTCAAAATCGAAAATAGTAGCTTATACAGTAAATCACGCTACTATTTTTGACTTTGACATTTATTTTAGCGGAATCCGTCTATATAATTCTTTAGTCTGAGATTTTAACTTATTTATGGTTGAATCGTCCGCATTGCTAAAGCTATGTCTAAAAATGACGTACATACAGTCAATTTTATATATATATATATATATATATATATATATACATATATATATATATATATATATATATATACTTTATAAGGAAGCGAGTCTTGCTATAATATGGAAGTCACAAATTTTACAATATAGAGTTCACATTTAATGTATGGAAATATATTTTGGGGCAGTATCAGTTAATAAGAATCCCCGCATACTGCAGAATTAGTATGATAATGAACACTTATTATAAACCAGACAAACATTTTTGATTAAAAACTCTACAGTGTGCGGGTGTTCTTAACAGTAAACATCTAATTGGGTCACAGCTTCGATTCCCATCGGTTCGGACGTCACACTAATACAAGAATAAATATTCTTAGGTACTAAATTTGTTTCAGAGGTTTGAAAACCTCCTCTCTAAATCAAAATACTAAATGTAAATGTAGATATAAAATAATTGTATGAAATTGACAACAAATGTAACGAGATATTTATATAAGTAATTAAATAATAAAAATAGCAGTCCAGTGATTTCTGTTTAATACTAATATTATAAAAAGGTAAAGTTTGTGAGTTTGTGACGTTGTGATCTCGGGGGTAATCTCTGGATCTACTGAATTGATTTAGATGAAATTTGGTAAGAAGATAGTTTTGAGACCCTAGGAAAGACATAGGATACTTTTTATCCCGGAAATCATCTTTTAAGGGTGTAAAAATGGGGATGAAGGTTTGTATTGGGAAGCAAGTCAGGGACGAACCCAAGCGAAGCGAGGGTGAGTCGCTAGTGTTTAATAAAAAGAAAAAGGTGTTCATTTTTTGGTGTTCATTCATTCAAAATGACTGTTCTCTCCACGACAGAAATAAAAAAAACACGTGTAAAGTGACATCCATTCTTACTTAATAATATAAATGCGAGTATGTCTGTCCTTCTTTTACTCAACAACGAGTCGGACTGATTTTTTACAAAGAAGCCATAAATGTCATCATGGGACACACAACTTTTCCCGGAAACAAATGGGATTTCATGAGATACTACTATCAATTATCATACTATGATGCCAAAAAGTGAGTGAAGAATACGAAAAATAAACATAAAACCTGAAAAAAAAAAGCCGCTTAGAAGAATCACTTTGAATAAAACCACGTAACAGAATTGAATTGTTCAATCTCTTTCTAAATATTTAATATATGTATTGAATCATGACCTACAAAGCTGATGTTTTTCATTCACCGATAATTTTGCTTCATATATCTATTTCTTTATATAAAAAAATATATAATAAACTCACTGGACTGTAAATCAAAGTCATACATTTAAAAACCAAAATGTAACTAAGCAGTTAAAAATTTAAACTACATATAAATATATTCTAATATAGATAAGTAGTATACACAATCCATTCATTATATGTGAATGATTATCAACGACAAATCATTCGATTACTGTCCTATATAAATAATTCTGTTTTGTAATATAAATAAAATTGTTTTAATTTAAAATATCGATACAATATCGATTTATATTTACATACATATCTAAATCGATTTACTATTTCATTCATTATTCTGTAAAATAAATCATCGCTTATTATACATCCAAATGGTAATAAATGTCAATGTCAATAAATCCACTATACAGATAAAATTGAAATGTCAATTTGTAATGTCAAAATAACAGCTTTTTACTAAATGCATATGAAAGTATATACGGTACCTATAAGAAAAAAAAATTGTCTGTCTGTCTGTTTGGGCTAATCTCAGAAACGGCTAGGCCGATTATGACGGAACTTTCACTGACATATAGCTGATGTTATAAGGAGTAACGAAAGCTACTTTTTATTTTAAAAAAATAATTAAGGTTCCGCAAAAAAAATAATTAAAACCATGAAGGCGTGAACAAAACCCGCGTACCGTTAAATAAAACGAAAACCGTTCATAACCATTCACCTATAATAACATAGCATATATTCTGAATACATTAAGTATATAACTCACACTCGTATTATAAATATACAAATTGCAGCTACTCGGGTACGCACCAAATTAACCAACTGCGTCGCGCGTAGTTCTGTCTTTGGGTGATGTCAGTCGTACTCTTAGGCATTAAGTCTTCATTTGGTGGACGTTTCAGTTTTGAGATCTGAAGAAAAAATAAAATTTTAAAGAGCATATTTTTCATCAACTACATTAAGATTTTTTTGCCAACTTCGAATGTCACAACATCTAACATTGTAATACTAAGATTTTAAAATATTTTCTATGGAGACATTCCAGGCTAAATAGACTCCGATACTATTACTATGTTTACATATGAATTGCTTCAAATGGAAACATTCAATAATTGATCAAAGAAAACGATCATTTGAAAATGAAACACAAAAAGATCCATGTTGCTCATTTATTCTCCAAATCGGTAAAAACGAAGATAATGATTTTATAACTAGAAAATTCACCTATCAAATATCGGATTATTATTATTAATAGTCAGATTTGTTAGTGTATGTTTATTACTAATTCATGCTGAAACTTCCATAGCTAGACGAATAATGATGATGATGTTCCTAGCCGATTCCGGCCACGGCGGCCAATCTCATTGAGACTAGCCAACTGCGCAGGAGATATTATAGTGCACAAGTGTACGCGCAGACACAACGTGCACTCTCTGTTGACCGGTGAAGGTTAAGGCGCAGGACCGACGGCTTTACGTGCTCTCCGAGACACGGGGGTGAAACACCGCCAACTTCCCAACTCCGGGCTGTTACTGAAGCTTACTATACAGAAAGACTCAATAACTAAACTTGGCCCGACCCGGGACTCGAACCCAGGACCTCCGGGTGTGCAGCCGTACATGCTAGCCACTACACCACCGAGACAGTTATACGAATAATAGTAATATGATGAATGAATGAAGAACGCTCTCGTGCGAAATGACGGTAAGTGGCTAGTTTTAAATATAATTATTCCACCTTCGCATTTGATTCACTAATACAGTAAAAGAAAATTCCAAGAGGTCTTCAAATAGGTTCACAATTAGCAAAACACCGTATTATAGACACAAAAACATACATACAAATAGAATATTATATAATATATATATAAATAATACTACACACCTATTTACTTATCTAGAAGCGACAACCGCAAAGCTTCGTCCAACGCACGCTGCTCGTCCGCCAGCAGGCGGCCGCGCGCCGCGTGCTCCCGCGCGGACATCGCCAGTGCTGCCCTCAAGTCCGCGTCCAAGTCATCCGTATCCGTATCCGCGTCCGCATCCGCGTTCACGTCCGCCACGTTGACATCCGTATCCGTATCCGTCGTCTGCTCGCGGAGACTGATGGAGCCGACGTCCGCTAATGACGCCTCTATCGCTCTGGGACACTAGCTTTGTTAGCTCACTAGTTAGCTTTAGCGTACAAGTGTTGGTGAATGTAAGTTAGAATGTTAATGATAATACCACAGTATACTAATTCATACAGTCGTCTGACAAGAGCTAAAATGGCGGACAGACACCACAGAAACCTGAATAAATATAAAAATAACAAAAAAAACAAAGGTAAAAACGTTGTATCCGACCGATATTAGAATCTGTAATTGTCGATCTTGCGTCTTGGCCGCTTGACCACGATGTTTATGCCAGAATGTGCGAAATTACCGACCATATTTTGTGTGGAATAATGCGAAAGAAAACCGCATAAAAACTCAAGAATGGGCGTTTTCTCAGACATAAGACTAATCTAGATCGATTTTTCGCCCCCAAAACCCCCTGCTTACTGAATTTCATGGAACCAAGAAACAAAACGAATGTGCTTCAAAGTGTGCCAATTAAGCACAGATTATTTCATCAATGTCAAGTAGAAATCGCTTTAACTTAAAAATCAGTCGCCATGAAAATTGGTATTTTTGGCAACCCTTACATTTGACAGTATCTCCGATAAAACTAATATGCGATCGCTTACTGTATGGATTTTTATACTGTGATAAGTCAGATCTTAAGGGTGATGTCTCTAACTTTACAAAGGATTTATTTTTTATAAAAATATCTAATATATTTTAAACTATATATCTTTTAAACTGCTTAACTTTTTAGCCCTGACATTATATATGTATGTATATGCAAAGGTAGAAAATATTTAAATTTATTTTAATTGCTCCATTAAATAGAGTAAATTAAAATTAATGATAATGATAAATAAACAATTTTTAAATTTATATGTGATTTTATTCGTCCATTATACATATTTTGCATATACAAGTCACCAAACTTGTTGACTGATTGATATATGTACATAACATAAGTTGCCCGATAAATCGTGTGACAAGTCCAACGTCTAGTTTAACTTTCATACGTTACATCTCACCAAATTAGAAATTTTCGACTACCTTATAAATACAATGTGACGATGTAAAAAAAAAACAAATACTGCGACGAATTAAGAACCTCCTCCTTTTTGGAAGTCGGTTAAAAATGAATAAATACACTATCAAAAACAAATACCTAGCAAATACTATAAGTCTAGAAAAAAAAATAGATAAATAAATTAGAAAATAAGATGTAAATGTGAAATAAATTAGCACAACATCAAAATACATCGCTACTACAAAACTTAATATCTAATAAGCCCACAATTTAAAAACTAAAACCGTCGAAATCTGTAATGAAGATATATGACATAATACTCAATAAAAACTTTAAAAAAATAATAAGAACCGACTTCCAGGCACTAAAATGTAAAAAATAACTAAACGGAGGTTTTCATTTAGAATAGATACCTAATCAGATATTCTCGAAGTCGGTGCCAGCCGATGCAAAGCAAATCTATTTAGAGACGTAAAATACATATTTACCTATTAGATATTCATATCTTAAAATATTGTATACAGGCTGGCACCGACTTCGGAAATATCTGATTAGGTATCTATTCTAAATGAAAACTCCCGTTTAGTTATTTTTTATATTTTAGTGCCTGGAAGTCGGGTTTTTTAAAAAGTCTTTATTTTTCCATCTTTAGTGTAGACGTAATAAGCAGGTAATTTGTAAGAAGAAAGTTTTTTAATAATATATTCGATTAAACAATTTATTTTAAAAAATTATATTTATTGTTGATTTTTTTAAAAACCGCTCGACCTATTTCGGTTCAGACGTCTTCGAGTAATCGGTGAACACACATAAAAAAAAAGATTCCGACGAATTGAGAACCTCCTCCTTTTTGGAAGTAGGTTAAAAATAAAATCATTTAGGCGCAATAGTAAGGAATTGACAACAAATAGAACAAATATATGATTCGTTGCATTGATGTTTGATATCAAAATGGAAAGATATAGTAAAAAAATAATAAAAATACATAAATAATAAATATGTAAGGAAGGATTTTTCAAAATTCAACCACGAGGGGGTGAAATAGGGGATAAGTTTGTATGAAAGTTTTTATTCCTTGGACATATTTGTATGAAACTTCGTATGTATTGAGTACGGCAAAAATAATGAGTTACGTATTTCAGCGTTTTCTAAAATTCAACCCTTAAGAGGGTAAAATAGGGGATGAAAGTTTGTATGAAACCTACCTTTTTAGAGTATTTTTTTCGTAGTTTTAACGCGAGCGAAGCCGCGGGTTCTGCTAGTTACAAATAAAAACATAACAAATGTATCACCTCTGCAAGTAAGCGTCCTCGTGGTCGAGCAGCGCGGGCGCGGCGCGGCGCGGCGGCACCGGCGACGTGGAGCGCGCGCTGCGCAGCGCCTCCCACACGTCCACCTGGGGGAGGGGGAGGCGTGTTACACTAACATATCATTATATATATATATATATCACTATATAATCTGAATCTCGGAAAAGGCTTCAACGATTTTCATGAAATTTAGTATGCAGGGACCCAGGTGGTTTTGGGGACGAAAAATCGATCTAGATTAGTCTTATGTCTGAGCAAAACGCCTGTTCTCGAGTTTCCATACGGTTTTCTTTCGCATTATTCCATACAAAATATGGTCGGTAATGTCGCACATTTTGGCATAAACATCGTGGTCAAGCGGCCAAGGCGCAAGATCGACAATAACAGATTCTAATCTCGGTCGCATACAACGTTTTTACCTTTGTCTTTTTTTTGTTATTTTTATATTTATTCAAGTTTTTAGCTTTTTTTAAAAAAAAAAGGAAAATTGTATCGTAGGCCAAAAACTCCGAGCGAAGCTCGGTAGTCCAGATACTATGTAATAAAGTGAGCAAAGTCCAGTTAAAGTCATTTCCAAGCATCCGAT
This sequence comes from Brenthis hecate, assembly GCA_951806755.1. NCBI lineage: Eukaryota > Metazoa > Arthropoda > Insecta > Lepidoptera > Nymphalidae > Brenthis > Brenthis hecate. The sequence goes on along the minus strand of OX638252.1, from coordinate 24,173,692 downwards.
AACATTTTAAACATACATATTACATACTAGCAGAACACTTAACGCTTATGCTTAACTTAACGAGGCGACCCCCAACTGACCTGATCATCATGAGTGCCGGCCTCCATGAGGCTCTGCTGTATGGCGTACTGGAGGAGCTCGTCGTCGTCGCAGGGCAGGCGGTCGTCGGGCGCGGCGGCGTCGCGGTAGCCGCGGCCCACGCCGAAGCAGCGGTCGTCCACCACGCAGGACAGCCTCGGCCCCTCCTGGATGCACTCGATGTTCGCGACCGGCGTCTCCGTTGCGAATATATTGCCGAATGTTATACGAGCGTTTAACACGTGGAATAGTGGGATCTCTGTAATGTATCAGAATGGAAATATTGAGTAAAATATATTATATACTCTATACATATAATATATAACGAAAATATACTATACTATATATACTTACCAAATTTCATCTAAATCTATTCAGTAGTTTCGGAGCTTATTCGATACAAACATTCCAACAAACAAAAAATCTTTCCTCTTTATAATATTATATAGATTTAAAAATGGCTTTAAATCCCTCCCATTTTACTAGTTAAATTGTATAACGATATTAAACACGTATCTAATTATTTATACTCGTAATAAGCGACATAAGTATTCAATTTCAGAGCCTTATTTCTAAAATTGACTTCCACATATTTCTATATTTTCAAATTCATTTTCGATACGTTTATACATCGTCGTACAATGTCAGTATCATATCAAATCAAATTAAAATATACTTTATTCAAACGGACTTTACAAGCACTTTCGAATCGTCAATTTTACATTTTAAATTTAAATTGAATATCAGTGTAAGCGGTCCGTGAGGAATCTACCATCGACTCGGAAGGCAGTTCTGCTGAGGAGAACTGGCGAGTATACAATAAGGCAATGTGGATATGCACATCGACATTTAATTACTAAACAAAAACTACAAACATAATCGATTTCATTTCTTACCAATCTTAACAGGAAACCCAGACGGCAGTTGCATCTGCACGAAGTCCTTTAACTTGGCAAAGTGTGGTGACGATATCGCCGCCATTAGATCTAGGATGGGCATTATTTGCTCTTGTAACTGAAAAAATAAAAAATATAAACATTAAAATATAAGAAAATTGGATTCGATAAAATATTACTTAAGAGTGGCTTATATTAATTTTCTTTTATTATCTTTATAATGAATGGCCCCTAACACACGGGCTACTATTATAAATGCGAAAGTTAGTATGTGTATGTGTGTATGTGTGTATGTGTGTATATGTTGTTTATTCCTTCAGGCTGTAAGAGCTGAACGAATTTAGAGGAAATTTTATAGTTAGACATAGAATAACATATAGGCTATAATTAGGTACCTAGGACAGCACTCAAACAGAACTAGAGTAAGTTGCTAGTAAATAAAAATTTAATAATTTTAACATATAATATACTAGCGGCTCACCCACGCTTCTCTCGGGTTTGCCTCTAGGAAAACAAAAACAAATCTATCCCACGGGAATCGTAAATTTTTCCGGGATAAAAGTAGCCTGTGCTATTTCAGACTATAATCTATCCCTGTGTCAAATATCATCCAAATCTGTTCAGCCGTTCTGGCGTGAAAGAGTAACAAACATACATACTCACAAACTTTCGTGTATACATATAATATTACCACACCCTCGCTTCGTTTGGGTTCGTCCCTAGGTACGTTTTAATTTCTTTGAGCGGAACCTTAATTCTTTTTCTAAAATAAAAGTAGCCTATGTTACTCCCTATAACATCAGCTATCTTCCAGTGAAAGTCCCGTCAAAATCAGTCCAGCCGTTTCAGAGATTATCCGGAACAAACAGACAAACAATAATTAAAAAAAATTGTGTTTCTCTTATAAGTACCGTATATAATTTTTTATATGCTATTAGTAAAACGCTGTTATTTTGACATTACAAACAGACACTTCAATTTTATTTATCTGTATATAAAAACAAAATAAACATATAACACCTCCAACGGATAATCCTCACAGAGCCACAGCGTGGCCCTGAACTTCTGCACCTTGGCCGAGACCTCGCGCGCGCGCCCCACGTCGCGCTCCGGCGCCTCCGCCGAGAAGTACTCCTCCCACGTCACCGCGCGCAGCTCCTCGCGGGACCTGCTCCTCTTCATAGGCTCTTCCTGGACGACAAAATTTTATGGTAAAGGTACGACTTGTTGTGGTTTGTATTATGACGTGTTCCCTCATGTTCCCTCTTTCTGGACGAGAATATTATATGGTAAAAACACTCTCGTGCCCGCCGACTATCTCCACACAGAAAATCACGCCAATCCGTCGCTCCGTTTCAACGTGAAAAAAGAACAAACAAACAAATAAACAAACAACATAAGTGAATTGAAGACTATTATACATAAAATATTTTCTAGAAGATATACAGTTGCGTACTTTTGCAATGATATCGTAGCTTCCAAGCTATTTTATTGTGGGCTAAAATTCGCAATTTTTAAGTTTATAAAAAAAAAGTGCTTCAGGTAAGTCTACGTCGTGATGAGCTTATACCACTTCTAGACCATACATTTCTATCTCCTTTGGACCATACTACTTAGGAACTGCCATATTTCTTTCCTTAAAAGATGTTAACAGAGAGAAAACAGGGGTCGACAAGCCTTCATATTCATGTCCGATAGAACCAATAGCCCAGCGAGAGGAGCGCGGGGAGTTCGTGTCTCCCTCTCCCCCTTGGGCAAGTGTTCCCTATACGACTTGGAAGACCAGTTTGACAAACCCTTTGCCTACACATTTATTATAAAAAAATGGGGATGAAAGTTTGTATTGGGAAGCAAGCTAGGTACAAACCCGAGCGTAGCGAGTGAGTCACTAGTCTATAGTATGTTGGGACATTAACACACATCATCATCTAGTTCCATGGTAAGCTACGAGGCTCGTGTTATGGATACCAAATAGTTGATACACTACACATATATAACTTTAAATACATACGTCATACATATTATAAATATAAACAACCATGACTGGAGTAAAAAAATTCGTGCTCATTACACAAATGAATGCCCCCAACGAGACTGTAACCCGCGACCGCTGGCACAGCAAGTAGGATCACTACAAACTGAGCCAAACGTGTCGTCAAATTATTATAGATTCTCTTACCTTATCAGGTGTTAACAGAGGGGAAACAGGGGTCGATGGGCCCTCATCATTGTCCGCCAAAGCCAGTAACCCGGCGAGGGGAGCGCGGGGAGTGTGCGCCTTTCTCTCCCCTTTAGGCAAGTGTTCTGTACGGGACTTGGACACAAGCTCGACGTTGTTCGCACTGAACACTTTACACTCGTAACCGTTCACACTTTCACTTTTGTCTTGACGCCAGCCCCAAATGCCGCTTTTGTTTCTAGAGGAAACAATTTTCATTAGTATTATATTATCACTACTATATGTATTTATTTAAATTATAATTACTACATACTTACTTACAATATAAATATTAAAAATTAAAATAAAACACGCTGTATAACATTTTCTACAGCCCCACAATAAAAGTAAATTTAAAGATTGTATTATAAAGAATTTTGACTTGATTTCATTATGAAAAAATCCTTACTAACTACACTTGACCCGACCCGGGCCTCGAACTCAGGATCTTCAGATCAGTACCCACTAGAAACATCTGCTAACCACTAGACCAGCGAGGCATTTACACATTCAGATTAACCACTTTGTCTGTTAAGCAGTATATCATAAATTAAGTTTTATCTATACAGATAAAATTGAAGCGTGTATTTGTAATGACGAAATAAAAGCTTTTTACTAAATTCATATGAAAATGCTACTAAATATATACGGTACTGATAAGAAAAACATAATTTTTTAAAAATTTGTTTGTCTGTTTGTTCTGGCTAATCTCCGAAATAGCTGGACTGATTCTGACGGGACTTTCATTAGCAAATAGTTGATGTCATAAGGAGTAATATAGGCTACTTTTGTTTTAGAAAAAGAATTAAGAGATCCCGCTTAAAAAAAATTAAAACGTTTCTAGGGACATATCTGAGCGAAGGTTAGGTATTCCGCTAGTCCTATTTTATTCTTCTACCCTCTCTCCCCTCACTACCCAACAAAAACCCACCTCTCAAAGCTAATTTTATCAGTATCCAGGTAATTAATAGCCAGCGGTGCAGATAGGCGCTGGTCTATGACGTGCTGGGCGGGCGGCGGCCACTCGCGCTCGCGCCCGCCCTCCAGGTACTCGCACCACGACGTGCCGGCCTCGTGGTCCAGCTCCACCAGGCTGGCTGTGCGACCTTGGAATAATTAAATAAATATGTTGGGACATTAACACACAGCACCATCTAGTTCCTTGGTAAGCTACGAGGCTTGTGTTATGGATACCGGATAGTTGATACACTACACATATATAACTATAAATATGTACATACATATTATAAATATAAACACCCATGACTGGAGTATAAACATTCATGCTCATCACACAAATGAATGCCCCCAGCGGGACTCGAACCCACGACCGCTGGCACAGCAAGCAGCACTACAAACTGGGCCACCGTGTCGTCAAAATTGTCATATATTAAAACAAATAAATTCAATGAAAAAGAATACTTTTGCCTTTATAACATTAATAACAAATACATGTGATAGAACCATTATAGGTTTGCCATTTTTATTTTTTCTAAACTTGTGGTACACAATGAAACTGCTTAGATATGAATAGAAGATATTATAGAAATTTATTTATCTAAATAATAATTTATCTAAATAAATTATAGAAATATTACTACAGGTACTCTAATGCGTCACGTTGCCAAAATATTTGAACGGGTAGCTAATATCAAGTTGCACAGAAAAATATTCAAACACCATCAAAGTCTATACTTTATGTCAAAACTTGTCGTTGGTTCATTACTACACAACACAAATGTATGTGTGTGTCTTTTGTATCCTGTATCCATAGGGAACAAGGTAGGAGTAATATTATATACGTTACTAATAGCGACTCACGTTTCGGTTCGTCCGTAGCTTGATTCCCCATACAAATTTTCATCCCCATTTTTACCCCCCTTAAGATGATTTTCGGGATAAAAAGTATCATATGTCCTTCCCAGGGACTCTAACTATCTTCTTACCAAATTTCATCTAAATCGGTTCAGTAGATCCATAGATTACCCCCTACCACGTCACAAACTCACAAACTTTACCTCTTCATAATATTAGTATAGATTTGTATATTTACGAGAAACATCTACGAGTACGTGGTATGGGAAGAAAACTACATACAACACACACAGTGTCGCCAGCACTGCCGCCAGCCTTGCCAGCCTTTTAATCAAACTTATACAAGCTTTATGAGCGAAACAAGGGTGAATCGCTAGTAATAATCTCAAATTTAAAATAAAATAACTTACCTTGTCCTCTAAATATATAAGTCCTATCGCCTCTCTGCCACTTGTTATTCTCAAAGCCAACCAATGTTGTATCGACTCGAACGTTTGCACCACGTTTGTACACTTTGTACGTGTCGAATGGGCACATTCGAGATACTAGGGGCACTGAAAAAATATTTACACTCAAAATATTATTATATCGAACAATAATTACATAAATAACATTTTAAATATAGTCAATAATATAAAATTCTAAGTACATACATATGTATGTTAATATATGGATAATTTTTTAATCATAGTAATAGCGTTAGTTTATCTTAATTTAAGGGAAAGGATGAAAAGGAGTTTTTGCCTTTTTTGCAAGACAATTATGATTTTGTTGACAAATTCATACGTTTTAATTTGCGCGAAAGCATAATTCTTTTTTAAAAACAAAAGTAGCCTAAGTTACTCCTTGTAACATCAGCTATCTGTCAGTTAAAGATCCATCAAAATAGGTCCGACCATTTCGGAGATTATCCGGAACAAACAGACTGACAGACAAAAAATTTAAAATAAGTACCCTATATAAATTCATATGAATTTAATAAAAAGCTGTTATTTGAACATTACAAACAGAAACAAACAATTTTCTTTATCTGTATAAATGTACTATATACAAATTTTGACTAAAAGCCGTGAAAAAGCACACTAACTCTTTTTTTTTTACTAAAGTGACATATTTACCCCAACTAGTAAACTCCCATTTCATCTCAACATAGAAGTCAGGGGCCAAGCTCAGTTTGTTCAGCAAGTCAGGTATCCCGCTGGACCGCACCACGTGCCTTTGGTAATCACGTCGGGACAGCACTAAGGCTAACAGCTCCGGGTTTCCAGTAGCTGTTGCTTCTTGAACAGCTGAAAAACAAAATTCATTCGTTATTTTAAAATGTTTGAGCTGAACTCTAATTCTTTTTCTAAAATTAAAGTAGCCTATGTTACTCCCTATAACATCAGCTATCTTCCAGTGAAAGTCCAGTCAAAATCAGTCCAGCCGTTTCTAAGATTAGCGGGAACAAACAGACAGACAGACAAAAATTTTAAAAATTGTGTTTTTTCTTATAAATACTGTACATAATTTCATATACATTTAGTAAAAAGCTGTTATTTTGACATTACAAACAGACACTTCAATTTTATTTATCTATATAGATGTATATATAATAAAGAGGTTTGCTTTCATGTGTATTTTATTAACTCAAATACTAATAAAATTCGACCACTAGCCACTAATTAAAAAAACAAAGCTAATTAAATTCTTAATTGTGACTACTTCGTTCTAATCGGGAAAGTCCCTCCGTTGGGAACTGAGATTCGATACTTCGAAGAGACAAATTTTAATTTATACAGTAGTGGTAGTGGCAGCCCAGTGGAAACTTGCTCGCTTGGAAAACCAAGTGATGGGTTCAAATCCCAGGGCTCGCATCTTTGATATTTTCAAAATGATTACCACTTCTCTAACGGAAAAAGGAAACATCGTGAAGAAACCTGCATGTCTGAGAGAACTAGTTTCCGAAAGACGTGAGAAGTATGCAACTTCGCCAGCTTGGTAGAAGTATTATAGTATTTATTATTTATAAGGCCTAATCCCAGCAGTGGGATGTTAAAAAGGGCTGAATAATCATGATGATGAAATAAACAATATATTTAAATAGAATTTATATTGAAATATAATTGAAATCCGAAATGGATCAATATGTTCAAATGTAAATGAAGAATTTACCTCAAATTAGTCATACACCATACATATTGATTGCTGGTATCATGCATGCTGCATTAGCGATACACGTTAACGCGATATTTAGCGATATCATATCATCCCGAACATTGAAACAGAAATATAATATGTTTTTTTTTTTCTTGTAATTATATTGTTTATGATTTGTTTAATCAATTGTTAAATCTGTACATAAAATTCTGAGTCGAATCTGTACATTAAATATTTTTTGGACAATCTTATTGAAATAGTCATTGTTATCGATACAGAGGCTGTCTGTCTGTCTGTCTGAGAAAGCATCACGAGAACACTACTGGACAGATTTTGATGAAATTTGGTATGATGATAGCTGGTTTATCTTCTTGGATACATTTTACTGTGGAAAAATAACTCATCTCTGCAAAATCTATACTAAACGTAAAAACATTCATAATTTTATCATATAAGACTTAAATTTTTGTGATAAAAATATATTGGTAAAAATATATAACTGTTAATAAAATCAATAACTATAGAAAATCAACCATAAAAATAGTAATAAAAATTGAATATATCATTTCAATATAGCGAATAAAAAAATCCTTGCTTGAAACTACAACATACATGATGTATGTCAGTAAACATAACCACTTCTAAACCTATAACACTAATAGAATTTAAAGTATTTCTTTAATTATTTGCCAACATATATGTACCATGTACATTGTACATATAATAGAAAAATTAAATATCAGTAAAAAAAAATAATTATAGAACATTATTCAATAAAATATAGCTATTATTAGCTTTTATCAACATCAACGCTTAATTAATAATTAGTATGTAGGTAAAATACAAACTGATAAATCCAATAATTAACAGCTCTTTAATACTTTGTTATTATTGTAAATTATCGACTAACCCAACACTATTATGTTTTATAGTAACATTGATCATGGCACGCATTAAAGCCATTAAAGCAAAGAACTAACTAACTAACATTGATCATTAAAATATTACATAAGCAGGAGTACAATCTTTGCTCTGAGTGAAATAACAGCTAATAGGTTTGAAAATTAACATAATAATAATCTCTTTGCACTTTTTTTGTCCCACTGTTTAACACTATTTCCCATGAGCACGGGTTGATTGGAAGGGATCTCTTATAGAGATAAGTCCACCTTTGTCCACTTCACTTTCTGTATATATTTTTATTAACTGTTTGTGCAATCTATATATATAATAAAATTGTAACTAAGTTGAATCTGTACATTTAATATTTTTTGGAAAATCTTATTGAAATAGACATTATTATCGATACAAAGGCCGAATCTATAATTTTTAGGATTTTTGTCTGTCTGTTACCGCATCACGAGAAAACCACTGGACAGATTTTGATGAAATTTGGTATGATGATAGCTGGTTATCCGGGTGAACATACATTATACTTTTTACTGCGGGAAAATATCTCATTTCTGAGAAAAAAAACAATAACAGCATTATAAGAGTATACTACTATGTAAAACCTAAAAATTTGGTTTTTGGTCATCGAATATGGGCGGAGCCGCGGGCAATGCTAGTAAAGAATATAAATAATATTGCTACTGCCAGATCATATGTGAATATACAATAACTGTTTAAAGCATATTTAATAATAATACAATTCATATAATCCAGCCTCTACTTTAATATAATAATAGATAAGCTAAGCTAGAGAGCACAAACAAACTTTTTATCCAAAGGTTTAATAGAAATCTTTTGCTAACTAATTTTAATGTCTGCTAATCATACCTGTCCATCCATCTTTTTCACAGTTAACATCAGCATTTGCATCAATAAGAGCTTGAACAACTTCTATATAGCCTAAAGTAACTGCTAAAAGTAGAGGTGTACGGCCTCTGGGATCTTGTTTTTCTATATCTTGTTGTGAAAACTGTAATAAAATTGTAATATTAAAAAAAATCAACCATTTTAAGAAGTATTTTGTTGAATAGTTAAAAATAAATTTATTTTTTATTTTTGTTAATTTATATTTTGTTATAAATCAGTTTTCTACTAATGGGATTTCATTTTCACACAATATTAGGCAGCAATAGTATGTTTTGAGCTCTAATCCATATCAAGTACCACTGCAATGGCTTCATCACAGATAATAAGATTATTTTAATGTAACATTACTCACAACCTACACACTCCTGTCACTTGTTTACATATAATAATGTTACATTGCACCATCACTGTATCAATTATATGTTTAAATACAATATGATTATCCCTATAGTATTGCCTGATTTACAGTTTGATTTGCAGTAAAACAGAACCTAAAATAACATTTCTATGATTAATCTAAAAATTGTTGTATAAAATGTAAGCTAAGCTTACTGTCGTCAATAAGACAATATTGCAGTCATTATTTATTATATATTAGGAATTGCTCAAAGAATTCTATCACATAGGTTTTAATTTTCTAAAACAGATTAACCTAACCCCTAAATGAGATATCCACTAGAAATTCTGCTATACAAAGGAAAAAAAACTAATATTTTTTTTAGCAACCTTATTATTTTGAAGAGCACTCTTTAGCTCTTCATGCTTATTATTCCAAACAAGCCAATGAATTGGGTAGCGGCTCGCAATTTCTTCGGATGTCAGAGGCATTTTACAACACATTTAATTTCTCTTCCCCTATAAATAATCTTATTTTAAGTGTATATTACATTCACGACTATTAACATTTCGCTGTACACGTCACTCAACTTAAATACATCGTAAATACACAAAAAATGATTACTATCTTTTCCACTTTCTTCACAATAGTGTCAAATTAAAATCGAGCCTGCAGAATGCAAAGACACATAACACAATCATTCTGCATTTATGACAGAACAGAATTCAATGGATGGAATCATAGACTAAATGTTGTAAGCGTTTAATATATATTTTCTACTAGAATTAACTAATTCACTTTATTACAAAGAGTAACTTTAATTAAATTTAATTTAACTTTATTTTAGTGTATAAAGTTTCGTTTTCTTTCGAACTGTAGGTTTTAGGTTTGCTATGTCATGCATGATCTCAATTCAATTCTTTGTTATTTGGCTTATTACTGTGTCATCTATGATAAATGCAAAAAACTTAACTAATCAGTAAAGGCAACACTAACAAAACTTTATGAATATGTACATATTCATAAAGTTTATAGTCAGTTAAAAAAGAAATGGGGAAGATTTATTGAAAGGAATTTCTGTAAAGGGCCTATGGTCTATTTATATTTAGTATGAGGTTAAGTAAATGATATCTCTTTTGTACCTGATTTTTAGCTTCTATTGTGTTCGCATCTTTCCGTGCAATGTATTGTACCTGGAAGTTACACCAGCTGAAGGAAGAATTGAGAAGGTGAGATGCATTCTATAGTGATCCTGACTGGCAAATAGATCATCACCACACAGCATTAACCGCTTTTAGCAGAATCGTGAAATTTGGAGGACGTATTCCTTAAATGATGTAGGCATCTGATAAGACGATATATCCAATAATTATATCCGTTAAAAGATATATGACACTCTGTCATTCTTAAAATAAGAAAAAAATGATGAAATATATTCATTTGTTTTTTTTTCGAACTTCATCCCTTAAAGGGCATCAATCATCAATCCCTTTGGGCAAAGAATTATTTATGATCAGAATTACTTAAAACTTAATATTAATGCTTTTCAATACAATTAAATAAATACGTATTGTAGAATTTTTGAAATTAAATCCCATAAGGGGGTAAAATGGGGGATGAAAGTTTATATGAAACTCTGTCATTAATATGTAAAAAAGTACAAAAATAAAAAAAAGTCACCTGTGGACGATTTAAGAGTTTTAGAATCACTTTCTTTAAAATGATTTCCATATAACAAGCCTAAAATACAAAGATTGTGATTTTGCCAATTTTGGTTGTCTTATTGCTTTAGCTCACAACTTTCTTCAGTTTTTGTTTTTTAGTAACAAATGATATCGATTTTTTTTGCATCCTGGCACTGCATAATTTTCATTTTTTTTTTAATAAATTGAAAAAAAAATATCACGTTAAAGAGCTTTACAATATACTAAAGGACATAGTGATCGCGACGTCTAGCGAGAGAAAAAGGCAAAATTCTTCCCCGTAGTACTCCATGTAAATCATACTAATATGGAAATATTCTAAGTACTTGGCAACACAAAATGTCAGATGTAATTTGTCATAAAAACAGCTATCACTTTAGTAAATTGTCAAATATATCAAAACAAAACTTTCACTATGTCAAATGAGAATAAAACGTAATCCCTATAAAAATATTATGTAGCTATAAAAACATATTGCGTAACATCACATAAAAGTTATAATACTTATTTTACGATAAATGAAACCAATATGAGAAAGTCAATATATCCGATTATTTGTTCTAAGCCGACTTGCTTAGAATTCAGGACAACATTGCAAATAAAAACATTGACAACTGTAACTAAAAAACAAATCGAGGTAAGTAGTCTGCCGATCAGGGTTTGCTTAAATCCATTGAATTATAATTAAAACATTAAACATATAAAAAAATAATGTTCTTTTTCAAGGAAAGCTATAAACTTCTGGATATACCAAAAAACTCCAGCCAAGATGTAATAAAAAAAGCATTCTTAGATCTTGCCAAGAAATATCATCCAGATGCTAAGTCCCCGGACGCTGATATAAAAAAATTTGTGGCTGTAGAAAATGCGTTCAGAATCTTGTCAAAACATAATGCCACAAATACTAAGGAAGTTGAAAAAATCGTACATGATATAAAGGTATGTAAACAATTTCAAATTCTCGTTCTTATATAGAGTGTTAATAATTCTTTTCATATTTATTTAAATGCTAGCATTGCCTGCGGCTCCGCCCCGTTCAGATGACCAAAGACCAAATTCTTAGGTTTTATATATTAGTATACTCTTACATTGCAGTTTTTGTATTTTTTTCTCAGAAATGAGATATTTTACCGTGGTAAAAAGTATCCTATATGTTGACCCGGATAATCAGATACCATCATACCAAATTTCATCAAAATCCTTCCAGTGGTTTTTCCATGATGCGGTAACAGACAGATAGACAAAAATTCTAAAAAGTATAGATTCGGCCTCTGTGTCGATAATACATATATAGATTTGTTTATTTCCATTTAGTAAAGGTATGTAAATAATTCCGAATTCTATTAATACTTATTTATTTTATATATATTTTTATTTGAACTTTCATATTTTTTATAGCACACAGCACCACAACATAGACAATTTCTTAGCTTTGATGGAATTGGATATGGGACTCCCTCTCAGAGACAAAAACAATATGCTCAAGTTAGAGCTCAAAGAGCAGCTATTAATGTCATGGAACACAGAACTGCAAAAGCTGTTGCATCTAAAAAAACTCTTATGAAAAAAGAACCACTTAAGAAACATGATATTAAAACTAAATATGGGTTTGAAAGGTTGGTGGAAGATTTAATACAAGAATCCATGTCTAAAGGAGAATTTGAAAATTTAAGTGGCAAGGGAAAGCCATTGAAAGATCAAAATAGTAATCCATATGTTGACTTCACTACTCATAAGTTGAATGAGGTAAGGAGCATCAATGATATTTAAATAATTAAAAATAATAACTAAACATGTTGGTACATTAACACACAGCACCATCTAGTTCCATGGTAAACTACGAGGCTTGTGTTATGGATACCAGATAGTTGATACACTACACATATATAACTTTAAATACATACTGAAATACAAACATTTGTGCTCATCACAGAAATGAATACCCCCAGCGGGACTGGAACCCGCAACGGCTGGCACAGAAAGCAGGGTCACTACAAACTGAGCCAAATGTGTTGTCAAAAATCTTTTATATTTATTGTTTCAATTAGAAAAATAATATTACTACATTAATGTAGTATTTTTTTTTCAGGTTTTAATAAATAATGGATTTACTCCAGAATGGATAACAATGAGCAAAGAAATAGATCAAGACATAGAACTTTTGAAAGAAGAAATAAGAAATGATAGAAAGTATTTAGGACCTTATCCTTTAAATGAAGAGGATGCTGTAAGATGGCTCAAATTATGTGAAAGTAATAAATTGTTGGCAGAGTCAATAAATATGAAAATAAACACTTACAATCTTATTGTTCCACTTCTTAATAAACAAAAGTTTCATATAGAATTTGATAAAATTTGTGCTGATATATTAGAAAATGGTCAACATTCTGTTGACAGAGATCAAACAGAACAGGTGAAAAGTCAGAAGGTTGTGGTGCAAGAGAGTGATGATATAATTGGTATATTTTTTAAAGTGTTAGGTGAATTATTAAGTTTTCGAGGAAACGAGAAAAAGAAAATCGGAAATTGACCAATTTACTTATAAGTAATAAAGTGTAATATTAACGACAAATAAAAAATAAGTCTAACTTAATTTTAGTAAATCAATTAAGAGCAAGGCTAAGTTTTTTCTATTAAAACTCCGGCTTAGTAGAAACACTTTTATATAAATAAATTTTCTGTGATATCCTAGTGTTAATAGTATGAATAATATTAAAATAAAACCACTGCAATAATTGTTTTCATTTTATTTAAACGTAAGCTAACTATTCTACAAGGGTATTCCTAGAACAGTTTCAACATGAAAAATATTTCTAAAACAATGTTTATAACATTAAAAATAAATCCTATTTTAAATATTCGAGTAAATATACTATATACTTGTATGGAAGACATACATCTTTATTTAGGTGTCTTTAAATAAATGCAAAAAACTTTAACATGTACAATAATGTGATATATTTGTAAAGGCACTTTGTACAATAGATATTTATTGTTACATCTCCATCACACTATTTAAAGGTTTTAATTAACACAACCATGTTTATGTTTTTAAATGCAGCTTATTCTTTAAAAGTTTTAATTTGATATAACTATTTTTAAGAATCTACAAAATATATTTAAACAGCTTGAGAACAATTACATATTTAATAAAAATCTATACTAATATTATTAATGTGAAAGTTTATGAGGATGGCTGGATATATGTTACTCAATCACATGAGAATGGCTGAACGGATCTAGATGAAATTTGGCACATAGATAGATTATAGTCTAGAATAGCACATATGACTACTGTTTATCCTGGAAAAATATACGGTTCCTGTGGGATAGAGTGGTTTTTGTTTTTCACTAGGAACGAAGCGAAGCGAGGGTGAACCACTAGAGTACTTTATAAAAGTTTGCCATTAATTAATTAAAAATAATAAAAATATAAATTTCATAACATTATGGAATGAACTTGCCTTCATTGTTATTTCCTCTACTATATAAATACATAAGCACTATCTTGAACACAAAAAATAATAAGGTATAGTTTTCATTTATACATAAACAAAGAAACCTGACATCTTTATGACGAGTGAAATATAAAATGGAGATTAAGATGATTTCCTTATTTCTAAATAGGAATATATTCAGTTACATACTGACAAGGCACATTCACGGCAATAAAAAACTGCATTCTCGTAATAGGTTACATAGAGAAAGAAATAACCTTAATTTTCTCTCCAAAATTAAAATATCAATAAAAACTATCATAAGTGTAGAAATGTAAATAATATCATGTATCTAATTCATTGTTGTACACCAAAACATGTATAAACTTTCATAATGAGAACATTTGATTGCAGTTTTACAATAAAAATGTACATGTAAATATAAAAAAGTTATTTATAGGTAATTCGATCAATAAATGGGTAATTTATTACTTATAAATAACTGTAAATAATGTTTCTCATTTATCTATATCTCAATTTACAATACAAACATTAATTATATTTGTGTTATAGAATCAAAGTCTTGTATTCAAACATCAGATCGCGCTTCTAATGAAGCCCGATCTGTTATCGCTATCTTGTTCTGGCTAGTTTCGTCTTCGTAGAGCGTGCTCTCTGTCGAACGACTGACGGGACATGACGAAACTTCACATAATGTACTGAGTGACAGAGACGACGCTCTACAAAACCGAAATTAGCCGATTGTCTCCCTCTTTAGCTCGATGTACATATTTACTGGCGGTTACTGTCAGGGCTGCCAGATCGCATAATTGGATACGAAAATTGTAAAATACGGTTATTTTATGTATATTTCATTTTAAGTTATCCCATATTTTTAATGAAATTTTTATTCATCACAGACTATTTCTCAACAGTTTTGTTAATCTATACAGGTAAATAAAATTGTAGTGTCCGTTTGTAATGTCAAAATAACAGCGTTTTGCTACATGCATATGAAATTATATACAGTACTTATAAGAAAAACACATTTTTTTAAATTTTTGTCTATCTGTTTGTTCTGGATAATTTCTGAAACGGCTGGACTGATTTTGACGGGACTTTCACTGGAAGATAGCTGATGTTATAGGGAGTGACATATGCAACTTTTATTTAAGAACAATAATTAGGGTTCCGCTCAAAAGAATTAAAACATACCTAGAGACGAATCCGAGCGGCGAGTCGCTAGTTTGTATAATAAAATTTGATTTGGTATAATTTGAGTTAGCCAGCGGTGTAAAATAAGTCGTCTCTGCTGGCAGCCCTGGTCACTAGTGGTGCCTAGGAGTGCCAGACGACGCCGGCGGGCGCGAGGGGCGCGAGGCGCACGCGGCCGGCGGCCAGCAGGCGCAGCGCGCGCGGGTAGGCGCGGTGCTCCGCCTCGTGGATGCGCGCCGTCAGCGCCGCCTCCGTGTCCGCCGCCAGCACCGGCACGCGCTCCTGGATTATGATAGGGCCGGTGTCCATGCCCTCCTGATGATTGGATATTAATATATAAATTATTAATTAAATAACTTTGGAGTTTTTTTTATGTAGTTATTTGACAATTTGTAAAGTGTTTTTTTTTTTAATAAAAGTATCTGCTTTATTATTTTAATCTGTGAGACTTCTTTAGAATCGTTGTGATTTAGAAGACGATGAAACAGAAATGCAGCAATAAATAAACATATAAGCCAGCAAGAGAATGAAATGGAATACATTGCCATGTTACTATGGTGTCCATTGTTATTAATTCTTATTTAATTATTTGAGATAAAAATACATTACACAAGAAGTGAAAAATAATACAACTAATGACTGAATGCTATGTAATATATATTTATGTCAAATAAAATAACTTTAAAACTTCGTAAAAATATTTAAAAAAAACCTTATAATTATTTTACTCCTGATACTCTTTATTCGTCTCATTCCCTTGTAAGTTACTTTTCTGAAGTTTCTATTCTACCGTGTGTGAATTACACATACACACGCACATTCTTTTTTATATTTTCTTTCATTTTATATATTTTCTTTTTAATTACGTTTAAAATATTTTATATGTTTTTTAACTAGATGGCGTTACTTTTGCTTCGGTATTATATACATAATTTCAAAATTTCTTAGTGATTTTTTTTATTTATTAAATTATATGTACTTCAAAGGTTCTGCTTGTTCGAACTAACTTCAGAAAATACTGACAGATTTTATACTTTTTTCGCCAATAGAAAGATTGATTACTTAAGAATGTTGTAAGACTATAATTTAATAAACATTTTGCAATAATAAGCTACAAAAATAATAATACATATTTGTGAATTAAATTGACCAAAAAAAATTAGATGGAATGCTCTCAAACGCAATCTAAGTGAAGCGGGAGCGAGTCACTAGTAAGAAATATTTTAACTAACAAATTACCTCAAACATATGAATAAAAAAATCTCGATACACAAATGAATAAAACACGCAATATACAACCCCTATTTATAACTCGGTTAAGAGCATGCAAACAGACAAACACTCACGTCAACAAAGTGTACGGTGCAGCCGCTCTCGCGGTCGCCGGCCTGCAGGCACTGGCGCGGCGCGTGCAGGCCGGGGTGGCGCGGCAGCAGCGACGGGTGGATGTTGATCAGGCGACCTTTCCATCTGTACACCGACAATATATGTTAATTAATTAATACATAACTTTACACATACGTATACAAACAACATACACTCACAGAGACACACACACACACACACACAAACACATCACACAGAAACATATCGATACCTTAATTGGCAAACTAGCTAACTCCATAAGAGCAAAATTTTTTAGGAGACACTTAAAACTATAATATTGTTCGTAGACTACTTATTGAAAAATCTAAAACACCGTTGGTAGATAATATCGTAAGCTGTTATTTTTGATACTGTAAAATCTTACTAAAATAATCCTACTGAATTACAGTTGCGTACAATGTGAACCAAAAAATATTTTTTGACGAAATGTGGAGTTGGAGTTGGCTGGTTTGCAAATTAAGGTATCGATATACAAACGCACACACAAACAATTTCTTTTATATTTCATTATTCTATTTTATACCATTATAATCTACTAAATTTAGTAATTGTTAACTATTTGGTCTTTATATTGTAAATCTAGAGGAAGGTAACGATGTTCGTTATACAGATTTTCCTACTACGAGCTCCTAAGCATTTTCGGCTCTTTCTGGATATTTTTATATCTATACATAATATAATAAAATTGTAACTAAGCCGAATCTGCACATTAAATATTTTTTGGAAAATCTTGTTGAAATAAACATTATTATCGATACAGAGGCCGAATCAATAGTTTTTAGAATTCTTGTCTGTCTGACTGTTACCGCATCACGGAAAAACCACTGGAAGGATTTTGATGAAATTTGGTATGGTGATAGCTGGTTATCCGGGGGCGAGAAAATGTCTCATTTCTGAGTAAAAAAAAACTGCAATGTAAGAGTATACTAATATGTAAAACCTCAGAATTTGGGTTTTGGTCATCTGAACGCGGGCGGAGCCGCGGGCAATGCTAGTTACATGTCTTAAGCGAAACAGTTATGAGAAGAGTATATTTTTGTAACCTGATCTTTTGCTACAAATAAACGATATTATTATTATTATAATAACCGATGCAGCGATAACTATGCAGATTTGTAGTGGCCCATTTTAGTGGGACGCGAGTCACCGACACAGACTTTTTAAATTCGCCATCTTGATTTTTTTATCAAAAAATTAGTATTTATTAGTAAAATAAACGTAATAATAAACATTATCACCAAATTTCGAGTCCATAGATCAATTGGAAAGTTAAAAATAACTTTAGGACAAAATTTTGTAAAAATAACTGACTTCGGTGGCTACCCATTCTTTTGTTTTCCAATTTTTTTTAAAACAACGAATACCCCACTATATGATGTAGTAAAAAATATGGTCACTATAGTCTGATCTTCCTCACATTAAAAATACGGTGCCGGTGGTAGATTCCTCACGTACTGACCAAACTGACGTTTAATTTAAATTTAAAATGTAAAATTGACGATTCAAAAGAGCTTGTGAAAGTCAATAAAAAAAGTATTTGAATAAAGTATAATTTGATTTGATTTAAAAGGCAGGTCTGTGCCCCGCAGCGAGACGTTCACTTACTTTTGTACAAACTCCTTAGATAGAATCCTCATGAATCCAGCAAGACACACGATATCTATCTTGTGCTGTTCCAGCACAGCGGTCATGGCGCGGTCGAAGTCTTCCCTGGTCTCGTAGTCTTTGTGGTTGAGCACCTGAAATAGAATAAATGTTATAGAAAAGATTTTCTACGGTATAGAATCCTCTTGTAGAGAAGAAAACACAGACAGACAAAACATCTTATTTATTATTATTACTAGGGGTTCATCCTAGCTTCAGTTGGACCGTCCCTGGATGTTTAACAGTAGCTAATATACTCCAGATCACAGCCTATCTATGTATTACACATCCAAAATTATGCAGCCGCACTCACACGCGTGCATGCACAAACACGCATGCGTACACTCCTTTCAGCTGCACTCACACACACGCACCCACATGTATGTATGTAAAAAAAATTAAAGAACGTGCGTGTGCTAAAGGTTAAGGCAGTGGTAATCCAGTGATAATGCGTTCGCTTGGAAAACCGAAGCGGGTTCAAACCCTGGGTCTCGCACCTCTGATATATCCATGAGCTAATCATTATCAACACGTTTAACACTTGTCTTACAGTGAAGCAAAACATCGTGAGGAAACCTGCACATCTGAGAGAACCTAACAAGTTTTCGAAAGACATGCTCAGTCCGCCCGCACTCGGCCAGCGTGGTGGACTTTGACCTGATCCCCCTCGTATCGAAGGCAGGCCCGTGCCCAGCAGTGGGACGGCATAAAGGGGTGACCGTACTCACAACGGCGGGTATGTTGGCGAGGCGGGCGCGCTCCAGCGCGTAGGCGCCGGCGCGGTTGCAGAGCACGAGCGCGACGTCGGCGCACAGGCACTGCGCGGGGTCGCGCGCCGCCTCCGCCAGCGCCGCCATGTTGCTGCCGTTGCCCGACACCAGCACCGCCACCTGGTCGGTGGGAATAGACAAATTGATCACACGTTTGGCTCTTTGTAGCAGGGATATGAAAAAATAACCGATTTTTAATAATCGATTCGCTAAATATTCAAAATCGATTTTTAATGAATAGATTATATTACTTACTCTCTTTTTTTAAAGTAAATAAGATAGGATATGCGTTGTTGGATTAAACATAGCTACATATTTTACTCGAATTTTACAAATAGCGCCATCTGTGTGATAAATGAAAAAACTTGTGGACTTCGTAATTTTATTATGTACAAAAAATGCAAATTTTCGAATAATTCGATAAAATCGATTATTATTTAATCAATTTTTTACAAAACGATTTTCTTTGAAAAGAGAAAAATCGATTATTATTTAGTTAATCGATTTTCTTTGAAGAGAGAAAAATCGATTATTTAGTAACTGATTTTTTTCCGTCCAAGTCACATCCCTACTTTGTAGTGACCCAACTTGCTGTGTCAGCGGTCGCGGGTTCATCAAAAAAAAATATTAAAACAAAAATGTACTGCTTTAAGTGGTCATACTGTAATATTACCTAAAATATGCCACAGCATTTTTGCAGCACAAACAAAATCAAACTTGTTACCCTGTACTTTGATCAATCACACAATGGACCAGGCATGGTCAGTCAGGTCAGTATAGCCACAAGGAAATAATATCCTGTGACAAAAACGATAAACGTAGTGTGAGCAACAAACCCGCTTCTTGGGCAGCAGCGGCATGCGGCGCGTGAAGTCGAGCGCGGAGGCGAAGTTGTCGACTAGCACGCGCGCGCCGCGCGGCGGCCGCGCCTGCACCGTGCCGATCACCAGCCCGCCGTGCGGACGGATTATGTTCATCACCTGTCATCACACATCATCATCATCATCATCATCATCATTATTATCATCATCATCACTGTAGCTACACACACACATATACATACACATCCTTTTAAAGACTTTCCCATTTTTGCTAGAGGTCTTTTTTATGAATTATGTTTGTGACAGATTTTAATTAAAAACTAAAAAAGTACTGAGTTTAAAAATTAAAACTTAAAAAAAACCGACCGAAAAATAACTAAACGGGAATTTTGATATATTCCATGTCGGTGCCATATAATTAAATAAGATAAAATTTAAATGGGAAGTATACTATTCGAAACAAAAAAAAATCAAATCGGTTCAGACGTCTTCGAGTAATCCGTGAACATTCATTAAAAATTCTGACCAATTGTTCTCAATTGGTCAATAATGGCAATGTCAATAATGGCAACACTAAATATAGATTACTATTTAATATTTTTAAAATTGTAATAATTATAAAAATAATAGCAAAAATTAAATAAATAATTTTCCATATTCAATTATAATTAAAATTATAAAAATGTTTAAAGTTAAAAAATATTGTAATGTAATTGGTGCAACTTTCATTTTGTTAATTGTGGGTAGGCTGTCTGTAACAACTATACCTTCAAGGCATGTAACACCTCAGTCTCTCCCGTGACCATGGATGCTGTAAAGCATTCGAAACGTCGGGAACCAAAAATCAAAATAAATCCGCGAAATAATCCGAAAAGATAGTTTTATTTAATAATGTCAAACATTCGCGTAAATCTAAGTAAATATTACAAAAACCAAATTCTTAGGTTTTACATATCAGTATACTCTTACATTGCAGTTTATGTATTTTTCTCAGAAATTAGACATTTTCCCGCGGTAAGAAGTACTTATCCTATATGTTGACCCGGATAACCAGCTATCACTATACCAAATTTCATCGAAATCCCTCCAGTGGTTTTTATGTGATGCGGTAACAGACAGACAGTATCGATAATAACGTTTATTTCAATAAATTTCCCAAAAATATTTAATTTACAGATTCGGCTTAGTTACAATTTTATTATATGTATAGATTGATTTATTTTTATAATAGGACATAATTTATAAGGTGTATGAACAATGAACACGTTTCACCTCCGCTTGATCCTCGGGCGTGACGATGAGCACCATGCCGATGCCGCAGTTGAAGGTGCGCAGCATCTCGTCGTCCTGCACCGCGCCCGTGTCCGCTATCCACGCGAACACCTGCCATACAAATATCACACCACTATAATATATATATTGAATTAATAACAAAGTCTATATATATAGACTTTATATATAGACTTTGTTATTAATTCAAGGTGTAACGACTCAACAGATTTGTGTAAAAAATCTAAATGTAAAAGCATTTAGTCATAGCTTTAATTGAATTGAATTAATTTTGTATTCTTGTATTCACCCATTTTTTACGTAACATTGCTGGACACATGTCTCCCTTTAACATGAGGGTGACCATGCCATAGTCCACCACGCTGGCCAAGTGCGGGCGGACTTCACATGTCTTTCAAAAACTTGCTAGATTTTCTAAGACATGCAAGTTTTCTCACGATGTTTTCCTTCACCGTAAGACAAGTGATAATTATGTTGGAAATAATGCGCACATGGTTATATCAGAGGCGCGAGACCTGGGATTTGAACCCGCTTCATTCGATATCCTAAGCGAGCGCGTTACCACTGGCCTACTACTGTCTAACTACATGCTATGTGTTAATTTTATTAAAATATTAGTATCTTTAATCCATATAATATAAGAAGCAAAAAAAAAAACATTGGGAACACTTTTGCAAAATAAGCAAATCAGAAAAATAAAATAAAAATAAAGAGCTTGTGTATGAATGTGTACGCGCAAAGAGTAAAATTTCTGTAGGTTATCGGTACTCTTTATGAAATTCAATTGATGTTTCAAATAATTACTAGCGAGATACCAACAATAACGCATATTAGGCATATTACAATCATATATTTATAGAAATTTAAGGAAAGAATATAATATTATATATCATTTGTCAGACAATAACAACGGTCACCATGGCAACGAACGTTCGCAAGTTTTACTATACAAAAAAAAAGGTATAAAGGCGTGCACTCACGGGCTGTATGTTCCACCAGTGCGCGTTGAGGCGCGCGCGCACGGCGTCGGGCAGCACGCGCGGCAGGTTCTCCAGCAGGCCGCCGCCCGTCACGTGCGCCACCGCCTTCACGCGCGCCAGCGCCGGCAGCACCGCGCGCACGTAGATGCGCGTCGGCTTGATCAGCTCCTCGCCTGCGCACATATACTTATGTACTCATCGATACACAATCAGCGAGAGAAAATGTCCTCACCGAATGAGCGCTCATTTGAATATTTGAGCACGCTTTTAAATATTTTTTTTTGTGAAAACAACTTTAAATGTTGCATTTTAAGATTCAATTTACATTGTTATATATTTATTTCAAATAGAATAATTACCTAAACACAATTGGTGACAGTATTAAGAGAACTTTCGCATATGACTGTGTATCTACTACTTTTTTGATTGATGCTTAAAATCTATAAAAAATCAAAACATAATAAGGTATACCACAATACCTAAAGTAAGTCCATCTTCACTGAAAGGCGCTTTGTCATCTAGAGTGAGACCAGCCTTCTTCATCAGGCTGTGTACGAGGCTGAAGCCATTGCTGTGGATACCACTTGACGGCAAACCAATAATAATATCACCCACCTGCATAAGTAAATATTATTATTATATGTATATAAAATAAACTAGTATGCGTGTAGAATAGAACAGAAAAAATTCTCTCCAATGACGATGTTTTCCGTAAAACGTGCAGAACATCAGGTACATACATATAAAATAAAATGTTAAATATTCGCTATTGTAAAAAAATATTATGGGAACAGAACCAAATTTCATTTGACTTGACACACAGTCTTTACATCTATACATATAATAAAATTGTAACTAAGCTGAATCTGCACATTAAATATTTTTTTGAAAATCTTATTGAAATAAAAATTATTATCGATAAGAGAGATTATAGAGAGAGTGGCTAAACTAGACTTTAAATTTGGTAATGAACGTATCTCTTTAATACAAGCTTACTCACCGACAGAAAAATCAATCGAAGAAGATCTCGATAAATTCTACAAAAATCTCGATACAGCTCTACGGAAGTCAAATAAAAACACCATAATCCTAGGAGATTTTAACGCAAAAATAGGACAAACTACGTCAGACGACGGAAAAACTACAGGAAAATGGGGCTATGGTAGAAGAAATAACCGGGGTGAAATCTTAATACAGTTCTGCCTTGAACATCAGCTCTACATAGCTAACACATTCTTTAAGAAGAATTTGAAAAAAAGGTGGGCTTGGGTATCACCTGACGGGGCTGTACGCAACGAAATTGACTATGTCATAACAAGGGATATGAGAAAAATAAACAATATTCAAACTATTGACACAACTTTTAGCACAGACCATAGACTGTTAAGGATAGTGTATAATTTAAAGTACAATGTGAAGAAGGACAGAAAATCATTTGGCCATAAGAAAGTTCAGCTTACCTGCATAGAAAAAGAAACGATCAAACGCAAATTTTCTGAAATACGGGAAAGTTATAGTACGGAAGGTAAAAACACTGAACAAAAATATACAGATTTAACGTTACAAATTAAAGAAATTATCAACCAACTACCAAAAATAAAAGAAAAATCAGAAAATGAAATTATATTTAATGACTATGTAAGAGAACTAATTCAGGAAAGATTATACTTAAAATCTAAGAAGCACAGATCGAAGGAAGAAAGGAAAAGATTAAGAAAACTCTATCGTAAAATAAAAGAAATAATAAAAAAGAAAAAATATCAACTAAAGTATAAAATCATTGAAGAAGAACTTAAAGATAGAGGCTCAGTCAAACGGTCAGAAAAACGCTTGTCGAAACATAGAGACTGGATTACCTCACTGAAAGCACCCACAGGAAACAAAATAAGTAAAAGAACAGGATTACTTAAACTAGCGACCATGTACTATGAAAACCTCTACAAAAACTCTGACATAAGCCCAACTTGCATCGACAACAACATCGGTCACAAAGAATATATAGAAAATATTCCGGCTTTCACTCAAAGTGAAATAAGAACAGGTATAGAATCCTTAAAGTCGTCGAAGAGCCCAGGTCAAGATGGAATAACAAACGATATATTAAAAGCGTTATCTGAGTCTATAGCCCCTATACTCACAAATCTCTTTAACGAAATTATGGAACAAAATAAGATACCTGAAGAGTGGGAAAATTCTATAATCACGCTGTTATATAAAAAAGGAGATCCTCTAGATATAGGCAACTATCGACCTATAAGCCTACTACAAAGCTTATACAAATTATTCACCAACATACTATTGCGAAGAATCAAAACAACTCTAGATTTCAACCAACCGAAAGAGCAAGCAGGATTCAGAAAAAATTATAGCACAGTTGATCACATTTTCACTCTAAACCAAATAATTGAACGGTCTACCGAATATAAAATAACACTCTACATTGCATTTATAGATTACGCCAAAGCATTCGACTCTATATCGCATGAATCACTCTGGAAAGCTCTCAAGTTCAACAATATAGAAGATAAATACATAGCGATCCTGAAGGAAATATATAAAAGACGTACAGCTCAAATAAGACTCGATCAAGTAGGCGAGACCTTCAAAGTAAGGAGGGGAGTGAGGCAAGGAGACCCTATCTCACCAAACCTATTTACCGCTCTACTAGAATATATATTCTCAAAACTAAGTTGGGATGGCATGGGAATAAAAATAAATGGTGAGTACCTGAATCATCTTAGGTTCGCCGACGACATAGTTATCTTAAGCGACAACCATAATGACCTCTCACACATGCTCCAAACGCTCAACGAAGAAAGCATAAAATCTGGGTTGAAAATGAACATGAACAAAACTTGTATAATGACTAACGCAAATGAGATCCACACTATGATCGAATCAAATAATATTAAATACGTAAAAGAATATGTTTACCTGGGTCAAAGTATATCATTTACTGACAATACAAAAAAAGAAGTAGAACGACGTATAAAACTGGCCTGGAGAAAGTACTGGTCTTTAAAATACATCTTTAAATCAAAACTACCACTAGCACTGAAAAAGAAAGCCATGGACTCAATAATTTTACCAACACTACTTTACGGCTGCCAAACATGGGCACTAACAAAAACTCTAATCCATAAGCTACAAATTTTCCAAAGGGCAGCTGAAAGAAGCATACTCGGAATTCATCTCAGAGATCGACAGCGTCAGTCGGAAATAAGAAAAAGAACAAAAGTGACAGATGCAGCTGAGGAAGCCTGTAGACTCAAATGGCGATGGGCTGGACATGCTGCCCGCGCGACCGACGGCCGGTGGAGCGAGCGAGTGCTACATTGGTGGCCGCGCGAGCAACGCCGGGGCCGCGGCCGACCGCGCGCGCGCTGGAGAGATGACGTTGAAGCTGTAGCCGGCGCCACCTGGACTAGAATCGCGACGAACAGACAAGAATGGAAGCGGATGGAGGAGGCCTATACTCGAAAATGGGTTCCCAAGATGGATAATAATAATATATAATTATTAATTACAAATACATCATTATAAAAAAAAAAAAAAAAAAAAAAAAAAAAAAAAAAAAAAAAAAAAAAAATTACGAATAATGATGATATGCTCATATAGATATAAAAAAAATAATAAAAAAAAAATACAAAAAAAAAACAAAAAAAAAAAAAACATTTTCATTTTATTATGTCAATAATAGATATGATTCATAAGTATTATTCTATGTATTTGTAATTTCGTACGTAAGGTAATTTTATTTAGCTGTAATACTTAAAAATTATATTAAACTTTTCCTATGTGTTGTTATCTTGGCGAATAAAGGCTTATTATTATTTATTATATTATTATTATCGATAAGAGGCCGAATCTATAGTTTTTATATTGTTTGTCTGTCTAACAAACTATCTTCTTACCAAAATTTCATCAAAATTAGTTCAGTAGATCCAGAGATTACCTCCTACAACGTCACAAACTCACAAACTTCACCTCTTTATAATATTAGTGTATTAGATAAACCAAAACTGACGTTGATGTCGTTGATGCGCGGCAGCACGCGCTCGCGCTCCACCACGCCCAGCGCGAAGCCCGCGATGTCGTACGCGCCCGCCTCGTACATGCCCGGCATCTCCGCCGTCTCGCCGCCTGTACAATTGTATATTCAGAAAACGGATTTCTATTATATATGTGTAAGTTTGTTTGTGTCTGTGTATGTGAATATTCGTGTGTGTGTGCGTATTAACAGTGTTAGGTATCTAAGGAAGCAACAAAGAGACGCGAGTATCAATGGATAGTATATAACAATACAAACAAACATTTCACATTAATATTATAAATCGTCCCTCCGTCACACCGGACACCATTTTGTATAGTAGTCGAGGAAGACACGCGTGAATTATTCGAGAAAGAATGAATGAATGAAATAATGAACGAGTAAAAAGATGAGGTAGGATGAACGTGTACACAAAACTAGCATAACAACAAAAGCTCACCAATGAGCGCGGCAGAGGCCTGCTTGCAGCCGTCGGCGACGCCGGCCACCACGCTCTTGGCCACGCTGACGTCGAGCGCGCCGCACGCGAAGTAGTCGAGGAAGGTGAGCGGCGCGGCGCCGTTGCAGAGGATGTCGTTGACGCACATGGCCACCAGGTCCACGCCCACGCTGCCGTGCCGGTCGATGCGCTGCGCCACCTTCAGCTTCGTGCCCACGCCGTCCGCCGCCAGCACCAGCACCGGGTCCTGTGCCATCCTTATACTTTACTACACAAGCTACACTACATTTTGACCAACTGTTATATACATATGTATATGACTAATCGAAACAAATCTTATAAGCAAAACTATTAACAGTTTTATTAAAATACATATACGAATGAATTTAAGAAAGTAATTCTTTTTAAAAATTTTGTTTAATTACTTTCTATTTATCTATCTATTATTTAAAAAAAAAGGTCGACAGGCACACCCGGTAGGACGGTAAAAATATTTCACTTGTTACCGTCACACTCTTATTCGCCAAGTATGTGAATAGTGCGAATCACGTAAGCAACTTCGTTACAAAAACGTATGATATACAAATTTTTATTTATCATTTCATCAAAAACTAAATAATATAATATATCCAAACAAACATTTAAAAAAATCAAAACAATAAAATATTCTATTAATTTATGTACATTACCTTATATTCTTGTTCAACAGCTTTCAATTGGAAGCACCCGCCGAATCCACCGAGGCCGCCCAGAACACCCGACCGAGATGTTGACCTAAAAATATTTTAATATTTCAAATCCAATCAAAATATAATTCACTAGCAGAACCCGCGGTTTCGCTTGCTTGATACATCGATGAAAAGTTGAACATATAAAATTATATGTACAAGTAAATATTAATAAATTAATAATCAATACTAATATGCATAATAATAATATTATAAATGTTTATGTGGATGGATGTATGGATGTTTGTTACTCTTTCATCTGGATGAAATATGGCACAGAGATAAGATTATAATGCGGAATAGCACATAGGTTACTTTTTATCCCGGAAAATGTACGGTTCCCGTGGGATATATGTTTTTGTCTAGGGACGAACCTAAAGCGAAGCTAGGGTAAGTCGCTAGTATTACAAATGCAAAAGTAACTCTGTCTGTCTGTTTTCACACTTAATCTGCTGAACCGATTTAGATGAAATTTGGAATGGAGATAGTTTTAGAGCCAGAGAAGGACATAGGATAGGAGGAGAAAGGAATAGAATACATTTTTATCCCGGATACCATCCTTTAAGGGGTTAAAATGATGGTGGAAGTTTGTATGTAAAATATTGTAGTAAATAATAATTTATATTCTCTCACCTCGCTAAAGGTTTAATCAGAGAAACCAAAGAGTCGCCAGCTTCTATATCAACGCCGCTGTCCTTGTACGAGAGGGACTTTTGGGGAACGTCCCTATTGTTAGTGATGTATGGAGCTGTCAGCGGCGCCATTGCTTCTTTGAAGTTATCTACCACCACTTGATGACCACCTGGTATAAATTAAAATATTAATAAATATTAATTAAAATATTTAATTCATTATGTACGTCTATTACTGATAAGTAGATTCTGCTTTACGACGATTAGTAGTTTTTTTGAAAGTAGGGTTCTCAAATTTAAAACCCTATGTAATGCTATTAAATTTTCTCACCAGAATTCTACTTTAACATTTTATATACAACACACAATTTCTCAATTTAACTTTTTAATGGTAAAACACATTCCGTTTTATCTAGTGATGTAACATGAAAAAAACTACTTTTTTTTTCACTATGTTGAAAAAAAAACTTTGTGTTATAATTTTTTTCTAACTTTGGGTTTTTATTTCAGAGAAAAAAAAAATGTTCTATTGAGGTGTTTTTCTAATTTCTTATATTTTACTAAAATTACGAATCGAATTAAGTATAATGAATCAATTAAATAAAAAAATATTTTTCCTTAGTGTCAATGTCAGTAGCACTTTCTTACTCACTAGTCTTGTCCTTAACCATGTCGAAAATTCCACAAGTAAGCTTGGTACTTTTTAACCAAAATTCTAGTATGGAAGGTTTAAAAATAAACAGAAAACTCTAATAAGAACTCTTAAGTATTGATCTTTTACGGAAATTAAAATATATATTATACTATTTATAAAATAAAAAAAAACATGCTCCAGAAAAAAATTCTAGTTTTTTTCAAGTTTTTTTTTAGCTCTCAATCTAGGTATCGGTTCTAACAAAAACTCAGTACGTAAATTTTGAGGTATAACCAAATCATAAAAAAATTACTGAAACTAAGCCAATCTTTAACTAAACTTTTAAAGAATTGCGAAAATTAAGATAACAAATGACACACTCACCCTCTTTCCCAATAGCATGAACTTTTCCAATAATATGGACGGTGTCTCCAACAGCTTCCATGAATTCTTTAACACACACGGGGTCGACGATGGCCACCATGCCGACGCCGCAGTTAAAAGTACGCAGCATTTCGAAGTCAGATACGCGACCTGTACATAATAATAGTAATATTTCATTTCTATGATACAAGACAGACAAATAAATATATTTGTATTTATTTATACCCGACTGGGACTACCAAATAAATATCAAATAAAATTAAAAATATCTAACTGACCAGAACAAAAAAGTTGCAAATAAAAAAAAAAATTTTTAAAATTAAAAATAAAACAAATTGCGTAAAAAGCGAACTAAAAATATGAGAACAAATTGATTGAGGAAAATAGTATTATGCAATCGGAGACATACTGTATACACGTAGCAAGACTCGCGGCTAGTATAAAACTTGTACGTGGTTTAAAAAGGAGAACTCGGCCGCATTAGAATATTAGCAATATATTTTTTCTTTGCTAAGCTAAAATATTGTAGTTATAGAGAAAACTAGCATTGCCCGCGCCTCCGCCCGCGTTAAGATAACCAAAAACTAAATTCTTAAGTTTTACATATTAGTTTACTCTTACATTGCAGTTTTTGTATTTTTTCTCAGAAATGAGACATTTTCCCGCAGTAAAAAGTATCCTATATGTTGACCCGGATAACCAGCTATCACCATACCAATTTCATCAAAATCCCTCCAGTGGTTTTTCTGTGATGCGGTAACAGACAGACAGACAAAAATTCTAAAAACTATAGATTCGGCCTTTGTATCGATAATAATGTCTATTTCAATAAGATTTTCCAAAAAATATTTAATGTACAGATTCGGCTTAGTTACAATTTTATTATATGTATAGATAAGCTTCATTGCTTTTAAGTTTTAGATTTAGTGTGCATGTTTGAAAAAAATAGTATTCGAAAGTGCTTGTAATAGTCTATTTAAATCAATAACATTTCAAATTACCCCGTCTTTAATAACCACTAAAGAAATATCCACTAAAATTGCTCATAACCTCAACATACCATTAGCCTGCAACCATCCGAAAATGGGCTTTATTTGGAACTGGTTAGCGTCCAATTTCACTTTAACACCGGGCGGTAAGATTCTTGGAATGTTTTCTAACAGACCGCCGCCCGTGATGTGTGCGAGGCCTTTGACCAAACCCTTCTTGATGGCCGGTAGAAGTTCTTTGACGTATAATCCAGTTGGTTCCAGAAATTCTAGTCCAAAGCTCCTGTTAGTTGCACTGAAGGATGCTTTATCATGGAAACTGTAATAGAAATAAAAATAATGAATAAATTTTAAATTAAATTATTAATGTAATTTTTTCTTGTAAGTACCGTAAATACTTTCATATGCATTTCGTAAAAAGCTATTATTTTGACATTAGAAACAGATACTTAAAATTTTATTTATTTGTTTATGTATAGAAATAGATTTAGGCAAGCGTAGTGTAGGACGCCCTACAGCATGATGGACTCATGACGTAAGGAAAGTGGAGGGCAACGGAAGAATACGGACTGCCCGGGACCGGGATAGTTGGCGCTCATTTAGGGGTGAAGGCCTTCGTTCAGTCACCCCACCTCCTGCCCCCTCTACAGATATGTGTTCACCATGTCGTGGCGGGGTATCATTAGCGTCCGGCAATCCAGCCGGGGACGAAGCCCAGAGACACACTGAGAGGAGGCCCACCTCGGTGGGCGGCATGCCTTGCGAGTTGCTCATGGTACTTCTCTGATAGTGGTACTAATGGACTGTGGGAGCAACCCCTTGGTGTGTGGTCTGCTTCGATAGACAGCCGTCGTAGTAGCGATCCTGCGACGCCCCATTAAGACGAGGGAGGTTCTGTTAGGTTTTAGTGGGTAGTATTGGTTTTTTAGCCGGTGCGTCCCATTCCATCTGTATATACAGGTATGCGTAAATAACTTTCCTAATACACAAAAAAGCCCTTCGCTCAGCAATAGACTACAATATCAAAATTCAAAAATACAAAATATTTTATTCAGCATTAAATTATTGCAATTTTTTACTGAACGTCATGAGTCTACTACCAGTTCGGAAAGAAGGAGCCTCAGACCAGAGAAGAACTGGCGAAAGAAACTCAGCGAGACTAATATAATTTTTTAATTATCTTTTTTTTTATAAAGTTAAATTATAATTTACAATATTTCTATCAATTCGAAGTAGCCTGGAGGCGATCATTTCATTCCCAAAGTGTGCCATCTTCTATAAAATCATTTATTGTATAATAGCCTTTAGCACACAAACGTTCTGTTAATATATGTGACGATATGTAAATAACGTATAATAAAACGTACCTATGCCCACTCTCAGCCATGATCTTCTGCACGAGACTGTAGCCATTACTGTGCACACCAGTAGACGGGAGCGCCAGCACTACATCACCTTCTCGGATCTCCTTAGAACGCGGGAGTTGCTTAAGGTTATCGACCACGCCCACTGCGAAGCCGGCGAGGTCGTACTTCCCTACTTCGTACATTGACGGCATTTCTGCTGTTTCACCACCTGTGGTAAGGAATACGCCAATATTGTTAACTAGAAGCTATGTGTCGAACAGTAGTCTATGAGTTACTTCACATTGTAGTTTATATGTGTACTAAATTTTATCCAAATCTCTTCAGCCGTTTTTGCGTGAAAGAGGAATAAATACATATATTATACATACAAACTTTCGCAACTATATACTTATAACATATACACATCTTTTGGTTTCTCGTTCCACACTAATAATATTATAAATACCAGAGTAACGTCTGTTACGTTTTACGCATAAACTGCTGAACCAATTTTAATGAATTTTGGTATAGGGATAGATATGACCTTGAAGAAGAACATAGGCAACTTTTTTTCGCAAAAATTAAATTTTTAAAGAAGAGTGTGAAGTAGGGGTCTAAAATTTGTATTGGGAAAAAATCATTTCTTAAGATAAAGAACCAAAAAACATTATATCTTATAATTATAAATTTACACATAAGTAAGAGAAATATCTATTAAGTTATTATCTGTTAATATGCAATAAATAATATATATATATATATATATATATATATATATATATATATATATATATATATATATATATATATTATTAAGTATTTAATATGTATACATAGGTAACAAAACACCATATTACCTAACAAAGCACACCCAGACAGTATGCACGCGTCTGCAATGCCCTTGACGATGCTCGCGGACACGGTGAGCTGCAAGCGCCCGCACGCGATGTAGTCTAGGAACGCGAACGGCTCCGCGCCGGCGCAAAGGATATCGTTCACGCACATGGCGACCAGATCCTGGCCTATTGTATCGTATTTCTGCATTATTTCCGCTATCTGGAAATAAGTGTTGGGAGATTCACGTATAAATGCTTCATTGATGTGAATTAGGGTGAAGTGCATTTTTTTTTCTTTTAAAAAAAAAGTTTTTTTTATAAGCTACAACCAAACTGAGAAAAAAATCGCTTATGTGAATATTCCCGCGCTTTTATTGGTGAAGATATTCGTTTGAAATATTTTTTCCTTTTTTCCACAGCTCCTTCCTAAGTTCCAACACACTGGATATATATCATAATAGTATCAAGTTTGTATTGGATAAGCGTAAATAAGATTAACTTATTATAAGAATTGTGTATTTTTCTTGTAACATATGGGTGAGATCGTAGATGTTAGATTTTTTCAACCCAAATATTTCGGGTAAGACAGGCTGTATTTCTTAAATTTTATATTGTCTTAAAACTTCCAATCGAGTAATAAAATATCTTTTAAAAACATTTTCTTATTATTTACTTTACCAATACCTTTTAATCAAAAATCGATTACTATATGAAAATCGATTATTATCATTACGATTAAACATCAATAAACATTGCAATATAATTAATTTATTATACAAACAATTAACTCATAACTCATCTGTAACTAACCTTAACTTTGGTCCCAACACCATCAGTTCCTTGTACGAGCACTGGGTCTTTCAAACTTGCGTCCATCTTAGATAACTGGAACAATCCACTATAACAACCGAGTCTACCTAAAACTCCCTTTCTGTGTGTCGCAGTAGCTAAAGGTTCTATCAGACGGATCAAATTCGCAGCCGCGTCAATATCTACACCACTTTCGAGGTATGACAGTCCGTTGACTCTGAAAAGATATTACTTTAATTTTGGATTTTTAATAATTGGGCTTATTTGTTAAGAATGTTTTACATTCTAATGTATATTATAGCTTTAGGATTAGGTTATTTATATGACAATGCTCGTAGTACGACTATAATTAAAAATTGAAAAGAACCCCTACGCAAATTAAGTAACATTAACATTAGTTACACTCTTCAAAGTTTGAGACTTGATTCCCGCCTTATACGTGACAAGCGACTTCGCTTCAGGTACATTCCTAGACAAAAACAAATCTATCCCACGGGAACCGTATACTTTCCGGGATAAAAAGTAACCTATGTTCTATTCCACACTATAATCTATCTCTGTGCCAAATTTCATCCAGATCCGTTCAGCCGTTCTGGTGTTATACAGTAACAAACATCCATCCATCTTCACAAACTTTCACATTTATAACATTAGTATGGATTATCATACAAATATCGGCCCCAATATAGTTAAAATGAAATGAATTAGAAAAAGCGATTGTGAGACTTTGTTTTTGATTAATATGACCATAGCGTTTTGTATGTTAAGGAGTGTTTAGATTTTTATAAGCTTTGGAACACTCCATAAAGACATACTAATATCTGTATAAGATGCTATGAACTAAGCTAATCTGATTTTAATATATAAAATTTATCATAAAGTAACTTTGTCACTTCATATTTCTGTCTTCTCAACGAGGAAATATGTACAAATGCTATATAATGCTAATGAAAGCCAGCAATTAATATTTTTAAAAAGGTCAATGTCGTAAGTAATCGATACAAGTGTCAATTTTTCAAAACAACATTTTGCACAAATAATCAGATATATATATATATATATATATATATATATATATATATATATATATATATATATATATATATATATATATTGAAATTGTTAGTTATCAAAGCGTAATTATGTTATAGGTCAGGAATGTCAATGTATTTACATAACTATACTTTAATATACTCATTCCATGTATATGTACGTATATATACGTATAAGTATTAGGCAATTTTTTATAGATAAAATTGAAAAAAATATATTCCTGTATTTTTAAAAATAAATGTATTTCGTGATTTATATATATTTTTTTAAATAAATTTTCTTTGACTTAATAAAAAATCATTTAACACATCATTTAACATTTAAGTAATCATATTTGACATTATATAATCTGTAACAGGAAAAAAATGGGGGTAAAATAAAAAAAATATTTAAAAATTGCATTTTTATTGCAATAAAAAGCACTGGTACAAAAAAAGAAATATTAAAAAAAAACAAGTGATTTGAATAATGTTAATCAAATGTGAGTTTCGTGCGTAACTCATTCATTCTTCATTCGGAACTGAAACAAACCGACATACATGAAGCAAACGAGCAAACAATCCAAATGAAATTAAGACAATGAATGTTGTAAGTTATAATATAAATAAAAAAAAACTTTTACTTGACTAGGCAAATAATATTAGAAGGCAAATAATATAAGAGTACTTTGATAATATTAATAAAAAAAAAACTAATACCCGATTTCACCAACGTCACCTAAGTTTAAGGGATCCCCTAGGCATGGTTAGGGGGCTGTTAGGGGACAGTTTCTGTTTCACCGACAGTTAGGGGTCACCTAAATGTTAAAGCCACCTAAATATAAGTACTAGAAATACGGGCTCTCACGATGGTAAAACAACATTTAATTTAGGGGCTAGTTTAGGGGAACTTTTAAGCTACGGATCCCATACGTAGGTGGTAGCTTAGGGGATGTTGGTGAAATCGGGCATAAATGTTGTTTTCCTTACATATTACCAAAAGTTACCACCAAAAGTTAGTAATTAAAAAAATAAAGAAATTATAATTAATAGTTATCTAAATAAATGTGATAAAATCCCAAACGAATGTCTAAATATTTTAGAAAAATTATGCAAACGGTAAGTCCGTAATAAACATATATTACACATGAACATTAATTATGGTCTATGGATATATGTATATATGTATGGTCTATGAATATATGGATATATGATATATATATATGGTAAACACTGCATGATATTTGAGGAAATACCTTTTTGTTCTTTGAGGAATTCAAGAAGTGTATGTGTTAAATAAAAAGCATAGGGATTGTAAAACTTTTAGTTGTTTTGTTGGTGAGTAATAATTGCAAAATATTACAAAAAACATTGTTATGTCTAAAAAAATATATACAATTTATATATATAATATATAAACAAAATATGTGTTTTTCATTTGTATCATATTTATATTATATATTGCTAGGATTTTATTTTAGGATTGGATTTTACTTGTAAAGGATTTTAAACGTAGTATCTAAATGACATGTAAACTAGTAAAGGGGTACGACAAAATTTCACACACATAAATTACGACTACACTACTTTTTATTAATAGATTAAAAATGCAAAAAAGACGAAAACTTCACGACCCAATAAGCAGAAACTTTTTCGTATTATGTAAAACATAAAAATTATTCTACTTACTTATATTCATAACAATAATCTCGTGAAAAACATTATTGTCCAATGTCACAGTGTAACAATAGATACAGTCGTCAAACGAATGCGTCCACATTAGCACTTCAATTTAAGTTAATAAAACATAAACTACACAGTTAAAGAACGCACGTCCAGCAATATCCTGCCTACACTGCCACCGCGTCGCATCACAAGTGGCAGCTACTTAGTGAGAACTGTACTTAGAGAAGACTCGTTTGGCGATATCATTAAGGAGTCTGCCCACTACAGTCGGGCAAAAAAAAATATTTTGTATTGAAAGGTATGAGACTCTGCCCACTAGACCGTTTCGTCACCGACCGGCACCGTACCGCGTGCCGAGGACGGAGCGGTAACAATTATCGGCGAGAATATTTTACCGGTGTCGGTACGCTCCGTGCCTGGTACGCGGCGTCGCGGGACCGGTGCGTGCGAGCGGCGCAATGGTCAGCTACGTAGCACTAAAACCGTTATGTACACATACGATACGCTGTTAATAGTCTACTGGGCATAGTAGTCCGTGTCATGCTCGTTTCCGAGCTTGACACGTTCATAGCACGGTCATAGTATGAAACGGTGTAGTGGGCAGACACCTTTACAATAAATCTAAATATATCACGTAGAAATCCTTACAATACACCACTTAAGTTAATAAAAATAAGTACTCACTTAGAGAATGCCCGTCTCGCAATGTCCTTCCTGTACTGCGCGCCGGGGAAGTCGACGGCGGCGGCGGCCTGCGTGGCGGCGGCGGCGGCGGCGCGCAGCGAGCCGCGCCGCGCCGCCAGCAGCAGCACGCGCCCGCCCGCCGTCACCAGCGAGCCGTTGGCGCCGCGCGACACGCCGCTGTGGAACACCATCACCTGCTGCTTGCTGAGTTGGGATATACCTGCAGAGGATAGCATGTGCTCGTAATAACTCAGCCCTTTTGTGGATAATATTCAATTATGACCAATAATAACGACACATTTGGCTCAGTTTGTAGTAACCCTATAACCATACTTGCCGTGCTAGCGGTCGCGAGTTCGAGTGCCACTGCGGGGCATTCATTTGTGTGATGAGCACGAAAGTTTATACTCCTGTCATGGGTGTTTATATTTATAATATGCATGTATTTAAAGTTATATATGCGTAGTGTATCAACTATATGATATCCATAACACAGGCCTCGTAGCTTACCATGGAACTAGATGGTGTTGTGTGTCTATGTAAAGGTGTGACAACCGGATTTGAACTGGCATAACTTACTTTTCCACGTGCTCATTACCAATGCTACCTACCACTGAGCTATAGGGAATATGCGTGCGTGTGATTTAAATAAAGGTGATTTTTTTTTTTTTATATAATTTTTCATGCTTTTGAACTAAGCTTATATCAATATTTTTAATGCAATTTCTTTTTCATTAAGAAAATAATTATTAAAAAGCGCAAATATAGACGGGAAATTCAAAGTAGTTGAACTTACACACTGAATATGACGTCAAAGTATTATCATAACAGAGCGATTAGCAACTTTGTCGCTACAAATAGAGTCGTCATTTTTCTGTGTATATCATACTGTGACGTCACACCGAGCGCGCGAAATGGCGTTTAAAGTATCCGTATCGGTATGATATTTTTCTTTAGTTTTTTTACTAATTTCTTGTTTTTTGGAGCTAGACATTTTTTAAAATTATATAACGATGTTATCTATTATACAAAAAAAAAAATCACGCATATTGCCTATTGCTTAAGGATAAATTACATCATATAGATTAAATACTCCAGCATTCATTTTCCAATTAAAGCCAAAGTTTATGAATGAGTAAATGATTCTGATTCAATTTAATTTTCACGAAAACAGCTAAACAGATTTTATTGAAACTTCATAAAAAATATAGTTTATATCTGGACTAGTGCATATTACTACTGTTTATCGAGGTACCAGCCAAGCTAATGGATCCATGGATCATGAGTAGTATAATGTAATGTAATAAGAAGTATAGTAATGTAATACGTATAACTAGCAACTCACCCGGTACGTTTTAATTTTATTGCGCGGAACCCTAATTCTTTTTCTAAAATAAAAGTAGCCTATGTTACTCGCTATAACATCAGCTAACTTCCAGTGAAAGTCGCTTCAAAATCACTCCTGCCGTTTCAGAGATTATCCGGAACAAACAGACAGAGAGACAGACAAAATTTAAAAAAATTGTGGTTTTTCTAATAACTACCGTATAAAAATTCATATGCATTTAGTAAAACGCTGTTATTTTGACATTACAAACAGACACTTCAATTTTATTCATCTGTACAGATGTATAATATTTGCTCACCACTAATAACACATCCCTTAGTAGATGTCTCGGGGTATCCCTTAGACGCGATGACAACACCGACCGCTGACATGTTTGTATTCCATTTCACTTGGACTTCTTTCAAATTACCCTTTACACAAGCCTAAAAGTAAACAAAAAAACTTTTTTAATACAACATAAAACAAATACAAAAACCATAAGGAAAAAAGTAACATAGCTTATTGAAAAATTCAATTAATAATTAAAATAGCCCTTGATATATGTTTTGATAATAAATATTACAATATTTAACACATAATGTTATGCTTAGCACAAACCAAATAAATTCTATTGAACTACATAAATAGTTTACTCGATATAAATGTCAAAAACCTTGCAACAGTCATTTTTAACAAATAACCATAGACATAGAGTACGGACTGAGCAATACTCTCGTGAAATTGACGACTCTCTAGAAAGAGAGAAAGCGAACGCGCGGCCAATACCTGTCTTTTATTCCAATTTGAATTTATAAATGTAATGTAAAAAAAATATAATATCATAATGGAATGTAAAATATTTATAAATATCTATCTTCATTAATCGTATTTCAATGAATACAGAAGACTTCTGGCCGCACATTCGTTTTGTCTCTGTCGCGCCTTTCCATTTTTAGCTGACGACTGAGAAAGAAACACTCAATCCACTATCTACATTTATACAAATAACGTACCTTCATAATCTTATACAAATCGGTCTCCAAAAGCATCATCAACACTTGAGTTTCAGGATCTCCGAAGCGGCAGTTGAACTCCAGTGTCATGGGACCGGACTTCGTCACCATCATGCCAGCGTACAGGACACCTATAAAATAATTTAATCGAATTAAATTTAATATCTATATATCTATTACATATACACAATCAGCGACAAAAATGTCCTTACCGAATAAGCGCTCATTAGAACTTTTGGGCGCGCCTTTTTTTTGTAAAAACAACTTTAAGCGTTGCATTTAAAGTTCAATTTACATTGCTGTATATTTATTTCAACTAGAATAATTACCTAAACACAATTGGTGACAGTTTTAAGAGAACTTGCATGGGATTGTGTATCTAGTAGGTACTTTTTCGATCAATTTATAATCTATATATATATATATATATATATATATATATATATATATATATATATATATATATATATATATATATATATATATATATATATATATATATATACACAATCCCATGTAAGTTCTCTTAAATATATATATATATATATATATATATATATATATATATATATATAAATAGGCAGAGAAAACAGTTTAGTATCTTTTTCTCCTCCGTTTGTCAACGGATTTTTCTTTTTTTTTTTTGTTTAGCAGCTATTATGGTCGAGTTTCAACTAATCGATCTGATATCTATACATATTGGGGGAAGTAGTCAATGCAAATATTTCTTTAAGTGCTGAGTATAATATATATAATAGTATATAAACTGTATATTTTTATCGATAATAATGACTATTTCAATAAGATTTTCCAAAAAATATTTAATGTACAGATTCGACTCTGTTAGAATTTTATTATAAGTATGGATATAGATAATAGATACCCTTAAGGGTATAATAGCTATTTTAAAATAATTTGGAATTTATCCTCTTATATTTAGGATCCCCAACAAAAAATACACACTTTATAAAATAAAAAAAAAGATAATTATAAATTATAGTACGTGTGCTCCTTCAATTATGGGACACCACAGCTTGCATATATTTCGAGATACAATTTCCGAACTAGGTATTTATAAAGTTATTAGAAAAAACAGTACACAACAATACGACATACATACTAAATTTCAATATAAATACTAAAGTTTATCATTTAATGTATTTTTTTACTCATAAAGTAATTATAGTCTAATTTTTATTGAGATATTACCAAAAAACCATGAATTAATCAAACTAATGATAAAACATTGATATAACCACATTTATAATATTGATGATGATGTTCTCCTGACCGATTCCGGCCACGGCGGCCAATCTCATTGAGACTAGCCAACTGCGCAGGAGATATTATAGTGCACAAGTGTACGCGCAGACACAACGTGCACTCTCCTGTCACTCTCATATTCTGGTGGGACGACCATTCGACACGACCAGTGAGAGTTAAGGCACAGGACCGACGGCTTTACGTGCTCTCCGAGGCACGGGGGTGTACCACCGCCAACTTCCCAATTCCGGACTGTTACTGAGGCTCAATATACAGAAACACTTAATAACTAAACCTGGTCCGACCCGGGACTCGAACCCAAGACCTCCTGGTGTGCAGCCGTAAATGCTAGCCACTACACCACCGAGGCAGTTAAATTTATAATATAGGAACAATTATATGGACCTTGACATTGTAGACAAAAAATATGTTATTCGTCTACGCATTTACTTAAATCGACAGTTACACAACATAACAAATTCAACGCAAGTTTTTATTTAATTGCTCATCTCACATCTCTCAAGGCAATTGCGACTGTATACCAATGTGAAAAGGATAATTTTAGAATGGATCCCTTTTATTATTTAGTGAAGAGAATTTGTTTGTCTCTATTATCATTTATCTGCCTATTAATTATTGCGCTGCTGTTATCAATATCAGTCCATATAAAATTTGTATAAAATAACTATAAAATAGTATTTTACAAGTTATTTTTACTCTTATTAAGTATGAGTATTAAAATAAATTATTATTTAATTCTTTAGAGTTTTTACATACTATTAATTCTGTGTAACAATTTAACAATATTCAAGGTTATTAAACTCTGAGTTGATGTTTACATAAATCTAGAACGTTTTAGTTTTGACCGACTTCGAAAGTGGAGGTGTATATTGTTTTGTGTTTACACGTATGTTACATCATATTTTTTTCAATTATGAACCTATTCCATGGTTATTATTTAATTATTGATTATTAACGGCTCACCCTCGCTTCCCTCGGGTTCGCCATTCGCGGGTTAGAAACAGATCTATCCCTCGGGAACCGTATATTTTCCGGAATAAAAAGTAGCCTATGTGTTATTCCAGTCTATAATCTATCTCTGTGCCAAATTTCATCCAGATCCAAACATCCATACATACTTACAAACTTTACTTTTTACATTTATAATATTTACAGATTATACAGATTATTTGATATTTTTTATTATTTAAATCACGACGTTTAAACACTTTTTTAATTTTATTTTTGCCTGTCTACTGGTATATTACAGTCCTCACCTAACTACAGCTATAAAGATTTCATACTTTTGAGTTCAAAACTTAGATCTTTAAGACCAAGATGTCATAGACAGAATGTAGCATGAAATAATCGGACAGGTCACCGGCCACAGTATAACCATAGTATGAGTATAGTGACGTAAGTTTGCTTCAAAATTGATAACAAACAATCTGATGACTTGTTATTACTAGATGAAACGAGCTTAGTGGTTGAAACTGTAGGCATATGACATAAAATAATTATTACTATAGATATATGTATTTTCACTAACACGCCCTTTTTTAACTATAATAAGATCTTGTAAGTCGATTTTAACCTGCTATTGGCTTTCTTATCGATTTGAAACTTTATAAGTATCTGTAATCTGGCTGGTGATATAGTAATATTCATTGCTAAATATACATATTTTACTAGTTTTACATAGAACAAACATTTATTTATATTCTGATCCTAAGTGGTATGTAGCACACTGTAGCGATTGTCTATGCAAACGAGAACTATTAACTAATTTAACGCAAACGAGACATGATACCAAAAATAATCAGTTAAAAAGTACATAAAATTCTTGTTAAGCTCAGCCAGGGAAACCACATAATACATTTGGGGCTTACTAAAATTTGCTTATGTGAATAGTAAATGTAATCTAAACAAAAAAAAATCTAGTTTATGATTTAAATTTTCTACAATTTTATCTAACACTAGCGATTCACCCTCGCTTCGCTCGGGTTCGTCCCTAGGTTGCTTCCCCATACAAACTTTCATCCCGACTTTCACTCCCCTAAGGGATGATTTTCGGAATAAAAACTACCCTATGCCCTTCCCAGTATCTCAAACTATCTTCTTACCACATTACATCTAAATTAATTCAGTAGTTTCAGAGCCTATTGGGTACAAACAAACAAATAAACAAAAAGTCTTTCCTCTTTATAATATTAGTATAGATTTCTCCTTACTAAATTAGAAATCATATTAACTTCATATGTATACAATTTAAAAATTCCTTTCCAAGATTCAGGGCTTATTAGATTTGGCTGTAAAATGTAATAATTGCTTTTTTTAAATGCAGTCTTAAAAAATATATCATATTTATGAAAAATTCGAAGTAATCTAGAGATGTACAATTACTACTTTTACATGACATCGAACAATCATAAGTCTTCCAAGTAACACTGTATACTTATTAACATATTAGTTATATGTTTACATTAGAAGGTTCATTTATGGACCTTATATCGGTATCTAACACATAAATTCTAGAGTGGCACGAGAAGGCAATTACGTCTTATCAAAGGTGACTGAGTTAATTTTTACTTTATTATTTCTTGATAGAACGCGTGTCGTTAATGTGGTAAATGACTATCTATACATACAATAAAATTGTAACTAAGCCGAATCTGTACATTAAATATTTTTTGGAAAATCGTATTGAAATAGACATTATTATCGATACAGAAGCCGAATCTATAGTTTTTAGAATTTTTGTCTGTCTGTTACTGCATCACGCAAAAACCACTGGAGAGATTTTGATGAAATTTGGTATGATGATAACTGGTTATCCGGGTTAACATATAGGATACTTTTTACTGCAACAAAATATCTCATCTCTGAGAAATCTATAGCAAATTTTAAAACGTAAGTACGGACGAACCTGAGCAGAGTGAGGGTGAGTCGCTAGTCTATACTAATATTATAAAGAAAAATAATTGTATTCTTGTCTTTAATGGCTAAACTAAACTGAAAGTAGAAAGAACTTTGTACACCATTTAAGATTCTGAAGACGGAATTTGAAATCGAAGACATACTAAACATATAATAAACAGAATAAATCTACACACAAACTTAGGAACTAAGCAAATGGACTCAACTGATACTCAAACCTATTACAACTTCCTAGAAAAAAACATATTGGAAAATTTGAAGTTGAAAAATAATTCAAGCAGAAGGACATAAAATATTCAATAAAGACACG
Source organism: Brenthis hecate (assembly GCA_951806755.1). NCBI lineage: Eukaryota > Metazoa > Arthropoda > Insecta > Lepidoptera > Nymphalidae > Brenthis > Brenthis hecate. The sequence continues at coordinate 24,130,045 of OX638252.1, read as the reverse complement.
GTTCAACTTATAAAAAAGCGCACCCTATTAATACAAACAACACAAAACAAAAGATATGAAAAAGAAACTAAAACTAACCATAGACACGTAATTATCACAAGAAACATGAGTAATTTTAGAAGAACCATAAAGTGCTGTCAACACACAAAACATTGATACAAAAGCTAGGAAAAAAGTAGAACTAAAGATTATAGCAAAGCCTTCGACAGCATTAGCCATTGCTCAATTTGGAATGCACTGCAATGCTCAGATGTTCACAAAAATACATTAATATCTTAAAACATATTTATTCAAATTGTACAAGCAAAATAAAACTAGAAAATAGAGGAGACGAAATAAAAATAGAAAGCGGTGTCAGACAAGGAAATCCTTTGTCGCCGAAGATCTTCATAGCAATACTCTAAAACATATTCCGGAAGTAAGACTGGTCAAACAAAGGATTGTTAGTCAACGGAAACTACCTAAACCGTTTAATATTCGCTGACTGCATAGCTATAATTGCTGAAACTCCAAGAGACATTGATAAAAATATGAGAACACTCGATCATGAAACCTCCAAAATTGTACTAGAAATGAACTTAAATAAAACTAAGGTAATGAGTAACAGCCCTAAACGACCTATTTCAATTAAAGTTCAAACAACATAGAATATGTCCAAAATTATATAATATATTTAAGAAAACAAGTTTCATTTAACAAGTCTAAGAACGAAGAAGAAATAACAAGAACAATAAACGCAACATGAAAAAAAATTGGTCTCAGAAAGAAATTCTTAAAGAAAATTATGGATTGTATCTGAAAAAAGTTGCTTACTTTATGGATGTCAAACTTGGGTCATACAAATAAAGTAAAAAAGAAAATCAAATGCACTCAAACAGCAATGCATAATAGTGTGTTGGAGATCAGGAAAGTACACAAAATGTAGAACGAAAATATCAGACATAAAACGAAAATTACTGACGCTTATGCACTTACACTAAAATGGAAATGGACCGGACACATCTACACGGATAAAATATGGACCATAGAACACACGATGTAAAGGACCATGGGGGAAAGGAGTATTGATAGACCAAGGACAAGGTGAGCTGATGATATTATACAGGTAACAGGGAAGAACTTAAGCAAGGACCAGGTCACATGGAAGAAGTTGGAGGAGGCCTTTATCTAAAAAGTGGTCCATATTTCAATCAAAGAAGACTAAGCATACAAACAATAAATTAAGAAAACTTACTAACTACGTTTGAATTGTAACTTGGAAATTTAAAATAAATGGCTTTATTATTATTATTAAACTATAAACTGAAGATTTAGATGAAATTTGGTATGAAGTTAGTTTGTAATTCTGGGAAGGACATAGGATAATTTTATCGCAGAAATCATCCCTTAAGGGGCTGAAAAGGGGAATGAAAATTTGTATGGGGAATCAATCATTTCTCAAGTAACAGATATAAAATTCAACATACCTATGTATACTAATATATAGTCTATCTATACCATACTAATAGTTAAAACGTACCTTATACTAGTTTGTAAATATTTATTATGCATGTATTATGCGTAAAATGCTAAATATTCGCGTAAATCTAAGAAAACTATAATAAGACAGTTTGTTAAATTATTAAAAAATTGCATTGCCGTGTTCAGATGACCGAAACCAAATTCTTAGGTTTTACATATTAGTATACTCTTACATTCCAGATTTTGTATTTTTTCTCAGAAATGAGACATTTTCCCGCGGTAAAAAGTATCCTATATGTTGACAAGGATAACCAGCTATCACCATACCAATTTCATCAAAATCCCTCCAGTGCTTTTTCTGTGATGCGGTAACAGACAGACAGACAAAAATTCTAAAAACTACAGATTAGGCCTCTGTATCGATGATAATAATGTTTATTTCAATAAGATTTTCCAAAAAATATTTAATGTACAGATTCGGCTTAGTTACAATTTTATTATATGTAAAGATATGTTGGGAACAACTGCATTTAATAAGACAGAATATCTTTTCAATGAGAATTTCAATTTTGATCAAATTCGATGAGGATGAGTTTGAACATCTTTATTATTGCAAATTATAACTATAGATTAATCAATATTCCAATAATTTATTCCAAACACCGGAAAATTTTTGAACAACGATAACCCTTGTCTTACGTCACTGTTACTCTCACAGTAAAGGCAACAAAATAACTACAGCAACAACTAATTTTTATTACAAGTATAATAAGTATTTATTATTTAATCTATACTATTCTATACTACAATATTGTAAAGAGGCAAAGTTTGTTTGTTTGTACGCGCTAATCTCAGGAACTGTTAAACTAGCTATATATATATATATATATATATATATATATATATATATATATATATATATATATATATCATATAACATATAGTCTTTCTATTCCATACTAACCGTTAAAACGTACGGACGGATGAAATCGAGTATAGCGATGATGAGTCGCTAGTAACTTTCTATAAGAAGAAAATATGCTATTGAAACATAAAACTCTGCTTTACTAAATTATTAAATTTGATTACTGATACATATTAATATTTCATGTAGATATATAAGGCATACCTGGTATATCTACTAATTAATAAATGATAATTATAATATTGTTTATTCCAACTCTGATGACTAATAAAGCTCACAAATATACTAAAATTCGTTACCGTACGTATTGAAATGTAAATTGCAAAGCCATTTACTATAAATGATTATTTACATAACATGATCACTAAAATTATACTATAAAAAATATCCATGAGATAGCTTGTTGTTTTTTATTACTAGACAAGCGATTCACCCTCGCTTCGCTCGGGTTCGTCCCTAGGTACGTTTTAATTTTTTTGAGCGGATCCCTAATTCTTTTTATAAAATAAAAGTAACCTGTGTTACTCCCTATAACATCAGCTATCTTTCAGTGAAAGTCCCGTCAAAATCAGTCCAACCGTTTCAGAGATTATGCGGAACAAACAGACAGACAGACAAAATTTAAAAAAAAAATGTGATATTCTTATAAGTAAGGTATACCTATAATTTCATATGCATTTAGTAAAACACTGTTATTTTGACATTACAAACAGACACTTCAATTTTATTTATCTGTATAGATAGGTTTGTGCTAGACAAACAACGTTGATATGAACCACCGTGATTATCACATTCGAAGGTCATCATCAGCTAAAAATAGGAAAGAAACAAATCTTCATCAAAAGAATAATATCATAAATGTGAGTTTGTGAGGATGGATGGATGTTTGTTACTCTGCCACGTCAGAGTAAGAACGGCTGAACGGATCTGGTTGATATATGGCGCAGATATAGATTATAGTCTGGAATAGCACATAGGTTTATTTTTATCCCGAAAATACATACGGTTCCCATAGGATAGATTTTTTTGTCTAGGGACGAATCCGAAGCGAAGCGAAGATGAGTATAAACTAAAAGAAGAAAAGGACCAAGAATAGATTCTTGTGGAACACCCATTCGTAAAAATCCTAGATGTCAGTTTTGATTGAACTTACCAACATATTTAATGCCTTCAGCCTTTAATCCATCTACTGCACGTTGAAGAACCTGGTCCTTCACGTCAGCTAGCTGCTCCGGCGTGATGAGAGGGCAGGGACAGTACGCGCCCATGCCGCCTGTGTTGGGACCCGTGTCACCATCCCCTATACGTTTGTGGTCTTGGCTTGGCGGCATTAGAGACACCGTCTCGCCATCGGTGAAGGCGAGTACCTTTAATACGGATATGCATGATTTATTATTATGAAAGAATTTGTTGTTTGTAGGTACATTAAAAAAACTAGTTATCTGTGTGTTGTGTAATTTTTTAAAGAATAAATACGAAAAATATATTTATTGTTTGGTTCTTTTATCACGCAGCAACTGATCGATGTTATTTTATTTAGTCTAGAGACAAGTGATATCTAAGGCTACTTTTTATCGCGAGTTTCAAATGGAACATACGTTTGCTCGTACACTAGTAAAACGATAATTGTAAAAATGACCATATAAAATACTACATATTTATTTTGATGGAATTGATACAATAGTTCTCCACTCTTTGCTCAATATTTAAGATACTAGCGACTCACCCTCGCGTAGCTCGGGTTCTTCCCTAGCTTGCTTTCCAATACAAAGTTTCATCCCCATTTTCAGCCCCTTAAGGGATGATTTCCGGGATAAAAACTATCCTATGTCCTCGCCAGGGTCTCAAACTATCTTCTTACCATATTTCATCTAAATCGGTTCAGTAGATCCAGAGATTACTACTACAACGTTACAAGCTATCGCCGGCGGTCTTTCCGAACCGCTACGACCTGGCCACCTTCAAGAAGAGAGCGTATTCCTTCCTTAAAGGCCGGCAACGCATCTGCAAGCCCTGCGGTGTTGCAAATGGCCATGGGCGGCGGTGATCACTTTCCATCAGGTGAGTCTCCTGCCCGTTTGCCCCTTTAGTCCCATAAAAAAAAAAGCTCACAAGCTTTACCTCTTTATAATATTAGTATAGATAAAACATATTATTTTAAAATTACGATGAACGTATCGCTACGATTCACATAACCTTGATTTTATTTTTTTTAATTTCAATGCAGACGTTGGCGTGAGTTTTAATTACATATATCAAATATATTCTACTACCATAGAATAGATAACACGCCAGTACCTACATATTATGTTTTTACCAAAGCAACCATCAAATCAACAGATACCTACTTTGTGAAATAGTTGTTGGACATGACTAAGAATACTAGTTTATGTTTACAAATCCATATAAATATCTAGCTAAGCTTAAAACTTTTCTTTGATAACCTATGTTCAAACGCAATGACCTGCTCCAAACAACTTAGTTCAACCCTGATATATTATCTGTGGAATCGCTTTAATTTGTTCGTCATCGTTTAAATTTAGTGCATACGTGATACTGTTATTTAAACGATATAGGCTTAATAACGAACAAACTAAGGCGGTTCTGAGTAATTAAAAAAAAATTGCTCTATTCATTTAACAGAATTCTATTTCTGAGTAAATTTTTGCAGTACATAGTCTATTCGTATCGTAATGAAATTATTTCATAAAAAAATAAGTAGGTCCTTTTCTTAGGTAAGACAAAGACAAATAAAAAAACACTTTCGCATTTTATTATTGTATTTTTTACAAAATATCGATTTTTATAGTTATTGCAAAAAAAAATTGAAATAGTAGCATTTAAAAAAAGTAACGTAGTGTACGAAAATAATTACACTACGGGACTTGCAACGCGTAAATTCGTCAGTGGCTAGATACCTTTTTCCCGATGCAAGCATTCCTCTATCAACTCCGGCCCGTAACCGAGTTAGCATCAAACATTCGACAGCTAGAATGTTTGGGTCGGGAATCTATACTAATATTATAGAGGTAAAGTTTCTGAGTTTGTGAGTTTTTGACGTTGTAGGGGGTAATCTCTGGAGCTACTGAACCGATTTAAATGAAATTTGGTAAGAAGATAGTTTGAGACTCTGGGAAGGACATACGATACTTTTATCCCGTAAATCCTTCCCTTAAGGAGGTTAAAATGGAGATGAAAGTTTGTATTGGGAAGCAAGCTAGGGACGAACCCGAGCGAAGCGAGGGTGAGTAGCTAGTAAGGTATATAGCCACTAACGAATTCACGTGTTTGAATCCCGTAGAGTAATCCATACTAATATTATAAATGTGAAAGTGTGTTTGTTTATTTGTTTGTCCTTCTTTTACGTTGAAACGGAGTGACGGATTGGCGTGATTTGTGTGGAGACAGTTGGAGGGCTGCAGAGTGACATAGGCTACTTTTTACCGCGGGAGATTATCTCATTCCCACGGGAAAACACGTTATAATACAACCCGAATAATTATTTATGATCAGAATTACTTGAAAATCGGTATTACTGTTCTTCAATACAATTGACTAAATACGAGTTTTAGCATTTTTAGAAATTTATCCCATAAGGGGGTAAAATAGGGGATGAAAGTTTGTATGAAACCTACCTTTTTAGAACTTTTTTTTTGTAGTTTTAGCGCGAGCGAACCCGCGGGTTCTGCTAGTTATTATATTATAATTATGAAACGCGAAAATTAAAAAGTTATAGTACATAAACATGTTTTGTGTAGAACGTAGGTTATATTAGAAAAATATAAGATACCTATGAGTACCTACAAAATTATTTTTTAGCGAATGAACATTTAAAATGATTTTTTTCTTAGATCATCTTATCATCGCCCACTTTAAACGTAACTTGTTATTATTTCTTATTGACACGACCCTTGTTATCAGCACGCGCTGGAGGAAACATTCGTCTTTGTGACATTTACGTAAATAAGGTGTGAAATTACTCAAAGTTAGGCCAATCGCATTAACGACAGATGCTTCATTCAGTTCTCAAGGAAAATATATCGTATCTCATATTTGTACTATACTTTCTACTGTGTGATGAAATGAAATTGAACTTTCTTCAATAAGATTTATAGATGCACTTTTGAATCGTCAATTTAATTCAAAAGGAGTCAGTGTAGTCAATCCGTGGGGAAGCCACCACCAGCTCGGAAAGCAGTTCTGTTTAGAAGAACCGTGGAGAAACTCAATAGTAGCTCTTTTAAATATCGAGTTACATTGTATCATTTATTTTAATAACATAACATTATAGAATATAATAGATAGACCGCATATGGGTCAATATATCTCAATGCCACACATTTCCAGCAACAAGAAACTCTTGAACAGAGTAGTCTATAATATCTGTTTACTCATTAAGATATTTTTAATATTATCTTTAAATTGTTGAATCTGACAGTCTGTCGAATCTTATTATAGATGCGTAATGCGTATACTCAGGCCTATGAAGGACTTATTTGCATTTTAGAGTTGAAATCTGGGCGTAACAAGATTATTTCGTTGCTCCTTCACGCTAAAACGACTAAATCCGTTAGATTCGGAATAAAAGAACATAGATAGACTATGACCCGAAGACATAGGCTTTTGGTATCGCTAGTAATAACACGACACGAAATCTAAAATTATCGATAGACAGTATCGATAATTTTAAGTTTCATTCCCCTGTAAAGTTAGAAATTAGGTACGTACCTACTTATGCTTACGTTTTCATCCTAACTTTTAATAGCATGAATGTAAAATTGTTTGTTTGTTATGTACTTTAACGCACTAGTGACGTAAGAGATCGACATTTATTTTAAATTTGTGAGACAGTCATAGGCTACTTTTCATCTGGGTACTTCTAGTTCCCGGATTTAATTATAATTGAACCCTTTTTAACGCCCCACTGCTGGACATAGGATAGGTTTTCTTCAATACGAGGGGTATCAAGTCAAAGTGTACCACGCTGGCCAAAATGTGGATAGGCTTTAAAATACCATTTAAAAACTTAGTTATGTTGTCTCAGACATACAGATTTCGTTCAATTCAAGTGAACGCGATATCAATGGACGGAGGATTTGTGAAAACAATATTTAACACAATTTACTAATTATTTAATACTATTTATGATTACATCACGAGTTATATAAATGGGCATTGGTTCGAATAATCTCATGTCAAACTCTGATATGAGTACTTCTTCGAAAATCAACAAAATATACGACGACACGTTTGACTCAGTTTGTAGTGACCCTACTTACTGTGCCAGCGGTCGCGGGTTCGAGTCCCGTTGGGGGCATTCATTTGTGTGATGAGCACGAATGTTCGTACTCCAGTCATGGGTGTTTATATTTATAATATGTATGTATTTAAAGTTTATATATGAGTAGTGTATCAACTATCTGGTATCCATAACACACGCCTCGTAGCTTCCCATGGAACTAGATTGTGCTGTGTGTTAATGTCCCAGCATATTTTATATTATTTATTGTAAAACACCCACTTTTAAAACTTTTTATTAAAATCGTATTTACCTAAATAATTATTGTGGCGCCATTTAATGAAACTTATCGCGATACTGTGCGAAAAATTTACTCAGGTCACATAACCCAATAATTAAAAAAAAAACTTATTTTTACGATTCCAGCATAATAATATTGTGCTGGAATTGTAAAAATAAGTGTAATATACATAAATATACTTTCTTAGACTTGCCCGAATATTTGGCATTTTAAATAAAATTATCTTTTCGGAATTTTTCGCGGATATATTTTGAAATTTGGTTCCAAAACCAAAATAAATTCGTGAAAAAACCCGAAAAGATAGTTTTATTTAAAATAACATTATACACATGACTAATATTATAATATCGAAAGTTTGTATGTATCAAAATATGTATATATGTTTGTTTCTCCTTCAGGCAGGAACAGTTAGACGGATTTGAATAAATAGTACACAGACACATTAACTACTGTTAGGCACCTAAGGTGACAGGGATAACCCATTCGTAGCTTGGGAATCCGAATGAAGCGGGTTCAGTCCCGGGTCTCATATCTGATATTATTATGAATCATTTCCAACATGATTAACACTTGTCTTACGGTGAAAGAAATAAGCGTGAGGAAACCTGTAGTCTGAGAGAACCTAGCAAGTTTTCCAAAGACATATGAGGTCCACTAACCAGCACTTGGCCAGCGTAGTGGACTATGATCTGATCACCTCGCATTGAAGGGAGGCCCGCGCCCAGCAGTGGGACATTAATAAGGGCTAAATACAGACACATAGGGATGCACCTCAGAAGTCAGCACTATTATAATAAATACATAATTTAAATACTCACCGAAACCTCCTCTCCTTCAAGTAACTCCTCAACCAGCACCACTTCACCGGCGCTGCCATACTTAGCATCTGTCAGTATTTCGTCGACTGCCCGACATGCTTCTTCTTTGTTCGCCGCTACCACTACGCCCTTGCCGGCTGCCAGGCCTGATGCCTTCACTACGAGAGCTGGGAATGGGGCGCTAGAATAAAAACATAATTATTATTTACTTTTTTTTTCAGCCATTAGTGTCCCGCAACTGGGCAAAGGCCTTTCTTCTTTCCTTCCACTGTGCTCTATTTCTGGTGATAACCTGCCAGTTTTATATAAAGGCATCCAGGTTGTCCCTTCACCTGCGTCTGGGTATTTACTTATATCCAATTTATTCATATGTAATATTATTGGCAGTACATAAAAAGTTTTCGAGTTTGAACAAAAGGAAAAGAAGCTCTAAAGCTATTATTAATCCGATCATGAAAATTTTATCGCAGTGCATTAGATGTTTTCACTGAGAAGAAGTCAGTTTATAAAAAACAGAAGGGAGTTCAAAATTATTTATATTGTATTTAATAAAAAAGCCAGTATTTTTTTTTAAGTTTTAAAGCACTGCTCGTATTGTTTCTATGCCACCATTAAATACGCTGCAAATGACTGCAATCAATCAATATTATGACCAGCATTAACTTACTTGTTAATAAACTCCTTTGCAGCATTTGCATCAGTGAATGACTGATATCTGGCAGTTGGTATCTGATATTTGTTCATAAACGTCTTGGACCAATCCTTATTAGCTTCGATCTCAGCACCAGCTTTGGTGGGACCGAAGCATTTGATGCCTTTTGCAGCCAACGCATCTACTATCCCATTGGCTAGGGGGTCTTCTGGACCGACTACGACTAGGTCGATGGAGTTCTCTTTGCACCAAGACGCCAAAGCCTTACGTAAAATAAAAAAATCCATTGTAATCACCGAAATGTTTCCTTGTACAGTAAGGGAGACGGGAAAAAATTCTTAAAAACTTGGGCCTGTCGATAAATACTACCTAAATAATATAATTTTATTTGAATGGAATTCATTTATATTTTCATTTTAATGTAGTTTCATTTTCCCGTGGTAAACATCTAAAAAATTTACCATTATTGAAAATTGAAATTGAGTTTCGATAAATATTTAAATTTTTTTTGAAAAATGCAAAGAAAAATATATTTATAAATGATTTCATTTTTTCGAAAAATTTAGTAGTTAATTTTTTTTGTTAATCATATATGGAAAAGTATGAAAGCGTTTTTCGATAACGCAAAGCGATTTTTTTTTCCCACCCTTCGAATTTTGCCGCTCTGGGCACTAGCCCCGAGTGCCCCTAGTGTAAATCCAGCGCTGTTTATGTAACAATTGTTCCTACTTAGGAATGACATGAAAAGTCTTCTAAAATTCTTCCTGGGCTAATTTTCAATACCTTTAAGTTTTTTACCTTTTATTATTTCCGTTATGCTTGTGCAATACCAGATAAAAAAAAATAAAAAAAATGTAAAGTTTCTAATATGAAGGTTCTATCACCTTTGAGATTAAAAAAAAACTATAATTTATTGGTTAAGCTACATAAATTAGAATAATGTATTAAATTTATAAATAGCTATCTACATTATTTTAGTATGCATTGAGTTTAAATATAGAAAATAACTTACTTTTAAATCGGTAAAAGTCTATTTCTATACCAAAATAATCTTTATGTCACTTTAATGATACATATATATGCGCTCAGCAACAAAGTAATCACTAAGAGACAATATGAAAGTTTAGTTCAAAGGTTATCTTGTATTAGATTATTGACTGGTATTCAAATTCATCATCCGTGACAATGAAAGATTTATTTCGTAATAGATACACAATATGCATATGACAATTATATTTCCTGAGTAGTACCTAACCCAAAATGTTAGAACTAAAAATTTTACAGTATATTTTATTCTGACATGGATATCTACTATAAATGGATTTTTACATGTAACTTTACCTAGCTAAACTTACTTGAAAGTTGGTATTATTGATATTTGAAATATTAAAATAAAAAAATAATTGTATAAGATATTTTCTTTAGCCACAAGCCATTGCCTGTGTTGATTATATGAGAGCTCGTAAAAAGTGAGCGTAGGTCATATCTACAGATTTACTAAATCTATTAAAATAAAATATATAAGGTCTAAGTTCAAACTAGTGCAATATATTCTTAAATGATTAATTTAAGAACAAAACCTCTCGAACTGTTATTTTGGTTAAAATATACTATATGTAAAAAATATATATTTAAGTACAATATAAAATGTAATATATTTATTAAGTATATAATTAAATGGAAATATGTAATTTTATGAACAGGTGCATTTTCAATTAAAATTATTTATTTTAAAATCTTCAAGAGAAAGTTTTTGCTCAATATATTTTATTTTTAAATGTAATGAACTTATATAAAAGTTTGGTTTATTGAGACATAATAAGGAAAACTAAAGAAATGTAATAACATCTATTAATTATTTACAAAATTAGTTATGGAATAATTGATAATAAGTTTATAACAGTATTTATTTATTGTAAGTATATGTTTTAGATAAACTACAAATAAATGGTATTTAATTTTTGAAAGAAGAATTTTAATCGATAAATTTATGAAATGTATTTAAAAATAACTCACAGGATAGTCTTTTATGTTCAAATCGACGCTCTCAACATTGTCTTTTGTCGTGCTAATCCCAACACTGCCGGGTGCGCAGAAAATCTTCTTTACAAGAGGAGATTCGGCTAATTTCCAGCATATTGCATGTTCCCTACCCCCAGATCCAATCACAAGAACGTTCTCAGACATTTTTCTTCAAAATAACAAGTAATAAAATAAATTTTACTTGTTTACTAAGTTTACGCCGCGTGTGTTTTAACAATTCATTTAGAATATAAAACTAAGTATGTTAATGCTTAAACTATCAAAAATTTCGCTTATACGATTTATTGATAGATTCTTATTAGATAGTAAGGCACAAGGTTCGTAAAAACAAAATTTAACAAAAATAGGTACACCACCACACACAACACGCGTAAACTTTAAAATGACGTTTCCGTTTGACATTCGGCATAGTGTAACGCAATGTTCTGACTTATTATCGATATCGATATATAAAAAAATTAATATGTATACATCTGTTCAACAATATTCTATTGGGATTTAATCAGTTATTAATTAATTATTTTACTTCTTCATAGTTGTCGAAAGTACGTTACAAAACTTTTTTTTATCTTTGAATAAAATAAAAATGCATAAATTGAACTAATATGTTGGTAGGTATTTAACAAATTAGGAGTATATTGTTATACTTAAAAAAAACATATATGTATTATTTTTAACGTTACTAACATTGTAACAGCGAGAGACATCACTATGATTATAAAATGAAATCGTGGGTTCACTTGTATCAGTAGTACAATAACATGGTAAGTGCAAAATGACAAGAGGTCAATCTCCAATACGTAGTGATGAAATCTTATATCTATTTGTATTCACGTAGATTTCATCTTGGAAATAAATTAAAAGTTAAAATGTTTTTTGACAAAGTTACAAAACTGTAAAAATGCTAACTAAATAAATCTCAAATATTAAGTTTTAATGCGTATAAATATTACATCTAGGATGCATTCCAATAAAATATGTAGGCTTTAAAAAATATTTCATTACTTGAAGATATATTACATGAGAAAACGATTCTAATATAAACATACATGTATAACTAAATACAACTACTAAGACTAGGCTATTATTTATTAATCAGCATTGTCCATTTATAACGATTAACGAATATTCTATAGTACCTACTCTTTTTGTTTTTATTGATATTTTTATTCTATATTTTATTGATAACTTGTATTGAAATGCTCATTAATATCTCGTAGCTACTATAATAATTATTAGTAGTAGACAGCAGCAGAAGGCCTACAAATTCATATTATTGTATTCAGCATTAAATTATTAGTTTGAAATGAAAAAGCCTCGGACCTGAGAAGGATTCGCGAAAGAAAACTCAGCGGAACTAAAATATTATTACTTTATATTTTTGTTTGTTAAATTATTATTTTGTAATCTATACTTCTATACTAATATATTATAAAGATACTAGCAACTCACCCTCGCTTCGCTCGGATTCATCCCTCGGTACGTTACGGTTAGTATGGAATGGATGAGGAAGATAGACTATAAAATAACTTCAACACACAAATCATAAGACATTTTTATTAGCATAAAGGATATTATGAATGAATGACATACATAAGAATCGAACATAAGAATATTTTTATAAATTACAAAGAATGTACATATAAAGACTATTATAATAACATTCCTCCGGGGTTACTTTTTTTAACATCCTTCCTTAATCACAATTCTTCAATCAACTTTCGTGGCTGTTTTATAGTACGCTTACTACGTCGTTGTATCGCTTTATATTCTCTATACTTATTCGATTCATTGGTTAGCCTGTCTTGTTCGATTGTTTCTGCTATTAGGCTTCCGGGTCTAGGTGTTGATTGTATCGTTATCGTTTCTGTGGGTGTAATATTAGGAGTCGAGTCTTTTATCGGAGTCACTGGTTCCGTAGATTTTTCAAATGAACTTGGTTATTTCTGTCAGGTCATTTGTGTTCAAATCATGTTGAGCTGATTGGTGTATATTCAGCTTTTGTATTATTTTCTCTATCCATGGCTCTTGGCCTCATATGATCTGCATGCATTCGCCTTTCTGTTCCATTGGGTGTATAGACTTTATTTATGTGATCTCTGCTTAATAACGCCTGGCTTCCACTGTTTCATCACTTTATCTCGAATATAAACGTTATCTCCGGGTCTATATGCTTTTCGTTCATTTCGTTCAGAATGTCTGCTTGTAATTGCTTTAATCTCAATTGATGCTTTATGTTAGGCCGGGCATTGTCTAACTCACATGTAAGTCTGCGACCAAACATCATTTGAACTGGTGATTTCCCTGTCGTTGTATGAGGTGTATTGCGATACGTAAATAGGACGTTTCTTAGGCGATTTCTTTGGCAGTCATTATCACCTTTACTTGCCGCCATTCGACTTTTAAAAGTTCGGACTGACCGTTCTGCCAATCCATTTGTTCGCAGATGGTAAGGTGACGATTTGATATGTACAATGTTTTTAAGTTTGCAATATGTTTGAAACTGCGATGATGTGAATTGTGGTCCATTATCAGAAACTATAATTTGTGGTAGTCCGAATGTAGTAAAAATATCGTCTAGTTTATTGCAAAGTTTATCTGTAGTAATTTTGTCCATTGGAACAATTTCTATCCATTTCGATAGAGCATCCGCCAATACTAGACAATACTTTCCCTCAAACAGTCCTGCAAAGTCAATGTGTATTCTCTCCCATACATTTTCTGGGATTGACCATGAAAATATAGGAAGTTCTGTGTTATTTGGTCGATTCTCTTGACACATATGACATTTTTTAACGTAAACATCAATATCTTCTTCTATTGTTGCCACCATACATAAAATCGTGCTAAAGCTCTCATTGCCGAAATACCTGGATAACCTCTGTGTAAATATTTTAACGTAGGCAGGCGCAATGTGCACGGCATCACAATTCTGCCCTGCCACATAACTAAATTGTTTTCTATTGTAAGTTCTTCACGTTTGCGTAAATAAGGTTGTAGTTCTGCTTCCTTTACTAAATTTATCCATCCTGTTTTAATGAATTGCATTACTTGTTTAAGCCTATTATCTTTCGCGGTTTCTTCCTTAATATGTTGTTGAGTTAGTGATAAATCATTTATTTTGTCGTATTGTGTAATTTCGTCAATTTCATGAACTCTTAATTCAGCTCTTGTAGGTTCCTCTTTAGGATTTGGCATACGTGATAAATAATCAGTGACTGTATTATTCTCGCCCTTTCTATGTAAAATTTCATAATCATAGCTGCCTATTAATAAAGCCTATCTCACGAGTCTGTTGTTTACTATTTTGGGTAAGTTACGTTGGTGTCCTAGAATGTGTATTAAAGTTTTGTGATCAGTTACCAAAGTAAATTTGGTTCCTCTTAAATATTGGTCAAATTTTTTAATGCCATAAAGTATGGCAAGTGCTTCACGATCTATTACTGAATATCTGGATTCTGCTAATTTAAGTTTTCTTGATGCATATGCTATAGGCTGTTCAAGTTTGTTTGCTTTATGAAATAATACGGCGCCTATGCCTTTCGCTGAAGCATCGCATGCTAAATATAGAGGGCGTGTCTCATCGAAAGCTATTAATGATTTGGACGTCGTTATACTGTGTTTAATTTCATCAAAAATTTCATTTTCATAAGATCTTCATTGCCATTTCTTTTACTTCCAGTTAACATATGGAGATCCGCACAAATGCTATGTAAATTTGGAATAAATATCTCATAAAAATTAACTAAACCTAGAAAAGATCTTAATTCTTTTATATTAGTGGGTGGTGGTGCATTAAAGGATAGCTTCAATTTTTGATTTTGTTGGCTGCACACCAAAACTGTCAATTGTATGTCCTAAGTATTCTATCTCTGGTAATAAAAATGAACATTTTTTTAAGTTTACTTTGAGACCTGCCTTCTCCAATTGAGTAAATACTGTGGAAAGTGATTTTAAGTGTTCGCTGTCATTTCTTCCACTCACAGCTATGTCATCAAAATAAATGGCTACATTTGGTATATCTTTTAAAAGTTTGTCTAAATAATGTTGAAAAATAGATGGCGCAGTTGCGATACCAAATGGCATTCTGTTGTACTGAAAATAACCTTTGTGGGTCGAAATTGTTAGATATTTTTTTGATTCGGCTATTTCAAATTGTAGGTATGCGTCTTTTAAATCAATTTTTGAATATTTCTCTCAATTTGATAGTCGTTGATGTAAGTGGTCGAAAAGAGGAACTGGGTGTGTATGTTTTTTTTAAGTGCTGAGTTAATTGTTATACGGTAATCACCACATATTCTTATTTGACCATTTGATTTAAGAACATTAACTGTAGGAGTTGCCCATTCCACTGGAGTTATGTTTGGGTCTATTGGAGTAATAATGCCTTCATTAACCAAACGCTCTAATTCAATATCTACGTTTCTTTTAATACTAAATTTTATAGGACGAGCAGGAAGATGTTTTGGTTCTACTCCTTCTTTAATGTGGATGTTTACTTGATAATTGTTTACTCTTCCTAGTTTACCGTCGAAGAGCCTAGTGTGAGCATCTAATACACGCCTATGTGACATGTTCGCTGTCATTGTATTACTTTTGATAGAGTAAACGGGTTCCGGAAAAATCATATCAAAAGATTCACTCCACTGTAAGCCAAAAAGCATTGGCTCAGCATGCTTCATTACAATTACTGGTTATATTAAACTTCGGCTATCAACTTCTACAGTAATATCAGTTAAACCTTTGGGTTTTAGTTTGAAATTACAGTAAGCTTTTAATGTGGGCGCTTGCATTAGTGAGGGTGATCCAATTTTTCTCCACATTTTAGTATTAATGATGGAATATACGGAACCTGGATCCCAATCCATTGTATACTTAATACCGTTAATTTTAATATCTATTTTTTACACCTGCTTGTTTTTTTATTATGTATTTTGTAGGTATTGCTTTCTTCCTCACTTTCTTCGCTACCTGAAAATGATGAAGTTGGTGTTTGTGATACTCTGTTAATTATATTTGCTCTTTCTGTAATTCTCTATAAATGCCTATTTTTCTGAAACTTAGTTGATTTTTTAAGCGGTTTATAGTTGTCAACGTACGCTCGGCCAGTTTTAATGCAGCAACTTTCAAAATGACCTATAACTCCACATTCTGTAAATTCATGATTTCTGGCTTCACATTTGTTAATGTTAAAATAAGGCAACACTCAATTTTATAAAATAGTTTTTTTTGTTAATCTGTGGTCTGTGTCCGTAAGTAAAAAAATGTACAATTAATTTGTATTAGTTAAAATAAAATAAACGTTCTTTAGACCAAATACAATTTTTTTTCTAATACAATCCACTTCTACTGCACGAACACTTACATTCTGCGAACAGGTTATGGGCCCAGAATACTGGATTGTTTTAGATTTAATATCGCGGTAAAGCGTGGTCGGAAAAAGAACGGGCCGGGTAAACGGCATAATAGATAAAATGGAGGTTACTTCGGAAAACCAAAATTCATTGATATTGGAAGGATTATCGAACTGGATGTCTTGGAAGTTTCAAATTCGTGTCATATTAAAAGCACAAGGAATATTTGGAGTTGTAAACGGATCCGATTTAAATGATGGAAAAGATGAAAAATGGCCGACACGTGACGCAAAGGCACAATCTATAATTGTAACAAGACTGAACAATAAAAATATTTTACAAGTGTCAAACTGTGAGACTGCTCAACAAATATGGGAAAAATTGTGTTCAATATATGAATCAAAATCAGAGACGTCATTACACATATTGCAACAAAAATTTTTTGAAACCCAATATATTAAAAATGAGGAAATATCATTATATATAGCAAAGTTAGAAGAATTGGCAAACAGAATAAATCAAGCAGGTGGAAATATACCCGAATCTATGCTCATCACTAAAATTATTAGTTCTTTGCCAGAAAATTTTAGACATTTCATTTCAGCTTGGGATTCAGTTCCTATGGCAGACAGAAAATTATCTGAATTAATATCCAGACTGATGCTAGAAGAGCAACGTAACAATGATTATGAGGAGAAAATGGCTTTATCTACACAATCAAGAAACAGTGAAAGAAAATGTTTTAAATGTCAACAAGTTGGACATTATAAAAAAGACTGTACGAAAAACATGAACAATTTTAACAGTGGTAAAAATTATAAACAGTGTAAAATATGTAAAAAGTTCAATCATAAAGAAAAAGACTGTTGGTTTAGAAATAAAAAGAATTCTTACCAAAAAGGTGACAACGTAAAAGGTAATACAAATGCATTCACTACATCAGCAATAATGTTTTCCTGTGTAAACAATTTTCAAAAAACATTTTGGGTGTTAGACAGTGGTGCCTCAGAACATATGTGCAAGAATAAAAATATGTTTGTAAACTTTAAAACTTTATCAGCGCCAAAAGATATCATGATTGGTGATGGTTCAATCATAAAAGCTCTTGGTCAAGGTGAAATACACTTAAGCGCTTACGATGGAAAACAGTGGATACCTACAACCTTATACAATGTTTTATTTGTACCAGAAATAAAAGTAAATCTGTTTTCATCTACGGCAGCAATGGATAAAGGTTATAAAATGAGGTGTGATCAAAAGACATGCACTTTTGTAAAAGATAATTTAATTAAAGCAGTTGCATACAGAAAAGGTAAAATGTTTTTAATGAATTTTAAATATGAATCAGATATTGCTATGGTTGGTCAATCAAATAGTGGACTCGCTGAGTGGCATTCAAAGTTAGGTCACCAGAATATTGAGCATGTGAAGACCATTCTGAAACAAAACAATATTGAGTATAAAGAAGGTGGTTCAGAGATATGCACATCATGTTTACAAGGCAAACAACATAAGCTACCATTTAATAAAAGTAACACAAGAGGTGAAAAACCAGGAGATTTAATACACATGGACATATGTGGACCAATGGAGTGTGAGTCACTGGGAGGTGCAAAATATTTCCTTTTACTAATTGATGACTACTCAAAATATAGAAAAATTTATTTTCTACGAAATAAAAATGAAACAGCAGAACATATTAGGAACTATATAAGCGAGAGTAAAAATATAACAGGCCACAATATTAAAATTATGCGAAGTGACAATGGGAAAGAATTTGTTAATAAAATTGTAGAAAAGTTATTAGATTCTGAAGGTATAAGACATGAGAAAAGTATTCCATATCTCCAAGAACAAAATGGTTGTGCAGAACGTGAGATACGCACAATTGTGGAATCTGCTAGGTCTATGTTAGCAGAAAGTCGTCTTGGAAAAGAACTTTGGGCAGAAGCAGTAAATACTGCAACATACATATTGAATCGAACAGGAAAAAGTAGGATAAAAGACAAAACTCCTTATGAATTATGGTATAAAACATCAAAATATAATATAACTAACCTGTACAGTTTTGGAGTAGACGTGGCAGTTCATATACCTGATCAAAAGAGATTAAAATGGGATTACAAATCAGAGTTTGGTAAATTTGTTGGTTATGGAGAAACAAGCAAAGGATATAGAGTATACTTACCAAAGAAAAATGATGTAGAATTAAAAAGAGAAATTGTAGTAATTAAAAGGAAGTATCAGACACATAATAATAAAAATAAAGAAATATATGTAGGAAAAAAAGACTTACCAATATATAACCCCGAAGAAGACGAACAGGAGGATGGTAATATCAACTCATTCTATGAAGAATGTTCAATCCAATCTGAAACAGAAGAAGAAAATACAGAGTGTGAACTATATGAAATACCAGAAACAGATGAAATAAATTTACCTGAAACAGGAAATAATATCTTACCTGAGGTAGAAGATAACACTAAGGATCAAACACAAAAAAGGAAAAGAGAACAACCGAAATGGATGAAAGATTATGACACAAACTTTTTTTGTCTAGGCGAACAGCCAATATCTTATGAAGACGCAATGGCTAGTCCTGAAAAAACAAAGTGGGCTGAGGCTATAGAAAAGGAAATGATACAACTGGAAGAAAATGAAACCTGGGAAGAGGTGAAAAATATACCTAAAGAGGAAGATGTAATTAGTAGCAAATGGGTTTTTAAAATAAAAGAAATAGATGGCAACAAATTATACAAGGCCAGGCTAGTGGCAAGAGGTTTTGAACAGAAGAACTGCGACAACAATACATATACACCCGTAGCAACTTTAACAACTTTCAGAACTATGATGGCAGTAGCGGTACAAAAGAGGTTACCTGTATTCCAGATGGATGTCGTAGGAGCTTTCCTACATGGTGAAATTAAAGAAAAGGTATATATGAAACTTCATAATGATAAAATAGTAAAACTTAAAAAATCTTTGTATGGTTTAAAGAAATCGCCCCGTTATTGGAATGAAAAATTTAATAATTTCATGTTACAAGAAAATTTTATTAGATCCAAAAATGACCCATGTTTATATTTTAGAAAGCAAAATGACAAGTTTATATTCTTATTGTTATATGTAGATGATTTAATTTATTTTGGAAATGATGATATAGAGATAAAAACATTTAAAAATTCATTATGTAATAAGTTTAATATGAAAGATTTAGGAGTAGCAAACGAATATTTAGGTATAAGTATAAAACAAGACACAAAAAATTTTGTAACAGTAATAAACCAAGAAAAATATCTTAAATCATTATTAATTAAGTATAATATGTATAAATGTAAAACAGTGTCTACACCACTAGAACAAAACTTTAATTTTGAATTGTTAAAGAGAGATAAACCAGAAAGCAAAGAAATTGAAAGTAATTGTAGAAGTATATTAGGTAGTTTATTATATGCATGTTGTACAAGACCTGATTTA
The DNA here is from genome assembly GCA_951806755.1 of Brenthis hecate. Taxonomy (NCBI): domain Eukaryota; kingdom Metazoa; phylum Arthropoda; class Insecta; order Lepidoptera; family Nymphalidae; genus Brenthis; species Brenthis hecate. The sequence goes on along the minus strand of OX638252.1, from coordinate 24,109,775 downwards.
TCATTAGCAATAGGATTTCTTAGTAGATATTTAAACTGTGCAAGTATGGCGTTATATAAGTGTTTAAAGAGAGTTATGAGATATATAAGAGGTACTATTTCTTTGTCATTAGTGTATAAGTATAATAATAACAATGTAACATTACAAGGTTATAGTGATGCAGACTGGGCTGGGGACATAGCCGATAGAAAGTCAACTTCTGGATTTATATACTATATATTTAATTGTCCTATTTCATGGGGTACAAAAAAACAACAATGTGTATCGTTGTCGTCTTGTGAAGCCGAATATATTGCATTGTGTTTAGCTATAACTGAAGGCTGCTGGCTTAAGCAATTATTAATTGATTTTGGATATAATAGTAATATAAATATTTTAGAAGATAACTTAAGTGTAATAAAAATTTCATCATCTAGTGACAGTAATAAAAGATTAAAACATGTAGATATAAAATATCATTTTATAATGGAAAAAGTTTGTAACGGTGAAGTTAATGTTACATATGTCAATACAAATGAGAATGTCGCAGACATGTTTACAAAGCCATTAGGCAAGCAATGTTTTGAGAAGTTTAGGGATTGTATAATTAAATAAAATAAGTATTATATATTTGTTATTCGTTTATAAGAAGCCAGTCGGTCAAAGAATAATTTTTTTTAAGTTTTTTTAATTAAGTTTCTTAACTGTAATTATTAAGGGGGTGACATGAGGAAAAAAATGTTAAGAGTATAATATAATAATAAAAAAAAAAAAAATTGATTGTTGAGGGGGTGTGTTAAAATAAGGCAACACTCAATTTTATAAAATAGTTTTTTTTTTGTTAATCTGTGGTCTGTGTCCGTAAGTAAAAAATGTACAATTAATTTGTATTAGTTAAAATAAAATAAACGTTCTTTAGACCAAATACAATTTTTTTTCTAATACAATCCACTTCTACTGCACGAACACTTACATTCTGCGAACAGTTAAAGCTGTGTCTATTGTGCTTGCCGCATCTGCGACATTGATCTAGGCGTAATTTGCGTGTTGGTTTCCGTATGTTTTCTTTTTTTCTGTTCTCAGTTTTGTTAGATATTCTGTTAATGTCACACTCTGTATTAATATCTGCTTCAGCTAGTTCCCTAGACTGAGCAATAGCAAATAACTGTAAAAATGTTACTCCTATTTTTATTCCGTTTTGAGTATCTATAGTTACCTGCGATTCCGTTCCATTGTTGTTCAATGGTGTGGGTGTGGTAATTCGTGTTTCACCTAAAAATTTCAGAATTTCTGTTATTTGTTGTTGCTGTGATACTTGATTTCGAAGTAATTGGTCTATTTGTTCAGGGTTCATTTTTATTTATTTCCTCGTCGCCAATAAAATAACTTCAATACACAAAATCATAAGACATTTTTATTAGCATAAAGAATATGAATGAATGACATACATAAGAATCGAACATAAGAATATTTTTTAAAATTACAAAGAATGTACATATAAAGAGTATTTATAACAGACTATATATTATATATAAATAGGTATAAATGAACAGTTCTCATCATTTCGATGTTTCACCTGATTTTTTAATATTCCCTATTTCTTTTATACTTAAACCACCCGTAACACATTCTCAACAAAATAAACAAAGAATTATTTTAATCGGTTCAGCCGTCTAGCTCAAATATCTCAAATACCTCAAACTATCTTCTAACCAAATTTCATCTAAATCAGTTCAGTAAATCCAGAGATTACCCTCTACAACCTCACAATCTCACAAACTTTACCTCTTTATAATATTAGTATAGATTATAGATTAAATCAAAATCCGTTCCCTTTTCACCTTTTAAAAATACATTCCAATCCCCCAAGATCGCATAAATAAATGTTTTTTTTTTTAATTATTAAAAATTAGACAAATATATTAATTTGTTTCATTAAAACGCTTAATAAGAAAATTATAACCTTACAATATTAAACAATATGGAAAATATTTTGTGCAGAATACTTAAAACGAATTATGTACCGATTGCTTACTGAATTACTAAGTGCCACCAGCTCTTTGCGTCCTGTTTCTCATTCCTAGAATTAATCTTTTGTAATTACTATTTTTCTCATAAAGCTAAGTAAGCATTATAAGTAAAGGCATTAATATAAAATAAAAGATTTTCGTTACGTTTCATGTTTGTAAACGTCTTACCTTTAACGGCATGAGGCTATATGAGACTTGAATCAAAATCTAAATTGCCAATGCAAAAGTACCTAAATGGTTATAGTTAACCCATAATTTCAGAGTGTACTCCTTTTTAGGGTTTCTTGCCTAATAGGGAAACTTATAATCCTATAAGATCTACTTCGTTATCTGTCCGTCTTTTAAAGTTCTTTGACTGAGGAGTCAAGTTCTTAAAGAAGAAAGCATCAATGTCAACAAAATTAGTATTAAAAAGGTAGATTTACGGTCCCTTAAACATAATAAATAAAATAAAGTTGGCCGTCACGGGAGGCCCGGCAAATGTGAAACATCTATGTTAATAGTATCAAGAATTCATAATTAATAAGAACCTATAACGAAAAAATAGTTTCATTAATAAAATCAATTTATTTTTCTTATTTTAATCATAATAATAATTACAGAATATATTCTACGTTCATAAATAGAATAGAAAATACGTATATGTATTTTTAATACAGACTGTTTTACAATAGAGCGTATATAGTATACGCACGCGCACACACAAGGGAGTCGAGAGCGGTGGTGTAGAAGGGGCATGATAGCAAGACAGCGTCATCGTTTGCCGTCACACCACGAGTCGGTTTTACGTTCAAGGCGTGCTAATAGATGTTTCACATCAAAAATACGGGCGTTTATGCTGTATCATTTACTGAAATTTTAAAATAAAACCTATAGGGTTGAATTAGAATCATGAACTTTTACAATTTGGTCTTACAGCACCAGCACCAAGTCAGTCAAGCATCCAGGATATGTGGATGATATCTAACCCGGCGGTGAAGGGTGCGATAATAGAAGCGTGATGGTGTCTCTAAATCAAAAAGTTCATTAGAGCCATCGATCAAAAATTGTATTTAATGTAATTTATTGTAGTTAAAATAAATATACAAAGATGTAAATTGAACCTCGAATGCAATATTTAAAGTTGTTTTCACAAAAGAACAATTTAAATTAAAAGCGCGCTCAAATGTTCAAATGAGCGCTCATTTAGTGAGGCCTTTTTATATCGCTGATTGATTATCTAGTACTATTTTGATCAAAGATTAGAGCACTCATCCACCATTGCACAAACGATAAAAAATACATCGAGAGCCAACATCCGGAGGTTTAGAAACCGTCTGTTAATATCGGATCATCGACAATACGAGTTTTTAAGATATTTTTTATTCTACTCGTTATTTCATGCTACGGAACTCTCTATGTGCGATTCATAGGTACTTGCAAGTTGCACTTATTTAATATTATGTATTTCACCTTATAAGTTATATGTCTGTAATCTGTACTACTATCGATAGTTTAACAAAATAATTTTAAAAATTATTGGATATATTTAGAAAAAACAATTGATCTGTAAATTAGATTGCTTATTCGTATTTGAGTTTAGAAGTTTTAGCTTGAAAATTATTGTTTCATTTTTTGTCCTTTAAAAATATTTACAGAGGTGAAACTATAAACCCTTACCTTCACGGGCTTAACAAACATGATTGTTTTTCAAGCACCATGTTTGTTTTTCACTTTTTTTTTTAAATATAAATTTCAATTTGCTGATAAAGAATGTGGCTAGTTATTTACTAACCGATAAAACATCTAATTTGATTAATTAAGTGAATAGATATTCTAAAAAATATAAGGCTAACATAAGTTTCTGTTAAAAATTATACAATAACTTCACAAATTTATCAATGAATTTCTAAAGTTTATTTTTCTAAATAATATTTAAATATTCAGCACATCATTGATATTCTGTGACTTTCGGAACGTTAATAAAGATGGCGAACTTGTTCATTCTTCATCCTGTCATTTTGCTGTGATGGTGATGCTTGTTCGTCGTGTAAAAACGTATTTGTGTATGTCGGTATAAAATGGCTGACACCGGTCTACGTATGAATTTCGCTGCATTAAAGAGGGCAGATCCATATGCCAGAGAAATAATTGACAGTGCTACCCACGTAGCACTTTATACTTTTGAAGAAAACGAATGGGAAAAAACGAACATCGAAGGTGCTTTGTTTGTGTACAGTAGAAATGGTGAACCTTACCACAGTTTGGTGATTATGAACAGATTAAATACGAATAATCTGATTGAGCCTGTTTCTAAAGGAATCGAATTGCAATTAAAGGAGCCGTTTCTATTATATAGGAACGCGAAGTGTCGTATTTACGGCATATGGTTCTACGATAAAGACGAGTGCGTAAGGGTGGCGACAAAATTGAATTCCTTAGTAAAAGCGCCGAATGATATGCCACAAAATCCAGTGTACCCTCCGGCAGCCAAGCCAAGTTCGTCTGTTGATATATTTAGCATGCTGAGCAAAGCGCAAGATGATTTTAATTCTAATAAGGGTTTGACGCCAAATAAGAATGAGTCGACTCCATCCCGAGCACCTGACATGGCATCACAAAGTGTAATGGACTTTTTTGCAAAAGCAGGCAGCGGTGCAGCAGCTGCTCAAATGCCGGCTGTCTCTTCACTTCCATCTCCAGGAATCTTTGGACCGCTGCCAAGTGATTCTCGAGAAGCGCCTTTACTATTGCAAAGGCTTATGAGTAATCCTGCCCATTCGGTGGAGCATATTGAAAAACAACAGCGGTCTGTCACTCCACAGGATGCCCAAACATCTAATGGCAATATTTCCTTAGATCCAAATTTGAGGCAAAACAATTCATTTTCACTTAAATCTACTCCTATTGACAAGCAAAATCAGCAAAGGATAAATCTCAAGAAAATGCAACAATTAGAGAATGTGGATAATAATGGTCCGAATCCATTAGAAGCTGAGTTAAATTTGATGCATATTTCTTCACCTAAACCTACATCACCTTTAGCAGCCTATTTGAATCAATCTCAAGATATTACTCACCAAGTAGGTTCTTATAATGGTGGAAAGCTAGAAGATGTGGGAGGTATTTTTTCAATTACTAATGTTTTAGCGAACCAACAAAAGCCAGCTCTTATGCCTCCTACTATGTTCACTGCAACGCCGGGCAATGAAATTCATCAGTCACCAGAGCCATTAACCAGAAATCAGCTTTTGCAGGCCTTCAATTATCTCCTTAAACATGATACTGACTTTGTTAACAAATTACATGAAGCATACGTCAAATCCTTTTCAGAAAAGGCTTTTTCTGTTTCATAAAATATGTTCTTTTGGACAAACCACTGATCTGGCCAGTGGTAATTAATGTACAGTTGTAATTTGAAGAGTAAATCCCCACATTGTTGTGTAGACCTAGTAGATTTGTAGTTATTTCCTTGGACAGAGTATTTTTAAATAAGTTTTAAACCTTTGACAGTGATATAAATCTGTATAGAGAATGAATTTAAGTGACTAGAAAGATCTGAACAAAGTCACATTTATTATATAACAGAAAAGCTATTTGTGATATTGGTACTGGCATATAGTTTTTACTCAGTTGGCCTTATACAGATTTTCTATGTAAGACATAGATATGAAACTTGACGATAACTTGACAATATGAAAAATTATTTTTGTTACTTTTTCAAAACCTAACTAAATTATATTTAAATGAAAGTATTACTAAAATCTGTCCATGGATATGTTTATTAGATAACGTTATTGCCACAATAATAATTAAATAGAAAGATTTGTATTGTAAAATTGACTGAACCTGTATACATTTGCCAAGAAGTCTTTTTTGCATAATAATACTATTTGCTGGATAAAGTTAAACATAGGGTATGTCTTTTGTAGATGTATAGAAATAAAATATATATTTTCTTTCTTTTTTGATTGATGCAATGAATTTTGAAACTTAAGGGTATAATTTTGACATTTTGTATTGTTTATAAGGACTGCAAAAATTTCCTACTTCTTTACAATACTTTAATTTTGTATCTGTAATATGCTAGAACTGTTATTTCAATACGATGCAAAGTCTTCCTTTGCAAAATATACAAGCAAACTGTACTATGCCTTTAACTATAAACTTTTTAACTGTGTGGACACAATTTTAGTATATTTTTTTGTAATTTGCCAATTTCTACATTTTTTTAAACCATTCATGTTTGAGTTTCCCAGTAAAAAATCCAGGCTTATGTCAACATTTTTGACATGTTTTATTTAAATAGAAACCGAATGTGTTTTGTCTATCAAACAAGAACAAATAAACTTTTTTATGGAAACTTAAAAATGGTCTCATAGTCAAAAAAAATTTTTTTTCTCTTTGTAATTAACATGCGGTAAGTGTATTATTATGATGGAAAAATTTGATCTTTTTAAATTCAGTACATTTAGTAATTAATGTACTTCTAAAACCGTTGTATTATTGTTGACTATGAAACCAAGTGTCTTTTTTCACTTGAAATACTTCTCCTTATATTAAAAAAAAAAAAAACATTTTGTGTATGAAAATGTTAAAAACTTAAAAAAACAGATTAAATTTAATTATAAAATTATTGAGGGAGTTCAAATTAAAATTTTCAATTGTTATCAATTAGTCTGTCAAAAGAAATTGTTATCTAAATTATAAATCGAATTTATTTTCGTAAAATACTCCCAGATTTTATACAAATTACAACTGATGTTAACAAGGATGTTATATACCTGAAAAAAATTAAATAAAACATCGAGTAGTCGCAAATTAAACGTTTCGTGAAGAATATATATTATTTTACTTAGTCCCTACTTGTTTCCACTATTATTAAATTATTATTTAAACTGGCTATGATCATCGATCAAAAAAATTATAGATGCACAATCCCACACAATAATTCTCTTAAAACTGTCACTAATAATCGTGTTTAGGTAATTATTATTCATTGGAATAAATAACATTATAAATTGAACCATATGTGCAATGTTTAAAACGGTATTGACAAAAAAAATTTAAAAGCGCGCTCAGATGTTCGAATGAGCGCTCATTCGGTGAGGACATTTTTTTGTTGCCGATTGTGTATTTAGTACTTTCTTGATCGATGTTTAAAACCATTTGGTTACCCTTTATGAGGCTTACAACCAGGTTTTTTGTAAAGGGTTTCAATAAAACCTTACACATATTTTGTGCTCCTCATTGATCTTGATGAAATTTGGCACAGAGATAGATTATAGTCTGAATTAGCACACAGGCTTCTTTTCATCCCGGAAAATGTACGGTTCCCGTTGGATAGATTTCTTTTTAACTAGGGACGAACCCGAATGAAGCGAGTGTAGGTCGCTATGCTTTCATATTATCGGACACGAAAATATGAAAGCATAGCGTCAACCTAAAGTTTCCGTATATAAAAAAAAAATAATTATTCATACCTATATAAAACTAAGTAAGCCGCAGGATAAAAACTGTCAAATTAAAGGTGAAATAATAAATAACGAAAGATTTTTTAATCGATTTAATATCTCTATATTACAAATCGCTTTTGAACTTTGAACAACGAGTTGAGACCACAAAATTGTTGCATAATTTCTTTATTTTTCAAGATTTAGACTAAACGCTGTGTCGCGCAGTCGATTGTCTACTTACAATTACATAATGTTATTACAGGCCATTTCAAATATTTTATTTTAGATTTGAACACAGGATCGAAATTAGCTCTACTTAGGACTCGCCATATTTAATTCATTATGACGAGATCTTTCTTACACATAAAATTTACTCACTAACAAAAATAACCGTTTTACGGAACTATATACATTAAAAATGAAAACTTATACTAAATAGAACAATAAAATATCTGAAATTGCCTTTCACATTCATAAAATACATTCCATCTTTCATGGTGATGAAGTCCTTTGGGTTTGAGAAACAATATTTGGGGGGTAGTTTAGAAAAATAATGCTTTTATTTAATTGTGCTATGAGTTGAGTCTATAATTGCTAAGCGTTTACGTGATTTTTTTTAAAGAAATAAAAAAAAACGAACAATCATTGGCTTCTAACCAGGGCTCGGAACCGGTTTAAAAAAACCCGGTTTATTTCGGTAATGTATTGGTTAATGAAAACTTTAGTAAACCGAAAAAATAATGGTTAACGGTTATTCTTAGAGAAAGGTTGGATTTCGGTTTTGATACCGAAATTAGTCGGTGAATTCATTCATAAGCAAGAAATGTACATGCATCCTTCTGCTAAGCCATTCACCATTAGCAAAGACGCGCCAATTGTAAACATACAAAAACTCATTTTTTACCCGTAAAAGAACATAACCGAACCCTTGAATCGAAAAACCTTTGGGTTTGGGGTCAATGACCAAAACTGGTTAAAAAATTGAACAGGTTTCCGAGCCCTGCTTCTAACTAGTAACAATAATTCAAAATTATATGAACGTCATTTGGTAAGATGGATGTAAACTAAAATTTAGTTAGCAATACCAAAAATTTCTAAAAAAACACCAACCAACTTTACACTGTAATAATATGAAAATTTTGTTATTACTTTATTTAGGTGGTTTTAATCTCACTACAATTTTCACGTTGTGTGCAAACAGTACATAAAGAAAATATATTTACATAAAGGCTGGGGTTTCTACACTCTGTACATATATATTATATAGACGTAGCTAGAATGAGAACAATATATGAACATTTGAGATACAATAATTACACTACGGGACTCAAACGCCTGAATTTGTTAGTGGCTATATATACCATATTCCTAAGGTACATATATAGCCAATAACAAATCCACGTATAACTCCCGTAGTGTAATCATTATATAATTATGGAACGCGAAAATTTCAAAGTCATTATTTCAAAGACATATATATATATATATATATATATATATATATATATATATATATATATATATATATATATATATATATCATTTGAGAAATAATTTTCTTTTTAATTCAACTAATGTGAGATGTAAAATATAACAAAGTGATTCACTTTCGTGTTTACATCATTAAGTATCGAGCTACGTCTTTATTTAGAGGAAAAGTATGAAACAATGAATTAATCATGTTTTATTATTTTTGTTTATTAAAAAAAAAATGCTAAATTTCTTGGTCTTTGCATCAAAAATTTTGTGTCTTCAATAAACTGTACTTCACAACGAACGATCAATTATAAGTTTTATATGATTTCCTGAATTGATAAAATGTTTGTTAGCCATATTTAAAAAAAAACACAATTTAAATATTATTCAATAAGTATTATAAAGCGGAATATCAGTCATTTCAGGGTACATAAAAAGAACAATAATTGCATACAAAATTTTTACAGCGAATTTTTTTTTATAAATCGTATCAAATCTGTAGATATCCAAAAATATTAAAACACCATGATTATGCAGTTAAGAAAGATTTTTATTGATGTCATGGATTCCGTGTGGAAAATACATCGATCATAAAAGTACTAGATACACAATCCCATGCAAAAGTTCTCTTAAAACTGTCACCAATTGTGTTTAGGTAATTATTGTAGTTGAAATAAATACACAACAATGTAAATTGAACCTTAAATGCAATGCTTAAAGTTGTTTTCACAAAAAAAATTATAAAGACGCGCTCAAATGTTCAAATGAGCGCTCATTCGGTGAGGACATTTTTTTGTCGCCGATTGTGTATCTAGTACTTTTTTGATAGATAGGAAAATACGACAAATCTCGATCGATCGATGTTAAAGCTTCAAATTAAATATCAATTAAGATATGTTATACAATCGATTTTAGTGCTACCGTCGTTTTGAATGGCTTTATTATGTTATAATGAAATTTGATAAAAAAAAATGACAACTAGACCGATATGTTTTATTTTTTAGAAAAAAAATTGGAAAATAAAAAAAAATTTTTTTTTGGGCCATGACATTGTATATGAGGTCAGCTAGTTACTACAGACATTGATTAATAATACGGATATATCCCTCCAAATTCAAATAAATATTTACTTGGAACACCATGGTTTGGACCTTAACATCGTCTGGAACAACGGTAGCACTAAAACGATTAAAAATCAAAAAAATCAAGCTTTCCAAAGTCCATTAACTTGGCCAAATTTTCGTAAGTATATACATACATATAACATGCGTAAATCATCTAACAGTTAGCTGACAACGCTATTTATTCACGCCTAATAACTTATTTCTTAAATTATACCCTATGTCCGAGGAAATAAGGTCGAGTCTTAATATTAACTATCATATATTATTTTAAATATAAAGAATAAAGCGATCGCATATTGTAGGAATTGTGAAAATACTTCATATATATGATAAACTAGTGGATCCCGTGGTTTCGTCTGCATATTTTGTTTGTGATGTACACAGCCTAAATTGTTGGCTTGTTTTAAGAAACATGAAATTTTTGTTATTTAATGAAAATGAGTATTAAGGAACGATTTTTATAATTTCATTCTCTGTGGTAACGTTGGAAAATCGAGTGAAGCGGGTTCTAATCTCGGGTCTCACACCTGATATTTTCATGTGCGAATCTTTTCTAACAGGATTAGCAGTTGTCTAACGGTGAAGGAAAACATTGTGAGGAAATCTGCATGTCTGAGAGAACTTAGCAAGTTTTCGAAAGACATGTGAAGTCCACCAACCCGCACTTGGCCAGTGTGGACTAAGGCCTCTCGTATTTTAAGCGGATGCCCACCCCCAGCAATGGGCGTTAAAGAGGGCTGCACACATAGGTGTTCTATAGACGATGAAAGTTTATAATACACAAATTACGTTAGAACATTTTCTTCATTTTTTTAATTGCCAAGTCATGAACGAGAGCCTAATTTGCCTCGGTAGTGTAGTGGCTAGCATGTACGGCTGCAGATCCGGAGGTTCTAGGATCGAGTCACGAGTCAAACCAAATATATTTAATTTTGTAATTTTTTTTTTAATAAAGATCTCTCTCTAATTGAATCGAAGTCGTCTAACCATACTTGGGGCTTAAAAGAATAACTGTACCACACGTCTGCACTATAACATCTGCAGATTTAGTTATAGTGAGACTGGCTGTAGGGATAGAAATCTGCCAAGATTTCATTACGAGAATCCCAATAGATATTATTAACTATATTGATTAGAGAATAATATTTCACATGAAAGACACATCCTGAAAGAAAAAATATATGACAAACATTATTTATTATATAGTATATACAAAAATAATACAAAATCTTTATATATATATATATATATATATATATATATATATATATATATATATATATATATATACAAACATAACATCCACAATACGCGATCGCTAAGCAAAAATAAACAGCGTATTCAGCGAACAATATTCTGTTGAACATCGGTAGTTTGTACATGGGAGTTTTATTTAACGGTATACTTTACAGTTTACACTATTGTCATAATGCTAGCGTCACACTGGCGTATTCAATCACTTAATGTTTTAAAATGAAATTTATTTGATCTTGTGTATATATTATCGTAAGCCTCCGTGCTTATTTGTTCAAACCACCAACCGCTACTTGTAAGTTGTTGTATTTTACAACTAGCAACTCACTCTTGCATCCCTCGGGTTTGTAGCTAGTGAAAAGTAAAAATAAATCTATTCCATGGGAACCGTACATTTTTCCTGGATAAAAACTAACTCATGTGTTATTCCAGACTATAATCTATCTATGTGCTAAATTTCATTTAGATCCGTTGAGCGGTTTTAGCGTAATTGAGTAACAAACATCCACCCAAGCTATCGCATTTATAAAATAATATTATAATTAATGGGATAATGGGATAGAAAGTTGGTTTCCTCTATTTAAAAAATAACGCTTTATTTCTAAGAATTACATACAATATATATGTAGATGAAATATTTTTTTTGGTTTATTTTAAAGTAAAATATACCAATTATACCAATAGAATTTTATTAGAATTTAAAAATTCAATAATTCTGTAATAAAAACTCTTTCGGTAAACTGGTCGTTTGGACAAATAAGAACTAAGATAGGACGACATACGAGAGAAAAACTCATATCATTATTTAAAGTCGGCTAAGCATAGTATAAAAGTGGCTTGAAATGAGAAAATTACTGTACACAAGTGTGACGCTACACTTAGCGTTAGAACGCTATTACTTAACTAATACGATCCGCAAGTTTCCAAACATTAGAAAAAATCGTTTCGGAAACAAACAAATCGTTTACAATTAAAATTTATACAATATTTATAAAAAGTTCAATTTTTTTCTATATCTATATATTTAGGTGAAACATTCTCAAGAGACGCGTAACATAATTTAACGATATTTCCATATAGATAAAATATACAGTAACATGTGTTGCCATTCCAAAATTAACAATTGATAAAAATCTTCAAACTAGTTGCCTAACTAATCGTGCGACTATGAAGCTCTTCCTATTAACGTGAAATATGGAAGAACACATACATACAAACATACATTACGCTCTGATTAATAGAGCGACAAGTCTTAAGATGTGTGTATCGCAGATGGATTGCCGAATCAGCTGTTTTATAAAACCGTTAGTTATTTTATAAAACAGCTGAACAGTGTTTAGCTGAATTGCCATCAAAGGGATTCTGGGTTTGAAATAAAAAAGAACACCTTTAGTCACCTATAATCAGAAATCAAAAATTACTAAAATCTACAATCCGACGTTTCATTTCACGCTGCTTTACAAAATCTCTAATAGTTAACCCAACATAACGTTTTGCATTCATAAATGCAAAATGTTCATGCAATTTTGCGTATTAAAGTTGAGTAATTATAAAAAATACTAAACGTCGTTCAGCTGTTTTACATAACGGAGCTGTTTTGTAAAACAGCTAGCTATTATGTAACATAGCTAAATTTAATAATCCGTCTACGAGATATACATTCAGTATGAAAACTATTCAACAGCCTTTTGGAATGACAATACATATTAAGTTACATATATCTATTTGTCAAAGAAAATTTAACAACAAAGTGTTATGTTATATTGTAAAGCTCACATTGCAAAATTAAAATTTATTTTCGTTAGTTATTTTGCTTATTTAGTTATTTTATTTTATTTTTATTGTTATTGAAGAAGGTTTATTTATTTCAAGTAAAAAAAAATGCCACTTAAAAATCTTCTCAAGTCTATAGCAAAATACCACAGTATATAGTGAAAGTTCTGAAATTTTTATTTACGTACGAAAAATTGTTTCCTAATTTTTTTTTATAAAAAAAAATTATATTATAATATTAAAAATAAAATTGTAATGTGAACGTATATGACGCCATTTTTAAAATAAGCTACCTAATTATTGCTTAAGAAATATAATAAATATACTAAAAAAAACCTGCTGTGTATGCAACATGAGCTTTAGCTTCATTCAGTTAAGGTGGGGTTTTTGAGTACACAATATCATATTTAAATCAATATGTATATTTTTCAAATAACTTGATACCATTAGAACTTATTAATAAATGATTTAAATCATATATTTTTTTCAATCTAATAACAAAAATATGTATAATAAAATTTCGTTACATTCATTGATAAAGTACCAAGGTTTCAAATAAACAAAAATCCTTGTCACAGGGACGTATCATTACAAAATGGTTTCCATAATAACCTATACTATACTTAAATTGGTTATTGAAACAGCCGTTTCACTCTAATCAGTGCATGCGAAAGAGACGCACATATAGAAATTATAAGCATCGTCATAACGTGGACATGCCCTGGCGATACTTTAATGCAACTTATATATGAACAATGAAATAATATACTTCTAAAAATTTTAATATTTATGGTACCTATATCTATAAAATTTAAAATATTTGGTTGTAATCAATCAAAACCTCCAATTTAGCTTCAATATAAGGACAAAAATTATTACACAATGGGGGAAATCTATACAAATAAATAATGTGTTTGTTTATAATTTATAACAGATTTTTACTAAATGCATATGAAATTATTTATTGTATTTATATGTAAAACATACTTTTAAAATTATTTTCTATCTGTCTGTTTGTTCCGACTAAACTCCGAAACGGCTGGACAGATTCTGGGCTGATTGACGGGACTTTCACTGGCAGATAGCTGATTTTATAAGGAGTAAATTCGGCTACGTTAATTTTAGAATAAGAATTAGGGTTCCGCTAAAAAAAATTAAAACGTACCTAGGGACGAACCCGAGCGAAGAAAGGGTAAGTCGTAATAAGGTAATAAGATAAAACATTTCAAACAACTAACTAATATAGCTATTTATTTATTTAGTCTAAATAAATAAATAAAATAGTTAAGGCATGTCCACACTATTCACATCGACGCAAGTCCATAGTGCAAACGGGCGTTTTGAACTTCCTACATTTGTAGGTGACTTAATATACATCAGGTATATTACACTAATGAATTTAAAAAAAAAACTAAAGAAAACATTAATTAACTATATAATTTCTATATGTATATTTGAATAAGCGTTGAAGTACCTAACAAGTGAAAAAAATATAATAATAATAATAATAAATAGGATCCGGAAGCGTAGCAGCCTCCATAATTTGTACAAAAGCCGGTATTCATCTGGAACGTCAAAAAACAAATTATATAAGCCATTTTTTTAATACTTTCTAAGATTTACGCGAATATTATTTAAAATGCCATTTTTTTTAAGTTAATAAAAAATATTTATAAGCCATTTGATTAATATTAGATAGACTAGGAATGGATCGAAATAAAATAATTTGTTCATTTGTTCCATATCTCGATTAACTAATATTGTCTTAAACTTGGGTATGTAGTAAAGTAAAAATAATTTTTATCAGTCTTTTTGCCTTTTATTTCTAACAAACATGTGGATGCTGGAATTAACTTTTATATAGTCTAGTTCATTTTATGGATAGAAATTGAAGTTAGTTCAAAGTTTTCAGTTCAAATGTACAAATATAACAAAAGTTTACACAATTACGAAGTGCGCGTTAGTGTAAATGCATTTCGGTCTTAAAGGACATGTATTTCACAACAAAACAACAAAATTCGTGACATTTCACACAACAAATATTCCAAATTCAATATCGAAATTAAAATAAAGCAGTTTATTTATTTATTCTATATCTATGTACATATCTCTATCTATTTAATTACGTCTCTGTGCGTGCATACGTGTGTGTATGCCAGCGAGTGAGTACATATAATCTGTTTTGTCATGTGCGTGTATACATAATTCATTGGCTTACTACTACAAGGTTCTGTGTTAATTTTAATGAAGTTTAGCAATTTTTACATAGACCTTCGTTATTTTGTTATCGTAAAAAAAAACAACATAGAACTATGTAAATTGAATATTTTGTAGTTAAAGTGCCGCTATCTAGTGGTTTGTTTTTGCAAAACTGTAGCTAATGACACATAGAACCTTGTAGCATTCATAACTAAATAAGTACTAAAATTGTAACATAGAACCTTTTAATAGTGAGCCAACTTATGTGTATCTGTAAGTATAGCTGTCACTCTCTGCTGTGTGTGCGCGTGTGTCTCACCTCGGGGCCGCTACCAGAGGCGGTGCAGGTGCAGGTTGCGCGAGAGCACGGAGCGCACGTCGTGCGTGAAGCGCAGCGCGTCGAGCACCGGCAGCAGGTTGAGCAGCGCCAGGTCCATCGGGTCCGAGAACCACGACTTTATTGGGATCGCGTTATCTGCATCCAGTTATAATCGAAATAAGTGTACTAATCTAATATCTAACAGCTGTCTATCTTTATCTTTCAAACATATACATATGCCTTTGCTCTGTGAAAAACAAAAACAAATCTATCATGGGAACCGTACATAATACATTTTACCGGGATAAAAAGTAACCTATAAACTATTCAAGACTATAACCTATGTCTGTGCCAAATTTAATCCAAATCTGTTCATCAATTGAGTAACAAATATCCATCCATCCAAACTTTCCTGAACTATTCCTAAACGACTGGATCGATTTTGATAAATTTTGTGTGTTTGAGTGGTTTGACCCTGCTTGAATTTGTTGCAGTTCTAAGTTTTTTATGGCGAAATTTTTTATTGCAGCGCCACCTACCGGGACTAATTGTGAATATTATATATTGTGTAATATACTAACGACAAAATTGTTTCAAGTTTTAGATTTAAGCAACATCTATATCTATACATATTATAAAACAAAGTTCCCCATCGCATCTGTCTGTCTGAACCCGGTAAACTCAAAAACTACCGAACAGATTTTCGTACGGTTTACACTAATGGACGGAGTGATTCATGAGGATGGTTCAATTCAGGGAATGAAATTATCAAGATTTAACTTTTATTTTTAACAAACTATATAGGCCCTATTTAATTAAATTAATGAGTGGAATATCCTCCTCGTTCCCCTCAACTGCATTGACTCAGTTTGCTGAATGAGTTTTTTGAGCTGATGGAGAGAGTTCAGTTTGCTGATCGACAATTTGAAGAGTTGCAAATTAAATATTTTCGATTATATTTATCAAACATATAATTATCAACCCATATTTATCATGATAAATATCAATGATAATTATCGTTTCGAACCCTGGTTCAGGTATATAATTCATTAAGGTTCCAAATTGGCTTAAATATGACGGTGATTGTTGAAGATTTCGGAAAATATCATACCGACTGAGAGCTTTACTGGCGTGCGCCGCGTAAGCTATTGCAGGCAGAACCACGAAATGTTCTAATAAATTGAAAAACATAAAAATTACTACAAAAAAGTCCGCGATAACATATGTCTATCTTTTAAGGTAGATAGATTCACAATAACCGTTTTTATGGTTCTGAAATTGGGTCTAAAATAATGCTTTATTTGCTAAGGTGTTTTTACTGATTGGTTAACGCTTATTTAAATATATTAGACAATTTAAGCATTTAATTTAGATCAAAGCTGACCTTTACACCATTTAAATAAGATGAATATGTTAAAAGATATCACAGATTTAAAATAACTCGTGAAACGTAATATGGTAACGACGACGACAACAGCGGGGGCGAAGAGGGTCCTAGCATGTCGCCCACAGACGTAACCGCTATTGATCGTTGCTGGTTACAACAATAGGGAATATGCGTGATTTTTTTATTTTTTTCTTTTATAGTATTTTTATACTTTAAAAAAAATATATATCATATCGATACGGATACTTTAAATGCCCGTAATTCACGCACTTGGCGCGACGTTACAGTATACGATATACACAGAGAAATGACGACTCATTTGAAGCGAACAAAATCGCTAATCGCTCTGTTATGACATACTCTGACGTCATATTCGGTCTGACCAATGGCGTGCGTTTCAACTACTTTGATTTCCTATCTGATTTTGCACTTTTTAATAATTATTTTCTTAATCAAAAATCTTCTTCTCCCTGCCCATTTCCCAATCATTTGGGGTCGGCGCAGTACATCCTCTGTACTGCTGAAAGGATTTGGCAAAAGTTTTACGACCGGCCGCCTGCCTGACGTCAACCCTCCTTGGGAATGCTATTGTTTATCGCGGAATATGTCTTATGATATGTCTCTTATATATATCTCTGATTATGTCTTATAATATGATACACTTTCGATATTTGTCTTTTAAAACATTTTTTATACTATTAATTAAAGTTTAATGTTATTTTCGTATATATTTTCTTAATCAAAAATAAATTACATTAAAAAATATTAATATAAGCTTAATTCAAAAGTGATAAAGATTATAAAAAAAAATCACCTTTATTTAAATCGCACGAATATTCCCTATAAATCCTTCTAAACCCACAATCACTCCGTAAATCAATAAATTATTCTCCACACTGTAATAAATTATTTTTATTAGACACCATTAAAAAATACCAAATACCACTCACCGGGGAAGTCCCGATAGGCGCCCGGTGAGTTGTCCAATATGAACACCCTGTTTAGATCGTCGCATATCGACGACAGGTTCTTTGTGTAGGAGCCGTGCTCCGCCGTGCAGTGTTGTCTGCAAACGAGATACACGAGTTGCATCAAAATTGGAATGATCACGTGACCGAATTTCAATCGGCCTATCTTAGGCTAAAACTAGCCATCTTTGCGGGAGATATTATAGTGTGGTGAAATATCGTGAACTCATGAAAGTGAAAAAAAAAAACTTTTTAAAAAACCCGTTTTACTTCAAAAGATAATTGAGACACGTATTAGGTCAGATTGGTCTTAGACCGATGCTCTCTAAGAAAAAACACCATCTTCCCAACTCCGGGATGTTACTGAGATTTTGTTTGACAGAAAATCCCAATAAACTGAAATTGGCTCGACCTGAGATTCGAACCCATGACCTGAGGATATGTAGTAGTAAATGCTAGCCGCACCGAGGCAATTAAAACATAACATTATTAGTTACCTGTAAAACCTCCGCCGCAGGATCCCCCGACCATTGTCGAGTTTGTCCGCGACCGCCGCGCCGTATATCTCCATCGACGCCGTGAACACCACCAGCTCGTACCACTGCGATACCTGCAAGTACAAGGGATATGATGATTAGAGATAAGACCATACATGCATACAAACAAATAAAAAAAATGTCTACTTTAAAATACTACTAGTTTAAATAGTGATCATGTCCTCCCAACCGATTTTGGCAACGGTGGCCCATCTCACTGAGACTAGCAAATTTTTCTTAATCTGCTAATATAATTATTTTTTTGCCTTCTCTAATAAATTTATACTAATATTATAAAGAGAAAAGATTTTTTGTTAGTTTGTTTGTTTGTACCGAATAAGCTCCGAAACTACTGAACCAATTTAGATGAAATTTGGTAAGAAGATAGTTTGAGACCCTGGGAAGGAAATAAGATTTTATCCTGGAAATCATCCCTTAAGGGAGTGAAAATGATGATGAAAGTTTGCATTGGGAAGCAACCTATGGACGAAGGTGGGTCGCTATTACACTATAAATGCTAGAAGGATAATTCAAATCAGACTAGTTTCTAGAGTTTTAGAATCAAACGCGAAAAGCGTTCAAACAAACAAAAATAAACAATTGACAAGTTGTGAGTTTGCGAACGTTGTTAACCAATCAAGACACTGACAGGGCATTAAATTCAAGTGATTTATTGCAAAGAGATAGTTAAAATTTATAGGTTGGAGAGTAACATAGGCTACATGTTACGGTACATAAAGTGATTTGCATAGAAAATTATTTGCTGTTTTCATCCACCCTTAGAAATGTTTTTTTTTTTTAATTTTATAAAGCATCACCTTTAATTACCTTTAAAGTATAAAACATTTATTAATAATAGAATTATGAAAATCAATCTATACTTGGCCAAGTTATAACGTAACATACCTATGAAAAATAAAGAGGAAAAAATTACCTCTTTCCACTTAAAATTATCCTCATTAGGAATAGTTACTAGTATAACAGATTATACTAGTGCGTACAATAATATTATAAAATTGTAATGGATAAATTAAGAAATTCGCTGAACCAATTTTGATGAAAGGTATGAAGGTAGTTTAAGACCCTGGGAAGGACATAGGATAGTTTTTATTTAGGAAATCATCCCTTAAGGTGGTGAAAATTAGGATGAAAGTCTGTATGAGGAACCAATTATTTCTCTAGTAAGGGATATAAAACTATGTATGTAACTCATCATACTTATTTATATATATACTAATATATAATCTATCTATTCCCTACTAACTGTCAAATAATTTACCTGATATATGTATGTGAGTCGACAGTATTTCAATATCAATACTAATATTATAAAGAGACAGAGTTTGCTTATTTGAAAGTGCTAATCTCAGGCATTACTAATTCGATTTGAAGTATTATTTTTGCATTAGATAGCCCGTTTATTGAGGAAGGCTATATGCTATATATCATATAATATATAGAGTATTTATACCATACTAACCGTTAAAATAGGTAAGATTCGCTAGTATATGATAATAATGAGAACCGTCAGTTTTACTAATTGTACTAGAATCGTTGATTAACGCGAATATTTGATATTTTAAAGTAAAAGTATCTTTTCTTAACTCGATTTTTTGACTAACCAGTCTCTCCGTGAACATGATTTCTCTAAAGCATTCGAAACGTCGGGAACCAAAAACCAAAATAAATCCGCGAAAAAATCTAAAAAGATAGTTTTATTTTAAAACGTAGATGAGTTCAGATTTCTTACACCTGTAGATAAACTGTGTATTACACACAAAAACAAAAATAAAATTACTTACAATAATTGTAGATGGGTGGTATAAGGAAAAGTATATGAAATGAGCAAAAACTTAGTATGAGGTAATGAATGCAATTTATTTCGAAAGAAACAAATAACATTATATATATACTAGCATTGCTCGCGGGTCCGCCCGCGTTCAGATGACCGAAAACCAAATTCTTAGGTTTTACATATCAGTATACTCTTACAATGCATTTTTTGTATTTTTTCTCAGAAATGAGATATTTTCCCGCGGTAAAAAGTATCCTATATGTTGACTCGGATAACCAGCTATCATCATATCAAATTTCATCAAAATCTGTCCAGTGGTTTTCTCGTGATGCGGTAACAGACAGACAGACAAAAATTCTAAAAACTATAGATTCGGACTCTGTTCGCTAATAATGTCTATTTCAATTAGATTTCCCAAAAAATATTTAATGTACAGATTCAACTTAGTTACAATTTTATTATATGTATAGATATATGGGATTTTCATATTAGCGGTTAGCAACACATGGAGTGAATAAGCGTAACTAATTTATGTTGATCTTAAATAAGTTGCTATATTTTCCGCTAGACAACACGATCTATTAGAAAAATATACACGTATTTTTAGTATAGATCCTAAAGATCATTACTTTTAGTCTCGCTTTGCTCGGATTCGTCCCTAGGTACGTTTTGATGTTTAGTATGGTATGGACTAGATAGACTATATTATAGTACATAGGTATGATGAATTTTGTGTCCTTTACTTGAAAAATTATTGATTTCTCAAACAATATCTACCCCCTTTTTCACCCTCTTAACGTGTGATTTCCTGGATAAAAATTCTCCATAGGTACCAAATTTCATCTAAATCTGTTCAGCGAATTAAGCGTGAAAAAGTAACAGACCGACAGAGTTACTTTCGCATTTATAATATTATAAAGGTACTTCGATGTAAAAGTTTGTGAAAATTAATTAGTCATTTACGTCACTCACGCCCAGTGGTAACGCGCTCGCTTGGAAAACCGAGTGAAGCGGGTTCAAGTCTCGGGTCTGACACTCTGATATCATGTGCGTAGTGCGAATCATTTCTAACATGATTACCGCTTGTTTTACGGTGAAGGAAAGAAGTCGTGAGGAAACCTGCATATCTAAAAGCGCCTAGCAAGTTTTCCAAAGACAAGTGAAGTCCGCCAACCCGCACTTGGCTAGCGTGATGGATCATGGTTTAATCCCTCTCGTATTGAAGGGAGGTCCATGCCCAACAATAGTACGTTAAGAAAGGCTACATATACACGTGTAACCATTGTATGAAACGAATGAGGTGCCACTAGGCACATGTATGTTTTAGTATAGTTTACCTACTATGTAAAACTATTTAGACTTATTTGGTTTCTAAATCCTTAGCAAGCAGTGATTTTGAGGTTTTACCCAAATCTCTTGGAATAAATGGACAGAAACAGTATCCATGAAAGCATGGGCATCTATGGCGTTAAGATTATAAAGCAATATATACGTGCCAAGTGGCAACATTTTAGGTCTCGTTTTTTTTGTTTAAAAAAAAACTAAATTTTACGCGGGGCGCAACTCTATCTAACCCTTCACGCGAGTCCCACTCGTACTTGACCGATCATTCAACTTATCAAATAAAGCAGTTAAATTAAACCTCAAATAAAATTATACTTACAATGTTCAAAAAATAGTCGACGTGAGGTCGTTTATGAACGAAGAATCTGACTGGATGTTTGTCTATGGTTACTTTGAGCACGAAGTCGGGCGGCGTGCCCGGCTTCACTGTCGGCCGGACCATCGCATCATGGTGTGAATGTATTAACGTCTCATCTAAATCTAAGACCAATATTTTTCTTTTGACTAGACCTAGAAATAAAAAAGATCTATATTAATAAAAATAACCCCGTTAAATTTATTTAATATTATATATATGAAAATTTGTGAGGATGGTTGAATGAACGGCTGAACAATTCTAGATAAAATTTGGCACAGAGATAGATTATAGTGTGCACTAACCCGAGAGAAGGCAGGGTGAGTCGCTAGTAAAAAAAACTATTCTGTCACTCAACCTCACTCATGTTTTCTTCATTTTATGTGACACTGGGGAAGTAATCTGTGCTCAACCGCCCCACTTTCAATTTTACAAGGCCATTAACAAGAGAATTGAATTGAAAACTATTCTTGATTATCCCTCTACTGCTATAAATGTGAAAGTTTGTGTGTTTGTCACTTCTTCACATTGAAATAGCTTAATGAATTTGGATGAAATATACAATTAGACCAGGTATAACATATGAGCTACTTGTAGTGTTAATATGTACAAAAACATAGTGCTGTCTGTTTATAAATTAATAAATCCAAATGGCACAAAGGGACGCACCTATTCAAAAAGAGTAAATTAATTGCTAGTGCAAAATAAATTTAAAATAATGGCTATCAATTCTTATTATATAAAAAACAATGCACTTACGCTCTCACAGCTCAGTAAAGAGCTTAACTAAATCCCTCGTGCATATACATTCAAGGGCAACAGGTAGTGTAAAGCAATTATCAATAATGTGCCATATACATACTTTCTATGTTACTACAGTAAATAATACATTGATACTACAATCATCATTTGATGAATATTTTAAATCGAGCTGTATTAATATAAAAGATAAGATAAGAAATTTTGATTAAACATATTTTTATACATATTTGAATAGATTTGCATAGCTTTGCATAGGAACAATCATTATGATATATATTAAACTAGCAACTAACACTCCCTTCGCTACAGGTTTGTCCCTAGACAAAAACAAATCTATCTCATGAGAATTGTACATTTTTCTGGGATAAAAAGTAACCTATATGCTATTCCAGACTATAATCTATCTCTGTGCCAAATTTTATCCAGATCCGACAGCCATTCTGGTGTGATAGAGTAACAAACATCCAATCATCCATCCTCACAAACTTTCACATTAATATTAGTATGGATATTAAATCTTAGATTACCATTCTAACAATAAATGTAAGGTAAAATGAAAATTATATCAAAATTAAATTAGTAATTTTTGTTCACAATAATTCTTAAGATAACATCTGATAAATAAGTTATAGGTTATAATCTATACATATAATAATTGTAACTAAGCGGAATCTGTACATTAAATATTTTTTGGAAAATCTTATTGAAATAAACATTATTATCGATACAGAGGCCGAATCTATAGTTTTTAGAATTTTTGTCTGTCTGTCTGTTACCGCATCACAGAAAAATCACTGGAGAGATTTTGATGAAATTTGGTATGGTCATAGCTGGTTATCCGGGTCAACATATAGGATAAAATATCTCATTTCTGAGAAAAATTGCAATGTAAGAGTATACTAATATGTAAAATCTAAAAATTTGGTTTTTGGTCTGAATGTGAACACGGGTGGAGCTGTGGGCAATGCTAGTGAAGTTATATTATTATACAATAAGCATGTCTTTGTCTCTTTAAAATTTAAGGCATGGTAGAACACTTCATATGCATTGTAAATCTATTGATATTAATATACTAATAAAAATTATTAGTATCAAAAATGTGTACATTATAATAAAAATTCTAAGACATTATTTAAATGGATTTCAGGTTAAGGAAATCCTTCACATTTATATTAGCACTGGTGTCTGGGTTTAACAAAATTTGTCAAGCCTTAACTTGGCCTTACAAAAAGAAACAGTCAGTTGTTATGTTGCTAAGCAGTCATTTAATCAATATATGCTGCATTTAGAACTACCTAACTTTTTTTTTATAAATATCACAGATCTTTAAGTCATACTAATAAATAATAATAGTTTATACTAATAAATGTGCTCCTAAAAACAAACTTGATAAAATAATGTACTTATTTTAATTTTAAAAATATATAATGTCCATATAGATTTTTTTCATGGTCAGCTATTTAATTTGTAGTCAATACATTTTATCTTGAAATGATAATATTTGTAGTCATTCTTATCTTTTTTCTTATTTATGAGAATGTATTGTTACATAAAAGGTTGCTTTGCATAGATTAAATTATTTAAATGGAAAAATTTAGTATATAAAAATTTGTTATACTATTCAATTTTAATTCAGTCACCAAAAGGTTAGATAAACATGTTCATAAGGCTAGTTATTTTTAATTGGATATTACATGAGAATTTCCCGATAGTTTTTTATTTTTCTATTTCTGGATTGAAGTTAGTTATGAAATGTACAGCAAAGTATGTTGTAAAATCTTTCAAAAAATAGCAACATAATATTATATTGAATATTAGTATGTGACAATGATTCTAATATCAGTGTAATTGCAAGTTTAGCATATGGCCATATAAAAACACCACCAAATATATACATTTGGTGAACATGTGTTAAGATGTAAACGTAGTTTAACTGTTTTTGTTTAAAGAATGTGACATGTTTATTAAATAAGGGTTCAAGATACTGGCTATAAATAGACAAGGATATTCACTGATAACATGTCCAGCGCGTCTTCAATAAGTGTATCTAAATGTAAATAGTGCGATAATTCGTAATTTTAACATACGTTGATAAAATCTAAAGATACTTACTCAGCCTGTGTCGAGATACTGGGGAAAGTGGATATATTTCATATTTGACAGATTGATGCTGAGCCAACTGAAAAGCAAACACCACGTGAAACACAAAACTTGTAAATGCATAATATTCTCAAAACAAGCGCATTAAATTTATATTTACCGCTCGATATTGCTTTCTAAACATGTAACAAAAACAACTCCATACTTTGGATGCGATTAGCATGAACGCGCGAAGGCCCATTTGCAATTGTTTCAGCATTTGAAATGATTACGAAACGATTACTAGTATATCGATACCGTAAGTGTTAAACAAGAATGGACCAAACGAGATCATTGACGGCGTAATTCAAAACAAACTCAACGAAACTGAGTGCCGAAAACATCTAACCCGCCATGACATAATCGACCCAAATCTTACACCATTGACAAAATTACACTTTCATAAATAATTGTCTGTGACATTAGTGAAGCGACTGAAGGCAAAAACATGTTCTTTTGTGGTAAGCATGATACTTTATAAAGGAAAGAGTACATTACTACATAGTAAAATACAGGGCTGCCAGGTAACAGTCGTTGATTTACCCGACCAATTAACCTCAAAATACTCGGTTTATATCGCCGGCGCGGCCAACCATGAGCAGAATACCCAAAAATAGTTTTTTAAGTAATTTATTGATATTTTATATAGAATAAAAGAAAGTACTAATGTTAGAAAAAGAAGACATTGTAATCAGTTCTCAATTAAACAGCTTTAAATTATTAAATCAAACATAAAAAAGACTTAAAATATCAAATTAATCAGCTAAACTAAAATACCGGCTTTGTCCCCAAAGATCAATGCAATTACCCGTCAAAATTACCCACCATAAAAAATCGCCTAAAATTACCCGCTTTTCGAGTAATTTACCCGCCACTCGGTAGCGCTGGTAAAATAAGGGGGAAGTTTTTATGAAAGGAGAGCGCTACACGTATGATCTACTTACATTCAGTCTGAGGCTAAACAATTTATTATGATATCTCTTTAGTACCTGGTTTTTGCTTCTATTGCGTTCACTGCAATGTATTGTTCCTGAAATTTAGACCAGGTAACTTCCTTTACCTGGTCTAAATTGAGAAGGAAAAGTGCATCCTGTGGTAGTCATGACCGACTGATGGCTCAACACACAGCCAACATCGCTGGTTGTAGAAACGTGAAATTAGCATGACGTATTTCTTATATGATGTAGGCATCTTTATAGGACAGGATTTTTCTAAATTTATCCCCTAAGTGGGCAAAATAGGGGATTACAGATTGTATAAAACTCTCTCATTTTTAATGTGAAATACACAGAAAGTGGTGTTAAGCTTTAAGATAAAAATAACAAATTTATTTATTTGATTTTTTTTGTAATTTATCCCTTAAAGGGGTAAAAGGGGGTAAAAAAATGGATATGGTCAAAGAATTATTTAAGATTAGAATTACTGGAAACTTGTTATTAATTCTCTTCTATACAATGAAATAAATATATGTTTTAGCATTTTGCGAAATTCAATCCCTTAAGGGAGTAAAATGGGGGATGAAAATTTTGCATAAAACTTTGTAATTAATATGTAAAATAGTACAAAAAAAATCACCTTTAAGAGTTTTAAAATCACTTTCTGTAAAATGATCTCCACATAGCCTTCAAAATATAACTTGTTATTTCGTCAGTTTTGGTCGTCTTATTACTTTAGCCCATAATTTCTATACTTTTTAGCTTTTGCGAACAAGGGATTTTACTCATTTTATTTAAAACTTAATTTAAATGGCAAATTACGCAGTGCTACGATACATAGAAAATAGATATCATTTGTTCGCAAAAGACAAAAACTATAGAGCTTTAGAGCTTTGCATTATACTGAGTGCCGTAGTGATCGTGAGCTCTGGCGGGAGAAAAAGGCAAAAAACTTCCCCATTTCATTTGAAGGGAATTTTATAACTTGTGTACTAAGCTTAAAATCTATTTAATATTGTGATTTTTGAATAGTCTATAAGTTATCTATATTGCAGTCTCATCTGGTTTATATATGTAATATGTAGCAATATACTCTATGATCTGGACTCTGGCTATTGACGTTTCATTTTGGGGGCGGGTATCGTATAATTTTCTACAATATTTTGCGAAACTGCCCTAAAATGAATGTACTAAAACGCCGCTGATATTAAATCTAAAATTATTTGAAAATCAATGTATCTTCTAAATCTGACGTGAGTTTAATTTTTCTATTATATTTCTAACTGTATCGGTTTTATTTTATTGGTCATATCCTGTTTTATTGATTAACAATTGACTTAACCATGTAGAAGTGCTTGTCCAGTTGAAATTAAGGTATTTATGTGTTTGTTACATGAATTAATGATTAAGTAATACATTTATTTTCTTTTTAGTAAATAGGCTATCGTGAAAATGATCGGGGGATTATTCGTATACAATCATAAGGGGGAGGTGCTTATATCGAGGGTGTACCGGGACGATATAGGGCGGAATGCTGTGGACGCATTTAGAGTTAATGTGATCCATGCTCGGCAGCAGGTCCGCTCACCGGTCACTAACATCGCCCGTACTTCATTCTTTCACATCAAGGTAATTTTTATTATTACTATCCTGCTATAACTAACATTACAATCCTGCTATAACTAACTTTCAGTTTATATAGTTCATAGATTATACTTATCATATTGTTGAATATTAATTTGGCAAGGAGCTTGACAGTTTTTGGCTCTCATGTCAGTTTGAATGCCAAGAGTTCAACTTTTCCTATAGGGATCAAAATAAATAGTTTATTTCTACTACAAATACTTTGTTAATGTGTTTTTTCTGTAACTTTCCTCTATAAAGGATTAAATATGACAATCATCATAATAATTATTAAAAAAAAATCATAGGCAAGGATCATATTTGCTTAGTCTTCATTTAAATTATTAATATAGAGTAGTTAATTATAATTATTACAAATGTATATAAATTAATTTATGTTACTGTAGTTAAATTATTTATAACAAATGTACAATATAAGTTTTTAATCGTCAGAGAGCTAACATCTGGTTGGCAGCAGTGACCAAGCAGAATGTAAATGCTGCTATGGTCTTTGAGTTTCTATTGAAGATCATTGATGTGATGCAATCATACTTTGGAAAAATTTCTGAAGAAAATATCAAAAATAACTTTGTGCTTATCTATGAATTGCTTGATGGTAAGAGCCTTTTTAAAACTTACAAATTTCATTTTTCTATCTTGTTAAAATAAGATGTTACAATTTTTTTTCCTATGTAGCTATTACTTTTAAATGTACTTGCAAAAGTCTATTTGAATAAAGTATATTTTATTTGATTCAATGTAATTCAAAGCTTACTTTCATCAAAACAATTATTGTTATATATTATATAATATGTTATATATAATATCTTATACTAAATGACTTATAATAATATAATTTATTAAATTTCCAGAAATCTTAGACTTTGGATACCCTCAAAACTCAGATACAGGAGTTTTGAAAACTTTCATCACACAACAAGGTATTAAATCTGCATCTAAGGAAGAACAAGCACAAATTACTTCGCAGGTTAGTGCAGTTTAAAATGTAATTTATATAGAATCTATACTTGTATAAATTGAAAGAAAATGGCTCATGTAATTAATGGATGTCCCCTATACAGTAGTACAAAAAGAAGCAAATTGTTAACATCATTTTTTTTTTGTATGAATTTTTGTATGTTTTGTTCACAGGTGACTGGGCAAATAGGATGGCGTCGTGAAGGCATTAAGTATAGACGTAATGAGCTGTTCTTGGATGTACTTGAATATGTCAACTTGCTGATGTCACCACAAGGTACTGTTATATTTAAAACCAACATCCGACTGACAGAAAAGGAATAATTTCTTTTTATATATAATATACTCAGCCCTTTTTTAAGAGTCCTACTGCTGGGTTCGGACCTCCCTTGAATTCGAGGAGGGTAAGGCCATAGTCCACCATGCTGGCCAAGTGCGGGGCGAATTTCACATGTCTTTCGAAAACTTGCTAGGTTCTCTCAGACTATATTTTGCTATCACCGTAAGACAAATGGTAAATGACGGACGTCCTATGTCTTTTTCCAAGGTCTATCTCTATAAAACTAATATTCATCAAAATTGGTACAGCGGCTTAGGTGTGAACACATATTGTAGTATGAATTTACAAATTTTAAACTGATAACATACTCCATTTATTTAATACTTTCTTAGATTTGCGCGAATATTTGGCATTTTAAATAAAACTATAAAGCATTCGAAATGTCGGGAACCAAAAATCTAAATACGAGTAAATTCGCGAAAAAATCCAAAAAGATAGTTTTATTCATTTATAATAAACCTATTTTATCGGATTATGTCGCGAGTTTTATTTTATATGTGTTCCCATTATTTTGAATGCTTTACAGAAATCATGGTCACGGGAGAAACAATTTTTTGTGGATATTTCAAAAAAAAAAAAAAAATTAAAATATATCCGCGAAAAATAATCCTATTTAAAACCCACCTGAGTTTATTCACAATTCAAACAATGATTTAGGAACGCATAGAGAATAAACATACAAACATTCAGTTTCATTTATATAGATAAATATTATTATTGTTATTGTTCATTGCAGGTCAAGTTCTTTCGGCGCACGTGGCGGGTAAGGTCGTGATGAAGTCCTATCTATCTGGTATGCCGGAGTGCAAATTCGGTATCAACGACAAAATTGTAATGGAAGCCAAAGGAAAAGGAAATGGTATGTGATTTGAATTTATTTTGTATCATGTTTCTATTTTTTTTGTATTCACCCATTTCTAACGTCCCACTGCTGGGCACGTGCCTACCTTCAATACGAGGGGGATCAGGCTCTAGTCCACCACGCTGGCCATGTGCGGGTGGACTGAGCATGTTTTTTGAACATTTGCTAGGTTCCCTCAGACATGCAGGTTTCCACACGATGTTTTCCCTTACCGTTACACAAGTGGTAATCATATTAGAAATGATTCACACATGAAAATATTAGAGGTGTGAGATCTGAGATTTAAATCCGCTTCACTTGGTTGGTCTTGCACAGTGGCCACCATAGCCTACAGCAAATGTCTTTTGATAATACAACTAGATATATATTGCATTTGCTCTGGTTCGTCCTTAGCTTGCTTCCCAATACAAACTTTCATCCCCATTTTCACCCTCTTCAGGGATGATTTCCGGGATAAAGAGTATCCTATGTCCTTCCCAGGGTCTCATTGTATCTTCTTACCAAATTTCATTTAAATCGGTTCATTAGATTCAGAGATTACCCCCTACAACGTCACAAACTCACAAACTTTTGCCCCTTCATACTATTAGTATAGATTATTATATATACCTCTGGGCATGCCCAACAGGCGGCATCTCCGGCAACACGGACAGTGACCCGGCGCGCTCCGGCAAGCCGGTGGTGGTCATCGACGACTGCCAGTTCCACCAGTGCGTCAAGCTCAGCAAGTTCGAGACTGAGCACTCCATATCGTTCATACCGCCCGATGGAGAGTTTGAGCTTATGAGGTAAGTGTGTGGGTGTGTGTGTGTTCTTGAGTGGCGAAGGGTCCATACAAGATGTCTTACCTTAAAAGTATATTTTTAAAGTTATAGTAAGTGTATAAAAAAAGAAATAAAATTTAATTTCATAAACAATAATTTTAATTTATTACAAAAATTATGATATTTTTTATAAAAAAATAATTCTTTACTTATTGTGCATTTATTTTAATTTGAGTTATGCACCTTAAAAATACTACAAATGCACATGCGTCATAAATCAAAGATGGAAACTAGGTAGATATTTTATATCGTTTTTTCTTCACGCCTCACCGTTAATCAAAATATACTTTATTCAAATAGACTTTTACAAGCTCTTTAACCGACGAACCGTTAAAGTTGTATTCACAAAAAATATATTAAAAGCGCGCTCAAACGTTCAAATGAGCGCTCATTAGGTGAGGACATTTTTTGTCGCTGATTGTGTATCTAGTACTTTTTGATCGATGCATTATTGTAATAATAATACCAATAACGTCCTGACTTCAAATTAAACTTATTTCAGATATCGTACAACAAAAGACATCTCGTTGCCATTCCGAGTGATACCATTAGTAAGAGAAGTGGGCAGGACCAAAATGGATGTTAAAGTTGTATTGAAATCTAACTTCAAGCCGTCCCTGCTCGGCCAAAAGATTGAAGTAAAAATCCCTACACCACTAAACACTAGCGGTGTACAGCTGATTTGTTTGAAGGGGAAGGCTAAATATAAGGCCTCTGAGAATGCAATTGTTTGGAAGTAAGTACATATTAGGGGAATTAAAAATTTTGTAGATTAGAAAAAAACAAATTTTTTGAGGAAAAAAAAATTGTTTACTTAATATTCTGAGGTGGCTTACTGATTTTTGAAATAATTAATTAAAATTTTTGGTTTGAATGGATTTTTTTACAAATGATGTTTGAAAGCATTCAAGAATTGACGAATATAGTAATTTTTACCCAACTTTCATCGTACTATTGCAAGATTGCAATTATGAAAAAGTTAAAAACATAACAAGCTTTTGTATTACATTTTCTTTTACAATAACAATATGTATCTAATAATTAGTTAAAATATTCTTTATTTTAGTGTAACATTGTTTTTGTTTTTCAGACACCTATAAAGATTAACTTAAAAAGCAAAACATATAAATACAAAATTTTATCCAAATCGTTAGAGCCGTTTACGCGATACACGAAATAAATTTGTATATAAACAAGAATTGCTCATTAATTTTATAAGATAGATTCATTTATATTCTTGTTCTTCCTTTATAATATATTATCGTTGGTCCAAGCGAATGAAGTTACGGGTGTAACTAGTATGGAATACGAGACTTTTATTTGAGTACTCAGTTAAAACATTTTGTAGTAGTACTAAGAATTACATCACAAAATAGTCCTTTTTTTCCCAATCCAGGATTCAAACCCAAAACCTCAGTATAAAACCGTACTAGACACTAGACCAGTGATATGATATATTTGTTATGTAAATCCGACTCGCACTTTACTAATTTTATAATTGTTTATTTTAGGATCAAACGAATGGCAGGTATGAAGGAAACGCAGCTGTCAGCGGAGATTGAACTGCTTGAAACAGATACTAAGAAGAAATGGACGCGCCCGCCGATTTCTATGGGCTTTGAAGTACCGTTTGCTCCCTCTGGTTTCAAGGTAATTACCCGATTGTGATTTATATTATTACCATCAACTCACCTTTGCTCCTCTCAGGTTCGTTCTGAGTGGGAGTTTAGTATAGATTTCTCAGAGATGAGATATTTTCCTGCAGTAAAAAATATCCTAAATGTTAACCCGGATAACCAGCTATCGTCATACCAAATTTCATCAAAATCTGTTCAGGGTTTTATCTTAATGCGTTCCTAGACATACAGACAGACAGACAAAAATTCTAAAAACTATAATGACTATTTCAATAAGATTTTCCAAAAAATATTCAAATGTACAGATTCGACAAAGTTACAATTTTATTATATGTATAGATTATAATATATTTTAATATTTGTTACAGGTGCGATACTTGAAAGTGTTTGAGCCTAAACTGAACTACTCGGACCACGATGTGATTAAATGGGTGCGTTACATCGGACGCTCCGGGCTATATGAGACCAGATGTTAAATTAATTCACTGTATGTATATTGCATCCTTCTTCCATCCATCCATCCATCCATCCATCCATCCATCCATCCATCCATCCATCCATCCATCCATCCATCCATCCATCCATCCATCCATCCATCCTTCCATCCTTCTATAAATCTATGTAGAGCATGTATATAATAGTATGCAGATACTTTTATATACATGCTCTACATAGATTGAGCATGCTCTACATTGATAGAGAGCATGTAGATACTAGATACACAATCAACGACAAAAAATGAGCTCACCGAATGAGCGCTCATTTGACTATTTGAGCGCGCTTTTAATTATTTTTTTTGTGAAAACAACTTTAAGCATTGCATTTAATGTTCAATTTATATTGTTGTATATATATTTCAATTACAATAATTACCTAAACATAATTAGTGACAGTTTTAAGAGAACTTTTGCATGGGAATTGTGTATCTTGTACTTTTTGGTTCGATGATTAAAATACTATTATACATGTGAAAGTTTGTATGTGTGACCTTTACGCTTAACGGTTGGACTGATTTCGATGACATTTGGGACACAGATAGACCTGGAATAACACAGGCTATTGTTAGGTCTAAGGATGAACCCTAACGAATGGAAGGTCATAGGTTGCTATTATATTAATACTAGCAGAACCCGCGGCTTTGTTCGCGCTAAAACTACGAAAAAATTCTAAATAGGTAGGTGTCATACAAACTATCATGATCATCATCAACTATTTTACCCCCTTATCAAAAGGAATTTTGAAAAATGCTAAAACACGTATTTATTTATTTGTATTGAAGAGCATTAATACCAAGTTTCAAGTATTAGATAAATATTTTTTTGGATTGTATTATAAGTATATCGTGTTTTTCCGGCGTGGCCTATTTCATATTTTTTATGCAAATGACACATTTGTGCGATTTTATTATATTATATTATATATGTGATTTATTTTCTTTTCAGGATTCTTCAAGCAGTTTTGGATTTAGTAGATCAGTATAAAATGGCGTGTTACATAATATATAACTCTGTATATAATTTATATACACATACAATTACGAGATTCCTTTCACGTTGATATAATATAAATAATTTAATATATGTTTCGCTCACTGCGTATAGTTAAATAGCTAATAATAGTCTTATATGGGAGAATCTCAAATTCTACTATCGAAATTCGTCTCACGAACGTCGCACGAACGTGTTACATGTTATTTTAATTTTTTTTTAATGGATTTGTATTGGCTGTATATTACGATACCATTCGTTCTTTCGTTCAGAACTGTCATTTTCAAAGTGACATTTACGCCATTTTCCTCTATAATGTCAATGTGTTTGTCGTTTATTTGTTATTACGACTAGTATATTATTTTTAAATGATTAAAGTTGCAAATCTTGATTTATAATGATTATCAAAGTCTAAAATCTGATGTAAATTCTTTTTCAGATAGTTGAAGGCAACTATCTGCTTCTCGCATATTTTTTTTTAAGTAAACGGGAGTTCTGATCATATTTCATTAGACAACAACTCTTCGGCTCTTTTGGTTAATTGGTCGTTTGGACAAATAAGCACTGCGACGACGTTTTGTGAGAAAAAATTGGCGTAAATGTATGGAAAAGTATTTGCTGTATAGTAAAATATCATTGGTTCAGTCAAAAAAAAAAATTGACGCCTGGCGCGTTTGTTGATTTCATTTTATTAATTTAATTTCTTAATAATAATGTTATTACTAATAAAATATTCCTTTTTCTTTATTTGCTGTATTCATATTATATACAATTAGGATAAAAAATATATATTTAAGTTAATATATACATCTATTATATATTAAAATCTGAAGTAATATGCTGTATTTGGGTAATGTTATTAGAAAACAATTTCATATTGAGCTTCGTTAGCATTTTTTTGAATATGTCACCATTAATAAAAAATGTTTTTATTATCAATTTTAGTTTTAAATTTTCTGGTATGACTAAAACCCTTAAAACTAAAAACTAACTTACTAAATAACTTAGTTTTCTCTAATCTTTACTTAAATAAAAAAAAACAATATTTTCTTTTAGGTAAAGATTGTTGTAAATTTTTGTTTTAATATAATTTATGCCTCAATAGTTCTTTAAAAACATTTCAGATTACGTGTATTATAAGATGCATCATCATGACATAAGCAAAGTTATTAATGTGCAGATATTTAACTAAACTTCTATTAAATATATAATTAGTTAATGAGAAATAATGTGAAAAATCATTTTTTTTATATCATACATCATTCTATAAAACAATTCATTCCTTTAGTTTATATCTGGGCTTGTGTTTTCCATTGAAAGACCTAATTCGATTGTTATTTGAGATTTTGAGAATGAAAGTCCAATGTATGCTCCATACTAATATAGATACGTAGACATTAAGGTAGTGCAAAAAAACCTATTTTTTTTGTCAGTTTCGTATGCAAAATATGTTAGTTTTTCATCTGTTAAAAATGCTCTTTAAAGATCAGCTCCAAAAAAAAAAAAAAACTTTTGGGGTGAGTGACCCATAATTTTTTTTGAAGTTTAAGCTTCTTTAGAATCGTTGTGATTTGAAAGTCAAAACGAAAATGCCTCACGACAAAGAGACAAACAAATAAATATACAGGAAAATGAGATAGAATACATAAATTATACAGGAAGTGAAAATTATAAAAATAATTATATTTGATATTTGATGTACTATATATTAAATGAAATGTAAATTAACTTTTAAACATGGTTAAAATATTATAAAAAAATTAACCTTACAATTATCCTACTCCCGTTACTGTATATTTATCTCATTCTCTCGTAGGTTACTTTTCTGAAGTTTCACTTCTACCGTGAGTGAATTGCATACAAGCACACTTTTAAAAAACACGTTATGAAACATCAAAGGCAATGAACTGAAAAATGTTCATAAATTCTAAGCGATATTTAAAAATCAATATTTTAATCTGTAACTTTGAGGTAGTTACTATTTTTTAGATATTAAATTTTACCGCGGGGTGAAAAAAAAAACAATTTTAACCATTTATAAAAATCTCGAGCAACCCTTTAAATTTTTTCGATCTGATTTTTAAAGAGGAAAAAGGAGCTGATCTTAAAACATGAAAAAGTTATATATTTTTAAACAAGACTCGATAAAAATTGACGGTTATTTTTGCACCACCCTAGTAAACATATTATATAATAAATTGAATACATTTGAATATATCACTTTGATGTTATGTAGTTATAAAGCGGATTTGTTGAGTGACTCCGAAGGACCAAAATCGAGTCATAGACAAGTATTAATTGTAATTTAAAAAAACAAAATTGTCTTTGGATCAAATGATATTAGAAGAAACGAAATTGTCTTTATATAAACGTTTTGTAATTCAAATATACAGCTAATTTTAGAAAATACTGAATATAAAAAGTGGTATTTCTTTCACAAATGTCACTCAGCAAATTTGGTACAGTGTTGGTACGATAGAAGCATGTACGGATTCAAGAGTACTTTGTAGCGGTTGATTGCTTTACGGTATCGTGTTATGTACAATAAACGTTTAAACTATTATTGTTGTTTTATTTAATAAACCTATACTATATAATTTTATTTATATTGTACTCGTAAATGCATAATTGATTTTTTCCCCTTTAATCCATCAAGATTTTACCCTAGAAATTTTATGGGTGTTTATGGGAAAATTACATAAGCTATAGTAATGTCCTCCAGTTGATGATTTGGCTATGGTGGCCCATCTTATTGCGACAAGCCATATGTGCAAGAGATATTATAGTGTAGAAGTACATACATGTATATGCGGGGACAGATTAAGTGCATTCTTTTTACCCTTTCAAAGTCTTACGCTGTAAGAGATTAGGCGTAAAGTCGATAGTTAAACCTCCGTGACACGGAGGTGAAAAACCACATATTTCCCATCTCAAGGTTGCTACTGAAAACTTGACAAAAAAACTTAATATCTATATTTGGCCTGATCCGGGACGAACCCAGAACCAAATTTCCAAATTTGTAGCCTTACATGCAAGCCACTAGACCAACGAGACAGTGATTACCTCTTGATATGACATATTCCGGCAAATATGATTATTTCCGTGGGATATTATATGGATATCTATCTATCTATACATAAAATAAAATTCTTACTAAGCCGAATCTGTACATAAAATATTTTTTGGAAAATCTTATTGAAATAGACATTTGTATCGATATAGAGTCTAATATATCGTTTTCAGAATTTTTGTCTGTCTGTCTGTTACCGCATCACAGAAAACTACTGGAGGGATTTTGATGAAATTTGGTATGATGATAGCTGATTATCCGGGTCAACATATAGGATACTTGTTACCGCGGGAAAATATCTCATCTCTGACAAATCTATACAAAACGTTATAACGTAAGTAGGGACGAACCCGAGTGGAGCAAGGGTGAGTCGCTAGTATACTATATAAGTGTACCTGTACCTTTAGGTGAGACAGTAAGTTAGTGGATGTCAATATTTTTACACGATTGCGCCGAAACCCAAAGGAGGGCTATGTGTTTGACTTATAATTATGTAGGTATTTCTGATCTCATATTCCCTCATAACTGCTTAACTGCTTAACCGACTTTGATGAATCGTACATCGCTGGATTCTTCTTGATAATGCAAGGTCAAGGTCAATTTGTGCGTTTTGAGAAAAAAAATGTTCCAAACCTATCAAGTGATATCAAAATGAAGGTTTTTAAGAAGTCATTACAAAAATATTACTTATATGTT
Organism: Brenthis hecate; assembly: GCA_951806755.1. NCBI lineage: Eukaryota > Metazoa > Arthropoda > Insecta > Lepidoptera > Nymphalidae > Brenthis > Brenthis hecate. Next base: position 24,072,448 of record OX638252.1, on the reverse strand, counting down.
TAATAATTATTTAAGATAACAAATTGTTAAGTAAATCTCCAAATGTATAACTGGCCAAAACTAAAAAGCTGTAAATAAAAAAATACCTGACTGCTTACAAAGCGAATTAAAAATAAAGGAACAAGCTAATGAAAGAAAATAGTATTATGCAGTCGGAGACATACATACACGTAGCAAGACTCGTAGCATGTCTAAAACTTATATATATATATATATATATATATATATATATATATATATATATATATATATATATATATATATATATATATATTGCAAATTAAGTAATTATTTTTAGTTGCTTATTTAAATAACAAATTCAAGCTTACTTTAAATTTTTCGCGAAAACGTAGATCATTTCCTCGATATATCCAGACTTGAATTTTTGTATATTTTGGGAGAGCTAGCCCGGACAATCTTTCTTGTGCTATATGAGGCATACAACCAAGATTTTACTCTGCGTCGAATAGAAAACCATCCAAGTACTTTCCAGTATTTTTAAGAAAGGTTTTTAAATATGGTAAGATACATATTATAACATCAACCTATCGATTCTGATTATAAAAAGATAACGAAAGACCCGCTGAGTTTCTTTCGCCAGTTCTTCTCAGGTCTGAGGCTTCTTCTTTCCGAACTGGTAGTAGACTCATGACGTTCAGTAAAAAAATTTAATAATTTAATGCTGAATAAAATATTTTGAATTTGAATATCGTTGTGGGCATGCCCAGTGCACACCATGCCCACAAAGGTGTATCCGCGCTTGTCGCTCGGTTAGTAGACAGGCCGTTTAAAAGGGTGTTTTAATCTAGAATGCAAGTCTACTTCCATTCCGAATTTTACTCAAAATCGTTATAGTGTGAGAAGTTGCGCGAGCGAGTTGCGACGCCCTCACTCTTAGGCCTCAATAGTTACATCTAATATCTATAACTTAAGAAGCATTTTTGATCGCCGTCAAAAACTAGGATGTACTCAATTCGTCTATTTTTTCCGTTTAAGTGATGCTTACGTCAATTGTGAATTGATTTTCATAGTTTTCTTTTGATTAGTACATAGATTGTACCTTAAGGATGGTCTCATATAAATTAAGAAAATATCCGCCAATAAGGGTATTGTTACTTTTTATGTGGCTTTGATGTTGATGTACCTTTTTTATCTGACCACGGCGCAAAACCCAAGGAAAACTTTTCCTATTACATATTTTGAACTGTATGTCCGATTGTATGTTTCCTCACAACTCCAAAACGGCTGAATCGATTTTGATTAATTATACGTAGGTAATTAGATTTATCTTTATACCGAAAGGGTATCTATATTAAAATTAAAATGGCGGACTTTATTTTAGCAATATCCACTAATAAATATCAGCGAATTTCCCTTACGGACATTAGAATCCGCCAAACATTTTCCATTCTAAACTAAATCATGCCACTTAAGAAAAAGAAATGTTATTTTAACGCCATAATCCATTCATTTGTTAGCAAAAAGCTCCAGGCGAGTAATAAAATTAGTCAAGATTTTGAGGAAATTTATGCGTGTTAGCGGAGAAGTTGCGCCGGGCCTGTTCTCTACTGCCTTGATTAATTATTTACGGCGTGAAACGTGTTTTTGTCTTTCCGTCGCTCTGTTAAGAAAGTTGCTGTTGTTTCGACACTGTTACGGTTTTATTTTCGCTTATTTAGAATGAATGCGAAATGTGCTGTTGAAAGTTTCAATACTTTTGAGAAGAATTAAACTACATTTGTAAGAGTTGTTTCAACTTGGTAACCGCAGTGTTAATGGCTCAAAAGACAATTTAAATATGCTAGCTCTTGTCCGCGTCTTGGTGCGTGTGATGTTGTGAACTGTGTTCTCGTTATATAGAACTTCCTAACTTTTCGCAAGCATCATTACGCAAGTAGAGTTAAACTGAGTTTAGACATTTTGAAAACAGCATTCTTCTTAAACCAACGATATTATGTAATTATTTTTTATATATAAAATAGACCAAATTCTCACTTCCTCGCTAGGTAGGTTTAATGTTTTTATGAAATTTATATAGGTTCATCCTTAGGGTATATACGTGCACTCACCTTGTCATGGTTGGGGGAAGTTCATTAGCGTTTGGTAATCCAGCCGGGTACGAAGCCAAGAAACGTACTAGGAGGCGGCGTACTTCGATGGGCGGTGTGCTATCCGGGTTGCTCTTGGTACTTCTCTGACAGCATAGTGGACCGTTGAAGTAACCCCATGGCTGTTGTGGTCTGCTTCAGCAGACCTACCGTCAGGGCGTCGTGGTAAATTGCGTAAGTGATCCTGCGACACCCCATTAAGACGGGGGAGGTTCTGTTGGGTTTTAGCGGGAGTACTTATTGGCTTTTCTAGCCGGTGAGTCTCACATAATATCTGTATGTATACAGGTGGTATGCGTAAATGTATTTTCCAACATTAAAAAAGGTATACTTTTTAAATAAAAAATTATAAAAAAAAACTATAAATTGGCGGAAATAGTAAAAAAACATACACCGAAGTATGTAGAGTGCGTTCCTCCCTTTTGAAATCGGTTAAAACAGTAAAAAATATAGACAGTTCAAAATATTATAATAATATAACAGCAAACGCTGTTAGGAGTTAGTTATAATAATATAATTGTACTTTTCCTTTATTCCCCGGCGTTACTAATTGTAAGATCTGTTTGCGTCAAAACATTTAAACGTTGTTTTGATGGCGCTTTGGAGTGACGAATTATACAAATTGAGATGCTAATTTATCATTCCCTTACAATTCGCTCTAGCTGCCATTAACATCATTGTGGTTAAATGTCGCTGTTTAAGTACAGCTATAAGATAGCTAACTATTCGTGAAACCTACATACATACTTAGTATGTATATCAAATTTGTACATTTGTGTATGTATGTACGTATTATGTATGTATGTATGTATGTATTTATCGAGCCCTTTTGAACGTTTCAATGCTGGGCACGGGCCTCTTTTCGAGATGAATCAGGACATAGTCCACCTCGCTGACCAAGTGCAGGTTAGCGGATTGCACATGTCTTTCGAAAACTTACTAAGTTCTCTCAGACATGCAGGTTTCCTTACGATGTTTTCCTTCACCCTAAGACTAGTGGTATCTAATAATTTTGGAAATGATTCGCACACGAAAATATCAGAGGTGCGAGACCCGGGATTTGAACCCGATACATTTGGTTTCCCAAGCGACCACATTATCCCTGGGCTACCACTGCCTATCCTTTTTTTGTTACGTATTTATTTTCCTTTTCGATAGAATGTGCGTGTAGGACGACGGTCTTTTTATATTATTTAACAAGCGATCCTTGCTCTAAACTTATGACTACTAAAATGTTTAACTTATACCCACACAGATCTTTTTCTTAATCGGTAGAGGCTACATTTTACTAGAATCTATTGAAGAAGATGACATTTTCGACTCTTTCTTGACTATTTTGCATAATGTGCTTCTCTTCTCTAAACTATGTATCCAACATCGATTTGCACAACCTTGGGAGTGAACGTCGATAAAAATGTCCAAATAGAACCTTAGAAGCCTCTCCGACTGGAGATATAGGGAACTAGAAGAAAATCTTATATCTTTAATCGAGCTTTTCTCTCTCTCTCTCTCTCTCTCTCTCTCTCTCTCTCTCTCTCTCTCTCTCTCTCTCTCTCTCTCTCTCTATATATATATATATATATATATATATATATATATATATATATTTTCAACGATTTTCATGAAATTTAGCATGCAGGGGTTTGTATTTTTTAAATATTTATTCAAGTTTTTAGTTAAAAAAAAAAAAGAAAATTGTATTTAGGCCAAAAACTCCGAGCTAAGCTCGGTAGTCCAGGTACTGGGTTATAAAATGTCACTATATTTATATATTTTAACTGCCTCGGTGGTGTAGTGGCTAGCATGTACGGCTGCACACTCGGAGGTCCTGGGTTCGAGTCCCGGGTCGGGCCAAGTTTAGTTATTGAGTCTTTCTGTACCGTAAGTCTCGGTAACAGCCCGGAGTTGGGAAGTTGGCGGTGTTTCACCCCCGTGCCTCGGAGAGCACGTAAAGCCGTCGGTCCTGCGCCTTAACTCTCACTGGTCGTGTCGAGCAGTCGTCCCACCAGAGTATGAGAGTGACAGGAACAGAGAGTGCACTTGTGTCTGCGCGTACACTTGTGCACTATAATATCTCCTGCGCAGTTGGCTAGTCTCAATGAGAGTGGCCGCCGTGGCCGGAATCGGCTAGGAGAACATCATCATATTTATACACTATATTTATATACACCAACCAGTTTTGAGCGCTAAGATGTATACCAGAAATAAAGTTGAAAAATTTTACTTATCATTTACAACAGTCCGTTATCAAAAAAATAACAAAAACAATATTAAATCTTCTCATATATTAAAGTTATTAGCAGTATCCACGTCTTTGCCCGTATTCAAACTTCGGATCGCTGTCAAACTTCACAGGATTACCTGCTGGGCAAATTTGAAGATTTCATGAAAATATCATCAAAGTCGTTCCAGCCGTTCAGGAGTCCATAGGAAACATACACATACCCATAGATTTTTATATATATTAGACTAACGACTCATTCTAACGATAGAATAGACTATATACTGTTATATACATATATAATTTTTTTCTAACTTAAACTTGACGTATTGTTGTAGATGATAGGTCCACCACTATTGAAAGTAGTCCGAAGTAGTGATTCCCATACAGAATAACTAGTTCTGAACTGTTCAATTTTTCCAGCTGCTCTTATGGGTTTTCCCTATTTTTTTTTATGTTTAAACCATAACGAACGGCAATTGATTTTTATATATATATATATATATATATATATATATATATATATATATATATATATATATATATATATATATATATATATATATATATAGATAACGTCTCATACACTAGTATTATATTAAACGCTATAGTTAGGATAGTTTGAAATCAAGAACTCCGCAACAGTTCTGTTCAAACTAAGCGTTGAATAATGAATTAATAGTTTCGTAATAACTTTAGTTTACACTTTACGGTGTTTGTGCGATACCGGTGTATCGTGTAGATGGACGAATTCATTTGAAACTAATTGTTATGGTTTTAATATGGAAAGTGGCGTCTTAGTTAAGGGATAAATGTATGTATGTATTCAGCCCTTTTTAACGTCCCACTGCTGGGCACGGGCCTCCCTCCAGAACGAGGGGAATCAGGCCATAGTCCACCACGCTGGCCAAGTGAGGGTTTGCGAACTTCACATGTCTATCGAAAACTTGCTAGGTTCTCTCAGACATGCAGATTTCCTGACGATGTTTTCCTTCACCGTAAGACAAGTGGTAATCATGTTAGAAAAGATTCGCACGTGAAAATATTAGAGGTGCGAGATTTGAACCCGCTTCACTCGGTTTCCCAAGCGAGCGCGTTACCGCTGGACTACCACTGCCTGGATATATGGATAGGTAGCCTTGATTCGATTAGGAGTATGCATGCAGGTCGTATGTATAAATGCATTTTCCAACGTTAAAAAAAGTAACACTTAACTCAACTTATCTATAAGCCAGTCAACAATGTACCACGTACTTGAAGTACGGAAATTAACAAATGATAACTATATTAATAATCGTCCATAAAATTAGTATCATTTTCGCTTTATATCACTATTTCTCGCTTCCATAGGTTGAATAAAAGAGGTCTCTTCAATAGATTTCCTCTACCCACATTCATCTTTGTATTGTTATTGTTGCTCTAATTTTAATTTACAATATAAAGCATATATTTAAGTATATACGTATATTCTTATAGAATATATTATAGCATATAAGTATATGCTATAATATGTTCTATCGATAACATGTTTGGTTCAGTTTGTAGTGACCCTACTTGCTGTGCCAGCGGTCGCGGGTTCGAGTCCCGCTGGAGGCATTCAATTGTGTGATGAGCACGAATATTTGTACTCTAGTCATGGGTGTTTTTATTTATAATATGTATGTATTTAAAGTTATACATGTGTATCCATAACACAAGCCTCTTAGCTTACCATGGAACTAGATAGCGCTGTGTCTTAATGTCCCAACATATTTAAATATACATTATATTTATTTATATTCTATACTAGATCTAAGAAGTAAGATAAGTCCCGCCTTTGCTCATCTCTTTAACTCTATTTACTTTTAAATGCAATAAAATGTATCTTATAAGTATCTTTATGAAAAATATCAAGATGATAAGCTTTTTTAAAAAGTGCAAACTTACAAAGCTTTCGTATAAATAGTAAGAATTTAAACTAACAATATTTTTTACAATATTTATTTGTACATAGTCATCTAAAAATATTCTTTAACGTTCCAGTTAAAGCATTTTACTTCATTAAACTATTTACCTACAATATTTCAAGAAAATTGAAGCTTTCAAGCAATTTCAATTTGGGGCAATAAAAGGAATTATATTGAGGAAATGGCTAAGCCCAGGAAACAAATCCCGATCCGCTGATCTTGTAAAATGAGTTTCAAATGAAACTATTACATAAACTTTATATATTCTATATGCAAAAAGTGGTATAATTTTGTAAGGTTCCGCAGATTTATTTAAATATAAATTAAATAAATAAATATGTTGGGACATTAACACATAGCAGCATCTAGTTCCATGGTAAGCTACGAGGCTTGTGTTATGGATACCAGATAGTTGATACGCTACACATATATAACTATAAATATATTCATATTATAAATATAAACACCCATGACTGGAGTACAAACATGCATTCATAAACGTGTACTAACTAAAACTCTACTGACATTCAACTATGATGAGACTGAAAAATCGATGATCAATCAAAACGTCGTATAATACATGTTCGAGCATCTCATATTTATCGCACTTTTATGTACACATTGGTAACACGTGCACACACACACACATACACACATGCACACACACACACACACATGCACACACACACACATGCACACACACACATGCACACACACACACACACACACACACACAAACGCAAACTTATATATGTAATTCATTGTAAATTTTTATTTTGTTTTCACTCTGTTTGTTGACTTTCTAGTCTTGGTGGATGAGCGGGGCACCCATTAATACGGGTCTACACCTAGTACAGGGGCCCTTGCCAGTCGCAAGCTTGGAATGTAATCTTTAAGTCAATAAAAGTATTTTTATTTATTTATTTAATTTTTTTATTCGTGCCCATCACCGAGACTCGAATCCGCGACTGCAGCACAGCAAGTACAATAAGAATTATTTTATTGCTTGGTAAAAGTATTTACTTTTCACTATTTAGTTATCTTATATTATATGTATATGGTAAGGATTTGTGATTTTCGAACAAATAGAATACAATAGATAGTTAGATAACAAAAGCTTAATTGAATAATAATAGTATTTTTACACAAAAACATCGTATTTTGTCAATTTAGACATATTGATTGTATGATATGACTTATGCAATGACCAGAAAACCAACGAACAGACCGACTAAACTAAATAGGTTAAGGTTTAAGTCTGCCTAAAATATGACTAAGTAACGAAATCTTAATTTAACTTTTTTTTTGTTAATGATCCAGTTTGATTAAAATAACAAAATTTCGTGACTACATAAATATGAAATTGTTTTTTTGTTCCTTTATGTCTCTCGAAGACTTCGCCATGTTACGAGTACGTACAGACAGAAAAATTAAAAATGTGATTTTTATCTTTCAAAAAAGTTTAAACTACAAACAACTCGTACAAAACGAGAGGAAGGAAAAGCTGTAAAAAACGGTAAAAGTGCACAAAAAAGGAAAACTACACCCCCAACTGACACTTGGTTACCAACACGGAGTTTTTTCACGTAAAATAACAGCAGTGAATATTTCTATTGTTGTTTAGTCTAAACTCACGTGTCTAAAGTGAATTTCTGTACCGTTCATTTAAACGATTCCATACAAAACTAGCTTACCCCGCGAATTTGCTTACTAAAACTACACTACTACTTACAGATTTGTAATTTTCTTTGCTTACGTATGCGTGAAAATGTTTTTAAAGGTCTAAGTGAGCAAAACGAAATAATACTCAGAAAAATTAAATAACGTCTAGTTAATTGTAAAGTAAGAAAAATATTTTTATAATACTTTCTTAGATTTACGCGAATATTTGACATTTTTACACAAAAAAAATGTTGGGAAACAAAAATCCAAATAAATCCGCGACTAAGTCCGAAAAGATAGTTTTATTTAAAAATATTTTTAACAAGAATTTTAGGGTTAATTTTAATTAATGTCTAAAACAAAGTTGAACGTCGAGCCTTCTGCGTAGACACTAATGACAATTAGGATACAGAAACTAATGGTTCCATTCGTTCAACGAAATCATCAAAAGCTTTTGACAATTTTATTCCATGAAAATAAACAAAATACCACATGTTAATTACTTTATTCACTTGTTAGAAACTGTGGCTGTGCTTGCACTAAATTTGTAGAATTTAAAAAAAAATGTATAAATCAATACTAATATTATAAATGTGAAAGTGTGTTTGTTTGTTTGTTTGTTTGTTTGTTTGTTTGTTTGTTTGTTTGTTTGTTTGTTTGTTTGTTTGTTTGTTTGTTTGTTTGTTTGTTTGTTTGTTTGTTTGTTTGTTTGTTTCTTTCACGTTGAAACAGAGTGACAGACGGGCGTGATTTTTTGTGTGGAGATAGTTGGAAGGCTGGAGAGTAACATAGGCTAGTAATATATATTTATACTATAATGTTATAACATTATTAAGCCATTATTTAAAAAATCATTAGCCTAATATATACATATAATAAAATTGTAACTAAGCCGAATCTGTACATTAAATATTTTTTGGAAAATCTTATTGAAATAAATATTATTATCGATAGAGAAGCCGAATCTATAGTTTTAAGATTTTTTGTCTGTCTGTCTGTTACCGCATCACAAAAAAACGACTAGAGGGATTTTGATGAAATTTGGTATGGTGATAGCTGGTTATCCGGGTCAACATATAGAATACTTTTTACCGCGGAAAAATATCTCATTTCTGAGAAAAAATACAAAACCTGCAATTTATGAGTATACTAATATGTAAAGCCTAAGAATTTGTTTTCTGGTCATTTGAACGCGGGCGGAGCCGCGGGCAATGCTAGTGTAAAATAACGAGCATGCGCAACAATGGTCGAAATGCCCGTGATAAAACAGACAGACATACAAATATTCTATAATAAAAATAGTTATGTAGTATTTCAAACTAAACTATTTTTTCATCTCTTCGGATTTTTTCGCGGATTTATTTTGACATTTAGTTCCCTACATTTCGAATGAAACCCAAAATCAGTATAAATCCGCGAAAAATCCGAAATGATAGGTTTATTTAAAAATGTCAAATATTCGCGTAAATCTAAGAAAGTTATATAGTAATCTATAACATTATTTCATTATGTCAATCATGAACGTGGATGAATACTGAAATAGGAATAAGGATGGATTGCGTGAAAGAGGATATGTGAGTGAAATGTGTGTATGTGCTGAGATGACAGCTGATAGAAGGAAGTGTAAGAAGGAAACATGATAAGGACATGGAGAAGAAGAAGGAGAAGATCATTCCAATGCAAAATAAATCAAATGTAGATCAAGGAAATTAAAAAAAAACTTACTTACAAAATGTAATATGTACTCGTAAGTTCGTTAAATGAGCCCAAACTCGAAAGTTATTTTCAGTAGCAATTGACAAGTTTCTACGTCCTTGCTGATAGATCAGATCGGCTCGACGGTAACAAATTATATTGTCTTTTGTTATTTAACCCCCGACGCAAAAAGAAGGGTGTTTTAAGTTTAACGTGTGAATCTGTGTGTCTGTCTGTGACTTCGTAACGCCCAGGCGGATGAACCGATTTTAATTTAGTTTTTTTTGTTTGAAAGGCGACTTGATCGAGAATTTGCTTTAAAGCAAGAAAATCTGTTCAGCAAAAAGCTCAAGCTTTCAGCACATTTCTAGGAGAGCGTTTTTTAAATTTTTAATTTAATATCTTGTTTTACTGTTTAAGATTCAAATTATTTCGATAGTAGGTGAACAAGGAATTGCAAGATATAATTACAAGTGAAATGAAATGAACACACACACACACACACTACTACTATGAATGCGTAAATTTGTGTGTTTGTATATGTTTGTTATATAATACCTATTATGCACCTAAGGACGTAGCCGAGTGGAGCGAGGGTAACTAGTTCTAAAATACCAAAATGGTACAATATTTTTATTAGTATAGGTTTATGTCAATTTCTGTATATATATACAGGAATATAATGTACTTACTGTATAGTCATAGTATAGTATACCAATCACAAATATTTATCATTATTATTATTTTTTATTAAATTCATGTGATTTTTGTTTGTTTAAAAGGATCTCTAAATATATGCAACGGCATTCCATCATGTGGCAAGCTACAATAATGGCATCGGTTTTAATCTTCGGCCAGGGCAGGCTGACGCGACCGTCTTGTAGACTGTTCTCATTGCCGCACGTTATATTGTATTCTCTTAACGAGAACGAAATTGGAAATATTGAAAATATTGATTGAGATATATTGATAAATGAAACTCTATCATATTTTTATTTACGTCTGTATATGGGTACATAATTCGTTGGCTCACTATTACAAGGTTCTATGTTACACTTTTAGTACTTATTTAGTTATTAATGCTACAAGGTTCTATATGTCATTAGTTACAGTTTTGCAAAAACAAACCACTAGATGGCGGCATTTTAACTACAAAATATTCAATGTTACATAGTTCTATGTTTTTTTTTTTTACGATAACAAAATAACGAAGTTCTATGTAAAAATTACTAAACTTCATTAAAATTAACATGCAGTCGTAAAATTAGCTTTCTTTTATATTATATTTGAATAAAATAACTATTTTGCAGTATACTCATTTAAGCTTAAACGGCTGCACTATGTACACTACATACTCGTATACACAATACAGGTTATTATTTAAATGTAATAAAATTTGCCTTAAATGTATATAAAATTTTAAATGCTGAAAATCTATTGATTTTAAGTTAGTAATACCCAAATAAATTACGTTAATATTGACCACACGTTTGACTCAATTTGTAGTGACTTGCTGTGCGGTCGCGGCTTCGAGTCCCGCTGGCATCATTTGTATGATGATCACGAATGTTTTTACTCTAACCATTGGTGTTTATATTTATAATATGTATGTATTTAAAGTTATATATGTGTAGTGTATCAACTATCTGCTATCCATAGCACAAGCCTCGTAGCTTACCATGGAACTAGATAGCGCTGTGTGTTAATGTCCCAACATATTTATACTTATTTATTTTATATTTGATAGTAGGTATGGATCCAGTAGTGCACCAGTCAGTCTTGCACTTGTCTAACATTCTTTTAAATGTTTGCAATAATATTAATTATATAATACTTAGATTTAGGGGATTCTCTCCCGTGACCATGATAACTCTAAAGCATTCGAAACGTCGGGAACTAAAACTAAAATAAATCTGCAAAAAAATCCAAAAAGATAGTATTATTTAAAATATTACAGATAGTTGTTGTTTTCATTTGGTCGATACAACCATAAAATTTGCCAAGACATAATAGCTTTCTAAATTTGTATCAAATCCGTTAAAAAATGTTAAAGAAGTAACAAACACACTCAGCTACAAAAGAATTTAAACTATTTATGTGAGTAAAAAAACGACGTACAAATACAATGGAAACGAGACTCCTTATTCGGGAATAGTGTTGGGCGTTAGCCAAGATATCGAATATATCGATAGCAACTTAAATAAGGAATCAATTAACAAGCTATTGGGCGCAGTGTAACAGATTCGCGCATTATCATATCTATTTTGTCTTTGTGCTAGTTCCCTTTCTTCATATGAAAACCTAATAATAAACATATGAATACATTCGTTTATCTAAAATAAATGGCTTTAAAAAAATCAGATAAATATAAATATATGTATATTCAAATTTTGAACTAGCATTGTATCTTCACAGAGCCTTTTACTATCTATGCATTTTTAAAACCTGCGTAGCGCCGATTTTTTTTCGGCTTGTACTCTGTATCGTTATTATAAATCTGTAATGTACCGGAAATAACTAAGTACCAGAAATAACTAAATACCAGAAATAACTTTAGTTATTCTAAGCCAAATATTGGCATTTATGCCAATATTTGGTATCAAATAGCATGTAGTTTTCAAGTTTTAAGCACACAAACAAATAGACAGAAAGAGGGACTTGTATAATAATTTTACAATATATTTTTTTAATTTAATAAAAAAGAAAAATCAAATAAATGTTGATTGAAGTTATATTTTATTATATATAAAAAAAATTAGTTATATTGTCGACGAATTTATGGGACTCTAGTAAATAGTATCTGAACAGATCGAAGGTATTATGTACGCCTTCTATATTTTCTCTTTTTTAAAAATTACAAAGTAACGTTTTTATGACACTATAATATTATTTTTAAAGTCGAAAACCAAGACATACAATCAATTAGCTTTATTTTTACTGTGGTACAAAATTCATATCCAAGTCATAATTTAGCTTATTGTGAACTAATTTTCATGATTTATGTAGATATCACGTAACAAACAAAAAATATGTAATCCGTTTCAGTACCTCCTTCTTATTAGGTTGTAGGACTCATTATTATTAGCTGTAAAGTTGTTTTTAATAAATTATTGTCACTTTCATAAATTTTATAACCAATTAGTAATAAAAAAAACTATTCAAGTACTTTTGTTATAATTTGTTATAATTTTAATTTATATGAAATGTTTACGAGTATAATAAGTTTGATTGCAAATTTGATAACAGAGTGTTACTCTAATTCAATATGGATGATGCGTGCAAAAAAAAAAATATTTATCACATCAAATGTATAGGTATGTTTTGATTCATCACATTGCTTTTATACTTAAAAATCATTAGTAGTTTCCCAATTTACAATTTCAAATATTCATGAACCTCTATGTAAAAAAGTTTTACGTTGTACTTAAAAATACAATGAAAATTGCTTTTTGTTTTTATTTCTTAATTATGAATTTGAGAAAACTAAGATGATATTCTATAGTGAGTTTGTATTTTTTTGTCAACTACAGCCACTGATTTTAGTTTTTCCTTTTTTGTTATTTTTTTTCAAATAACATAAAAAAATCATAATTTTATTAGCAATTTTCATTATCAAAAATATTTATTTTTAAATCTAAACTATTTTAAGTAACTATTGCTATGTAATGAAATAGTAAATATATAAATCGTATGAAATAAATAAAATCAACGATATCGATTCACCATCCCATCACTAATTTACTGAAATCGACGATCGAACACCTGTTAAGAGGCTTAGTATTCATTTGCCCCGTCTGACTGTACGTCTGCACTTCACTTAATTCTTGCCATTTTGCTTTGATTGTAACTTCCGTTTGTTTGTTCTAAAATGACTTATAAAGTGATATATTTTGATAACTATTTATTATAATTTATGTTCACGATTGGTCGAAATTTGACTCTATGAATAGAATTTATCTATCTATATAAAAACACTACTTTCATTTTTTTATTGATAAAACTAAAAAAAATTGGTTAAAAACAGAGATGTAAAAATCATCTTAAAGCAATTATTTCACTTTAGGGTGTAATGTTTCTTTAAATTTCTATTTGTACATATTTTTACAATTGGCGAAAACACACACAAAAAACATGCACTCGAATCGAACACTTATTGCATTTCTCCTTTTTGAAGTCGGTTAATAACGAAGAGAAAAATATCTCTATCTTCTATATTGATTATTATTGTATTCAGCACTTTTTAACGTCTCAACTTCAATACGAGGGGGATCAAGCCATATCCACCACGCTGGCCAAGTGCGAGCGGACTTCACTACTGTTGATTAATATTTAAGTAGAAGTATATTTAGTCTGTGAAAATTATTGTTAATAACTAGAGTTTAGACCTATTAACCTCGACAAGTACTCGGTAATAGAATATAGATTAAAGATCGAGCGAACTTATTTCTAATTAAATTAGAAGCGTATTAGTGATGTACTGTTCAATATTTATCAATATAAAATTATTATAAATTTGACAGTTTATGTATGTATATTTGTTTTCATGACAAAACGGCTGGACCTATTTGGATGAACTATGATCTAGATTCTAGAGACTGGTGTAACATATAAGACTATGACCAGGCTGTTAGTAAAAAAAAATGGCAAAAGGTGGCGCCACTTATTTATATTTTAAATATAAAGGTACCTAAGAAGTAAGTCGTTATGTAAGTTTAAAAGAAATTATAAAAATTCAATATTAATACTTATAATAATTATTTACAAAGTTTAGTTATCCTTACTATATTACACTATTAAAAATATAAAAGTACTGCCTGTTACGTTTTCACGTTTAAGCCACTGAAGAGATTTCGATAGAATTTGGCAGTGACATAAATTGCATCCATGGATATATGCTGTTTTTGATCGTCGCCCCACTTAGCACGTGAGTGAAGCCCCAGGTAAAATCTAGTAAATTATAAATAATTATAAATTTAGGCTCACAACACTGCAATTTTTTTCTTTACAAAATAATTGAAACTGAATCAAGTATTATATTTTAAAATCTATATTCGATTTCAGTTTTGAAATGTTGAAAGCTTGAAAAATTTATGAATCACAAAACCCTTAATTAAAAATTATTTACTGCTATATAATATTAGTCATGTATTTTCACAGTGTATTAAAGAAATAGAACATACACACATACAAATATATATATGTACACACGAACTCTCCTTCTGTGGAAATCGGTTAAAAATATGACAAATGACAAAGAAAATTTTTCTATAGTAGGGGAGTGATCGATTGAATGGTTTTATAAAAAGCTGACTTATTATTTACATACTCTGTCTACACGTCTGGGATAAGCTCTGTTGCAATATTTTAATTTCAAACTTACTGCCATATTTATTTGGTATTGGTTCAAAATTTAAATGAATTTGATGACTCTCAAGAATAATTAGTATTACATTTGTTTTTTTTATTACTTTTATTTGTTTCTTGCTACTGTGACTAAAACGTATGGTAAACATAATAAAATGTAACAACAAAAATAAACATTTTTTGCCGGTGGGACTCTGTCAAGCCTGAGGAGTCCGACTGGATGGGTACCACCCACTTATCTATTTCTGCCGCCAAGCAACAATGATTACATTGGTGTGTTCCGGTTTGAAGGATAAGGTAGCCAGCGCAATTACAGGTAAGAGGCATATCATCTTAGTTCTCACAGTGACAACGCACCTGCGGTTCTGCGTTTTTGTTACATAACCTAAGTGCACGAATCGTAGGTGTTATGAGCGACAGGTACCGCTTTCCATCAGGTGGACTGTCTGCTCGTTTGTCACTGAATACTATAAAAAAAACATAGCAGACCATTAGATGTAGTTAGTTCATAATGTGCAGATCGCAATAAAATTCAGGTTAAAAATTTGATCTATAAAGGTAGCATAGTGTTGCCTGATAGTAAAAAAACTATAGTTATTTTATTAGTAAGTATAGTTAAAAAACTTTAAATAATAACAATTTAAAATAATATATTTTTTTTTATTTTCATATAATGATAAAATGATATTACTTAAATATATTATAATATTTTTTTAAATTTCTTTGTGGTTATACATATTATAATAACAGCAACATTAAATAATATTATTAATTAATAAAGTTTTTTAATAAATTGTAATTTTTATTATAATAACAGCTAAAATTAAATACATAATTTTATTTTATATAATTATACTTTGAGACGTCTAAAACGTTAGTCTCTCCCGTGACCATGATTGCTGTAAAGTATTCAAAACGTCGGAAACCAAAAATTAAAATAAATCCGCGAAATAATCCAAAAAAATAGTTTTATTTAAGATGTCAAATATTCGCGTAAATCTAAGAAAGTATTATGGTAATTCAGTAATAAGTTAATAAAAATGGAAATTCATTTGGAATAAAATATTTAAAGTCCAATCTCGTTATTACTACAATTCTGAGTTGCAACGCTATTCCTTGCAGGTGTCGATTTTCTGATTTGTATCAACAGTAGTTAGTACAGTATACAGACATTGTAATTATTTTTTGATCTTCGCTATTTTTATTGAATAGCTTTCAAACACATCATGAGATGTTCACAAATTCAAAAACATCCACTACTAAAAGTGAAGTTTTGAACTTTTTAATTGAATTTTTGAAGTCGGTTTACCTTTTTTGCTATATATTTTTTATACGCTCTTATTAGTTAAAAATATATAAATTCTAATAAATAAAATAGATAAAATAATTACAGTCACATACGTACTTAGCTCCAAGTGTCAATGTTAACCGATGAAAACTCAAATCCGCAATTGAAACTAAACAGCACTGAATACAAAAATACAGATCTAACCGGCTTTTCGAATAAAAGTTTGTTGGGGAAATTCACAAACACTACAGTTGGTGCGACAAAGTTCCATGATTTCCATTTCAACGGCATTTCTAGTTGATGCAACATGAGTTGCAATGTTGTCGAATCAGCTCAGGCTACTTTCCAGCCCTAAGCTGACGTCTACTTTACGTACAAATCATGTCGGGGATAAAATCTGTGTTTTATATACACAATGCATTTACATTGCTGTATTAACTGTCTATGCTAATAAGAAAGAGATCCAATATGACTTAACGACAGCTGATACTATACATCAGATATATGGGGTTCGATTCTTGCAATATCATTCTTTTGGCAGATTTCGAAAAGAGGGGGTTTAATTCACGTCCATCATTCATTATTCGTTTTGTTGTTTGTATATCATTTTTATAATTTTTGCTTGTATATTATTTTTTATTATATTAACTGCCTCGGTGGTGTAGTGGCTAGCATGTACGGCTGCACACTCGGAGGTCCTGGGCTCGAGTCCCGGGTCGGGCCAAGTTTGGATATTGAGTCTTTCTGTATAGTAAGTCTTAGTCACTGCCCGGAGTTGGGAAGTTGGCGGTGTTTCACCCCCGTGCCTCGGAGAGCACGTAAAGCCGTCGGTCCTGCGCCTTAACTCTCACTGGTCGTGTCGAATGGTCGTCCCACCGGAGTATGATAGTGACAGGAATAGAGAGTGCACGTTGTGTCTGCGCGTACACTTGTGCACTATATTATCTCCTGCGCAGTTGGCTAGTCTCAATGAGATTGGCCGCCGTGGCCTGAATCGGCTAACATCATCATTATTTTTATTAGCCAATTTTAAACCTAATTTCATGATTGTTTTAATAAATAGGGTAGTCCTATACAAACTTTTCGGAAAAATCCGGACCCAAGAATGAAATTAAAAAAAAACTAACTGTTTTCTAATTTGTTTAACTAATAACACTAAAGCTCGACAATAGTTACTAAACAAAAAAAAAAAGAAAATCCCATCAGCGGAGAAAAATGTACTGAATTGTTTTGTACAACACTTAGGCATCTTATAATTTTATGTTAGAGCTTACTACCAACAAAGAAAAAACCTCTTTAGAATATTGTAATATGTGTTCTTATATAGAAGGTAAATGAAGAACTGAGTATTAAGTTATATATTGTAGTTTTTGCTTAGTTTGTTAAGGAATGTAGCGTAAAGGAATGTACCTAGATATTGAGATTGTTCTTGGATGATGAATGAAAATTAATTATAAAATGATTTTTAGGGAGCCATACCTCAAAAGGAAAGTTATAGATCACTTCGTTGCCTGTCTGTCCGTCTGTATGTCCGTCAAGACTCTTTTTCTTAGAAACGCGTGGAAGAATCGAATTGAAATTAATATCAGATATTCAAGTCTGTAATCTCTTAGAGGTGTAAAAATTCAAACTTATAAATTAACGCAATCAAAAGGTACGGCTGGTTTATGTCACATATTTTGACACTCGCAAGGTAATTAAAACCAATTACTATAACCTTAGGACTCTTCCCGTTGACCATAGATAAAATCATGTTTGGCAAGAAGCAATATCTTATAGAACATGTCCAAAAACTGTGTTACTACACAGTTTTTGGATTTTTCGGATATGTATGTAAAATTTTACAATAAATATATAGAATTCTTAGTAAATAAAATGTAGGTTTCAAGAGCATTATTAGCAAAATAACAAATCCCTCCAAAGAATGAATCCATATGAAATAAAGAATTTAACCATTTTCTTAGATGTATTTTTTCCTGTACGCAGGTAGAGTTCAGTTTTGTATAGCACTCAAATATCTCAGAATCCGAGCTCATAGGTTCTACTGAAATGCAAATATGTAATCTACAGGTGTTAAGCTAGAAATCCTCTCGCCTATCTCCTTTGCTAAAAGCCGGTAATCCCGTGGCTAAATCTTCACAATTCTGAGACCTTTTCTTATTTTTACAGTCAGTGTTAATTGCATGAAATTATTTTAAATGGCTTAAGACTTACATTGTATTTGCACATTATATAACATATTTATTCAAATATATAATTTATATAGATGGTTAGCCGGTTTTTCAAATGTTGTATGTATGTTTGTTTGTTTGTTTTTGTTTGTTTGTTTGTTTGTTTGTTTGTTTGTTTGTTTGTTTGTTTGTTTGCTTAGATTAGTTAGAAATGGAAGAGTCTCGTCTTGATTCTAGCTTTAGTGAGCAACACAGAAATTTCGTAATTTTTAAATAATGTTTATCGAGCTTTTTCTAATATTTTATTTATAGAAAAACTTAAGCTTTGACAAAAGAATTTTATATCTGTATTTACGCAATCACATGGCGGCCGGCGTAAATGTAACCCTTGTGGCAATACTTTACGTATTTTTCCCTAGTTTTTAAGAACGAAGCATTTTCTTTTAGAATAGGCGATAGGTATCGTCTTTTTTTCGAGAAATGTAGCGTTTCTATGCGAAATAAGAAATCATTTTTGTATTTATAAATTGGTTGTTGCTTGAATTTCAATTTTATTTTTAAATAATCAAATTATGAAGGATAATTTGTAGGTTTGATATTTACGTAGAAGAGACAAGCTAGCTTAGTCTATTATTTTATATCCAAGTATTTTTTTAATCTTTATTGACTCGGTAACAGAAAAACAAAATTATGACATTATTTTATACTAGCGGCTCACCCTCAGACTCGGCCTCGGCCTGAAAATAAAAACAAATTTATCCCACAATATACCGTGCATTTTTCCTAGATAAAAAGTAACTTATGTAGTATTTCAGACTACAATCTATCTCTGTGCCAAATTTCATCCAGATCTGTTCAGGCGTTCTGGCGTGATGGAGTAACAAACATCCATGCATCCAAATTTGCGCATTTATATAGTAATAAGATTTTTGTTTAAATTTTGTCTGCATATATTTTTAAAGGTATACAAATTACCGTTATATTTTAAGTTCTTCTAAAATTCATAAGATTCTCTTAAGAAATAAGGTTTTATGAGTAACCGTCTATTTTCTTATTGGCACTAAGTTAAAAATATAACTATTTTTCCAGTTCAATAAGAATTTAATTAATATTAATCATAATTCTTTGATCTTTCACTTGCCATCTTTATGGTTTTCTAGAAATCCACAGGTGGGATAATTGGTTATCTGTATCATAGGTATAGCTCTACAGGTGCTAAACTCAGAACTCACTTAACCGACTCCGTCCCGGCGCCTCGCCGTCTAAGGGACAAAGCCTGTTTGTTTTTAAAGTCAGGCCCAGTGACCGAGTGTGGCATCGACCGACGCATGCGTTGACACGCTCGCATAGGGATGAAACTCGAGCGATTGTACATCGATTTAGAATCGAGCTAAATCTGGGCTAGGGATAAGAAATATGGGTTTTTAAATTTACATGATTATTTGATGTTTTATATATTTTATAACTTTTTTTGGATGTTTATTCTAATTTAGTTGTTTGTTGAATTTGAATAGTTAAAACGAAAGTGTTGGTTATTGTTAAGTTTATTTGCAAAGCTGGCCCTGTTTTTGAGAATGAGGTAATATTATTTTAAAATATTTTTAAACAGCTAAAATTTGATTGTATGTATATGTGTACTAATACTTTAATAAGTGTAAATAATTTTACTTTATTGCCAATGTATTAAATGTTCACGGTTTTCTATGAAACTCCGATGATTTATTAAAATAAAGAGTATCAAAAAGTTAAGTTATTAAAATCTTTGCTTTAAGGATAAAACAAATAAATCTAAGGCTCTAATTGACGTAACACTTTAAGTTTAAATTTGTTATAAAAGAAAGCTTACTAAACTACAAATCTATTTAATTTAATAAAACGATTATTCACAATATGTCATTACGTCTCGATGCAATCAACTCGTATATAATCGACTAGTCGTTTCGAATGTAAAATCGATAAAGCTGTCACGGGCGGGCGTCACTACTTGAGGCAGTCGCGTCCCGCGCCGCGCCCTGCACGCGCGTCTCACCCCGCGATCAACCCCCACGTACCAATAATCACTAATGCGATTTGTTTACATCAACCCCTCATCACGTGGAACCTAATGGCCGACGACCAACATCACTGACAGCGGACTTCAATCGGTATGTACATAAAATATCGAAAAAACCCCAAAACTTCTATACATCCCGTCACATCGATAAAATATCACTAAATTCTAATCGAGTCGAAATATAAATTGTATTTCTTTTAGGTCACAATCTTTCGTTTTTACAGAAAATTTGATTTTTATCCATTTTCTTGTAAGATAATTGTAGAAAGATATATCTAAGATAAGGTTGTCATAGTAATTTTGCCACGTGTATCACATATATTTAAAGTCAACGTTGGGAGATATAAAATAGAAGAAGTGAATACGGCAAGTGAAACTCCGCCCTAGCTTTAATCAAATCAACCGCTTATCTCTTTAGTGTAACCTCTTTAGTTGTATGAAAAGGTTACGTGGAAATGTCGCCCGCTTTCACGAATTATGGGGTAAAAATAGCAAATGATTAATTTTCGCGACCGGTTTCCTTGACATCTAATTAACAAGTAAATTTTTGTTATTTTGGTCGAAAAAAGTTACTTTTTGTAATAAAAAAATCGCTATTTCTAAATATATTTTTTTAATCAATTTGTATATTTTAAGAAATAACTTTTATAATCTACATAAAAATCCAGGGACGTAACCTTCTTAAATTACAAGGCTGTTGAAAGTGGTCTTTAATATAGGCTGATATTTTTAGTAGAGTGTTTGATCTAAAATTTCCTGCTCGTATTTCGAAACTTTCCTTTGTGATTATAACAAACTTGATATATTTGTTGCTATCAAGACAAGTGCTAAAATAGAATCTCATCATAAGATGAATCATAAGTATGTACTTTGAATGCTTTTCAGAAGCTCAAGCAAAAAACTAATATAAATAATTATTAGTCTCCATAAAAACTCGTTCTTTTGCGTAATAAAATAGTGGATGATTTGTATCTAATTTTGTCTTTATATAAGGTTTTGGTTTCTAAGTTTATTTATATAGGTGTATTTTCTGAAGAAAAAAAACCGTTTTTTTACATCTTTTTCGAAAAATGCCGAGCAAAGCTGCGTCGCTCAGGGAATAAGACTTAAGAGTATCAAACATCTAAATTTTACGATGACAATGAATTAATGTAAAAAATTAAAAAACCGTACATTTTTTGTATAAAATAATCGTTGCTTGAAAAATTCATTTCAATAAAATATTAGTACCGAGCTTCACGAGCTAATTCAAATGGGCGAGCCAAATTCCACCAAAACACTCCCTAAAAATGTTTTCGTATGCAGAATTTTAAACACCGATCGCAAATTTTCATATCAATTTGTCTTCTCTCAATAAATATATATTACACACATATTATACAAATTATTTACAAATGAGTGCAAAATTAATATCAACCAGTTGAATTATAGTTCAAATTAAACCTGTACATGAAATATGTATTTAAACGACCGATGTTTTTTCAGACTTCCCATACATATTAATAATTATTCTCGTCGTAATTTTCAACAGAAACTTGCTGTTGCATGTTCAATTCATTAGATAAATTAAGAGGGGTTTCTACGAGGACTACTTTGTTTTGGGTTTACACAGAAATAACCATACGTATATAATATGTACTCTATACCTAATACTTAGATTTACGCGAATAGGATTATTTCGCGGATTTATTTTGATTTTTGGTTGCCGACATTTCGAATGCTTTACAGCAATCATGGTCACTGGAGAGACTAAGGTTTTAGATGTCTTAAAGGCGTTATATATAGTTTTTTTACAGACAGTGCCTACCCAATCATAGCGAAACGTACCGAAATGTCGAAAAATCAAAACAAGTCCGCGAAATAATCCGAAAATATAGTTTTATTTAAAATACTTTATACCTATTGTGATATATTAAAAAAAACTATTAAGTTAACTATATAAATTAATTCTAATCTATATCTTTCATTGGATATGTAAAGGCTATGAAAGCTCTTTAATAATAATAGTAATATTGCTTATTTGTTAAGTATTCGCGATTATTTAGTACTTTCATTATTCTATCACAAAGTTTTACCCAGCGCGGGAATCAAACCCCCTCTTACTTATCGAGTAGATATGAAACTGACGGTATTATTGATCCAGATATAATACCGCTTGAGTTGAATAATTAAAATGGGACAGACGGACAAAGGGACAATAATAATTTAAAGACGATCTCTCATTTTCAGTACTTATTGCTAACATCCTTGCCAGACTATTATTACGGAAATATATTCCTACGCTTGCAATTCTCTTACAGAAGATTTATAAATATGAGTATTTTTGTCCGACTTCAAAAAGAAAGAAGTACATTTGAGTGTATGTATTTGTGTTTGTTACATGGTATACGCTTTATTTAAAAAAAATCTTAGTATGACCCCCAAAACTTTATCCTGTTAAATTCATAAATTAAAGTTACTGCCCGATTTACTCCGTCGGTCACAGATATCGTTACATAACTACAGAACAGACCGACATGTGCAAAGAACAACATTGTAAATGAATATTGAGATAATTTAAAAATGTAAGGTAATTTCTCGTATAGCCATTCAAAATTGCCACAATGCTGTGTTACAATATTGTTATTCGCAGGTGTCGAGAAGTTAACATGTGTTAATATGTATAAATCACATCAAAAATGTAGATTAATATTAGTATACCTAGACTTTATCCGTGAATAGGCTCTTTAAATGCATTTTTTATAAACAAATATCTTTTTAAATTCTCTAAAGAAAAATAAAAAATAAGAATCGTTTATTCAATTTAGTACATAATTTTAAAAAACCTCTACAAACGGACAGACGGGCAAAGAGTTTTGTATTTAGATATATTTATTGCATTTTTATATATAAAGGAAACGAATCTCATTGTTAAAGAAATTTCGATTCAAATATTTACTAACCGACTTCCAAAAAGGAGGAGGTTCTATGTTCGTCTGTATGTATTTTTTTAAATGGTTTTTTATGTCAATATAATATTTACATTACAATTTCATAATTAAGGCAGTTATTACAATATAATAACCGTATATTCCCGAGCAGGTTCGGTAAAAGCCGAAAAGTTAACAGTATCTGTTAAAAATTAAAGAATCATGAATGCTATAAATTCGCTGAAAAAACACTGACGCTGCCAAAATGAAGTGATTAATGCAAATTGTACGCCACCGCTGCAAGATTATATTCAATGTCAGCCTTTTGTCTCCTACGTAGAGTCTCCCGCGGCCATCTGCACAATAAATACTAATTAAAATCTGCTTTACAAGGGTAACAGATTCAAATCGTGTATTAGACGAATCTGTATTTATACATATACTAGCATTGCCCCCGGCTCCGCCCACGTTTATATGACCAAAAACCAAATTCTTAGGTTTTACATATTAGTATACACTTACGTTGCAATTCTTGTATTTTTTCTCGAAAATGAGATATTTTTCCGCGGTAGAAAATATCCTATATGTTGACCCGGATAGCCAGATATCACCATACCAAATTTCATCAAAATCCCTCCAGTGGTTTTTCTGTAATGCGGTAACAGACAAAAATGCTAAAAACTATAGATTCGGCCTCTGTATCGATAATAATGTCTATTTCAATAAGATTTTCCAAAAAATATTTAATGTACAGATTCAGCTTAGTTTCAATTTTATTTAATGATTTTTTTATATGTGTACATGTGTATTTTGTATATATTTAGCCCTTTTTTTTATGTCCCACTGCTGGGCACGATCTCGTCAATACGATCAGGCCATAGTTCATCACGCTGCCCAAGTGCGGGTTGGTGGACTTCACAATTCATATATATTCCGAAAACTTGCTAGGTCCTCTCAGACATGCAGGTGTAAGACAAGTGGTAATCTTGTTGGAAATGATTCGCACATGAAAATTCAGAGGTGCGAGACTTGGGATTGAACCCCCTTCACTCATTTTCCCAAGCGAGCTCGCTACCACTGGGCTACCACTGCCTTTGAAATCCAGGTGACAATATATTTTGATACCATCGAGCTTCATTTATTTACAACTTCACCTATTTTCATTTTAAATATTTACAACTTCTGAGTTAACAGGATAAACCAAGTCCTTGAAAAATATTTTTTTAGTTGATCTTTAGAATCATTTATTTTGAGTACCGACGAAGGGATATCGTTAGAAAGCTCCTTAAACGTAAATACGGTGGAGCTTTATGTATGATTTGTAATATTGAACCCTTATATCTGACATCTAAGATTCAATTTGGCTTGCAAAATAATTTTTCAGTATAGGAATTTAATGAGTAGTACTTTCAAAAAACTATTTTTACTTTAAGGTATATCATTTTTATAATTCTGCATTAATATAGTGGTTTTTTAAGCTCGATAGTTAGCTTAAAAACCGCTATATTATGCAGAATTTTAAAAACTGGCTTCATCATCTGATCAGCTCGATGTTATCAAAATACTATATTGTCATCTGGATTTCAAAGGTAGTGGTAGCCCAGTGGTGACGCCGTCGTTTGGGAAACCGACTGAAGGGGGTTCAATGCCGGGTGCCGCACCTCTGATATTTTCATGTGCGAAACATTTCCAACATGATTACCACTTGTCTTACGGTTAAGGAATAACATCGTGGGGAAACCTGCACGTCTAAGAGTCAAGTTTTCAAAATACCTATATATATATATATATATATATAGGAAAATTCTTATATATACCTATATAATTTTATACCATTCAAGCGAGCTTCTCGAATATTCTTTGTTATAATAACAATGTTATAATTAAGTTATTTGATAACTGAGCGCTGCTACTAAATTTCGAGTGATTGAATAAATATAATTTATACCTAACAAAATATGTACTGTTTCGTTAGAAATAATTGTTAGAAGACAATAAAATTGTTTACGATGCGAAAATTATGTTTAAATATTTATAAAATTTGTTCGAACTTTTATTTCTTTCTATGTCGATGTGGTTTTTATGTTATTTTTGGCTTTTACACGAATATTAGAAGTATGTAATATGATTATAGTTCGCTTGTATGGTAACTATGGGAGCTATTATTTGAATACAAATAACGTACATATTATATTATCAATTTAGGTAAGCATTATCTATACATTTAATAAAATTGTAACTGAGCTGAATCTGTACATTAGATATTTTTTGGAAAATCGAAAATTATCGATACAGAGGCCGAATTTATAGTTTTTAGAATTTTTGCCTGTCTGTATGTCTGTTTGTTACCGCATCACAGAAAAACCACTAGAGGGATTTTAATGAAATTTGGTATGGTGATAGCTGGTAATCCGGGTCAACATATAGGATACTTTTTACCGCGGGTAAATGTCTCATTTCTGAGAAAAAATACAAAAACTGCAATATAAGAGTATACTTATATGTAAAACCTAAGAATTTGTTTTTTTTTGTCATCTGAACGCGTGCGGAGCTGCGAGCAATGCTAGTTAAAATTAGGTTCGTTGATAATTACTCGTCGTACGTCCCCGGATACGCCGATTTTGTTCACAATTACATGGGTTTTAATTTTTTTTGTGCGGAACCCTGATTCTTTTCCTAATATAAAAGTAGCTTAAGTTACTCCTTATAACATAAGCTATCAACCAATGAAAGTCTCGTTAAAATCAGTCCATCCGTTTCGGAGATTAGCCGGAATAAACAGACAGACAGACAAAAATATTAAAAAATGTTTTTTCTTATTAGTATCGTTATTAGTATATATGTACTTTCATATGTATTTACAAACAGACACTTTTAATTATCTGTATAGATAAATAGTAACTTGTTATCATTAATAGATTCCTACCAAAAATATTACATAAAGTAAACGAAGAAATACGAATTTAATAAATAAAACAATGGAAATATTAAGGGTTGGTGGCGCGTTTCCGATGCATGGAGAAACCCATAAACATTTTATATTGTCTCCAAACAAAAGTATTCCTGCGAATTTACTGCACATATGTGCATATATGTAACCATATGGATTGTTGAAAATTGATAGCAACGAGCGTACTGTATTTATGTGCTTCTAATATTGCAATCTCAAATACTTTTTACCCAAATATGTCTAGTGTTTGTACATGTTTGTTTAAGAAGTATCTAAGATAATACTTCTTAGGTTTACGATTTAGACGACACGTTTGGCTCAGTTTGTAGTGACATTACTTGTTGTGCCAGCGGTCGTGAGTTCGAGTTAGCTAAGGCCGTTTTGGTAAGTTATTCTGCGTACGCTTACGGTTCCGCCGCCTCAAAAAAAGGTTTTTTTCATTAATGACGTAAAGCGTTTGAAATGCCGGAAACAAAAATGAAAGTAAAGCCGGGAATGAAATGGAAAAAATAATGCTTTATTAGGTTAATGCATTTTTAATAAATTCGTATTTTTTCGCTTATTAAAAAAATATTTAAAAAAATGTTTAAAATTAACTAACAAATACAGTAGGTACTTCTTGCCATGTTTGTATTTTTTGAAATCATTTTGTAATTTTGTGTGTAGGCATTGTCTATAACAACTATATGTATGTATATATTAATTATCTGTTAGGTGTCTAAAACCTCAGTCTCTCCCATGATCATGATTACAGTAATTCAAAACGTCGAGAATCAAAAATCAAAACAAATCCGTAAAAAATCCGAAAAGATAGTTTTATTAAAAATGGAGAAAATAGTGTTATCTAAAGTATCTCAGATTTTCAACAATGACATATCTAGACCGATTATTAATGTTAGCGCTCTTTTTTCGACTGTGCTACTATTTTTCCTTTAAAGGATTTTCTTACCTTTCACCTAAAATGATAAAAAATGTTAAATCTGGAAATCTGGGTTACATGTTACACAAAAACTTATTACGTTCTAATGTTGACAAAAATAGTATTTTTTTTAATTATCTATTTTTTAGGTATGCTATATATTATGAAAAACGACTTAAGTTTGCACAATCTATGGCCTGCCTGTCCGTCCGTCATTGTATGTAAGTATAAAGTAAGAAAATAACAAGAGTTTCTCACTCATACGAGCAATATGTTCTAAGTGAGCTTTTAGGTTTTGCTCTACCGTGTCTAATGAAAAAGTTAAATTTTGTTAAATAACTCTATTTAGTTTAAGTTTTAATGCTTTAACTAATATTATATCTACACTATAAATAGATTTTTGTCGATCCATAACTGACGGTAACAGTATTTTTTAGTTATCTGACATTCTACTATTGTTAATTTTTTTTTCTTCTTTAGTGGCTTAGAGTTGCGTTAACAGAGGCAACCTACAACAATAAAAAAATAATTACGCAATACAAAATGGTACAATGATTGAATATATATATATATATATATATATATATATATATATATATATATATATATATATATATATAAATGTAGCAGTAGTTTTTGTAACACTTAATATTTTATTATTGTGACAGTTATCATATAAATTGACGTGTGGGACGAGTATAGACCGTCTCTTCGTTAATAAAACTTTTTACTAGAACCTTATTTAGATTTATATTTAGATTACTTTATTTGTGTAATTTGTCATTTGCCAATACGTTTATGTAAGTTTATTAGTTACATTGGCATAACCACTGCTAGTGCTCACCTTCGCTTTGCAAGGAAAGTATCTTGTGCTCATATCAGATGGAGCGGTTTACGATGTGCCTGTCTATCAGTCAATGTTAGAATTTTATGAAGGTATATTAAATAGCTTTTATTCTTTATATATTGTTATCTTTCACTTGTGGCTTCAACTTCTTTAAAGCGGACCAATAAATTAATATAATAAAGAGATAAAGTTTGTAAATGGTGAGTTTGTGACGTTGTAGGGGGTAATCTCTGGAACTACTGAACCGATTTACATGAGATTTGGTAAGAAGATAGTTTGAGACCCTGGGACGAATATAAGATACTTTTTTTTTTGGAAATCATCCCTTAAGGGGATGAAAGTTTGTATGGGGAACAAACCTAGGGACGAACCCGAGCGAAGCAGGGTGAGTCGTTTAAAATAATTAAACTACAGTTAAAGACTTTACAAGTATTTTATATACATTTAGCCGCTGTTTGCATTTTACTTGTAGCATATATATTGTTATAATAACAGCAACCATCTGTGAAGCATGGAGTGGAGGGTTAGAAATTTAACCCCCTGACGAGCGTTAATTGACCGGATAATAATGTTAGAAGTGCTCACGTGAGATTTATTATATGAACAAGTTACTTTCTTTTGATAGTATAACGGGCTATTACAGACTAAGTGTAAATAAGTCTGCGATGTTGGAGTAAAAGCGGACAAGTTTATTTTTGTATAAATCCATATAGAAACAGTATTCTCACTGGTTCTATATGGATTTATAGTAGAGTTTTCTAATAAAATGTAAAATACAAAGATTTTGAGTAATTGTTATATGGGATTCCTTCGTCTTCTTAGTCTTTTTATTAGTTGAACTGTTACTACTGGGTAAGGTGTATGTTTAATACCAGTGATAAAAAACGTATACCAATTTTCTGATGAAAAAGATGGAGAACGACGGACAAACTTTAACGTTTACTATAATATGTGTGATATATGTTGTGATCATAATTTAATACTTCACCAAAAAAGGTTCAGCCATTTATATAGATATTATAGAAACCATGATATATTTGATGAAAATCAAACAATATCTAGAACAATCCTAATAGCTTAGAGGAATCGATCCTGTGAATTCTGACATAGTAAGAGGTAAATGGGAAATTGGCTTTAACTAAACTTATGTTAAGTAATGTAGCATTAGTCTTTATAATCGTCTTAAAAGCTCTATCTAACATTGAACGGGGTAATATCTGTTGACATTGAAAACATGATGTTGTTTCTATCACGAGGAGAGATCTCGTTTATGTAGTTTATTTTGATACATGGTATTATTTTGCGTTAGAGTAATATATAATACGTAAATAATAACAATAATTAAGCTTTTTTTTATTTTATTTAAAAATCCTCAATATACATACATAACCTATACGTATTCCGCAATCTTCCGCCAAGTTGCTCTACCAAATTGAATGCTGTATTTTAGACAGATAAAAATATTTTAATCGAAGTATTTTAAGAATGTTATTTAATCATAATAGTAAATGATTCCCTTAAATGTCAGCAGTTTGTATATATTACCTCAAGACTTACTTTGTGTGTATCTAGAACTGCTTTTGCCCGGGAATCTGGGGACGTTCAGAGCATCTTTACCTCAAGCACAGTGAAAAAAATGGTATGGCAATATCCTTAATGCTGCCAACTTTTCAAGCAGTGGAAATTGTGGAAAGTTGAAAACTACAGGTCTCTAGCAAAGTGAAGTGCGTTCATTACTCATAGATCAATTTCCGATACCGGTAAACGGAAGTCCCAATTTCCCGAAATAAAGACGCTAAGAAGAAGATTCCGGCCCTTCGATGTTTGGCAAGAGTCGGCCAAGGACGGTGATGGCACAGATAAATTTTGCTATTTCCAAGTGCAAGTTTATTGTATTTTTATATAAAAATATATTTAAATAATATTTACACGAAATAATTCACAGTATTATTGTATATTCTATCATAAACTAGCTAGTTACCTTTGCTCGAGTGCGTCTCTAGATACTTTTAATTTTTTTTGAGACGAACTCTTAAGTCTTTTTCTAAAATAAAATTCTGTCTCTTCTATCTGCCAGTGAAAGTCCCGTCAAAATCAGTCTAGCTATTTCCGAGATTATTCGGAACAAACAGACAGATAGACAGACAGAAATTTAAAAAATGATATTTATAAGTACCGTATATAATATCATATGTATTTAGTAAAAAACTACTATTTTGCCATTAACAAACAGACACTTCAATTTTATTTATCTGTATAGGTGTACCTACATTTTGTCTTTGTTATAAACTCGTAAAACTATAATATTAATTAAAAAAAAACACATTTTAAATACACAGTTAGAGCCATTAGATACGTTAAAGTTTTAAAAGAATACCTTCAAGTCCTTATTATTGATATTATTAATTCGTATTAAACTAGATATTGTTTCGATTATAAGATTCAGCGAAATGTACAGGTGTTTGCGTCACGTTCGTAATGCGATTGTGCGGGCCACTGACAGTTCATGTACACTTGTTACTAACACTACGAGTATGTCCTTTTTATTTTTATGGAGACACGTGAGTTATTGAATTATTTTTTGGATATTATCAGTGTATTTTGACTTAAAGTTATAATTTTATAAGTACAATATCTGTAATTTATAAAATTTATGATATTGCATATATATATATATATATATATATATATATATATATATATATATATATATATATATATATATATATATATATATATATATATATATATATATATATATATATATAATATAATGTACTAGTGACTCGCCCTCGCTCCGCTCGGATTTGTCCCTACGTTTTAATGGTTAGTATAGATTCAGATCAAAATCTCTCTAGTGGTTTTCCGTGATGCGGTCACAGACAGACAGACAAACAGAAAAGAATTCTAAAAACTAATTTTGATTGATTCGGCCTCTGTATCAATAATAATATCTTCAAAAAATATTTAATGTATAGATCCGGCTTAGTTAGAATTTTCTAATATGCATAGATACATATAGAATATATATAACATATTTAGATATAGATTGTAAAACTTTTTTAAGTTTACATAATAAGCAGTCTTGTAAAGAAAGTAATACAAATAAAATTGTAGGGTACGTTATGTTAGATAATAAGGATGACAAGATGGTCGCCAAATTTGACACAAAAGAAACAAGTCTTCGTAGATGTGCTACGAAACTGCTACGAAAGCGTAGCGCGAACTACAATGTTGTGATTTAAGATTTAAAGTATACGTACATATTGTAAATTCTACGGTTAACGTTGAAAGCATGCTTAATGCAATATTTTTATCTTGCGTAACAAATTAAGAAAAAATACTGTTTTTGTTAGAATTATATTATTGAACTAGCAGTACCCGCGGCTTCGCCCGCGTTTAAACTTCCGATCGCTAGTAAACTTCACGGGATCACCCGCTGGGCTAATCTGAATATTGTATGAAAATTTCGTCAATATCGGTCCAGCCATTTTGTAGTCCTTATGAAAATACATACACAAGTCGATCAATGAACAGATTATCATTTATGTACATCTATTTTTACATATGGTATAATTACCTCTTTTTTTGTAACATTTTAAACAAATTTATGGGTTTTTAAAATTATTTTTCTGCCTTAAAATTCTATTAGGAAAAATTTATGTAATGGATTTTACCATGAATACAGAAATATGTATAGAAAATGATCCAAAGTGTCCAAAACGGCAACGTCTTCATTTGTATAGTACATTCCTACACCACTCTTATAGGATATTAAGAAGTTAGTTACAAAAGTTAATTCTCCAAAACACGAGACTCCAACACAAATTGTTCGTATGTCCGATATAAAAGTAAATTATGAACAATATGGTACGTTTCTGAAACAATTGATATTGATCTTACTTTGCTAACTTATTACGTAGTGATATATGTATATTATATATATATATATATATATATATATATATTTATACATACACACAGTACGTACACGTATACTATGTTCTAAATAAATCCGACTTCGATATGTATATAATGTAAATATTGTGTTTTTAGGTTATATAATAGATAAAATAATTTTGAAACACGCATATAGTGCCAATGGATGATATGTTATACATTAGCAGAAGAATTTTAAGAATTATCATATCTATACATATAAGAAAATTTTAACTAAGCCAAATCTGTATATTAAATATTTTTTGGAAAATTTTATTGAAATAGACATTATTATCGATACAGAGGCCGAATCTATAGCTTTTATAATTTTTGTCTGTCTGTCTGTCTGTCTGTTACCGCATCACATAAAAACCACTGGAGGGATTTTGATGAAATTTAATATGGTGATAGCTGGTTATTCGGGTTAACATATAGGATACTTTTTACCGCGGTAAAATATCTCATTTCTGAGAAAAAATGCAAAAACTACATTGTAAGAGTTTACTACTATGTAAAACCTAAAAATTTGCTTTTTAGTCATCTGAACGCGGGCGGAGCCGGGAGCAAAACTAGTTTTAAATAAAACTATACTTTCAGATTATACCAAATCTAAATAAATAAATAAATAAAAAAAACACAATATTTAGCTTAGTAAAGTAATCATAAAGAGTGTTACAAGATATTTTCCACGTTTGATTAGATTTCATAAGGGAAGCCCGTGAAAGATGATTTATATAAAATCTTGGAGGCTATTTTTAGAAAAGATATGAAAAGTTTTCATCTCGCGAGACGTATGAATAAAGAGCCGAGAAAGTTGATTTGGAAACTTCAGCTATTCAATATTTTTTCGGAGTTACGACAGCGGGGAAGGAGTCCTTAAAATGTTAGAGTTTGAACAAGACTAACTAAACTGTAACAGAATATAATATATACATACCTATCAATAATGATAATTAAAACTTAATTAGTAGGTCGGAAACGGTTCTGCTTTGTTTTGTAACAAGCTACTTATCTCAATTTCGCTCGGGTGTGTCCTTATGCTCTGTGTCATGCTAAATATATACATTAGGTATACATATATAAACTATTATTTT
Source organism: Brenthis hecate (assembly GCA_951806755.1). NCBI lineage: Eukaryota > Metazoa > Arthropoda > Insecta > Lepidoptera > Nymphalidae > Brenthis > Brenthis hecate. Next base: position 24,039,282 of record OX638252.1, on the reverse strand, counting down.
TTTAATTTCATTCAAAATTGTCCAGGCGTTTCAATATGAAGGACAAACAACAAACCCATAGATCGCTTACAATAATAATATGATTTACTACACTTATAAAAATGTACAAAAAGACAAACAGACTTCCCTCTAGTATAAGTATTATTTAGCAGTCTACTATAAAGGCATTATGATAAACTAGTTTGTGCCCGCGGTTTCACTCGCGTACTAAGTTGGACGAGGATCAAAGGTAGCCTATATCCGCCCCCGTCGCTTTAATTAAATCCCGGGATATCCACCTGTACTTCTATATACTATTCGAAGGCACCGTATTAGGAAAAAACTTAACGAAAAACATTCTTATACAATAATTTTTTTTATTAAGAAAGCAATCGAAACGTTAATAATATATATGTAGTTAGAAATGAACATCTGTAGCGGTGACCTTTTTAACCTTGGAGTTTAAAAGACCCACGGCATAACAATTATTATTAAAGCGATGAGAGTTCCATTACACTGGTCACCTGAGCCCCAGCCTTGACACCCAAAATACGTGCGTGCTAACCCTAATAGGATTGCCATCTAACGCCAAATTTGCATAATTATATGTATCAAAATAAACCTAAATCTCAGCTTACTTAGCGTTTAATAAGATCAGAAGCTATTATTGTAGCCTATAATCTTCTTTATCATAAACATTCAATGCTTATGATGTTTTAAATCAAGTTTGATTATGGTTATAATCATGCATGAGAAGTGGAAGTAAAATTGTGATTATGATTATAATCAAGTGAAAGTAATATTATGATTATAGTCACAATCATTCTTTTAAATATAAATAAAATAAATAAATAAGATTTTTGTGATTTATAGCATTTTTAATGAACATAATGTAAATATATATGTGGTTAAGAGTTTATTTACTGCATATGCATGTAGATTTGGAGAAAATATGCTATAAAATACTGACAGCTAACAGTTTATACGATGTAAGTACACATATAACGTATTTTTCTAAATAATTTTTTATATTAACATGTAGACAGTTTTCTTTTTCAACATTTTTCATCAAAGTCCATCCAAAAATGTATTTCTCAGAAAGATCTCAGCACATCACTATCGCGCGAAGTCCGCGGGGCTTCTCCATTTATACCCTATATATAGACAGGTGGCTATTAAACCTGACTTCAATGGAAATAGATGCCATTCAACTGGTCTGACCTTATTTTTCTACACTTTGACACAAAAATACGACAGTTTCTAAACACTTATGCGAAATTCCGGCTTGTTTCGTTAGGTTATAGTCGTTCGACACGAAAGTTAGAGGCAAGAACGCGTAATTGACGAGTAAAAATTAGTTTTACGTAAGCAGTAGCCTAGTATCGCGCTCGCTTGGGAAACCGAGTGGACCGGGTTCAAATTCCGGGTCTCGCACCTTTGATGTGTGAATGATTTCCAATATGATTACCACTTGTCTTACGGTGAAGTTAAACATTGTGAGGAAACCTGCATGTCTGAAAGAACCTCGCAAGTTTTCGAAAGATGAGAAATCCACTAACCCGCACTTGGCCAGTACGGTGGACTATAGATTCATCTCTCTTCTCGCCCATAGACGTTAAAAAGGGCTGAATACACATACACAAAGACTGACAAGCTATTTAGATGTCAATATTTTTCATATATACACACACACATATATATATATATATATATATATATATATATATATATATATATATATATATATAAATCTGTCATTTTTTTATATATCTACCAGTTGGGTACGGGTATATTGTAAGTTTTATATGTATTAGATTAAGAAAGCAAAGTAGCGGTCGTCAGTCTGTATATTTTTATAAGGACTTTACTATCATTTAGACAATTTCTTCTAGAAATTGATATATGCGATGCATGCATGCATATTGTGTTCATAGATAGCAAAGAAACGTTGATGTTTTATAATGAAGTCGTGAAGTCTGAGCGTCGCGAGGGCAAGTCGCTTGAGAAGCATAAGTAATAATAAAAAATTGCTAGTATTGTGCATTTAAACCTTTTTGTTCACTTTATTGTGACAATCTTTGTAGAAAGCTCTAAACAAATTTTTACATTTTAAAAGTACCGTTATTCTCACCACGTCGATTTTTAAATTCCAGTAACAAAACTATTTTAAAGGGTTTAAATATTACGTTTTTTAAGGTTTACATAATTTTTAACCTGAATTTTTCGCATCAAATGTTCACCTAAATTGTCTTTGAGCACGATTTACTGACGTGGTGTCTACCAGTTAGTTTTATTATTAAGTTGTTTGGTGGTCTTTTTTTAGACAATAGTAGTGCAATGAGGCATGTCTGGTACTGCCTTATACGAGTTATGGGGTTCAATTCCTACGTAGTGCAACTAAGTATTTATCGTTCTCGCGTTTCTCTGTGTCATTGCGATGTTTAAAGCGAAAAAATAAAAAATCTATGTTATTTCATGTGAGATTTTCGACTTCTTGATATAGATATTATTTTTAAATTTAAAGTTTAGTTACTATACTTTACTATAATTTGCTTAGTCATTATCTATACTTATATAATAGCAAAGCTTGATGAATGTAACAAATATTTTTACTGACGTAATTTTTTATCTTTTTAAAGGAAATATATGACCTTATTCGACAATTCACCTACATATTGTAAAGACGATGCTTTTATTTATAGTTAAAAAATATACAAAATTCTATTTTACTATGTATAAAAGGTCAAATAACTGCCTCGGTGGTGTAGTGGCTAGCATATACGGCTGCACACCCGGAGGTTCTGGGTTCGAGTCCTGGGTCGGGCCAAGTTTAATTATTGAGTCTTTCTGTATAGTAAGTCTCAGTAACCGCCCGGAGTTGGGAAGTTGGCGGTGTTTCACCCCCGTGCCTCGGAGAGCACGTAAAGCCGTCGGTCCTGCGCCTTAACTCTCACTGGTCGTGTCGAGTCTGAGTATGAGAGTGACAGGAATAGAGAGTGCACTTGTATCTGCGTGTACACTTGAGCACTATAATATATCCTGCGCAGTTGGCTAGTCTCCATGAGATTGGCCGCCGTGGCCGGAATCGGCTAGGAGAACAATAATAATAAGGTCAAATTATTCAAACATATTTTTTTTAGATGAAATCTTCGAAACAAATAGATTAAAGTTATGGAGTATGTTAAATATAAACTGCTTTATATTTGCAAAAAATATTATTTATTATAAAGAATAAGATATTATGAGTTTTGAAAAAATATCTGTCGGCCATTTTGTTGGCGCGCTATGGGCTATTTAATTTCACATAACATTTAATTTGAGTGGAAGTTATGATTTCGGCAGTTCAAGGTTTGATTTGTATGATTATGTTTGTTTTATATTAAAAAGAGTTCTGGTACAGTCCTTATAGGGTTTTATTTCGTTTAAACCTTTAAATGGATGCGTTCACTATATACATACATACAACATATGCACGTATGTATGTCTGTAGTACTTGAATTAAGTTATTATTATGATATTAACATTGTTTTAAAGTGCTAGAAAATAATATTTTTTATGGTGTTAAAAGGTGCATTGATTTTAAAATAATTTTCAAAGTATTTCTTACCTTTAGAGTTGACAATTATTCTTTAAAATTATTATGAACCATTCTTGAGATATATAACTTATAATTCAAAGTACCTACTTAACAATTTCAAAATCATGAAAATTAGTTCATATAATTTGCGAATATATTGCGTAGCATATACACAAAAAAACGTTCAATGTTAGATGCATCATCATTATCATCATCATCATCACCATTCTTCTCATTCTTTTAAAAGTTTTTATTAAAGTTGTTGAAGAATGATAAGTTTCATTTTTTTTTAATACTACTTTATAGGAAGTCTTTGCAAGAATCAAGAATAGCAACTACAAAAGGGAACTGATTCTGATTTTTCTACAAATCAAACATTTGACTGAAGAGATCTAAATTTAGAGTACCTTCAAGAAAATATTTTACTAAGGAATTTCATAGCGATACTTGCCTATGAATAAACTAGCTTTTTATTTGATCACACAACATTTTTCCAACCAATTTTATATTTGAATTTGTGCTTTAATATAACTTTCATTACTAAGTCTTATAAAAGCTTAGAAATATAATTTTCTATTGGTATTTCGCTTGTATTTTTAAGTAAGTCCATTAAGCTCTATAGTAGAAGCACGTAATGACCGATCACGGTAACGCAATATCCGTTCACAAAAATTATTATTATTTATGTAATTTACATGTGTACCTACTAAATAGTTAGAGAAGTAGAGTAGGTTCTATTCAGGGTGAGATTAGCATTCATTTGATTAAGCTACTTCTAAAAAAAGTTGTACGGTTTTGGTGTATGTTTGTGTGTTACGTGATATCCTAGCTTTGAACTTTTAAAGTAAAAAAATGACGGCACGTTTGGCTCAGTTTGTAGTGACCCTACTTGCTGTTCCAGCGGTCGCGGGTCCGAGTCCCGCATTCATTTGTGTGATAAGCACGAATGTTTGTACTCCAGTCATGGATGTCTATATTTATAATATGTATGTACTTAGAGTTATATATGTGTAGTGTATCAACTATCTGGTATCCATAATACAAGTCTCGTAGCTTACCATGGAACTAGATGGTGCTGTGTGTTAATGTCCCGACATATTCATATTATATTATTTTTAAAGTAATTTTATAGTTGGTATACTGTTGTATACTTTTACGTTAACAGCTGTGGTATAATTACCACGGTAATCCGTCTGGTTGGATTTTGATAAGATTTTAACGTGAGGATCATTTATAACACATCGTCATTAAACACATAGTGTAATTTTAACATTTGGAAAACCTTATCTAATTATTATTTGCGGTAAATATCAAACTAAAGGTATCGAGTACGTGATTTATCTGAGTAATGCATTTATTTATATTTATTTATAATGTTGAGAAATACATATCCACTAAAACTCAACGGAACTTCCCCAGTCTTAATGAAACGTCGCAGGATTGCATACAAACAAACACACTTTCATATTTAAAATACTGCTCTTTCTATACTGCTGTAACGGCGATTTAAGTAACATACTCTGTATTTGAATTTAAATGATGTTCTCCTGACCGATTCCGGCCACGGCGGTCAATCTCATTGAGACTAGCCAACTGCGCAGGAGATATTATAGTGCACAAGTGTACGCGCAGACACAACGTGCACTCTCTATTCCTGTCACTCTCATATTCCGGTGGGATGAATGCTCGACACGACCAGTGAGAGTTAAGGCGCAGGACAGACGGCTTTACGTGCTCTCCGAGGCACGGGGGTGAAGCACCGCCAACTTCCCAACTCCGGGCTGTTACTGAGGCTTACTATACAGAAAGACTCAATAACTAAACTTGGCCCGACCCGGGACTCAAACCCAGGACTTCCGGGTGTGCAGCCGTACATGCTAGCCACTACACCACCGAGGCAGTTGAATTTAAATATACAGTTAACTTTAAAAATGTTTATATCGTTTGTGAAAGTTGAATGAAATAACAGTGTTTTTCTTTATAATAAAGATTCGACGAGGAAAAAACTGGGGGCTGAATATCGAACGCGTACAGTATTGGATAAAATTTACCTGTTTCATGGCAATTTTCGTCGTTTGTTTATGATTAATTTTCATAAAATCACTTGTGTACTAATATATGAAAATATATTCGAAATGTTGTAAAATGCTACATACCGTATAATTATAAGATGGAATAAATAACATAATAATCGATACATTTAATAATTAAAATTATAAATCGACTTTATTAAAAAGTCACTAGACTCCTTAGGTTCTTTTTGTTCGCTCGGGTTCGTTCCTAGTGAAAAACAAAAATAAATCTATTCCACGGGAAACGTACATTTATCCGGGATAAAGTGAGCCTATGTGCTATTCCAGACTATACTCTGTGCCAAACATCCCGATCCGTTCAGCCGTTCTGGCGTGAAAGAGTAACAAACATCCATACATCCAAACTTTCGCATTTATATAGTAGTGAGATAAGATATACAGACAGCGCGACCTTTCGGCCAATTTTATTGCATAAGTAGTCTATGTTCCTTTAGGTCTACATATTCACTAAATTTCATTCAAATTCGTCCACCCTTTTCGGTGTGAAGGCGGTACAAAAAAAACATACACACGCATACAAGCATTCGCATTTTATAATAACGGTGTTATTAAAGTAATTTCTATATTTAAAATCAATATTCTTTAAAATGCCACAAGAAGTTTCTTGCTTCTTCCGTCAAATATGAAACCCCGTATATAATCAGAACGCAGTCCTCTTAAAATGAAACTTATAATGTAACTAGCATTGCCCGCGGCTCCGCCCGCGTTCAGATAACCAAAAATCAAATTCTTAGGTTTTGCATATTAGTGTATACTAACTACTAACTATACGGAAATATCTCATTTCTGAGCAAAAATACAAAAAACTGCATTGTAAGAGTATCTCTTACAATGCAGTTTTTTGTATTTTTGCTCAGAAATGAGATATTTCCGCGCGGTAAAAAGTATTATATAATATACAGTTTATCTATTCTGTATATCCAGTATATCCTATATGTTGACCCGGATAACCAGCTATCATCATACCAAATTTTATCAAAATCTGTCCAGTGGTTTTCTCGTGATGCGCTAACAGACAGACAGACATACAAAAATTCTAAAAACTATAGATTCGGACTCTGTATCGATAATAATGTCTATTTCAATTAGATTTTCCAAAAAATATTTAATGTACGGATTCGACTTGGTTACAATTTTATTATAGGTATAGATAATCTAAATTTAATGAAACTTTTTACATTGAAACAACGCTACCGCTAACCACGGTACTGAATACACCTTAATGCATCGCTTCTAATTATATATTGCTTATAATTAAAATTCCCATAAGACCAAAAACACGCATATAATTAAGCACACACCCTGATCATAAAAGTAGGTATGTTTATAATAAAAATAGTATTCGCCCAGTGGTCGAAATTCGACAATAATCATTATTTAAAACTAGCAACTCACCCTCGTTTCGCTCGGGTTCATCCCTAGTGAAAAACAAAAACAAATCTATCCAACGGGAACCGTACATTTTTCCGGGATAAAAATTAACCTATGTGCTATTTCAGACTATAATCTATCTCTGTGTCACATATCTAGATCCGTTCAGCCGTTCAGGCGTGATTGAGTAACAAACATCCATCCAAACTTTCGCATTTATAATATTAATGTGATACAAGGAAAACATTTATATGAATAGAGTTTACCTATCTATATAAAATTTTCTGTATAGAAAACGGTGTTTTTTTATTGATAACACAAAAGCTTGTCAATAGATAAAAACTAGCTACGGTTAGTTTGGAATAGATAGACTAAATATACATAGGTATGATGAGTTTAATATTCTTACTTGAGAAATGTCTGATTCTGATTCCCCATACGAATTCCCCACCCTCTGTTCACCTCCTTAAGGGATGATTTCCGGAGTAAAAACTCTTCTATCCTTCCCAGGTTCTCAAACTATCTCCATACCAATGTCCATCTAAATCGGTTCAGCTGTTTAGTCGTGAAAAGGTAACAAACAAACAAACAGAGTTACTTTCGCATTTATAATATTAGTATGGATAAAAATTATTTATTATACTAACATACACGAGCCCCAAATCGACAAGGTGAACAATAAACGCCGTACCATTTACACATACGGACACATCTAGTATATAAAAAAGTAAAGATAAATGAATGTATACCTTAAATATATACAATTAGATGAATATTCTCTCATATAAATACTGAACCAGTAACCATCCGCTGTTTTACACTACCACAGTGCCATATAGTTATCAAACATTCATTTCATTTAGTAAGTGATTTTGTTCTGTTAAAAAGAGTTTAACATTTAACTGATATCGTGTGTTCTCTTCAATACGAGTCTTAGAATATCGTAAACCAAATAAACTGGGATAAAAATTGTGGTAGAAGAAAGCTAGGCCAATATAATGATTACGGCCATATAAGCTTCCTTCCTCCATTGCTTTAATCTGCTGATTAGAACGTCATGATTACATTACCGAGTGCCACGCATACCGTCATGTACAGACAGCATGTAAATTTTGTTAGAGAATATATTATTTTTGATTTTTTATGTCATTGGTATTGTTAAATGTTTGTATGTTTGTATACGTGTTTAAAAAGAAAAAAGTTCGCTGCGATTTTTAAAATGGTTGGTTTTACATGTAATTATACGAAATATTTTCTGTTTTGTTACGTTTTTTTTTATTTCAAACTGTTAAGGTAGCGTATGTCGATAAAGCAACTCAGTGGCCAGTTTTCCGCCTCCAATTAAAGTTAAATTGATTTCTGACACTATACACATTTTTATCAAAGTAAAAAACCTATCACTCACCGGTAATGTAGCTTCCTGTAATAGGATAATCTGTATAAATATTATAAATGTGAAAGTTTGTGAGTATATATGGATGTTTGTTACTCTTTCACGTCAGAACGGCTGAACGCATCTGAATGAAATTTGGCACAGAGATAGATTATAGTCTGGAATAGCACATAGGCTACTTTTTATCCCGGAAAAATATGGAAAATATGGAAATGGTTTTTGAGAGATAGATTTGTTGTTGTTTTCTTTGAGGTGAACCCGAGCCGCTAGTATGATATATACTAAAAATTAGTGAAACAATTTTCGGATCAGTAGCTTAGAATATAACCAATTTTACAAATTTTACATAAAAATTGTTAACACGTGAGTAGCACCGCAGGTGATACTTAAAACAATGAATGTTTTTGTAATCAGTATATAAAATTTTAGTACAAAAATAACTTATCATTCGTCACGTTGCAATAAAGCTAATACGTTTCTCCGAATCGCGTGAGCAATGATCCTATTAAGTGTATACTTAAGATAAGTCAGATTTGCCCTCACTATGTATTGGTTAATAAATTCTGTTTATAAAAAAGTTAAATCGTGCATACGAAGCGTGTACATTATGCTTTTAGTGAATTGTAATATTTTTTTAATTATATATTGGTACATTAACACATAAAAAAAACTTTTTAACAAAACAATAAAAACCGACTTCAAACAAAAGCACTAAAAAGTAAAAAAATAATTGATTGGTAGTTTTCATTTACTATACATACCTAGTCAAATATTCGAAATCGGTGCCAGCCCATACAAAGCAAAGCACACCGACTTTATTTTTTATTTTTTTGTTAAAAAGTTTTTATTTTTCCCTTTTTAGTGTAGAAAATAGTAGCAAAGTAAGAATTCTAACGTGTCAGGCTTGTCGAATCAAACAAAATAAGCCCAAACTCAAAGTATCTACTATTAGTACTTGAAGAGTTCCACCTATCTACCTTCTGGCCTTACCATCAGATCATGTCAATAATACCGAACCACTGTACTATCTACGGAAATAGAAACACTTGCAAAGTTTCAAGTCAATATGACAATTAGAAGTAGGTTAAATTCATCATTAGTTGTTTTTCCACCCTTAGGGGTGGTATTTCTTTTTGAAATTTAAATGGGACCAATCTGGAAGTATACACTTTCAAACAAAACAAAAATTGTCCAAATCGGTCAATAAATGACGAAGTTCTGAGGTGACAAACATAAAAAAAACATACTGCCGAATTGAGAACATCCTCCTTTTTGAGGAAGTCGGTTGAAAAGAAAATCGGTTGACAGACAGAGAAAACTTGAAATAAAATTCGAAATCACAAAACTAACGTCTAATTTGATAAAACAATAAATTTCACCTAAATACAAAATAACTTTTAAAAATAGCTTTGAATTAAATTTATTGTGCCATTCGTTTTTATTAGTTGAACCAAAACCGCCTTTTTCACGTTACATTGTTACGTTACGAATAGATTTCTCTCGCAAATTCCCGAATCTATATATATAATAAAATTGTAACTAAGTCGAATCTGTACATTTAATATTTTTTGGAAATCTAATTGAAATAGACATTATTATCGATACAGAGGCCGAATCTATAGTTTTTAGAATTTTTGTCTGTCTGTCTGTCTGTCTTTCTGTATTTCTGTCTGTCTGTCTGTTTGTTACCGCATTACGAGAAAACCACTGGACAGATTTGATGAAATTTGGTATGATGATAGCTGGTTATCCGGGTCAACATATGGGATACTTTTTACCGCAGGCAAATATCTCATTTCCGAGAAAAAGTACAAAAACTTCATTGTAAGAGTATACTAATATGTAAAGCCTAAGAATTTGGTTTTTGGTCATCTGAACGCGGGCGGAGCCGCGGGCAATGCTAGTTCATAATAAAACGTTAGTCGTGTTAAACGTATTGCTTTTAGTTTTGGTTTGGCGACATTTGGCCTAGTAACTTTAGGACTTCATTTCGGCTCGACACAATATAATGTAACTACATATCACCGTATATATGGTACTACGCAATTTAGGGTTTAGATTAGGAAATAGGGATATAAATAAAAATATCTTGTACCTAATTGTATGTAACCTAAATAAAGGTTGGGAAAGAAAGATTGACTCTACTATTATATATAACTGTTTAGGTGGTCTAGTGGCTAACAGATACGGCTGGAGTTTCGGTGATCCTGGTACGAGTCCTGGGTTGGGCCAAGTTTAGTTATTGAGTCTTTCTATTAAGTAATAGCTCGGAGTTGGGAAGTTGACGGTGTTTCAACCCCATGTCTTGGAGAGCACGTATCGGTCCGTCCTATGCCTAATCTCTCACCGGTCGTGTTGAATTATTCAAGAGATTGTTATTATTGTCATCCCACCGAAATGTGAAAGTGAAAGGAATAGAGGGTGCACTTGTGTCTGCGCGTGCAGTTGTGCACTGTAATACATATCTACTGCGCAGTTGGCTTCGCTAATTGTGAATTGTATTTTAAATTTTTTCAACCAAAAATTCCATCTATAAAACAAATGAGTGATTTAAAGTCTGATGTAACTTTTTAATCATAAAATATGTATTAATATTCAACTTTTAGGCACTTTAATTCTTAAAAAATTTAGGTATGGTATTAGTAAAAAAATGGCTGTTTCTAATTGGTATTCCATTTCCGCCGCTGATTAATTATGAAATAATATAAAATATTTTATAAATAAGCATAATATTTTCTTTCTGACATTTACAATTTGTTTGGCTTCATTTAGGACCGATCCACACTATTTTGCGGTTTGTTCTCGGTTCTATATAGGACTGCTAAAGTATTTTTATACAAGAAACAATGAGTGCGTTCCTACTATTAGTAAGAGTCAAGTTCTGATCGAGTCACACTCTTGTCACGTTTCTTGTACAAAAATACGATTATTATATCGGATTGGAAAAGGATTGGCATTATAGTGTGTATAGGCCCTTAGTGATCTAAACGCTCGATAGACCTAGACAATGAATTAAGCAAGACTCTCATAAAATTGACTACTCTCTAGAAAGAGAAAAGGCGAATATGCGGCCAATACCTGATGTTTATTCCAATTTGAATATATAAATTAACAAATTAAAAAATAAAATATTTTAATCGAATTTAAAATGTTCATAAATATCTGTCTTCATTATCGTATTTCAATTAATATAGAAGATTTCTGGTCGCAAATTGGATTTTTATCTGTCGCGCTTTATCACCATTTTTAGCTGACGACTAGCAAAGAAACAGTCAACTTTCTCTGTCTATGATATTATTTGTATGTGTGTATATTTTTTTATTTCTATTCTTTTACTTTGTTTTATTAATACGAGATTAATATAAAATTGTTAAGCAATGGTAGCTCGATTGGGAAGTGGGTTCAAATCCCGCGTAACATGATTAGCACTTGCATTACGGTGAAAGAAAACATCGTGAGGAAACCTGCATGTTTGAGAGAACCTAGCAAGTTTTCGAAAGACATGCTTAGTCCGCTCGCACTTGGCCAGGGTGGTGGACTATGATCTGATCCCCTCGTATTAAAGGGAGGCCCATGCCCAGCAGTGGGACGTTAAAAAGTGCTGAATACACACATCCATTAAATTATATAAGACAGTTGTTTGTTGTTTGTGGGCTAAATATGTAGAATTAAGGATTTGATTACTAAGCACAATTACAAGTATATACATATCTAGTTATTACATAGAATCAATATTGATCTACGAGTATTTATATGTGAAGTCGTATGATAATACTGCTCTTGTAGAAATAATTGTAGCATTTCATATAAATTGCAATATTGCATATAATTTTTCAGGTGAAAAGCTCTTTAATGATATTATAGCTAAAGTCTTTGTTTTGTTTGTTCGTTTATTCAAACGGGCTTATCTCTGGAACTAGCAGTTAGATTTAAAAAAAAATTGCATGTAATTGTAATTTATTGAGGGAGATTATATGCTATCTAACGTAATGACAAGACCTAAGAGTGTATAAATATATTATGTAAGCTAGCGGCTTGGCACGTTTTAAATAGATATAAATAGTTATTAGCCAGCGTTAGCCATATAAATTTTGTTGTTAATATTAATGACAAATATTGACATTAATATTATTACGATACTAACGTCACTCAATTGTTTTGCCTTCCCGGAACCTCTCCACTAACACTTAAACTTTATGGAATGGTATTAGAGTTCAAATTGTCTTTTAAGTATTATTACGAATCTTTTGTATGGGAGTATAGAAAAGTGTTGTTTTTAGACTTTTTTAGGCAATTTTTTAAATTTTTCTCTCCGTAAGAACCATCCTCGTACTTCAAGGAATATTCCAAAAAAAGAATTAGCGAAATCGGTTCAGTTGCTCTCGAGATTTGCGCTTAGCAACACATTCAGCGATTCATTTTTATATTATAGAAGATGGAGCCGCAGATAATATCTAGTAAATGTAAACTTGTTCGGGCTGTTCTTATGAATATGAAAGTTTATTTGTGTGTATGTTTGTTTCTTATTCAAGTTATAATGGCTGGACGGAATTTGATGAAAAGTACAAATATAGAGCAACTAGTCATATTCACCGAGGGAAATGAGGGTAATTTGCAACTTTTTAGCAATAGAATCTATACTAATATTATAAATGCGAATTTTTGTGAGAATGTCTGGATGTATAGATGTATGGATGTTTGTTGCTATTTCACGCAAAAACTACTAAATGGATTTTAATTAAACTTTACAGTAATATAACACATAGGCTAATTTTTATCCCGGAAAAATGTACGGTTCCCGTGGGATAGATTTGTTTTTGTTTTTCTAATAGGCGAACCCAAGCGAAGTGAGGGTGAGCCGTTAGTAATTTCATAAAGGGTACATTTTAATAATATTTTCTGCAATAGCTCTTGCATAAAGTTCCCAGTTTTCCGCGACTCGACAATTCTTGCACGTGGCGGTTATTCTAGAACAAAACTGCTCTATCAGCTACAGAATGATTTAAAGCTGTTTAACATTATGAGAAATAACGTGAAGATTGTATGTTAAGTACATTATATACAAAAATTTCTAAAATGACAAATTTCTATATTGATGATCATGTTTAGAAATTTATTTTTTTGTTATTTATTAATAACCTGTGGGTTTTTTTTATTTATAAAAAATATAATATATTCATCCGTCGCTGCGTGAAAAAAACACAAAAAATAATTTTTTTTTATTGGAATATCACCATTATGATGCTTAATAAAATTGTTTCTTTAATTTAGTTCCAAGTGTAGTCAATTTAAGTTGATTTTTCGATATACTCGTATCTGTTACCTCTCATTTTATTTAAGGCTAATACTAACACATCTTTAGACACTCGCCTCGTGATTTTGTTTTAATGTAACAAATTGTTTGCCAATAAAATTGTTAATTATTAATATTCATTTGTCTATATAAAAACATCATTTCCATTATATGTACATGGCGGTCTGTTTTTCTATAATATATTTGTTATTTTATACTTAGGTTAAGATAAGATGAACTGGCATGTCACAAAAGAAATCGGAATAAAAATAAATTAATATTCAAAGAACATTTATATATCATATCAATTGATGGATTTAAGTTATTTATTCGTATTTTTCTCAGCAAACCCTTTGATTTGATATCCATATCATGGGAGTGCATAAAAAACATACTCCGTCATCGTTGGAAGTCCGCCATATTGGATTTAGAATGACGTCACTTAGCTAACCATGCATTGTCAACCAAACTAAACGTATATGCAAAATTTCACCTCAATCGGTTAAGAATATTTGCTTTACAATTGAGTTGCAAGATTTGACCCACAATCACACCACAAACCAACCACAACAAACATACATACAAACATTGCGAGTGTAGTAAAAGCTTGTAATTGAATAAAAAATATATAGAACCCACTACTTAAAACTTGTGCTGTTATCAAAACTTTATTTACTTATCAGCTTCAGGGTGATTTAGAGGAATTTAATGTTAAAAGAAATATGAGCATGTACCTACTGTCCCACATTTGGCCGTATAGTGATGTATTGCCATTTTCTTTGGCCATCCTCCCAACACATGTCATAATAGATAACGTCACTTCAAAGCAAAACGTCGGATTTTAAGATGTTATAATTTTTGTTGTTTCATATTTTATGATTTCGTGCGGGAAATTTTGAAACGTCTACTCGAAACGCGTACGTGATATTTATTTTAAATATTAGGTACCAAGTGAATTGAAAAAGAGTTTAGTGAGGTTTTTAAATATTTAGTTTGATAATATTTTTAATCTATGTTCAATTGGCCCGCTTTGAAGCCGTTGACAAGAAAATTGAATTGAATTGACAATATTTAATGGCCGAAAAGGCACTCCTAGAAACCTCTAAACAAAAGAATTGAATTGAATATTTAACATATGTTTAAATATGACATGATCCACTTATTTATGGAAGGTAAAAAAAATATTTAAAATCACAGATAAGGAAGAATTGAGCAAGTTGGTTTCTAAAAAGTGTGCATATTAGTAAATTATATATAGTTTATAAGAATATAACTAAAACAAATAATTAAAAAAAAAGAATTTTTTACGCAACCAATTATTATTTTATTAAAGATTAGCCTAGACCTACGTCCCTGGGTGTCTCACAGTAGCCTGTGTGTTTATAGTCTATCTGTGTACTAAACTATATCCAAGTCCGTCTAGCCATTTTATTTTAAAGAGTAAGAAACATACACACATACAAGCTTTCGTATTTATGATTATAGTAATCTTATTTTATTTGCTAATAATAATTATTTATATTTATATACTAGCGACTCACCCCCACTTCGCTCGTAGTACGTTTTAATATTTAGCATAGATTTCTCAAAGATGAGATATTTTCCCGCAGTAAAAAGTATCCTATATGTTGACCCGGATAACCAGCTATCATCATACCAAATTTCATCAAAATCCCTCTAGGGGTTTTTCCGTGATGCGTTCACAGACAGACAGACATATATTCTAAAAACTATAGATTCGGCCTCTATATCGATAATAATGTCTATTTCAATAAGATTTTCCAAAAAATATTTAATGTACAGATTCGGCTTAGTTACAATTTTATTATATGTATAGATTTAAAGAAAAAAAAATTATTTCAAACAACACAAAGTCAACTAAAACCAGTTGTTTTTATAAAAAATAATCGTATTACGAAAGTATCACAGCTCATAAACAAACACACTTTGTTTTATACTTAGCACCTAACAAAAATACTTTAGTCAACTTATTCAACGACGCATTGTTCTACACATTCCATAGAAAATAACTCACGCTTAGATGAAAACTCTACTTGAATAGTTGCGTTTTATTTTAGAACATTTCATTATTACCCCGATTCATATGATATTGTAAGAGTCCATTCATTTTAAGTCTATTTTAAAGAACAGCCATTTAGAGCTGAAAGATTCTCCGAGCTTATTCACTATGTTTCGTGAATACGAACACACTAATGTAATTGACTGTTTTTTTTACTTTAGCTTTTTGAAATGAACTAGTTATATTCATACTTGTTGGTTACACGATTGTTAGCGGAAATAAAATGGTAGTGGATGGTTATTATCTAAACAAAACGAAAATAATATTCCTTAAAAATATCTATCTATACTTATATTATAAAGAGGTAAAGTTTGTGAGTTTGTGAGTTTATGACGTTGTAGGGGGGTTGTAGGGTATGTATCTACTGAACTGATTTAGATGAAATTTGGTAAAAAGATAGTTTGAGATCCTGGGAAGGATATAGGATACCCCGGAATTTTTATCCCAGAAATCATCCTTTAAGATCATCATCCCGCACAAATATATATCTAATTGAGTGCTTTTTCTATTTCTTTTTTGAACACTGTTTAAATATAAATAAAAAAGAAAATATTCAATTCGATTTAAAGCATACCAACTGAGCACACACTTCGCCAATGTCAAAGAAAATATATCTCATAGGAAATTGATGAAGTCAACCATATTATTATTTTGACGACACGTTTGACTCAGTTTGTAGCGACCCTACTTGCTGTGCCAGCGGTCGCGGGTTCGAGTCCCGCTGGGGGTATTCATTTGTGTGATGAGCACGAATGTTTGTACTCTAGTCATTGGTGTTTATATTCTTAATATGTATGTCTTTCAAGTTATATATGTGTAGTGTATCAACTATCTGGTATCCATAACACAAGCCTCGTAGCTTACCATGGAACTAGATGGTGCTGTGTGTGTTAATATCCCAACATATATATATATATATATATATATATATATATATATATATATATATATATATATATATATATATATATATATATATATTATGCCATTAATCCTTTGTTTGAGAAACAATTGGTAAACGATTGCAAAAACAAGACAACAAGAACGTGCATTCAATATGAAGAACATATCTCCTTTTTGAAGTCGGTAAAAATATAAAAAAAATACAATATTAGCTAATGCCAACATTTAACAAGATTCCAACGCAGTCATCTAAACCGATATATCAATTCGTAATATGTAATGGATGTGCCAAAAATACCGGGACATTAGCCGTGATAAATGATAACATGGATATGAGATTCGGAAGGTAAAAAATGATTGGATAACGTGTTTGCCCGTAAATCATCACGTTTGAAAATGGTGAAAACTAGACTGACACAGTGGTATAACACTTGTTTCTTCATCGGGTGTTGTGGGTTCTGATGGATAGTATTTTGACGTTTTACACAAGATTTCCTTATATTTTTAGGTTGAATTTTTTAAAAACTCCTGTAAAGTTGAAATAGGCGATGAAAGTTTGTGTGAAAGCTCGTCATTTTAAATCAGCAAAATGAAAATTTATGTCTAAACTTACATTTTTATTGTTTTCCCTATAATAATCGGCCTTCTCTCTTGTCCTTACTAATGCCATAAATAAGAATGTATGCTTGTTGGCTTAAATTCCATAAAGTAACAACCAAGTAATGTTTTTACAAAAAGATATGTTATGGAAGAGAGAGATAGGCTATATTTTATTTTGCTGTACTGGTGGTATTAGAGTCAAGTATAGTACGAAACGTTCCTTAAGAGTTAAAATTTGTTTTTAACATAGTGCCAGGTCCTTGAATTTGACTTCTTTTTGGGAAGCAGTTGTATTGACAACATCAATACATTAATTGGACGACACGTTTGGCTCGGTTTATAGTGACCCTACTTGCTGTGTCAGTGGTCGCGGGCTCGAGTCCCGCTGGGGGCATTCATTTGTGTGTTGAGCACGAATTTTTGTACTCAAGTCATGAATGTTTATATTTATAATATGTATGTATTTAAAGGTATATATGTGTAGTGTAAGACAGTGGTAGCCCAGTGGTAACGCGTTCGCTTGGGAGACCGAGTGAAGCGAGTTCAAATCCCGGGTCTCGCACCACTGATATTTTCACGTGCGAATCATTTCTAACATGATTACCGCTTGCCTTACGGTGAAGGAAAACATCGTGAGGAAACCTGCACGTCTCAGAGAACCTAACAAGCTTTCGAAAGACACGTGAAGTCCGCCAACCCGCACTTGGCCAGCGTGGTGGACTATGGCCTGATCCCCCTCGTACTGAAGGGAGGCCCGTGCCCAGCAGTGGGACGTTAAAAAAAGCTGAATAGATGTGTAGTGTATCAACTATCTCGTATCCATAACATAAGCTTCGTAGCTTACCATGGAACTAGATGGTGTTGTGTGTTTATGTCCCAGCATATTTATTATTATTTTATTATACATTTGTATGGTTTAAAAAATTGGCAACTGGTATCTAATAGTGGTCGTATGGAAGAAATTATATACTCATTAAAATAAGGAGAAACAGCCATCAGCTGTAACTTTAAAATATATTCATGTTTAAACTTGCATATTTGTTTAAAGCTTCCACTCGCTAAACAATATTTTCTATATTAAATACAAAAGCAAACAATAGATGTTAAAGGGTGGTTGTTAAAGGTCTAATCTATTAAAGCATTTTAACATAAGCTTTGAGTCGCTGTATATAGCAATCAATAAAATGTACCCTCAGAATGAACAAATTATACCGCAGGCGATACGAAATACAACATATGCGAGTTATAAGTTAACCAATTAATTCGAATCCTAATTTAGCAGAGCACGCTTCTGTAAAACACCTTTATCCCATCGATTTCACATAGAACCGTTATAACTAATATTGATCTGTAATTTCCATGGTAGTATCTTAGTAGTCTCTCTAATGGATTATGACTTTCTAGAATAATTTATGTTTATTAATGGGAATTTGTGTGTATGTTTATGAGACTTGTGATTTTACAATAATTATAGGGGTCAGATGGTCCTTGATATTATATTATTATGGAAAGTTTACGGGTTCCATCCTTTATATTTGATCATTTGACGACATGCTTGGCTCAGTTTGTAGTTACCCTACTTGCTGTGCCAGCAGTCGCGTGTTCTAGTCCCGATGGAGGCATTCATTTGTGTGATAAGCACGAATGTTTGTACTCCAGTCATGGGTGTTTATATTTATAATATATATGTATTTAAAGTTATATATTATGTTTAGTGTATCAACTATCTGATATCTATAACTCAAGCCTCGTAGCTTGCCATGGAACTGGATGGTGCTGTGTGTTAATGTCCTATCATATTTATTTTTTATCATTTGTATTTTCATGAAAATTTCACTATTTTTACTAAGACGTGTTATAGAATCTATAATAAACACCAATTTTAAAAGAAAAATAGATATAAATCTATAGTTAGAAATAAATTGAAAAGTTAAAAGAATGACAGAAAAATAAGAACGGACTTTGTCAATTTTCCAAACAAAACTTTTCAGTTTCAAGTGCGTGGGGCCACCAGGAGTTATGTAAAGCTCAAAAATAGCAGTTGAAGCTCGCAAGCCATGCCCGGTTTATGGCCCGCTCGTAAAACGGATCCGCTAGTAGCGTGGGTAGCGTTTTCATGTTAATTTATGTTCAAAATTTCGCGATTTTCACCCGCTTTATAATATTTTTTGTATAAAGCTGTAAAGAACATATGAAAAAGGATTATACTTTGATGGATGATGGTACTGATAGTGTATTGCTTAAATTACTTTGAGGGTATAAATAAAAGATCTGTATAAAAATACATTATATTAAAGTTATTATTCTTTTAGCACGTTTGGAAAAAAATATGAGAGTATTTTTTTAACGATGCGCACACTAACAGCCAAAAAGCGACATGATGAAGTTAGCTGCATTCCTTTTACAAATAGAGAGTTGTGACACACGGGATGAAATCTTCAGCTATTTTTGTTCTGTTACGCCAAATAAGTTTAACTTCTTACGTGCGTACATAAGTACACTGACAGGTTTTTTTTCTATAGAGTAAATATAATACCCAATTGGCCCAATTGACCTAATGGCCAATAATAAATAAGCCTTATTAGGGTGTACTTTTTTGTATTGGAAAATGCATTTATGTGTACATACAGGCGGTTACGAGACTCACTGGTGAGAAAAGCCAGTACTACCTTAAATCGTAATCAGTTATCAAATACATTTTCAACGTAATATTGCTTTTGAACAGTATTCAACCTGCTTTAATTAATCCATCCCGTATCAAACCCCTCTTACGATAGATCCTAATAATGTATCTATTGTTCTTCTAACTACAGATGCAGTTCTATAGTAAGTAGAGTATAGAGTAAAGTAAGATATCTAGATAGATATCTTACATTTTACTTTTATCATAAATGTGAAAGTGAAGTTGTTCGGATGTTCGGGTGTTTGTTACTCAATTACGCCAAAACGGCTGAACGGATCTAGATGAAATTTAGCACAGAGATAGATTACAGTCTGGAATAGCACATGGGCTACTTTTTATCCCGCAAAAATGTACGGTTCCCGTGGGATAGATTTGTTTTTGTTTTTCTAGAGGCAAACCCGAAAGAAGCGAGGGCGAGCCGCTAATTATAAATTATAATCAAATTCCTATCGCTGGTAAAGAAATACAAAGTTTTATATGATAAACGAATTTGGCCTTTTTTGTTTACCAAATACGTGATACAATGTAATATTGAGACCATGAATGTATAGCAATTATTTTTGCAAGAACGCTTGAGTTTAATATATTCGTTTGAACTGTATAACATTATACTAATTTTGAACAGTTAACTTTGATTATAAAAATTAGAAGTATAATTAAAATGAACGAATTTTCATGTACTTTTATATAATTAATTAATATTGAAATAAATTTTAATATACTATTTATAACACTATTCTATGTGATCTGCTCTTATGGAAGTGCGAAGAAAGGCGATATCAAACTCTATCTGTTTAAATATTGTCTTACGGTGAATGAAAATATCGTGAGAAAACCTGCATGTCTGAGAGAACCTAGCAAGTTTTCGAAAGACATGTGAAGTCCGCCAACCCGCACTTGGCCAGCGTGGTGGACTATGGCCTGATCCCCCTCGTATTGAAGGGAGGCCCGTGCCCAGCACTGGGACGTTAAAAAGGGCTGAATACATGCATTCAATATCTTCAAGGTAATTTTTAATAAATTAAAAATTAATACTATTGATTTATGCATATTAAAAATTATAACAGCGCCAAAGTAATAAAAAGATTTCATAAAAAAATGCATTAGAATTGTACCTACTGGGATAATAATTATTGGATGGCATGTGTGTGTATGTTTGTTTCTCGCTGAAACAACTGGTACTGATTAAGATGAAATTTAGGACACATATTTAAGACCTATAAATGAATCTATGTATATTTTAAAATATTTGTGTTTTTAATCTGGCATAAGCCGCGAACAACCAAATTACACATAAAAATAATAAATGAAAAAAAAAAATTGCGATATTCTCTCTTTGATTGTGCCACGTGGAAAGTTTTAGTTATAATGTTAAACATTTTAAATTGTTCATTTAGTATGCTTCACTATAACGTGGTTTGATCTAATAATGTGCAAAGAATAATATTGTAACTCGGTTATGAGATAATTTAAAAATAGAAGTTAATTTCGTCAAATCTAAATACAAAATTGATACAATACTGAGCTACAATATTGTTCCTTGCAGGTTATCGATATTAAAAAATGGCATTTTTAATTCTTATTCGATAACATTTAGTACTTAATCATTGAAAAATGTATATTTAGTTTCACTGGTGCGAACACAAGCTGTAATTTAACTTTCTTCTTATTCATCAGCTATGAAATAAAGTAAACATCATCAAAATCCGCCCAGCAACTGTCAAACATACAACTCAATTAACCCAAATTCAAAAAAATATGATACACAAACTCAATCTCTTCTTTATTATACATACGTCAAAGAGTGTAACAAACGCCATAGTCTACACAAAGACCATAGTGACTGTAAACAAAATAACCAGCCGGCTCAAATAATTCAACCAGCTATCTCCATCTGTGGCGAGAAATACTCCACAAACTCTCATAGTAAGAGGTTTTTCTCTGAGATATAAATAGGCTGTATCTTTTCGAGTGCCCTACATGACGATGGACGTACTCCCTGCTTTTACTCATTCTAGTTTTACTTTGAATAGTTAAACAAATATTTTCATATCATTTATACAATCGTGTCAAGTTTAAGGTTTTAAAAGGATTGAAAAATTAAAAAAAACCCCTTAAAATGTAAAAATCTTATAAAAGCCTTTGTCTGTGGCTTCGCGTAGGTAAATAATTTTTAAAGTCAATTATTTTTAAAATATTTATAAATTTATGTTTAGTAGTAGTTTAGTATAAATTCTCCGAGATTAGATATTTTCCCGCAGTAAAAAGTATCTTTTCGGTGGTTTTTTCGTGATGCGTTCCCAGACATATATATATCATCGAATAATATAATATCTCCTCAATACCTTATGAAATTAAAAATACGAGACGGTGTAGTGATGGACCTTAGTTGATTCAAATAGCCGTAAGTATTTTTTGTTATTGTTCGTTGAACGGGAAATGAACACGCTACCACCATAATACAACACTGTACTAGAATATAGCACTATAATCTGTAGGATTCTTTGGTCATGGGTCCACAAAGGAATGTCTGTTACCTAGTATTATTCTGTCAACTGGCACTCTTCTACGTTGTCTTGGATACTGCCCTAGATCTGTAAGGAGCTTACTCGTTTAATTTAGGACAATGATTCAAAGTTTTTGCACAATAAAATCTTGTTTTGGCAGAAAACTACTTTAAATTGTTCATAGATTTGAAATTATTCATTTTGCTTTTGTATTTATATTAATAACTAGCAGAATCCACTGCTTCGCTCACGGTGAAACTTCAAAAAAACTCTAAAAGGTAGGTTTCATACAAACTTTCATCCCATATTTTACCCTCTTATGGAATGAATATCGAAAAATGCTAAAACTATAAACACGTATTTATTTAATTATATTGAAGAGCATTAATACAAAGTTACAAGTAATTCTGATCATAAATATATTTTTGGGTTGTATTATAACATATTTTTCCGTGGGAACGAGATAATCTCCATCGGTAAAAAGTAGCTCGCGTCACTCTCCAGCTCTCCAACTATCTCCACAAAAAAAATCACGTCAATCCGTCACTCTGTTTCAACGTGAAAGAAGGACAAACAAACAAACAAATAAACACACTTTCACATTTAATATATTAGTATGGATGTATGGATTAATTTTAATATATGTACCTACTTATATTATAAAGAGATAAAATTTGTAAGTTTGTTTCTTTGAAACATAATAAATACTGAATAACTAATAAAACAATATACATATAAATTATTTTTATGTAGTTTAATAATGTTAAACGCAAACGACATTATAACGCTAATAGTTAGTCTATAACTTATAAAGTGTGAAATATACTTACCTTAATTACGAACATGAAATTTTAACTTATTAAAGTACTAAGATTACTGAGATATCAGTCCGTTTTCAAAAGTGACCTATTTAAACATAGAGTAAATTTAATAAAAGCAAATAGGCACAAAATAACATTTTTTTCTTCAAACTAGCATCAAAGCTAACAAAAAAATATACACTAAAAGAGAAATTTTCTTAATTTTTTAACATGATTATTCACACAGTGGTTTTCACTTACACGTTCAGTGGCCATGCAAATTAAATTACTATGTTAGTAGTTTCTTTCACAATATCCACCTAATAATATTAAAAGCTGAAAAGCGGTTCGGTGTAATGGAAGGATAGGTTTGTTTGGGGATATAAAGGAAAATTTTATTTTCTAAATAGCCGGGCTAAATGCCCCGCCTTCTATGCTATTTCTCTTTTGTACATTTGTATTTTTAAAATATACCATATGTATATCTAACAGTTGGTTTTTTGCGGTATATCAATGTATAGAGTAATTTTGATTCGAGTGCTTTTTTATTTCAGTGTTCATTTTGATATTAGCGTTTATAATGCCTCTTTCGTTATGCGGTGGGAGCAGTCGGGTGCACGTTTAGTATTGCGGTTGCAAGCGGAATTAATGATGCAACTACTTGTTTCGTAGAGGTTTAAAAATATATTTTATAATAAATAATCATCTAATGGATAATTTTAATCTAGCTTGTTATGAAAGAATGTATTAGTATGATATAATACATTTAATGCAATGTATCTAATATATTTAAACGAGCTATTCTTGTGTGTATATATATATAACCTGAATCTCGGAAAGGGCTCCAACGATTTTCATGAAATTTAGCATGCAGCGGGTTTCGGGGGCGATAAATCGAACTAGATTAGACTTATGTCTGGAAAAACGCGTATTTTCAATTTTCATGTGGTTATTTTTCGCATTATTCCACGAAAGAAAATATAGTCGATAATTACGCACGCTCGGGCATAAGCATCATGGTCAAGCGGCCAAGGCGCAAGATCGTGATGGAATCATAGGTGTCCGGGTTCGAATCCCGGTCGGATATAAAGTTTGTAATTTTGTTTTTTTTTAATATTTATTCAAGTTTTTACTTAAAAAAAAAAAAGAAAATTGTAGCCCAGTTACTTTTATTAATTAGAAAAGTGTTCAAATATAAATAAATTTGATCAATTGAGTAAATACACAGCACTGAAACCGCGTAACATGTCAAATATATGTACATATATATTTTATTTAAATGATCGATTCTGGTAAAATAATTTGCAGGTCTAATTCAAACACCGGTACAATAAATATGTGTGGTTTGGCGAGCGCGGTCATTATACTGTGGACGGGGGAAAGGATATGAAATTCTATAATTGCGTTAAAATTAGTAGCTGTTTTATTTTAATAAATATTAATGAATTTGAATCTGATTTACTAATGTTTAACTATCTGATATTATTTGTATAAGTTGCTTGTTTATTCATGGATAAATAGTACAAAGTAAAGTCGTTATCCCGTTTGTCTGTTTGTAAGTAAACGTAACTTCTTTTTACCTATGCAACGGATTTTGATATGGTTTTTATTATCATTCAGATGGTATCTTCTGGAAAGTTTTTACATATATAGATATTATATATGTATAAAGTAGCGAAATGCCCGTGTTTTGTTGTCAAGTCGTCAAGTGAAGCAATTGCTGATCGTACTATTTTAAATTTAAAACTTTAGGTCGCACCCGAACGAAGTTAGGGTAAGTCACTAGTTATAAAATAGATATAAACGTGAATGAGCTTCTCAGATGGTCCGTCTGTTGGTCCGTTCGTTGACCTGTAGGTAGTATTTAATACGATATATTGCGTCAATACTATAATACTAGCAGCTCACCCACGCTTCGCTCGGGTTCGTCCCTGGGTACGTTTTAACGGTTATGGAATAGATAGACTATTCATTATACATATATATTCTGAACTGAAATCACTTAAACGTATCAGTTTTACAATAATGTATGGAAGTCTGCCCGATTTGTTGACATTTATGATTACTGCTCCGCTCCCTTTGGTAGTAGCATGATTATATATAGCCTATAGCCTTCTTGATTAAATGAGCCATCTTATGCAAAAAGAATTTATCAAATCGGTTTAGTAGTTCCTGAGATTAGCGCGTTCAAACTAACAAACAAATAAACAAACAAACTCTACCTTATTATACATTTAAATATAGATAAGATGTAAAATGTCGTAGGCTATTTTTAATTTTCCTACATAATAATTTTGTATAGAAAGTTATATAGAGATTCGCGAGAGATATTAAACATGACGCAAACGTTGACTAAAACACGCTTAATTATATTTGATAAGAACCACTGGTTCTAATTAAATTTATATTAATAAAGTCTTGAAATTGTTTCCACATTCATACATTTTCTCTTAAAGTTACAAATTATTTAATTGCAATTTAATAGGAAATTGTATGGTTGGTAGCAAAGTTGTATTCTTCGGTTTGTGTTAGGTATTTGTCACGATTACAGAATATTCAAGTTTCATGATATTGTTAATATTATATTTAATAATGATAATAAATATGTTGGGACATTAACACAGCACCGTCTAGTTCCATGGTAAGATACGAGGCTTGAGTTACGGATACCAGATAGTTGATACACTACACATACGAGTATATAACTTTAAATACATACATATTATACATATAAACACTCATGGCTGGAGTACAAACATTCGTGCTAATCACATAAATGAATCCCCCCAGCGGGACTCGAACCCACGACCGCTGGCAAAGCAAGTAGTGTCACTACAAAGTTAGCCGAACGTGTCATGAAAATATTTAACGCAAAGGAATAATATATGTCAAAACTAATAAATCAGTGTTTTTTTGTTTAAATCTATCAATAAATAACTGAGAAGTTAATTTAAATTCCGGTCGTTCAGGTCGTGTGACGTCACGAAATTATTTTTACAAGCGCAACTTTAAAAGTTTCATAACTTTATTTGTTTGTTTCCTTTATTTGTTGAGATATTTTACTTTTTTTATTTGATGAGATATTTTAATATTTCTTTCATATTTTCGTTACATTTTACTGCTTTTTTTATAATTAATACATAAAAAATGGGTTCATCTCCATTGTACAAAAATAAACTTCCTATTCTCCCGTATTATATGCGAAACCGATCAAGGTTTATCAAATTCAGGTAACCCTAAGTCTAAAAATAAAAAAAATCCAAATTTTAAGCATTTATCAATAAAACGTAATATTATTATAAAAACAACACACATATATATTTTAAAACATATAAAATAACACAAAATAAATACAAATGGTAGGAGGTAAGCAAAGAGTGTTCGCCAAGAAATGGCCATTTGATGTCGTCAGATGGAATTATCCCGTCTGGTGCGGCACATAATTGTTAGATATCTGCCTCCAAGCCAAGATTCCAGGGGGTAGTGCAATAACAGCCTCGATGTTTATTTCCTTTTGGATTTCTTTGAAACATGCCTAAATTGAGCTCTAATCTTATTTACTTACAACATTGTATACAAAAACGCAAGCTCCTCGAAAAGATGCACATAATATGAAAATATGCGATTTTTTCAAATGTGTTCAGTTCATTGCTTTTCAGATGACACAATTAAAACGCACGTTGTTTCGTTTAAAAAAGTACTCTATGTGGTGTGCGTTAGTTCAGATTGATATTTATACAATTGGAACTGTTGGTTTTTAATTTTACTCGTAATTCTTTGGTTTGACTTAACGTCACATGTCGACGCCACTTTTTGAAGAGATATTTATTTGTCTTGATATTTATGCTTTTATATATCAACTAGCATTGCCCATGGTTCCGCCCACGTTCAGATGACCAAAACCGAAATTATTAGGTTTTACATATTAGTATACTCTTACATTGCAGTTTTTGTATTTTTCTCAGAAATGAGACTTTTTCCAGCGGTAAAAAGTATCTTATATGTTGACCCGGATAACCAGCTATCACAATACCAAATAACATCAAAATCCCTCCAGTGGTTTTTCCGTGATGCGGTAATACAATCGAAAAGGAAAAGTAGGATGACGATTTTAAACTATGTACTACCAGTTCTGACAATTCTTAAATTTGATATCATTCAGCTGATTTGTTGGATCTGGGACTTTCACGAATGTATAAAGAATTCTGACTAGAATGATATGGTAATGTCTAATTGTGGGAAAGCCAAAAGGTCTTTCATGGAGTAGAGAGTGTAACAGTTTTTTTGAGGAATTTTCATTGGTAAATAGGGAATTCGAGATATAGTGACATAGTTTGCGTTGTAGGACACGCATGACACAGGCGAAAACTAGCAGTAATTGCTTACATATATATTGTTAATCCATAAAAATATATTAAATTCTTTGGATCTTGTATAGTGGAAAGGCTTTTACCGTATTCTTAGTTCCCTGCCCTTTACAATCGCGTTTTTATGCACGATTTCTTGTCAGTTTTACATTTAGTATCAGACAGTGTACAATGGCCTATTTCCTGACCGTTCAGATTTCCTACCGAGCTGATGTCAGAAATTAATTACAGCCATAATGAAAGCGTGCGTTTAACCTTTGTCCAAAATACCGCCCCTGTGTTTTCTAATCTGTATAACGCTCTTGGCATCCATTTATTAGAGAACTTATACTTGCTCCGTAAGTATAAGAATATGGTATTTTAAGAAATTAGATCATTTTTAGATTAGAATTTAGATTATTTTTACTTTTTTGTTAGTTGGTTAGGTAAATGTTGTTGTTTAATATGAGTTTATTAAAAGGCGTGCCTTTAGTTTGCGTGGCTTTAGCTGTTATTTGCTTAATATTACATTAAAAATTATAGTTAAAAATACATTTTGGACTAATTCCAATAGATTGGATTCACTCACATCAAAATTAGTCAAATTACTCCTTAACTCTAAGGTTTTACTGGTAGGCATTGTAGAGTTCTCCTATCAACTATAAATATAATTTCATGATCAAATCAGCTCGATGGTACCAAATAATAGTATTGCCAACCGGATTATAAAGGAAAATTTCAAACGATACGGAAGTTAGAACTAGGTTAAAATCGACTTTTAAGATTGATTACATAGGTAGTAACAAGTAAAGCTAATAAAGGCGTGTTAATATCCCAAAGAAACCGTATAAAGTATCGGGATAAAAAAGAGCTTATAACACTAAGTATACATACATATATGTATAAAACAATTCCTCTGCTGTATGAAAGGGAAAATATCAAACATACTTTCTCATTTACTAGTGATTTATCCACACTACCGGTTTCTACCGGTGGTAGGACTCTGTCAAGACTGAGGAGTCCGACTGGATGGGTACCACCTCCTTATCTATATCTCCTGCCAAGCAACAATGATTACATTGGTGTGTTCCGGTTTAAAGGATGAGGTAGCCAGCGCAATTACAGGTAAGAGGCATATCATCTTAGTCCTTACAGTGACAACGCACCTGCGGTTCTGCGTTTTTGTTACATAACCTAAGTGCACGAATCGTAGGTGTTATGGGCGACGGGCACCGCTTTCCATCAGGTGGGCTGTCTGCTCATTTTTCGCTGAACCCCATAAAAAAAACTACGCTTGGATCTTTTTGTATTTATAATATTACATCATTGATATACAAAAACTCCAGATACACAATCAGCGTCTCAAAAGTGGACCCAGTCGTGTTATTTCTAGCGATACCAAAAGCCTATGTCTTCGGGTCATAGTTGGACCCTGTTATGCAAAAAACAGCCATGTGCGTAAAAGTACCAACAGAGTTATATGCATTTTTCCGTCGATAGTTGCACTTGGGTTATGTTTTGTTTTTCTGGTTATTTTAAAATTGAACAATATTTATATAAGTACTAGTGCCTCACCCTCGCTCCGCTCGGGTTCGTCCCTAGTGAAAATTTAGGTTTGTATGTATTTTTTAATGCCAAATCATAACATTTTTTTTTGGGGTGGACCACCCTTATCACTTAGGGGTATGGAAAATAGATAGTAGCCGATTCTCAGACCTACTGAATACGCATATAAAATTTGGTAAAAATCGGTAAAGCCGTTTCGGAGGAGTACGGTAACTAACATTGTGACATGGACATTTTATATATAAGATTATTTATTTTTTATAATTATTTTATTTTTTATAATAAAATGCTTATAACTCTGTTGGTACTTTTACGCATATGGCTGTTTTTTGCATAACTGGGTCCAAGTGTCCTCAAAAAGAGTGCACAATTTGAAATTGACAAAATTAAAACACAATTGTTTCGTTTAAAAAAGTACTTTATGTGGTCTGCATACGTTCGAATATGTGCTTAGACAATTAGAACTTTCGATTTTATAAAATTTATTCTTTGGTTTGACATAACGTCACATGTCGAGGTCACTTTTTAAAAAGATATATGTCTTGATATCTATGTGTTTATATATCAATACAGGATTTTGACAATATTTTTTATGTATTACTCTAGGTCATATTTATGTTTTTAATTACAACAAACATACAAACCCACACTCAAAAATAAACACATCCAAACATTCGCATTTATGATAATAGTAATGTGATAATATGATGATGTTCTCCCGACCGATTCCGGCCACGGCGGCCAATCTCATTGAGACTAGCCAACTGCGCAGGAGATATTATAGTGCACAAGTGTACGCGCAGACACAACGTGCACTTTCTATTCCTGTCACTCTCATACTCCGGTGGGACGACTGCTCGACACGACCAGTGAGAGTTAAGGCGCAGGACCGACGGCTTTACGTGCTCTCCGAGGCACGGGGGTGAAGCACCGCCAACTTCCCAACTCCGGGCTGTTACTGAGGCTTACTTATACAGAAAGACTCGATAACTAAACTTGGCCCGACCCGGGACTCGAACCCAGGACCTCCGGGTGTGCAGCCGTACATGCTAGCCACTACGCCACCGAGGCAGTTTGTGATAATATAAACAAATAAACACAATTTGCAAGTATCATGATGTTTTAACAATTTACTTATTTACAACGAAAGTTTATTTTACAAAATAAAGATAAATATTTAGCAAAATCTCTTAAATCTAAAGCAAGTGTTTGTCTTTTAAAACCGTATTGCTTTTTAAGCTTTAAATAAAATATAGTAAGCATTAGAGGAGTAATTATTTCTAGTTTATTTCACAAAAAAATATCGGCGAAATTGAAACAAATTTGTGACTCGGGAGCTTAATGCGAACACTTATTTGTTCAGGTCGTCTAAATCGCAGCCCTCAGTGTATTGCCGTCCACATTCAATTTGGTTTGCTTAAAAAATCAATTGGACTACGTTCATATATTTTTTGTAAAATTTAGTATAAAGTACATTATTATATAATTGTTATATGAAAAAATATTTTTGGAATTTGTCTAATCGTCTCGAATGACATGTGATTTAACAGAAGGACACAAATCCTGAAAAAACCTTAGTCTCTCCCGTGACCATAATTGCCGTAAAGCATTCGAAACGTCGCGAACCAAAAATCAGAATAAATTCTAAAAATAGTGTTATATAAAATGTCAAATATTCGCATAAATCTAAGAAAGTATTGTGATTAATCTATATAGATAAATAAAATTGAAGTGTCTGTTCGTAATGTCAAAATGATAGCTTTTTACTAAATGCATATGAAATTGTATACGGTGCTTATAAGAAAAACATTTTTTTTGGTATTTTTTTTGTCTGTCTGTCTGTTTGTTCCGGCTAATCTCCGAAACATCTGGACTGATTTTGACGGGACTTTCACTGGTAGATAGCTGACGTTATAAGGAGTAACTAAGGCAACTTTAGTTTTAGAAAAAGAATTAGGGTCCCGCTCAAAAAAATTAGAACGTATCCGAGCGAAGCGAGTGTGAGTCGCTAGTATCTATATAAAATTTCCCTTATTATTTAAAGTATGAAAGTAGACAATCTTTATGGCAATATAGAGAATAGTAGCATAAACAACAAATCACGCAACTATTTTTGACTTTGACATTTTTTGTCGTCTATAATTCTTTAGTCTAAGTATTCATCAAGTTACTTATTATTAATAATTGACAAAAATTTGCCATTTTCACACTAATTTTAATGTATAATGCATCATATTTTAAATTAATTTTCTACGGTCTGTTCTTGTCGCTGTACATTACACGGGACTGTAACTTTGCTTGTTTAGGTTCGCTAAATCAGCGCTTTAAGATGCCTCTCAGACCCGGAAGATATGAATTATTTTGACATTACTCTTGTGCATAATCTTCTTTTGTATTATTTATTTTTAAACAAATTTAAGGCAAAATGCTGATTTACATATAATTTTAAGGTAGAATATTTTAAATTTAAATTAGATACTAGGTATTAAAGGAATGACTCTACGCATTTAATGTTCTACTCGTAGGTTGCTCTAAAACAAATGGACCCAGTTATGCAAAAAACAGCCATGCGCGTATAAGTACTAACAGAGTTATAAGCGTTTTTCTGTCGATAGTTGCACTTGGGTTATGTTTTGTTTTTCTGGTTATTTCAAAATTGAACGATATTTTATTTTTTATAATAAAATGCTTATAACTCTGTTGGTACTTTTACGCACATGGCTGTTTTTTGCATAACTGGGTCCAAATACAAAATATATAGTTATCTGCCCAGACCGCAACAAATATTTGTTTAGCCAAGGCATTACTCGCGGTTCTACTCGCGTTATTTATGTATGTTTTAATTAATACACCACTACTAAAGTTCAAAGTGATGCCAGATAACTTGTAACTTTCATCAATAACGGGCTATATAATGCAAAAAGATCGAAAAGCGGTCTGCTCTTTTAGAGATCGATGGTATATATATATATATATATATATATATATATATATATATATATATATATATATATATATATATATATATATGTAAACCGATCAATAATCAGTGTTGCCAACACTTGAAATTTTATTCCCCTAAGAGTAATATCAAAAACCCCTTAAAACCTTCTAATTGATAATTTGAAAAAACATAGGTTCTTATGTAATATTAAATTTTACAATTACTATTTTACTTTTTTATTTTACAAATAGCATAAAAAACTGATTTACGATTATTATTAAAATAATAACATATAACCATTTAATATTAATAATAAATTCCACAGATATCTTAGAAAATAACAAAAAAAAAAGGATAAATGATGCAAATGTTATTTAAAAATATATAAAAATTTTCTAAGTCGAAGTTAAACGAAACTTTAATAAGCCCCTAAAAATACCTAAATATTTTTCCCCCCTAAAAATCCCCGGTGCAATTTTTAACCCTAAATTTGGGGGGAAAGCTCCTAAGTTGGCTACACTGTCAATAATTAAGCAATACCATTTATATAATGTTTATTTTTCGATAGTTATGTCATATTATCTCATCATGTTGACAGATATTACTAACAACATACATTATTAAGCGTACTGAATTTTATTAATGAATATGGGCTATTGGACAAACATCATTTTCAATCAAAACCGCTTATTTTGCTGCAAATATGGTTACATTAGCTTTGGTGCTTCACATTTACTCTATCTGATGATAGATTTACCTCTAACGTGTCTGTATTTAACTAGCGGAAATTGTACTTGCTAACGTTATGTACGCTAGTTTTAATTGACAAGGCAGATTAAGGAAGGCTTAAAAGTAATGGAAATATACACGTTTCTCGATATCTCAGTTTGACCCTTAATCTATACATAATATAATAAAATTGTAACGAAGCTGTATCTGTACATTAGATATTTTTTGGAAAATCTTATTGAAATAGACATCATTATCGATACAGAGGCCGAATCTATAGTTTTTAGAATTTCTGTCTGTTTGTCTGTCTGTCTGTCTGTCTGTCTGTCTGTCTGTCTGTCTGTCTGTCTGTCTGTCTGTTACCGCATCATGGAAAAAACACTGGTGGGATATTTTTCCGCGATAAAAAGTATCCTATATGTTGACCCGGATAATTAGCTATCATCATACCAAATTTCATCAAAATCTGTCCAGTGGTTTTCTCGTGATGCGGTAACAGACAGACAGACCAAAAATTCTAAAAACTATAGATTCGGACTCAGTATCGATAATAATGTCTATTTCAATTCGATTTTCCAAAAAAAAATATTTAATATACAGATTCGACTTAGTTACAATTTTATTTTATCTATAGATAACCTCTCTCTATAATATATAAATATTTTTTAATGTTTTTATTAATAACACGAAAGCTCGTAAGTAGCTACTAAACAAAAAATAAGAAAATCGATTTTCTTATTTGTTGTGAGAAAAACGTACTGAACTGAATTCTCTTTGCCTGTATAGATTTAGCGAAATAAGTTAAAAAGTATACTCGAACTGACTGACCGGCTTATTTGCTTTAGATTTCAACAATATGCCACTGGTACTTTTTTTCTTTTTTAACGTTGGGAAATGCATTTACGCACGAGGGGTGGGACTCACTGGCAAAGCCAGTACTACCCACTAAAACCCAACAAAACCTTCCCTCGTCTTAATGGGGCGTCGCAGGATCGCTTACGCATTCAACTACGACGCTTCGACGGCAGGTCTGCCGAAGCAGACCACAACAACCATGGGGTTGCTCCAAGGTCCACTCTGCTATCAGAGAAGTATAAGGAGCAACCCGCATGGTACACCGCCCTCCGAAGAGGGCCACCTCCCACCGCCCACCGAAGTGGGCCACCTCCCTGTGCGTTTCTCGGCTTCGCGCCCGGCTGTATTGCCGGGCACTACTGAGCACCCTCACCACGACAAGGTGAACGCACGTTGGGGGGGATGCCACTAGTACCTAGCCCAAGTGATATCCTGGTTATGACATAGATTACTTTTTATCGACCTCTCCACCAGACGAGCAAAGCCACGGGACAAACTTAATACTGAAAAAATATTGCAATTTTTATTCCATAGAATAATCAGTTTACGAATTAAAATAAGGGCCATTGTTAACTGTTTTATAAAACATTCTTTAAATATTCTGTTTTAAAAAAATAAGCCTGCGATATATTATACGGTCACGTAAAAAAGTAATTCGGTAAATAAAGATTAAATTTAAACCTGTTTAACTGTTCAATGTTTGTTGTTCAAATTTTTATCTTCTACCTAACTGCGATATTTCTAGAATTTCATCGACAGAGAATAATTTAAATATCACGATAACAATTCTAAAATGTCACCCATTTTATGTAATTACTACCGACTGACCCTCGCTCCGCTGGGTTCATTCTTAGATACGTTTTAACGGTTAAGGTATCCAATATCTTGACTTGGATAACCAGCTATAATAATATCAAATTTTATCAAAATCTGCCCAGTGGTTTTCTTGTGACAGACAGACAGACATACAGACCGACAAACATATTGACAGACAGACATACAGACAGACAGACAGACAAAAATTCTAAAAAACAATAGATTCAGCCTCTTTATCGATAATAATGACTACTTCAATTAGATTTTCCAAAAATATTTAATGTAGGTACAGATTCGACTGAGAATTTTATTATACGTATTCACTAGCGGTTTACTTACCCTCGCTTCGCTCGGGTTCATTCCTAGTGAAAAACAAAAATAAACCTATCCCACGGGAACCGTAAATTATTCCGGGATAAAAAGTAGACTATGTGCTATTTCTACACTATAATCTAAAATTAAAGTTATGTCACCGAACGCATACTTGTGTAGCTACTAAGGCCAAATTGTTTACAAACAAATATGTTTGGATATAATATCTTCAAATAAAGGTTAAATAGATATAACAAATAAATTATTATAATGTATTTGTTATTTCTATCTAACTATTGAATACTCCAGACTGTGCCTGAGTATTTATTTTTGGATTTGATTTTTTTAGCTATTAACATATAGTATAAGAATAATACTTTTGCAAAACTGAGATTTAAATATATAATTTTTATACAACTGTTAATTAGCTACAATCAAACTATTTTTATTTTTACTTTATTTTATTTAAAATTATGTTGTTTTTAAATCATGTTAATTTTGGAATTTTATCAATTACTTCATTATTCGTTCGTTACTGTAATATTGTACACTTGTAAGTGGTATGCATGTCTGTGTTTTTTCAATTGTATTGAATTGTTTTAACATGTGTATTGTAAGTATGCTTAATAATGAATAAATAAATAACTTCACTTTTTACGCAAAATTTTAATATCTGTCTTAAAGTAACTGTTTTTTATAAAAAAGACAGTAAAATATTTTTAATCTAATATATAAAATTTACATGTCACAATGTTTGTTACCGTATTCCTCCGAAACGACTTCACCGATTTTTACCAAATTTTGTATGCGTATTCAGTAGGTCTGAGAATCGGCTACTATCTATTTTCCATACTCCTAAGTGATAAGGGTGGTCCACCCCAAAAAAAATGTTATTCGGCATTAAAAAATAGATACAAACCTAAATTTTCACTAGGGACGAACCCGAGCGGAGCGAGGGTGAGTCGCTAGTCTACATATAATATATAGCAGGGCTTTTTTTAAAACTATACTAAAATTAAAAATGAAATATATATAATTTTTAAACTTTAATACAAGTGCCAAACAAGTGTTAAAATTTAGACACGATATAAACCTGTCAGAATAAAGTGCAAGCATTTATCAACAAGTGAAACTTGGCGCTGTTTCGAGTATAACTTTTATTTAAGGGGTGCATCTTTTGAACTTTAAAAAGCTGCTTTAAAAAAAAAAACATTATTATTAAATTAAAAAAAAAAAAACAATATTTTTAAGGCTAAAATAGATACTTTTTATGTGAGAGTGATAATTATTATAGATTTGTAATTATTTGTTCTTCTTCTTCCTGCCCATTTCCCAAGTTACTTGGGGTCGGCGCAGTAAGTCTTCCTGTTCCATTCTCCCCTATTACTCGTCATCTCATCATTCACCCCTTTCTCTTTCATGTCTTGTCTCACACAATCTATCCATCTTTTCTTCGGTCTTCCTCTACCTTTCCATCCATCTACATTCATTTCCATCACTATTCTCGTCACTTGTAATTATTTGTTAATTAATTAATTAATTTGTAATTATTTGTTATGTGAGTAAAATTGTATTTTATTTAAAACCGTTTTTATATTGCTTTTTTAACCAATTTATAAAAACTAGCATTGCCCGCGGCTTCGCCCGCGTTCAGATGACCAAAAACGAAATTCTTAGGTTTTACATATTAGTATACTCTTACACTGCAGTTTTTGTATTTTTTTTCTCAGAAATGAGATATTTTCCCGCGGTAAAAAGTATTCTATATGTTGACTCGGATATCCAGCTATCATCCTACCAAATTTCATCAAAATCTGTTCAGTGGTTTTCTCTCGATGCAGTAACAGACAGACAGAAAGACAGACAGACAGACAAAAATTCTAAAAACTATGGATTCGGACTCTGTATCGATAATAATGTCTATTCAGTTAGATTTACCAAAAAATATTTATGTACAGATTCGACTTTGTTACAATTTTATTATATGTATAGATTTGTTACTAAAAACGTGACAATGACATTAAAATCAATTTAAAACTAGTTGTTCCTACCTTATAGGAATTTACTTTAGAAATTCATATGGGGTATAGCAAATTCATTATTTATTTAATCATGAAAATTATATATGAAACACCATAGCTCTTATTCCTTTAATTTTTCCATGTTTTCGGATGATTGTTGGGTGCTGCCATTGTAAAATAATATAATTAGGTACGTGTGGAAGTAGCATTATATGTTATTCAGTGATTTTGTAGCTTTTGTATTTTATTTATTTATATATTTTCTTATTTGAATGAAGTTTAAAAGTGGTTCAGTAGTTTCAAAGAATAACGACTAAACAGATAAAATAATATAGTTAACTAATAGATGACTCTATTTTAAGAAAAGGCAAAACAAAATTAATATTTATAATAATATTTTAATATCTATATGTCATTTTTCTTGTGTCATATACAGAAAACACTTAGACCGCTTTTTGTCAATGTCGAGAAGGTTAAAGGAAGCCTCTCTCGACATATTCTATATAAATATAATTATGTTGGGACATTAACACATAGCACCATTTAGTTCCATGGTAAGCTACGAGGCTTGTGTTATGGATACCAAATAGTTAATACCCTGCGAATAATTTATTTTGATAAAAAATCCTATAGAATGGCGGATAGTACCGCCATTCTATGTTGAAAGTGTGTTTGTTTGTTTGTCCTTCTTTTGAAGGATTTTCGCCGAAACGGAGAGACGGATTGGCGAGCTGGAGAGTGACGTAGGCTACTTTTTACCGCGGGAGATTATCTCATTCCCACGGGAAAACACGTAATAATACAACTAAAAAAAATATTTATGATCAGAATTACTTGAAACTTGGTATTAATGCTCTTGAATACAATTTAATAAATATGTGTTTTAGCATTTTTTGAAATTCAGTCCATAAGGAGATAAAATAGGGGATGAAAGTTTGTATGAAACCTA
The DNA here is from genome assembly GCA_951806755.1 of Brenthis hecate. Taxonomy (NCBI): domain Eukaryota; kingdom Metazoa; phylum Arthropoda; class Insecta; order Lepidoptera; family Nymphalidae; genus Brenthis; species Brenthis hecate. The sequence continues at coordinate 24,001,465 of OX638252.1, read as the reverse complement.
GCTTTTCAGTGTTTTTTGTAGTTTTAGCACGAGCAAAGCCGCGAGTTCTGTTAGTATAATGTAACTTATGAACAATCAAAAAAATAATTTCATTCCGTATTTGAAAAGAAAGAAAAATCAGCAAACACTTTAAAAATAATATTACTAAGGATTTGTGTCCAAAAGAACAGCAAAAAGTCTGAATTGAAATTTGAAATCCGTTTAGTCGACATACTTCTAAGAGTACGAGTTTACCAGCAAACAACAGTCTTCATATTCCAAAAGTTTTGATAGGTCACCGATTTTGTTGAACTTTAGGCAAAATTGTCGCTGCCAAGACCCACTTGTTGCGAATATTAATTTGCTAACATTTTTTTAAATATTTTATTCACACGTGATTTATTTTAGTAACATTCGATGTTTGCAGTTTTAATTCGTGTGCCAGTTTTTGCGGCGAACGCTATATGAATTAATTACTTGAAAAGTGAAATATTTTCCCTTTCTGTTTTACAAAAACCGATTAAAATTTTAATACTCGCCGTCAGAAATGTATGGGGTATGATTTAAAAATAAACCGATTTACGTTCTGATATACGGTTTTTATTCATAACAACGTATTCTAGTGTGTACATGAATTTAAATGTGCCGCTGAGCAAAAAAAGAGATTGTTTAAATTTAAATATTTAATATGGCAATATTTCTATAAGGTTTTTCTTGAGTTCTCATCAAGATCAATTAATCCCTCCACAACCGAGGACACGCCGGCGTTACAATTAACAATAGATTTTTTAGAAATTTAATTAATTTCTTAGAAATTTACCTGAAGGTGTCAATAGCCATTAGATTTCACTTTCCAAGCTATGTCTGATACAGTTTGTACGTCATAGAGTCATTATGATTTATAGTAATAATGATAAAATCTAATTATTTTAAGCCTTCTGTGCGTTAAATGTAAAAAAAATATATAAAGCAATCAGTACAGAAAAAATGTATCTATAATTTTCTTTACTTGGGTTAAAGAAATGGGTAAAATATTTTGTAGTAAATGATAGTGTCAATAATAGTAACATTTAGCTTTACATTGTTATATTTATATACACCCTCGCTCTGTACGGGTTCGTCCCTACTTACGTTTTAACGGTTAGGATAGATTTCTCAGAGATGAGATATTTTCCCGCAGTAAAAAGTATCCTATATGTTGACCCGGATAACCAGCTATCATCATACCAAATATCATCAAAATCTCTCCATTGGTTTTTCCGTGATGATAGACAGACAAAGAAACAGACAGACAAAAATTCTAAAAAGTATAGATTCGGCCTCTGTATCGTTAATAATGTTTATTTTAATTAGATTTTCCAAAAAATATGTAATGTACAGATTCGGCTTGGTTACAATTTTATTATATGTATAGATAATATATTACACTTAAAATTACAAAATATATATTTTTTTAAATTCGTATCTAGTTCGATGTACCTTAATCATCGAAAATATATCCTAAAATATCCCATTATTAAAAAGAATATAAAGAAACTTTCTGTGTAAATTCATCGAGCCGTTTGGAAAAAACGTTCTTTAGATACACACATACATAACAGATACATAACATACAAAAGAAATAAAATCCTCCTTCTGAGTCAGTCGGTAAAAATGTAAGAAGATACAATCGGTTAACAAATTCTGTTTGTTTACTATTGAAATGACTTTGTTCCTGTACAAAATGAAACGAGCCTCAAAAACTGTATAAGTTATATTTGGAGAAGTTATCGTATTTATGATTGATACCTGGCGTATAGCAGACGTGACGTCGTAAAGCCCGTCTGGGGTATATAGACGGGCACGCAGCGTTCATAAACTTGATGTAGGGCCACGCGAACCGCTTTACGTATTAGTCTTGGGAAAATTAATTTGGTTAAATTGTTCATACAAATAACTAGCGGATCATTCTCGCTTCGCTCGAGTTCACCTCTAGGAAAACAAAAACAAACTTATCCTACGGGAACCGTTCATTTTTCCGGGATAAAAAGTAGCCTATGTGTTATTTCAGACTATAATCTTTCTTATACGCTAAATTTCATCCAGATCCGTTCAGCTATTCTGGCGTGAAAGAGTAACAAACAGCCATACCTACTCACAAAATTTCACATTTATAATTTCAATATAACACGGACTAGCGACTCACCCTCGCTCCGCTGTGGTTCATCCCTAGTTAAGTTTTAAGGTTTAGTATAGATTTCTCAGAGATGAGATATTTTACCGCAGTAAAAAGTATCCTATATGTTGACCCAGATAACCAGCTATCATCATACCAAATTTCATCAAAATTTGTCCAGTAGTTATCTCGTGATGCGTTCCCAGACCGACAGATAGACAAAAATTCTAAAAACTGTAGATTCAGTCTTTGTGTCGATTATAATGACTATTTTGTTAAGATTTTCCAAAAAATATTTAATGTAAAGATTCGACTCAGTTAGAATTTCATTATATGTAAAGATTAAAAAAAATTATAATAACGCAGTCTTTTTTTGGGTTCCGGCTACGGGTCTACAATGTGATGATAATCAGACAATAGACCACCACGCTGGCCAGATACGGTTTAATGGACTTCAAACGTCTTTCAAGGATTAATTAGGTTCACTCAGATATACAAATTTTCTCACATTTTTCACTTTAATTCGCACATGAAAATAGTACGAGACCTCGGACTTAAACACGAAGTTAAAAAGACGAAAGTTTAACTTAAAAATATTTTTTTATGTTTCAATGTAATATCATTATAATATCTATTCGAAAAAAGTCAGTTTTCTAAGTAGTTCAACTAAACAGATGTTACTATTACTCCAAAAAAAAAACTCTGGAACAATATTATACTTATTATATTCGCTAGCGGCAGTAAACAAACCAAAAGCGTTTTTAATGGCCAAAATTTAATAAAACTTGAGAATAGTAAATCGTGGCTGAATCCGGTGATTGTTTCAAATAAATATGGCGATAATTCGTCTATAGTATGTACTATGCGCTATAAATGCCTGTCCTACATTCGTGAACAGGTGTTATGGCGGGCACAACATGCGATCTTAGTGTATGTCATACTTTACTTACTATATTATACGAAACGATATTATATTGCACATCTGCCTTTGCTCGTGGCTTCGCTTTCATATGAACAAAAAAAAATTGATTAAAAATAGAATCTATTATTCTCAGATCCTCCTTACAAGTCCCATTGAAATGAATTAATGCTAATTGGGAAAAATATAACAAAAATGCACTTAGTCTATGGTGTAGTGGCTAGCATGTACGGCTGCACACCCGGAGGTCCTGGGTTCGAGTCCCGGGTCGGGCAAGTTTAGTTATTGAGTCTTCCTGTATAGTAAGTCTCAGTAACAGCCCGGAGTTGGGAAGTTGGCGGTGTTTCACCCCCGTGTCTCGGAGAGCACGTAAAGCCATCAGTCCTGCGTGTGATTTGCTGTTTGTGCTACTATTCTCGATTTTGCCATACATTGTGTTTACTTTCATTAAAGAATAAGAGATTTTTTCTTTATTGTAATAAAATCAGTTGGCTATTTTTATTTATTTATATTTATTTACCTTTAGTTATGATTATTCTATTAATATTTTATACATGATACTTACATTTTAAAACATTCTTGTTTGGTTTCTTGTTTGGTTATATAACACCTGTTTATATTTTTCTTTAGTCTGAGGTTCTATCATTGTTTCATTAAATCGACTGTAAAAGTTATAAGACGAATCTAATGACAAAATAAAATTCATCAAATCGTTTAGGTCACAGAGCGTACCAAATAAATATACATACATATATATACCTACTCGAAAACATAACCTTCCATCTGGAACAGTTGGGTAATAAAGTTAAAATTCAAGATTTGAAATTCCCTAAGCATTCCTTGAAAAATACTTATGTTATTAGTTATTACTTTAATTAAAGAATATGATAATTTTAAATATGCATATACTATTTTGCTTTATCGAAACAAAACCTTTTGGCACCCTTGTTTGATTAATACGCGCCTAGCATGAATGTTCTAACATGTCGGAACCGGCCTAATATGGGACATATCCCATGGGATTATCCTATACCAATATACTGTAAATTATGTAAACAAAGGTAAAATTTATTGCTTATTACATTCAAGTTACTGAAAGCGGATATCAGTTTAAATGGAGCCTCGCAAATTTTGTGCTCCCTAAGGAAAATATCTTGTACAGTGCAATTATAATATTATTGGTTATTATTATGTTTATAAAATGATAAAGAAAATAGTATAAAGTATAATCTGTCCATTTGTTATTTTATATTGACGTTGAATTGTACTTAATGTAGTGGGAATCGCGATTCCGTTGATATATTTCAATAAAAAATCCCGGCGTTAAAATAGTAAAATGTGTTTTGTTATTAATAATAAAATGAACTTCTACATGAATATATAATATAAATATTTACTTATTTAAAAAAATATTCTAACTATACATATTTCCTTACCAACGTTCAAAACAAAATATTTAAATCCAAATAGATATAGCGCAAAGAGAACGCTCTACGCTCTATTTACAACTAATGCAAGTCCAATTTATCGTGGAATAATCACATGAGCATCGATACTGAACGAGAATTTCAAACAAGAACCGTATTTCAAAGTCTAACAAATACTCGTCCCGCCAAAAACGCGAAAACGTCGCCATCTTGATAAGCGTTTAAGATGGCGCGCACGTTTTATTTTTCTGCCGAATAGTGGACTAAGATATTGTCAGGTGAATTTTATGTATACAATAAAATTGTTTTCTATTTTATATATATTTTTAATAAAATATAAATGTACAATTTTTTATACTTTTGAACATTTTAATTCCGTTAGAGTCGTAATCTTTGTTTATGGTTTTGGGCTTTTAGTTAAGTCGAAGCTTAAGAGTTGCTGAAGGATATACTAGTGACATAATGTTAATATGAAGATTTGGATGGCTGGATGAATATACATTATGAAACATATTACGCATTCTCGTTTATTAAATATTCTACAAGGAAATTTATAAACTCTTAAGTGTATTGTTACTAAGTTTTTATTTCTCTCTAGAGGTATAAGTTTTGTCATTCATAATGTCAAAACAGAATGTTTAAAATATGAATGTAGTAAGTTTTGAGATTAATTTGTTTAATTTTAAAAATATAGAAACTTATTATATTTTTAAAGGCATAATTTGAATTGAATAAAATTGAATTTTAAAACTAAGAAACGGCGGTTATATCACATATTTTCTGCCTTTTGCTATTGATCCATATCCTAATATAAAATACTTATATTTATCTTATACTACGATGGTGGACAAACAACTTTTTATTAAACAATTGTTCACAAAATACACGTTCTAAAACGCGAAATGGCGCGAGTCACCATCTTGATAAGTGTTCAAGATGGCGCGCACGTTTTCTTTTTCTGCTGAACGCAAACTTGATACATGGCTCTTGTCATTTTACGTTAGTTTAGTGAAACTGCAAGCTTTATTTACTAACTTGCAACTTGGATTGATTTAATCGTCGATGCAATAAATAAAATATTTTAAAAGAATTTTGGTATAACATTTTTGATATATAGTTACTGCAATGGGTTTAAAGTGCGTAACACACATACACTTCTTTTTAACAGTACGAGAATGTTATGTGATTATATTATTAATAATTGCTATTTCAAAATAATTGTCTTGTAAATTGTTCATTAAATATTAAAATTGGCTTTTTAAATAAAACTATCTTTTCGGATTTTTTCGCGAATTTATTTTGGATCTTTAGTTCCCGACGTTTCGAATACTTTACAACAATAATGGTTACGGGAGAGACGGTTCTCTTAATGCGAAAACATAGTATTATTTAAAATGTCAAATATACGTAAATCTAAGAAAGTATTATCTAGTATAGTATTATATGATCTGTGGTATTATTAAAATAGGATGTTAAAAACAAATCCGTGTTGGCTGTTTAGAATGTTTTCATTGCTCGTTTTATATAAAAAAATATTATCGCGCGAAAATCTTTTAACTTATTTACTATTTTCAAAGGAAATTTCTTGATTTTTTAAATAAGTCCGTTTTTAATTATTTTATCTACTAATATAGGATGACACTAATAAAACCTCTAAATATTTCTTGCATATATTCTTATATTCAGTTCTTTTGCAACATCAACTTAATTCTTTTATAATCAAACACATCAAAATATATTTTATTCAAATAGACTATTATAAGCTCTTTTGAATCGTCAATTTTACATTTTAAATTTAAATTAAATGTCAGTGTAGTCAGTTCATGAGGAATCTATCACCGGCTCGGAATGCAGTTTTCTGCTGAGAAGTACCGGCGGGAAACTCAACAGTTGCTCTTTTAAAATAATAATTGTGTACAATATTGTAATACAATAATTATATGTATATAATCATCAATTCTTCTGTCCGTGTGAAAGCTAGCACCGGCTCGGAAAGCAGAACTGCTTGCTGCTGAGAAGAGCCGGCGAGATACTCAACAGTTGCTTTTTTAAATAATGAGTTAGATAGTCTATAATAATAATTTACAGTATTAAAAAAATTATGACTAGTCACTACAAGGTGGTACCGACATCTCTGTGCAAAAGCGCGGGAAAACAAAAGAATAACCACGTCCTTTTAAATTTTTTTAAAGACATTCCTATCGGCCAAGGTCACATAAATGAATGCTTTACACATACATCCTCACAAATGAGTCAGTATATATATTTTTTCATTAAAACGCTCGTATAGAAAAGAAAAACCTTACACAAGTACCACATTATGGTCGTAATTTATATATTGTACGTAGTTTTATATAATTACTCACAGAAAGCATAGCGCGAATCTCTAATACATAATATTCAAATGATGCCAACATTATAAAGTTAAGTTTGCATAAATGTTTATTTCAAATAGATCTAAGGATTACTGAAATTAATTGAACTGGTTGAAGTCTTAGCTAGACTAAAATACTATTGCGATCTTCTTAAGGTAAATTTAGCTTGTATTTGATGAGAAATCGATATAGCACTTCAGATATTTTAAATGAGGGAAGTGAAAGTTTTAATTAAGTATAAAAAACTTTATGGTACAATAGAATATTCTTAATTTTTATTTTATAACCGCTTCTTGTAATTTTATAGAATTCTTTACTTTTAATATTATAATATTCCAAACTTGATTTAAGTGATCTTATAGAAAATATTGTCGTGAAAAATTCTATTAAAAATGACTTTTAGTTCCCAAATTTTCCAATTTTTTGGGCAACTTTTCTAAGTCTAAAATTTTCTAAAAACTGTTCTCATAATATTACAGGCATTTAAAAAAACGCTTACCATTCTGATTCAATCAGATAAAAATAAATATTTACTATATATTATTGCTTTTTTACTATATATTACATTATGCACATGCCTAAGGGAAATAGCCCAAACAAATAAATACATACGATTTTTGATTATTTAGTGTTAGAAAAAACCCTACATTCAATTGTTCATATATTATCATTCGATAAAGCCGAAGCAACTATTAACGGTATAAAGATTCGTATGTTTTTTGTACACAAGAATAGACCGCACGAAGAGGGGATGGAAATTCTGAATGTTCCGAATTTCGGAGATTCACAAAGTTTCATAGGAGTTTCGGATTCAAGCGTTCGCGGTATTTGAGATACGCAGGAATGCGAGTTTTATTGCATCTACGTATACTTGTCACAAAGGAGTAATTGTTGTGGGGTAGGTTGGTTTCACTTCAATTAGTTTTATATATAATTTGTGTTATTGAATTAGTTTTTTTTGTTTGCCTACTTAGTTAGAGTATGGCTTGTATATTGTATAGCTCTTACTCGCGACTTCATCTAGATTTTAGTATATATATTTGACTTACTCTCGCCTTGCTCGGGTCGGGCACCTATGGACATAGGTGCCTATACGCCTATGTGTTACTCTAGGTCCAAATCTGCCTAGACGTTTCAGTACAGTTTATATACGACAAATTGTCGCATTGGTCCTAGTTGAATATAATGCATAATACTGGCGACTCACCTTTGCTTCGCTCGAGTTCATGCCTAGGTGATTCCATAAATTGACATAACTTTTTTATTTTTGTACCGATAGGAACATATTATGACTACTAGAGTATGCGAAGTTAGGGCTTCTAGAGTTAGGGCGTGTAGAGTTAAAAGCTTGGCTCTACATGAGACCTGATAAATTTTCGACAGTGCGAGCCATATGGTCTCGTCTTGGCAAAATTTTACATGAAAATGTTTTTAGTGGGATAAGAATGTTGTTTAGCATTAAATCTTACAGTTACTTTACCTATATTTTTTAAAATTTTCTATATTAACTTTACAATTTCATTTATATAAAATCCTTAACGTACAGATTTGTTTTGTATTAACATTAATGTATTAAAGAGTGTCGTAGGCTTTTTATCTCCGAAACATTAAATTAGTAAATTGAAAAATCACACTAGGGATGTGTACAGATTTCTACTTACTCACTTATCTATTTTGCATCATTCATTCACCACAGCTTCAAAGCATGATAAGAATTTAAAGACAAAAATTATTTTCGTGTCGTTTTCAAGAGATTAGTCCAAAATCTGTTCAGTTATCAGTTCTATTTACGCACGTTTGTCATCTGTTGTTTAATTACACTTTATCACTGATAAGCCAGAAATGACCCAATATCGTAGCAAGCGAACGTTATATCATTAGTTTTATATTTTATTCTGTATTTTAAGTGAAATTGTGCTTGGATAGAGGTGCGTGTTTATTTTTTTTCATGATCTAGCTTTTTATTATTAAGTAATATTTGAAAAACTTGCCTTTTTTAATATGCGAATTCAAAATGAGAATTATTAGATTAGAAAAATTTTCACATACATGGATATATAAATTGAATTCAATGATTACTTTCAAGTATGTCTCTTAAATAACTCCATTGTATTATTTATTCCATCTACATTATAGGATATTTATGAATTTTCAAATAGTATATTGTAAACAAAATGCATATGTTTCGAAAATATCAGATATTATGCGATATGAGAGATATCAAATGTGAATATGTAGTGTTGCCATTACAAAAGATCTAAAGAGGTTTTGTTGCTATTGTTGATTTTTATATTTTTTTGTTCTTTTATTACCTTATGTAGTTTTGTGTGATCTTGTTTTTTATATAGATTTTATAAATTAAAAGTATCTTGAAAAGTTAAAAAATATTTCTTTGTTTTACTGAAGATAAAAAATACAAAAGTAAATTGAGCACTTTTTATTTTTTTTGTTACTAGAGTATCAACAGATAGGATTGTACAAACTGGCTTTTATTAAATCTTATGTAATACGTAGACCGTGTAGAAATTTATACGTATACAGTTTATCTAAGAGTGTGTTGAAAACAAGCGGGAAGTTTGTGTTTGAGAAAAGTTTTTAAGAATGTAAAACTCATATTTACAGTGCTTAATTTTTTTTTCGACTTCTAAGGTGCTTAATTTCGGTATTTTTTTTGTGCGTTATCTTCACTAATTGAAAACTTCAATAGTAGTCCCATGTACAAGAACTTTTCGGAGTTTGATTTTACTTTGAACTAGACGATTTAGATGCGTATCATATTTTTTTTATTTGTAGTAAGATAAGAAATATAAACCTTAACAAAATAATGGCAATTTGTACCTAAAAACTTGTTATTTGAAACGTAAAATCATATTAGAAATAAAAAACGGTTTAAAACTTGCCACTGGTAAAAAACTTTGGCACGTTAGTCTGTGCGTTTTTATTCATTTCCTGCGGCCTTCGTCGCTGACGTCAGACACAACAAAAGGAAGAGTGAGCGATGTTGCCATTTAATAAATTGAATGTACATTGTTATCTGCGATAATGAAATGATAATCGATTGTGCTATAACAATTGCGTGCGTTTTCGATTCGGCATTGTCGATCCCTAATTAACATTGATTAATTGGTCGTGTGGACAACAATAAGGTTATTATGATGTGCGATTTGTCGTTTATGAATTGGAAAATTATATGTAACATTTTGTTATCATGTATGTTGGGAAATTTATATTCATTAGTTATTGGTAATGTTATTTGACGTTCTTTATCTTATGGGCAAAGTCGAGTGAATGTGTGTATTGTTAGTTAACTATATTTAGTAGGTATAATAATTTGTATTTGCTCAGTGGTTGAAATTCGGGCATAATTATCTTTGAAAATTTAAGGAAAATATAGGTATATGATTAGAAATTACCTATCTATATATAAAAACCTGTTTCCAAATTTTTTTTATTGATAACGCACGTCAATAGCTACTAAACAAAATAAAGAAAGTCGATTTTTGTTGCTTATTTGTATATAGATTCTCCTTTCTATCAATTGTCGTCCTAAAAAATATACAGACTTACTAGCGACTCACCCTCGCTCCGCTCGGGTTCGTCCCTAGTGAAAATTTAGGTTTGTATGTATTTTTTAATGCCGAATTATAACATTTTTTTTTGGGGTGGACCACCCTTATCACTTAGGAGTATGGAAAATAGATAGTAGCCGATTCTCAGATCTACTGAATACGCATATAAAATTTGGTAAAACTCGGTAAAGCCGTTTCGGAGGAGTACGGTAACTAACATTGTGACATGGAAATTTTATATATAAGATTAGACGGTTGTAAAATTGATAAGTGACAGATGCTCAAACTATATAAAATTCGTATTGCCTATATACAGGTAGATATGTACATAATACATATGTATATAAAATCAATGAAGTGAAAATATTTCTAAGCGATTATTTTAGAGGCAATTAGCTCTAACGTTATGAAAAATGTAAATAATTTAAATAGTATTTCCTGAAATCGACACAGATAAAAAGAAAAATTGTGATTTATATACGGTACAGTTCACACGCAAACAATTCATTAACAAAAACAATTACAGCGGTTATGTTGCGGTCTTACTCAATTAAAATAGAATAACTGAAGGTTTAGCCGAAAAAATAATTGCTCATAAATCTGTAATGTTAGCTTTGTAATGTTTTTTTTTATTGACACCCAAAAAGTCACAAATCTATACTATATTATAAAGAGGTAAAGTTTGTGAGGTTGTAAAGCGTAATGTCTGGATCTACCGAACCGATTTAGATGAAATTTAGTAAGAAGAAAGTTTGAGACCCTGGACAGGACATAGGATATTTTTTATACCGGAAATTATCCCTTTAAGGGGTTGAAAATGGGGATGAAAGTTTGTATGAGGAATCAACCTACGGACAAACCAGAGCGAAGCGAGGATGAGTCGCTGGTCTGTATATAAATAGGCGAAGACAAAACTGTTCAGTACTTTTTTCTCCTATGTTTTTCAACCGATTTTGTTTATTTTTTGTTTAATAGCTTTGGACGAGCTTTAGCTTTAGCTTTATCAATAAAAAAATTGGAAACATATAGTTTTTATATACATATTATGGTCGAATTTTACCACGGGGCGAAGACTAATATGATAAAACTAGCAGGACCTGCGACTTTGCTCGTGCAAAAACTACAAAGAAAATCTCTAAAAGGATAGGTTTCATACAAACTTTCATTCCCTATTTTACCCTCTTAGGGGTTGAATTTTGGTAAACGTTGAATTACGTAACTCATTATTTTTGCCGTCCTTAATTCATACCAAATTTCATTCAAATATGTTCAAGGAATAAAAAGTTTCATACAAACTTTTATCCTCTATTTCACACCCTTGGGGGTTGAATTTTGAAAAATCTTCCTTAGTGGATGCCTTCGTCGTATAAAGAATATGTGTGCGAAATTTCAATTTTCTAGCCTCAAGGGTTTGGCCTGTGCGTTGATACATCAGTCAATCACATTTGCCTTTTATATACATATATATAAAAGATTAAAAAGGTACACCAACTTCAAAATTAGTTTAAAAGTGCTCCATTAGGGATATGGAATGTGGAATATGTTAGGAAAATTTTCTTGAAAATATAGTTAACTCATAAACATAAACAAGTCACTAGTGATTGGTCACTAATAAATTTATAGTAAAACTAGCATTGCCTGCGGCTTCGCCCGCGTTCAGATGACCAAAAACCAAATTCTTAGGTTGTACATATTAGTATACTGTTACAATGCAGAAAACTCTTACAATGAAGAAAATATTTAATGTACAGATTCAGCTTCTTTAGAATTTTATTATATGTATAGATGTAGCTGAAGGTTTAGTGCTAAATCACAACTAACAGTATTGGTTTTTAAAATAAATGAAGTGCCAAAGAGCGCAGGAGCACGTACAGAGGCCAATCACGTCGCTACAACAAACAAATATGCGTTTTATTGTGCAAACGACACATGCTTTCAACGATGCCTCGAAAGTCGACACTGCTGTTTAAGTTTGCCTTTTCAAACACACTCGTACTCCTTAGAATTATATAATTAAAGCTGACGGCAAAAATGGGTACAGTAAATTTAAAAAAAATAATTGTAAATATTAATAAAGCATTCAATCAATTCAACATAATAAATATATAACGTTGATATTTTTGTACAAGATAAAATATGAGTGTATATATTATTAACTAAAGTGCGTTGTAACGGTCAGTATGGATATCCCACGGGAACTGTATATTTATTCGGGATAAAAAGTAATCTATGTGCTATTCCAGATTATAATCCATCTCTGTGCCAAATTTCATCCAGATCCGTTCAGCCGTTCTGGCGTGATTGAGTAACAAACATCCATCCAAACTTTCGCATTTATATTATTTATTATGGGATTTACTCACACAATGTATGGATTTTATCCACTTTTATGTGGAAATAAAATATTGAGCGCTTAGATTGATCCTCGCTCCGCTCGGGTTAGTCCCTAGTTTTTGTTTTAACGTTTAGTATAGATTTCTCAGAGATGAGATATTTCCCCGTAGTAAAAAGTATCCTATAATGTTGACCCGGATACCCAACTATCATCATACCAAATTTCATCAAAATCTGCCCAGTATTTTTGTCGTGATGCTGTCACAGACAGGCAGACAGACAGACAAAAATTATAAAAACTATAGATTCGGCCTCTGTATCGAAAATAATGACTATTATAATAAGATTTTCCAAAAAAAAATGTAATGTACAGATTCGACTCAGAATTTTATTATATGTATAGAAAAACATGCCAGTGTAAGAACTAGACATTTTACAAATAGTCTTGATGACATCGAACTAACAAAGTATCAACACATATATATCAGCTTGATCGATTATACAGTGCGATTCAGCATTAGTACTGCGACTGGACTTTGATTTATTTGTAAAATTGACATTCACTTAGTATATATGAAAAGTTTTTGGTGACTTATAATATTTTACAAATATTTATGATATAATAACTAAAACTGTCATAATATAATTTGACAGTTTCAGGTCATGCGGGAGCTTTATTTTGTACTAGCATTGCCCGCGGCTCCGCCCGCGTTCAGATGACCAAAAACCTAATTCTTAGGTTTTACATATTAGTATACTCTTACATTGCAGTTTTGTATTTTTTCTTAGAAATGACATATTTTCTCGCGGCAAAAAGTATCCTATATGTTGAAATTTTATCAAAATCCCTCTAGTGGTTTTTCTATGATGCGGTAACAGACAGACAGACAAAAATTCTAAAAACTATAGATTCGGCCTCTGTATCGAAAATAATGTTTATTTCATTTAGATTTTCCAAAAAAATATTTAATGTACAGATTCGGCTTAGTTACAATTTTATTATATGATTTGAGTGTTTGTCAGGATTTACTGACATTTAATTTTTTCAGTGTAATTCATTATTACAATTATTCCGCCTGTGCTGACTTCAATTAGAAAGTATGATTATTTTTAAGATTTTATTTTGAATTAATGTCAATTAAAGTATTATTTATTAAATTTATATTCTATGGTAATCTATTAAAAATACCTGTTACTTTGTAAGTAAAATTATATTATTTATTGTAAAAAATATTATAAATTTATTTTAACTTAAATAAAAATATTATCTAAATAAATTAGAATTTATTTAGACATCGAAATAATATTATTTTAAGCAATACCGATTTATAAGAAATCCCTAAATCAACAAGTCCAGTCAGCTCTTGACAGTAAAGTAAGTCGGCAATACAAAAATGTAATTCTGGCACAAAAGGCGCGAACACGTCGTGGCGACAAACATGCTATTACATGCGTTATTGTTACTAGACATGTTGCCTTAAAATTTACAGACCGTAGATTTTCTTTAATCTAACTAGATTTTTTTAATAAAGTGCACCGAGTTAAAGCGTCATTTAAGATCTTTGTTTTGGGTTCGATTCCTGGTTCAAATTAATAATAATAATAATAACAAATCACTTATTGCAGGCAAAAACTATAATTATAGCAATTAATAATACTTTTATAATGTTCATAAATAAACATAATTGTGTATTTATTACTGACTAACCGTTAAGTTTTGCAAGATAATTATATTCTTTAAAATTTTAAATTAAAAGAGCAGGAAGGAGTAACATAACGTCTTTATAACTAAAGCTTAAATCTCTAGTTTTGGGCTTTAGCATTTATAATAACACTGTAGATTGAATAAGCGACTCGAATTAGTTTTATCGTCTCAATAACAAGTCAATATTAGTCTCGCTGAGTTTCTTTCGCCAGTTCTTCTCAGGTCTGAGGCTTCTTGTTTCCAAACTGGTAGTAGACTCATGACGTTCAGTAAAAAATTGCAATAACTTAATGCTGAATAAAATATTTTAAATTTTGAATATTTGAATAATACAGTCATTTTAAAGTGAGCCTACAGCTAGGCACGAACTTTTCTTCAATGCTAGTGAGATGGGGCCACCATAAATTCACTCACTTTTCGAAAACTAGATAATTTGCGTTTATAATAATTTTTATTTATATAAATAGAACTTATGACTTTCTACCGAAAATTTATCCTGTCTGGTTAAACTCTTTCCATTTTTCTTCCTAGCTATATATATATATATATATATATATATATATATATATATATATATATATATATATATATATATATATATATATTACTTATTTCTACTTCACTCTATCGGTGACATCTTCGAAAAGCCTGCAATTCTCTATGTCCTTTGACTTCACATCTCCTTTATTTTTGGTCTGCCTAGATCTTCGCCCTGGTACAGATAGTTGTAGTGTCAAAACATTAAACGTCAACATAGCACTAAAATACTATATATATATATATATATATATATATATATATATATATATATATATATATATATATATATATATATATATATATATATATATATATATATATATATATATATATTTAACTAGCGAAACACCCTCGCTTTGCTCGGATTCGTTCCTAGCTTAATTACCCATACAAACCTTCATCCCCATTTTTACCCCCTTAAAGGATGATTTCCGGGATAAAAACTAATCCTATGTCCTTTCTAGGTTCTCACGCTATCTTCTTACCAAATTTCATCTAAATCGGTCCAGTAGGTCGTTACAAACAAAAATATGAATTTTCCTCATTATAATACTAGTGTAGGTGTAGATATAGGAAAAATATTGTAATTATAATCAAAAAAATTATTTTAATACTGAACGATTTGTCTTTATATCTACCGGCGTGGCGGTCTCTATATATAGGAGCTACAGCGTAGAGCGTACGGCGTAGCGCTGCAAGTTTGATGAGGGTCGTAGAGGACACGTGCCGGCTTATTTGTTCAACAACTTACGCGATTCACGCTTATTACGTAAGAAATAAAACTTATATACGAGCCTCGGAAAAGAATTGTTAGGCTGTTTTGGATGTTTGTACAGATTTCATTTTAAAACCACTTTATCAACCGACTTCCAAAAAGAAGGAGGTTCTTAATTCGTCGGAATCTTTTTTTTAATGTATGTATGTATGTTCACCGATTTCTCGAAGATGCCTGAACCGATTTGGAAAATTCTTTTTTTTGTTTCAAAGGGTATACTTTTCAGGTGGTCTCATTTAAATTTTATCGAAATCGGTCAAGCGGTTATTTAACCCCTATTTAGTTATTTTTTACTTTTTAGTGCCTGGAAGTCGGTTTTTTTAAGTTTTTTATTATTTACTAGCGATGTACCCTAACTTCGCTCGAGTGCTTCCCTATCTAGATGGTTTAGGAATGCATATTTTACGTCATAGTCTGTCTACAAAAAATTATCCAAGAACTTCAGAGTAAAGGAGTATCATACACAAAATTCACATAATATACAGACTTTCGCATGTATACTAATTATAATCTGATTACCCAATCCATTATTTTAATATTATTTTTAACATAAAATTCGTTAATTCTATTTAATTTTCTAGTTAATGGCTTCAAAGCGTGCGTGTACAATTAATATTTTTTTTAGAAAATCGATATCGTTCTCCGAATCTATAGTTATTAGAATTTTTGTCTGTCTGTCTGTCTGGCAATGCACCACGAGAAAACCACTGGACAGACTTTGATGACATTTTGTTTAATGATAGCTGGTTATCCGGGTCAACATTTAAAATACTTTTTACTACGGGAAAATATCTCATCTCTTTGAAATCTATACTAAACGTTAAAACGTAACGAACCCGAGCGGAGCAAGGGTGAGCCGCTAGTTGTATAATAATCATAATAACCATATTCAGATTTTAATGTATTTGAAAAGTAGAGTCGTACAAAATATACCCTAAAGGGCTATTACTTTACATAGCTATTTCTGTATGCAAATCAACAGTTCATTAGGGTCAATTTATAATCGATACTGTCAGAAAATGTTATTTAGATGTATTTCGAAGTATATTTTCTATAAAATTTGCTTACATTTTTAACCTATAAGTTCATATATATATATATATATATATATATATATATATATATATATATATATATATATATATATATATATATATATATATATATATATATAACACTTTTATATGTAAACCTTATATGGCAGCTTACGAGTTTAGTGGCCTGGGTTCGTGTCCTGAGTCGGATAAAAACAGTTCTTGGGTTTGTCTGTAAAGATTTCGATGGTCGTCCAAAGTTAGATTTTTGGTGTTGAACTGAAAAGTATTTTTTAGTCGGGACATTAATTTATTTTAGCTTTTTCTTCTTATGTATCCTTAAATAAACATTTTGTCACATCGTGCATATATTAGTGTAGTATAAATATTTTTCAAGATATACTCAAAGAAGTACGAATGTCATTCGAAATAGCAGTAATTTTATAATAATGCACATGCTTTTCCCGTATTTCAGTGCACATTAATTTATTTTGTGATTACTTTTTATACATTAAAATGGTGTTAAATTTATTTTATCTATCACCTTGAATGGAATAAAAATATTTTTTTTTAAATTAAAAAGGTATACAAAAGGGAAAGTTTTATTAAAACCTGCTAAGTAATGTAGAGTGCAATAAAATTAATAAAACGGTTTCAAAGATGGAAGATTACAAGCTTTTCATTAAAAAATCTTAATATCAAGTAAATTAATTTAGTTAAATTACCATGGAGTGATAGATGAACAATTAAGATACATTTATAAGTTTCTAGATTTATATCTTCCTGTTTCTATATTACATTTAGAATTGGCGTTTATTTTTATGTTAGCTTCTAACGGAAATGTGGTAACACCAAGTTAATAGAATTTAAGCGGTTAATTGTAATAAATATAACATTTTTGCGTTGGTTACATTTCAATTTTGTACTTAATCTTTTCAACTTCCGGTTATTTACATTAAAATTAAAGAACTAGGTAAGTTGCTGTAAATCCATTCATAGAAAGGCTATGAATTTTGATGTTGAGGTATCGCATACTTTACATAAGGTTTAAAGGTTAGGTTATAATTATTATTACTAGCGATTCACCCTCTCTTCGCTCGGCTTCGTCCCTAGGTACGTTTCATCGGTTAGTATATATTTTCCCGCAGTAAAAAGTATCCTATATGTTGACCAGCTATCATCATACCAAATTTCATCAAAATCTGTCCAGTGGTTTTCTCGTGATGCATCCCAGACAGATAAAGGATACTTTTTACTGCGCTAAAATATCTCATCTCTAAGAAATCTATACTAATCATAAAAACGTATCTAGTTGCTTTAATAAACTAAAAGAATCTTAAATTACAATTTGAAGAAACAAGCGCCATAATGTTTGAAGAAGGAAAGTTGATAAAAACCTTATTTCTTCTCAATCAAATAATTTGTGATAAACTAAATTAGTATAGTAGGTAGAGATTTTTAGGAATGACTCCTATCATGCTAAATCTTTGTGTCTACAAAAATTATATTAGTAATTTTAAAGCAAGTTTCTTTACTTTCATCTACTTTGTTTCAGATATAAAAAGTATCCAAACCAAGTGTGAGAGCCGAGTCACAATGACGCGGTCTAATTAACCTCGTCGCTACGCATCAGCCACGCTGGCGGGCTACACCCGGCACGTGTACGCGGGCGGCGCAGGCGCATACCACGCGCGCACGCCCGCTGTGCCTCTTAACGCAAGTAAGTACTGAAGTCTCAGACTAAGGAATAATTTATAGATTGTCGTAGAACTAAACATGAAGCCAGACAAATAATGTTTTAAAATAATATATGATGTAATACTTTCTTAAGATTTACGCGAATATTTGACATTTTAAATAAAACTATCTTTTCGGATTATTTCGCGGATTTATTTTGATTTTTGGTTCCCGACGTTTCGAATGCTTTACAGCATCCATGGTCACGGGAGAGACTGAGGTGTTACATGTCTCAAAGGTATAGTTGTTACAGACAGCCTACCCACAATTAACAAAATGAAAGTTGCACCAATTACATTACAATATTTTTTTATCTTTAAACATTTTTATAATTTTATAAAATTTATCATAATTATAATTAATTCGAAAAGATAGTTTTATTGAAAATATATGATTTTTTAAAACAAAACACAAATCTTTTTCAAAGGAAAGAGAACTTGTGTTTAAAAGATAAAAAATAATTTTACTTTATTATTTTATATTTTCATCTCAAAAATTGTAAATTAACGATTAAAATGTTTATGAAATTTTCCTTATTCTTTGAAGAAAGTAAACGATATGTATTGCGAACTCTGGAATAGTAGCATAAACAGCCAAACACGCTACTATTTTTGACTTTGACATTTTTTTAAATGATTTGTATGGCGGCCAGTTTTTAAAATCTTATGTATTTTGTTCCGCAATAAGTAACAGACTCAGATCAGACAGAGTTCTTGTCCCGGAACCAATGGACCTCATTCTTAACATCAAGCGGCATAGAGTCATCTTGTTGAGCGTCAATAAAAAAGAATGTCTATGTTATTTATGGACTTGATGTATCAAAAATTAAATTAACTTGTTTTTTCAATTAAAAAGTATAAACATTAACTTCAAAACTAACTTAATAACTTTTTAACGTAAGCTGCTTATAAGGTCAGTCAGGCTGGTTGTTACACCCACGTGCCGGGTTTTGTAGAAGTATCATATAACTTTGCTAGAATCTTTGCGCTATATTGTATGTAGGTACATGTATTTATCATCGACTAACATCTCCCCGCCGTTCCACTTCCTTTTTAGAGTTTGTATACATAGTAGCAGAACCCGCGGCTTTGCCCGCGTTCAATCTACGAAAAAAACTCTTTTGCTTTATGTTATATAGCGACTGTATGTATTTATATAATATTAAATTATTTGGATATTGTTCATACAAAAATACTAAAAACGCAATTAAAAATTGGGGGTGGGAATAGGACTATTAAAAATACTTTACGAGCCATTCTCATACTTACCAAATACACAAAAAAAAAATTATAATCAGTCGAGCCGTTTCGGAGTAGTGCGACCATAAACACCGTGACACGAGATATTTATATATTAGATTTTTTTATCTCTATTTTTATTTAGGGACTTTTATTTTGTTTGCACATGTCAGACCCATCGTATCTTAATCTAAGTACAGCATCACATATATATAATGGATATATATATATATATATATATATATATATATATATATATATATATATATATATATATATATATATATATGTGTGTTAAAAATTTAACTACTTTTGTATTGATGACCTAGTCGCGAGTAAACACATTTCGAAACACGTCAACAGAACTTCGATCTAGACATTTTTCAAGGGAAAACTTTGGATAGTGTAACTTTTATAATAAAACTGCACGGTGACCCATTTGTTTAGTCAGGGGCTACGCTTTTATATACTTTTGGAAGCGATACTATATACTTCAATAGATCTAAAATAAACAAATACAAGAGGTCCAGTAGTTTATAATACAAGATTTTTAGTTTAATCTTGTATTTTGATAATATCAAGGGATTCTAGATGTATTCAGCCCTTTTTAACGTCCCACTGCTGGGGGTGGGCCTCCCTTCAGTACGAGGGGAATCAGACTATAGTCCACCACGCTGGCCAAGTGCAGGTTGGCGGACTTCACATGTCTTTCGAAAACTTGTTAGGTTCTCTCAGACATGCAGGTTTCCTCACGATGTTTTCCTTCACCGTAAGGCAAGCGGTAATCATGTTAGAAATGATTCGCACATGAAAATAACAGAGGTGCGAGACCCGGGATTTGAACCCGCTTCACTCGGTTTCCCAAGCGAGCGCGTTACCACTGGGCTACCACTGCCGCAATGAATACAAGGGATTCTAGAAGTAGTGTTTTTTTTATTGATGCACGTGTGTCTTTAATTTTTGACGAGAAACGTCTTTAAAATCACACCGAAACATACGGGTACCAGGTCAGAAAAGTGGATTGTAATGAAACAGGTTGTATACGATATAGGTTGCATTAAGTTGCCATAGTAACCGTTGTTATTTTCTGAGAAATGATATATGATATTGTTTCCGTTGGTATTTTCAAAGATTACTGTTGTTACAATTTGGTTTCAAATATTTATAAAAAACAAAGCACTAACGGTGACTCGGTGAAATAGACGTTTCACGTTAAACCAGCGGCGGTGTGTCCTGACACCGCCCCACCAGAATTTTACGAAGAACTTCTGTAATGAATTATTAAAAAAAAAACAGTTTTTACGTTAAAGATCTATGTATAATTTAAAATATTTTGATATTAAAAATATAAATATGTTAGGACATTAACACACAGCACCATCTAGTTCCATGGTAAGCTATGCGGCCTATGTTATGAATACCAGATAGTTGATACACTACACATATATAACTTCAAATACATACGTATTACAAATATAAACACCCATGACTAGAGTGCAAACTTTCGTGCTCATCGCACAAATGAATACTGCCAGCGGGACTCGAAGCCGCGACCGCTGGCACAGCCAGTAGAGTCACTACAAACAGAGCCAAACGTGTCGTCGGACTGTATTAAATTAGGTGTTTCATAATTTGTAAATTTTTGCTTGAATTTATGATTTCGAATAAGTTTTTAGAAACATTATTTTCAAAAATAACGATTGAAATGGACAAACTCTAAATTACATATAGGTATTAATTATTCTTGTAGAGTCGTCTTTAATAACCTTTTTTTTTCTTCTCTATTTTTGCACTCTCTTTTTTTCTTTGTGCGAAGTGTTGTTCCTGTTACTAATAATTTGCATAATTGTACTACTTGCTATTGAATATTTTTATACTTTTTCGACGCATTAGTATATAAAAAGTTTTGATATAAAACAAATATTACGACAATTTTAACTGGATTAACAATTACAAAAACATAGATTCTTACCATATCACTTTCTTAGATTTACGAGAATGTTTGACATTTTAAATAAAACTTTCTTTTCAAAGGTCATTTTAAAGTTGTTACAGATAGCATCTGTAACAACTATACAATGAAATTCGAGACATCTAAAACTAGTTTCTCCCGTGACCATGTAACGATTTCGAAACATTATGAAACAAAAACCAAAATAAATTCGCGAAAAAATCCGAAAAGATGGTCTTATTTAAAAATTTAAATTCTTACCGTTACGAGAATCAAACCCGTTATTTCTAGCAGGAAGTACAGTCATAATTCATATAAAATTATAATTTCTGATGCTAACTCCTTGTTTAGTAACGGTTTGCATGCATATTTCCAATAGGAACAACACAAAGACAATACATTTAGCCACAAAGTGCTCAGGCACGTTTACATTGTAGCGGACCAACGCAATATCGCATTCCAACTTCACGTATTGCTTAACAGATGCTTTATCACTTTAAAGAAATATTACGTGAGGTAAGAGAATAGCTTGCTGTCACTTAAAATAATTTGTAGTGGTATATCGGTTAGATAGAAGTAGGTTGGTGGTAGTTAGTTGATATGGATGTCATGGGGTCCTGGGTTTGAATCTCGGAGCTGGTCAAAAAATATAAGGATTTACCGGCGCCTTGATCCTCTGTTCCACATAACTTGTGCTATATAACATCTCTCCCGTAGATGATTGGTGTCAGTGAAATTATCTAATGTATCTGACACTTAAACACAATGGTATTGCTATTATTAAACTATTAACTAATCTTCAATAATTGCTATTAGTAAAGTGGACATCATTTATTCTTCCAGTAACGATTTAAGTATTATTTTGGCGTACTGAACTCAATATACTGAATATTCCTCAATCTATACTATAATATTATAAAAGGAAAGTTTTTTTGTTTCTTTGTTTGTTTGCTTGTACCAAATAAGCTCTGAAACTACTGAACTGATTTAGATGAAATTTGGTAAGAAGATAGTTTGGGACCTTGGGAAGGACATAGGATAGTTTTATCCTGGCAATCATCCATTAAGGAGGTGAAAATGGGAATGAAAGTTTGTATGGGGAAGCAATTTAGGGACGAACCCGAGCGAAGCGAGGGTGAGTCGCTAGTGCCCTATCCACTCGTAATTATTAACATGATGCCAACGTTCAAATAACAAATTAATTAAAATAAAACATTAAACCTATTTTAAATAAAACTTTCACTAACATATTTGAGTTGAAAATTGACATAGACTGCTTTTATTCTGGAAAAGAAAAATGGTTCTCGCGGTAAAAGGTAAAAGGAGAGTGTGTTTGAGAGTATGTTTATCTAATAACATAAGTCTAACCCTATATTAGTATCAAGAACTAAAATTATTTCCAGTCTATGTACATTGTATGTATACATATCTAGTTGTTACACCGTAACATGCGTGCCTCAGGCGAAAGCCAGTTCATAATATGATATACACCTTACACAATATAATATACTCGTGGTACCTATAATATAACCCTTGTTACAAGTCTCACCATCTTCGCAGTCTTAGTATAATGTATGAGACAGTATAACATCGCAAGCATTCCCGACATAGTTTCAAGCAATTCGAAATGCAATGTGCCACGATCTGTTACGACATCGACTTTTTAATTAAATCTATTGTTTATCCAAGTTATATTTTTTATATCTTTCTATTATTAAAATAGGCAAAGATGAAATAGCTTAGCTCTTTCGCCTTTATTTATGAACCGATCTTTTTTGTTTAGTTGTTATTCACGAGCTTTAATGTTATCAATAAACAAATTGGAAGCAGCTAGTTTTTTATATAGATAGGTAAATTCTATCATATATAAATAAATAAAGAAATATGTTGGGACATAGACACACAGCACCATCTAGTTCCATGGTAAGTTACGAGGCCTGTGTTATGGATACCAGATAGTTGATACACTACACATATATAGTTTGAAATATATACATATTATAAACGTAAACACCTATGACTGGTGTAAAAATATTCGTGTTTATCACACAAATGAATGCCCCCAGCGGGACTTGAACCCGCGACCGCTAGCACAGCAAGTAGGGTCATTACAAACTTAACCAAACGTGTCGTCAAAAATATGTTTTTCTCAATTTTTTAATAATGATAACGGTCGAATTTTAGACCACTGGGAGAACACTATTATAAATAATAATAATATAATAAATGTAGTAGGTACTGTTCGTAGGCTTGAGAACGGCTGGACCATTTGGCTATTTTTTTAGATGTTCATCATTGAAATTTGGATAAAACCTACATTTTTAATAGGATTTTTGTTTGAACTCAAAGATTATAAACTTTATTAGGACAGGGCAAGGTCTATCGGTTCTATTTGTTTGTGCGCTTAGTTTTTTAAACTATGTAAAGGATAATGAAACCGTTTTTATAATTATGCAGAGAATTTCATTCATTTTTTTTTACTCAAAGTATAAAATGTATATATACTTAAGTACAGTTCGAAAAATCAATACTTTGCAATTAAGTATTCAAATAAGATAACAGTGAAAGCGGTTGGGTAAATAATATAGAGTTTTATGGGAATCCATAATATATCTTGGGTTATATCTATATATCGAATATCTTGGATTTGATTCTCGTTTGAGGCGAATGGTTTTTAAAGTAAAGCTTCTTTAGGCGTGACTGACGAGTAAGTCAGTACATTACAAGTGGGAGCCAAATTTATTATTTTTAATTGAAAAAAAATATATATATGTTTATATTTTATAATAATTATTGTTTATAATATATATATATATATATATATATATATATATATATATATATATATATATATATATAATATATATATAAAAGAATATTATATATATATATATATATATATATATATAATCTATATATCTGCCACAGCGCCAAAGAATGTTTTACTTCAACCGGACGTAAAGGTTACAGACTCATTTTTTATTCACATAAAGTATTCTACATACGGTTTAGTTAAAACTAAGTATAGTAGACGAAATAAGCAATGCTTCGTTATTGGCTGGAAGCTGACGTTGAAGTGGATTCACAAATTAAACTTTTCTTTGGGGACAGATACAACTAACTTCTTTATTGTATTTATTTGTACTATCCTATTAGATTTTTTCTTTATATTTATTAAATAAATAATACACTAATGACTTACCCTTGCTTCGATTGATCTAGATGCCTGTTTATATATAGGTAACTAGCATTGCCAGCGGCTCCGCCCGCGTTCAGATGGCCAAAAACCAAATTCTTAGGTTTTATGTATTAGTATACTCTTACAATGCAGTTTTTGTATTTTTTATCAGAAATTAGTTATTTTCCCGCAGTAAAAAGTATCCTATATGTTGACCCGGATAACCAGCTACCATCATACTAAATTTCATCAAAATCTGTCCAGTAGTTTTCTCGTTATGCGGTAACAGACAGACAGACAGACAGACAGACAAAAATTCTAAAAACTATAGATTCGGACTCTGTATCGATAATAATGTCTAGTTCAATTAGATTTTCCAAAAAACATTTGATGTACAGATTCGACTTAGTTACAATTTTATTATATGTATAGATATTATACACAGCCAGGGCTTCCTTTTGGCAAATTTTATTACTAACCATATCCTATGTTTTACTCTAGCTTATAGTCTATCTGTGTATTAAATTTAATCCAAATTAGTCCAGTCGTTCTTAGTGTGAATGAGTCACTAACATAAATGTACCTATGCACAAACATTTATGATAGTAGTGAGATTATAGTTACTTTTTACTTAATTATAATAAAATACGCAGTTAAGTTTCTACAGATAACTGTTTGATATGATTATTTAATTTTATTGTTGTAAACAGTTGTAAAAAGCACTGTTGCATCCATAAATATTTTGTTTAGTAAATAATATAAGAATATATCTTAATCGTTACTATTAATTTAGACGTTACGAAAACTTAAAATACACGTTTTAATAAACTATTAAATTCGAAACAACCTTGTTAGAATTTTATCAAAAACTAGCATTGCCCGCGGCTCCACCCGCGTTCAGATGACCAAAAACCAAATTCGTAGGTTTTTCATATAAAAATACTCTTACATTGCAGTTTTTGTGTTTTTTCTCAGAAATGAGATATTTTTCCGCGGTAAAAAGTATCCTATATGTTGACCCGGATAACCAGCTATTACCATACCGAATTTCATCAAAATCCCTCCAATGGTTTTTCCGTGATGCGGTAACAGACGGACAGACATACAGATAGACAGACAAAAATTCTAAAAACTATAGATTCGGCCTCTGTATCGTTAATAATGTTATTTCAAAAAGATTTTCCAAAAAATATATAATATACAGATTCGGCTTAGTTTGAATTTTATTTTATGTATAGATTATATTTACATGAAAAATCTAGCTTTTCCGTACTTTGTGCTTTAGGTTGGTAAAATCACTTGTAACTGAACTCTGAAGCCTTCAACTATACTTAGATTATAATACTTTAACTCATATAAAGTGTTCTACAACAAAATAACCCTCTGCTATGCATTAAAATACAAAGCAAACAATAAAAGTAATAACCCATTGCGAGAAGGAACTTATGCGATCCTATTTAACTTCGCAAGTCATTATTGTCGCTATCTGTAGGGTTGCCAATGGCCTACGTCTAGACGTAAGGAGATTGAGTTTTTATATCTGCCCGTCTATTGTATTCGTGATTTTTTACTTTATAATTTCTTAATATTTTCTTAGATTTACGCGAATGTTTGACATTATTAAATAAAACATTACGAAATAATCCGAAAAGATAGTTTTATTTTATAATTTCTTTTTTGTAATTATTTTTGTTAGAAAAAAATTTAATAAATCGAATGTGTTATATACCGGTTGTTCATTTTAAGCTAAGTGTAATAATATGCTTCTGAGCGATTTTGGCGAAGAAAGAATATATTATAGTGCCCAAGTATATGTCTCTATAAATACTGCTCTCAAACTCTGGTGGGTTGACCATTCGAAACGTCCGACGAGATGTAAGGCGCAGAACCGATAGCTTTGTATGTGCCCTCACAAGTTCCCAGAGTTACTGAAAATTTCTTGACAGAAAAACTCAGAAATTAATAAAAATTGGGTCAACTCGGGACTCAAACTTAAGACCTCTAAATTCAACTGAAGTAGTTTATTATACATGTACTGGTAAATTTGGTAAACATTATTTCCAGAAAAAAAGTGCTAAAATTTAGTATACGAGGAGGGATAGACCTAGAGTATAGGTTACGATTTGACACACAGGGACGCATACGAGCAAAGTGAGGGCAAGTCGCTAGTAATATTATTAATGCGAAAATGTGTTTGTTGGAAATAGCAAAGGCTAAGAACAGATGGTATATGTGCTGGAGAATCACATAGTATACGTCTTTATTCCCATACATTATTTGATTTATTGGGATACTAGCATTGCTCGCGGCTCCGCCCGCGTTCTAATGAGTAAAAATCAAATTCTTAGGTTTTACATATTAGTATACTCTTACATTGCAGTTTTTGTATTTTTTCTCAGAAATGAAATATTTTCCGCGGTAAAAAGTATCCTATATGTTGACCCGGATAACCAGCTATGATCATACCAAGTTTCATCAAAATCCCTCTAGTAGTTTTTCTGTGATGCGGTAACAGATAGACAGACAGACAAAAATTCTAAAAACTATACATTCGGCCTGTGTATCGATAATAATGTCCATTTCAATAAGATTTTCCAAAAAACATCTAATGTACAGATTCGGCTTAGTTACAATTTTATTATTATGTATAGATAAGGTCGAAGCAAAAGCAAAAAAATATTAATTTAAAGAAAGACTTAATATTGAGTTGAAAATGAAAATTAGAGTTAGCGAAGCGCTTAGTAAATACTTTATATATATGTATTTCAAGAAAGGTTATTAATTTACTTAAATTCATTCGTGAAAAACACTTTTGGCCTTCAATATACTCTGACAGGACCAAAACTCTAGTTTATCTTGTAGATGCTTGGGTTTTCATTAAGAAAATTAGTTTGGCGTTTACATAAATTTGCATAGCTTCAAAAGCACCTGGGCAAATATTAATATATTAAATAACCTTACATCGGTACATGTAATGAGCAGAATTTACTATGAAGCAGAGAAAGAAGGTCAATTATAAAGAACAAACGTAATGAATAAAGAAGTGAGGACACGACTGTACACTGTGATGTAGTTTTTGTGTAACACTGAATGTTTGTAATTTATTCTTACAGCGGCAAAAAATTGAGGTTTTCTGAAATTTAGAGCTTGTTATACTTCATAAAATAGGCCTTGAGATGGAGGCGCCTCGCTAAAGAAAAAAAAAATTTTTTGATTATATACTTTTGGTTTGTTAATAAGATAAAGAAACTTGTATATTCTTGAAACAATTGACTTTTAGATATGGTTTGAATGTACGAAACTACTCAGGTGTTGAGTAATAGACAGAAATCCTCTTAATAATATGCCGTTCAAAGTGGTAAATGTCATCGATACTAACCTTTTGATGGTGCAGTGCGTGTGCGCAGATACAACGTGAACTGTCTGTTCCTTTCACTCCCATAGTCTGAAACGAGAATCGGCATCACAATTTAGGAAAGATCAGGCGCAGAATCGATGGATTTACATCGATTTCAAAACAGAGTAAAACTACAAAGATAGTATATCGACAGTGAAATCTATACATATAATAAAATTGTAACTAAGCCGAATCTGTATATTAGATTTTTTTTTGGAAAATCTTATTGAAATAGACATTATTATCGATACAGAAGCCGAATCTATAGTTTTTAGAAATTTTGTCTGTCTGTCTGTCTGTTACCGCATCACAGAAAAACCACTAGAAGGATTTTGATGAAACTGGGTATGATGATAGCTGGTTATGTTTTTAATCAAATTGTCCACATTAGCGTCTTTTAAGCTTTCATTTAGTACTCATTCTATTAATCCATACACATATTATAAATGTGAAAGTTACAAATAACAGAACCCTACTTCTTGCATAGTCAGGAAAAACAACTAACAACTTGAGACACCAGTGTTAAATTTTAGCATTACTATATAACAGTATTTAAACAACACTAAATAAATATATGAAACCTACATTAAATCAGCCTTAAAAACGTTTACTTTCTTGATGTCAAAACAAAAGAGAGATGTAAACAAAACATAATATGATGATATTTATTTTTGCATCCTCGTATAATTTTGTTAATGTCAGCCATATTTTCTATGTAGAAATTTAAGTCCTTGACATTATACGAGTATCTTACAAGAAAACTGTTGATTTATGACTCGACGCCTACTTAGAGTAGTTCTTTTCATTTCGGCCTTTTCTTACTATGATTGATGGTCGATTACTGTTCAACCCAATAATGTTATCAAGACCCTTATAATTCTAAAAAAAAGCTCTAAACGCCTTTGAGTTTTAGCTTTATAAAACTTTTATTAACTTTGGTCACTTGCGAAGGAGTTTTTGATGAAGTTCACTGGAAAATGTTACACTGTATAAATATAAGATTTTGTAAAGAGGGATGCTTATCACCCGACTGCGGTGAAGCCCAAAAGGAGGGTTATGTGTTTGATAATATATATATATATGTATGTAGTATGTTCGACTCTATTTTTTTTCGTAATTTCTTATAGGGCTAGCCCAAAATGGCGGACTTTTGGCGCCAATTTGGGCGTGTTGGCTATTTTTGGACCAAACCTATGGAGTGGGATGTTAAAATAAATAGTTGTAGGAAGTGATCACAAAAATGTCTATGTTTGAAAATAATTTGCATTACACTTCCTATGCTCCTACGTCACCTTAATTCTTTTTTTTAGTTCGCTTTTTATTCTTTGGTATCTATATTTTTTTTACTTACTTGTAAAAATTTTAAAGCCAACGTTTGTTTGTTTGTTCATCCTTATATTATTAAATATAAGCCATTTATTAAAAAATACACTATATCACATAGCAAACAACCAAAAAAACGTAATTGAATACCTACCTCTTTCGACTTGGTTAATTAAATAATTTGACTATAGATAGGAAGACATAGGCCATAGACAAATAATACGGAGTGATTTGCAATTCTTTTTTTTTTTTGAAGTCGCAAAAAGCGGACAAACAGAATAAAACACGGCAGTTTTTTATAGGTAAAATATTAATCAAGGCATCTTTGAAATTGTAGTACATATTTGTATACTTATTATATGCCGTACTATTTTACAAAATCAGGCCTTATGCCATTATAATAGAATTGAAATTAAATAAATAACGAAATATCTAAACAGCTTAATAGGCTAGGCACGTTTTCTAATTTTATCGTTTAAAAATAGAAAAAAAACCTTATTACAAAGAAGGTAGGCTTTGAATTCGAAAATCATTGTTTTGTTTAAAGCAATATGTTCTTTGATTGTATAAGTATACGGCTTACTTTTGAACGTTCATTTTATTTTATAAGAGAAAAAAGACACCATCGTTTTGGTATTTAATTTTGAATTCTATCGTATCCTTGTATTAAGTTTTGTTAAGGGAAATTGAATTTTAAGTCAATACAATTGGAATGAAAATCATTTGTACAGTTTGCATTCATTGATCCCTAAGATGGCTTGTTCTGAAAATGATATGGGCTTTGGACCCTTAAAAATATATACAATTTACTATGAAACGGTTAAACAGAGGTTATATTAGTTTCATATAAATAACTCGTAACACGTCCTGGCTTTGCCTGAGTAGTGCGTGTTTTTAACCGACTTCGAAAAACGATACTAAAATGTACAAAAATAACTAAATGGGAGTTTTCATTTGCTATAGATACCTAATCAGATATTTTCGAAGTCGGTGTCAGCCGACAATGCTTTAAGATATGAATATCTAATCGGTAAATACGACAAGGTATGAACTTCTATTGTAGTTAAAATACTAAACATCAATTTGTGATGTATTTATACGTATCGAAATAGATTTATTTTGATTTGTATCGGCTGGAACCGACTTCGAAAATATCTGATTAGTTATCTGTAGTAAATGAAAACCCGCGTTCAGTTATTTTTACTTTTTAGTATTTAATTTAATAACAATTAAAGTATTTTTACAATGAAACTCTTAGTAAATTAAGAAAAAAATAAAAGATAAGCTAAAATATTATTATATAAATAAAAAAAATCCACTCTTGGTGTTGGAATATATTTTTTTAAGTTACTCTGAAGTCAAGGTTTTTATTTAGGCTCTTTTTAGCTATTTTTTATATCTATAATAAACTTTAAAAAAATAGGTAAGTACTTGACGTACCAACTTGAACTTTTTGTAGTGCGTTGCATCAGTTGTTTTTATTATGAACTTTTATTAGAATTTAGCAAGGATGAAGTTTGCACGGATTATTATATACTTCTAAAGTAACTCTATACTTTAGAAGTATATAATAATTCGTGCAAAATTTTCAACTTAGTTTCCTTCATTTTTTTATACCACTGATATAAAAAGGACACTGTATTGACGTCAAGAATTAGTGAAGTAAGCTGCACATAGAGTCCGCCAACCCGTATTTGGCCAGCGTGGTGGACTATGACCTGATACCCCTCGTATTGATGGGAGATCCATTCCCAGCTGTGGGTTATTAAAAAAAGGTTGAATATGTAGTGTCATTCAAATAGCGATGTTAAACAATTAATTAAAAAAAAAAACACTTAAAACTGTTGTAAAAAGTTAAAACCATACGTTCAATGTCATGAAATACGTTATTTACATCCCTTCAGCGAGCGAGAGTAAAAGTAAACAAACAGCTAATTTTATTACTTCACCACAAAATGTTATAGGAAATTTTGCATATGTCCAAAAGGTCGTTAGTCGCGTGCGTCGAGCCGGAATAATTGAATTACAGCCACCGTTATGTTATATCGGTTCCGTTATGCAATAGTGCATGGAGATATCGCCCTTATTGAAGATATCTAGTTAAGAGGCGAATAACGAGGGAGTTTTTTTTTATTATAAACGATTATTTAAAACATGACATATGTAGAGTAATGTAGAGTCACTAGCTTGTACTAAGTCTGTTGGTTCGATTTTTGGTTGAGACGAATAAGCGTATGTATGCAGGATGTGGTGATATTGAAATTCTTTATAACTGAATGAAATAATTACTATCCAATACCCATCCAGTGGGAACTCGCGATCTAAAACTCACAAAAGGTACATATGTACGTCTTATATACGTATTTTACATGCTTATACATGTACATATAAAAATGTATCTGCATATATACTTATTTGACGACACGTTTGGCTCAGTTTGTAGTGACCCTACTTGCTATGCCAGCGGTCGCGGGTTCGAATCCCGCTGGAGGCATTCATTTGTGTGATGAGCACGAATGTTTGTACTCCAGTCATGGGTGTTTATATTTATAATATGTATGTATTTAAAGTTATATATGTGTAGTGTATTAACTGTCTGGTATTCATAACACAAGCCTCGTAGCTTACCATGGTACTAGATGGTGCTGTGTGGTAACGTCCCAACATATTTATTTATTTATACATGTGCATATAAAATATGTATGTAAATACGTATGTTATATTGAAAATATTAAAAAAAAGACATGCTATAAAAAAGTATAATTTGTAAAATTTCTTGATACTACTTTTTATTTATTTATATATTTTTATCATTACGCATATAATATATTGGGTCGTTGGTAAATAAATATTATCAAAGCACTTTTTTTTTGATCATAATACCAGGTATTCTTTAATTTTACGTATTCCATCAAGATCGAACTACGAGCGTGCTTTAAATAGGTGGGCTAAGTTTGCTTACAATTTGTTAGGTGTTAAACTATATTGTAAATTATACGTAGGTATAGCCATTTAAGTTTCACATCACATCACGGTGCTAACATCGACATTGTAAAATCTTTTTAATCTGTCTGAGGTACAAATTTAATTCAAAAGAGTTTATATTATGTTATGTTTATATATTAGTCGTACGTGTTAATAACATTATAAATTAGATTTTTTCGGCTCTAATCGGCTTTAATTTTGGCTTTTATGTTTATTTTTTACTCCCCACGCTTTTGTGGGTAGACATTGTCTATAATAACAATTTTTGAGACGTTTAAAATCTCAATATCTCCCGTGACTATGTTTGTTTTTAACCCCCGACGCAATAAGGGGGGTGATATAAGTTTGATGTCGATCTCTGAATGTCTCTGTGTGTGTGTGTGTGTGTGTGTGTGTGTGTGTGTGTGTGTGTGTGTCTGTCTGTGGCATCGTAGCTCTCAAACGGATGGACCGATTTTGATGCGGTTTTTTTCATTTGAAAGCCAGTTTCCTTGCCGTGGTTCTTAGCTATGTTTGGTTAATATCGGTTCAGCAGTGTAAGAGTATCAGCTCTTATCCAAAATTATGTAAAGCATTTCGGCGTATGATTACTCGATTAAGTGCTTCACGCGTGCCAGTGTAATCGTTAAATGACAATTAATTTGCGTAGGGGGTTTTTAAAATTTTGAATCTATAATAAACCATTAGAAATAATCGTGATAAAATCCGTGAAAAATAGTTTTATTTAAAGTATCTAATATTCACTAATGTATTATTCACGTTTTAACGAAGGTAGTACAAGTAACGTGTTATCGTCGATCGTCATATTAGTTCTAACAAAGAGAAACTATCGATTCACCGATCTATTCGCCACTTTCCATACGTAATAAATTGGTCCCGATTTTTAATTCTATACAACGGGACAAAGGAAAAAAGCTATTTTTTCTTTTAGTAATTTGAGGTTACATTGGAATTCCAAATCAAAAAGCAGAGAACAATTTGGGAAAGCATTTAAAAATAACAGATGGAACAATAAAGCGATACCAGTCGTATGCAGTCGGATATGCTAAAAATAGTCCAATACGCGGTGATCCGTAGAACGTATGTATTCACAATGTCACGCTGTTTATCACTCTGAATGGTTGAAGAGTGAAGGGTTTTGTATGAACTTGGCAATGGCGTTAATATGTTATTATACCTTAAGTCTCTATTTTTCTATACTAATCTATACATATAATAAAATTGTAACTGTGTCGAATCTGTACATTTAATACTTTTTGGAAAGTCTTATTGAAATAGTCATTATTATTGATACAGAGGTCGAATCTATAATTTTTAGAATTTTTGTCTGTCTGTCTGTTTGGGAACGCATCACGAGAAAACCACTGGGCAGATTTTGATGAGATATGGTATGATGATAGCTGGTTATCCGCGTAAACATTTATAATGCTTTTTACTGCGGGATAATCCTGATCCTTTTTCTAAAATAAAAATAGCCTAAGTTACTCCTTATAACATCAGCTATCTACCAATGAATGTCCCGAAGGACAGACAAAAAATTAAAAAAAATATTGTTTTCTTGTAAGTACCGTATAGGTATACCTTCATATGCATTTAGTTAAAAGCTGTTATTTTGACATTACAAACAGACACTTCAAGTTTATTTATCTGTATATATGTAAAGACAAAACTCTTTGGGTGGCAGATCTAAATGTAACAAATTCTGTGACTTCCAACAGACTATTCCTCCAGACTAAACCGTCTTCAAATATAATTTTTCGATAGATAGATTTTATTATAATATTACCCTTATATTAGTTGATGATTTTGCTTCCTTTATCTATTTCTATATGTAATTAAATTGTAACGAAGAATTATACACTGAATATTAAAAAAAAGTAAACTTGATTTAGTTAAAGTTAAATTAAAAAATAGTTTTTTTATCTGTATATTTATTCAATACTAGCGTTTCCTGTGGCTTCGCCCGCATAGTACATTAATCACCAACATAACATATACTAAAACCTTCTCCGAAACACGCTGCATCTCATAGCATAAGTATTATTCCGATCGGTTCAGTAGTTATCGCAGTATAACCGAACAAAAAATCTGCAGTCCATTTATTAGTGTAGAAAGGCCTAGTTTTTTGATTAAGATTGTTTTTGTATCTCGTAGTTTCAATTAACATAATAGGTAATTTTCCATTTAATCGGTCCAGTGCATCCAAATATAGGACTACAGATCTATACAGATTCAAAAGTGCTTGTAAAAGTCTATTTGAATAAAGTATATTTTGATTTGATTATACTCTGCGCACTAAAAACTCTCCAAAGTGATACGTAAATGGGGTTTTAACGTTTAAATAGTTTATTGGTGGTAAATAGGGTAGAATGTTAGCTGAAATTTTATTTATAAATAACTAGCGAGGTAGAACAGGAACTAACTTAGGTTGATTCCCCATACAAACTTTCATTCCTATTTTCATCCTCTTAAGGGATTATTTCCGGAGTAAAATGATATTCTATGTCCTTCCAAGGGTCTCTAACGATCTTTTTACCAAATTTCATCTAAATCGGTCAAGTAGTTTTTGGAGTTTATTCGTTACAAACATACAAAAATACATATCTTTCCTCTTTATAATAGTAGTGTAGATCACTTTATGTATGGTTATAGCAGTCAATCTGACAGATTAATTCACCAATTAAATCGCTAATCGCGAGATACAGTGTGTTCCTTGACATGTACTACCTACTACTAATTCAGGAAGATGAAAAATTGGCAATCTTTTTAGGTGTTAAATTAAAAAAACACAAGCAAAAGCTGGCTATTCATTATCATTTTTTGTCTGAGTTTAGGATTGATAGCCTTTACCCTATTAGATTATTCTTATAGGTACATGAAATAAATAAAATTTATATAGAATGTAATATCGTCAATAAAGTTGTCTGTCGTATTTCATAACTTTTCGCGATTAAATGGGAGTGACATTAAAAAGTGGCTAAATATAAAAAAACCCATCGATGTTAAGCATTTATTATTTACTAGCATTGCCCGCGGCTCCGCCGGCGTTCACATTACCAAAAAACAAATTCTTAGGTTTTACATGTTAGTATACTCTTACACCTCAGTTTTTGTATTTTTTCTCAGAAATGAGACATTTTCCCGCGGTAAAAAGTATCCTATATGTTGACCCGGATAACCAGCTATCATCATACCGAATTTCATCAAAATCCCTCTAGTGGGTTGTCTGTGATGCGGTAACAGACAGACAGACAGACAAAAATTCTAAAAACTATAGATTCGGCCTCTGTATCGATAATAATGTTTATTTCAATAAGATTTTCCAAAAAATATTTAATGTACAGATTCGGCTTAGTTACAATTTTATTATATGTATAGATTATTATTGCTTACTTAAAGAACATTAAATTTCAAACAATTTTTACTTACCAGTATATGTTCATATTGAATTCGATTTCCTTTAAGCAAATACCAATATTACATAAATAAATATTATATTTTTATATGAAAAGGATAACATCCTATTCAGAATTGAGGGACAAGGTCGTTCCGCCCTAACATAACAGGTCCGTTTTTGTAACGTTATTATTGTTATGATAATAATACCTCAATAAATCTGTCGCTATCGCCTCTAGACCCTTTTAATATCAGATACAGGTTCATTTCTTGATAAATTCTCATTTTCTTTTAGACATTAGAAGGTTTCGTCGCGACCTTCTAAAACCATTGCTACTTTGCCTTAAGTCATGTTTTTTCCATAAATTCGTTTATTTTTTGTCCTAAATACTTATTATAATCTTGTATATAAAATTTCCATGTCACAATGTTAGTTACCGTACTCCTCCGAAACGGCTTTACCGATTTTTACCAAATTTTATATGCGTATTCAGTAGGTCTGAGAATCGGCTACTGTCTATTTTCCATACCCCTAAGTGATAAGGATAAGGGTGGTCCTCCCAGACCCCACCCCAGGGACGAACCCGAGCGGAGCGAGGGTGAGTCGCTAGTCTATATATATGTAATAAAATTCTAATTGAGTCGAATCTGTACATTAAATATTTTTTGGAAAATCTTATTGATATAGTGATTATTTATACTTCTATTATCTATACTAATATTATAAAGAGGTAAAGTTTGTGAGTTTGAAAAACGTAATCTCTGGATCTACCGAACTGATTTAGATGAAATTTGGTAAGAAGATATTTGAGACCCTGGAAAAGACATAGTATATTTTTATACCGGAAATTATCCCTTAAAGGGGTGAAAATGGGGATAAAAGTGTGTATAGGAAAACAACCTAGGACGTGAGATGAGTCGCTAGTTATCGATACAGAGGCCGAATCTATAGTTTTTAGAATTTTTGGCTGTCTGTTTGTCCGTCTAGGAACGCATAGCGAAAAAAGTACTGGACAGACTTTGATGAAATTTTATATGATGATAGCTGGTTTTTCGAGTCAACATTTGTATAAAATCATTAAAACGTATCTAGGACGACATACATACATACCTACATGCTCAATTTTACAAATTAATTATTTATTGTGTGATCTGTTGTTACAAAATATTTTTGTATTAATAAAATTAAATACACTTTAAAAACTCCCTCATTTTGGAAATCGGTGAAAAAAAAATATACTTTAACTAAAAAGACATATTTTATTTTAGTATCTGGCAATTTATCACGCTTAATAAATATGCAACATTATAGATATTATCTTTACTAATAAAACCGCATTAATTAAATCACCATAATATCATTTCTAAACAAAAACATTTTCTTCGTGCTTAGGCAAACTAAGCTCAAAGTGCAAACACGTCAGTATTTAGGTCGTGTGATAGCGTGAAGCGCCATCTTTTGGCGGGAAAAGGGAGACCAAGGCACTGTTTTATCAACAGATCTGTCTGCGCATGCGTAGTGTCGAGGTCACTCTAGTAAACCCACACAGACGTCCAATGCCACAGCTGTCAAACGTGTGCTTGTCATAATGTGCAATATATTGTGATTTAATTGTATTTATTAGTAAATAAAGTGTTTAAAACGTAAGTATAAAATATATTCTTTTATTTTCATTATGGTTGCATCTCATTGATAGTTTTTGTTCCATCGCCGATGATGTCGCGAAGGTTATTTTATCTTCGCGGTAGATACTCGTAGTAATGTAATTTTATTTAATATTAGTAGAATAACCAATTTGTGTTGGTAATTAGTATTAAAGTGGTTTTTTATAATATATATTTTAATGTAGTACTAATTACATGAGATGAAAAAATGTGAATAGTTCAAATTGTACGTATGTTTAACTTTGTTAGTCAACATCCGATATGGTCTAGTGGCTAGGATACCTGGCTCTCACCCAGGAGGCTCGGGTTCGATTCCCGGTATCGGAATATTTATTTTCTTTTTTTAATTTTTTTTTGGGTTACCTGGCTCTCACCCACGAGGCTCGGGTTCGATTCCCGGTATCGGAATATTAATTTTCTTTTTTTAATTTTTTTTTAATTTCTTTCCAGATTTAAAATGAATATCAAAGCGGCACTGGCCATTTGTATGGTCTTCGTAGGATGTTGTTCTAACGTCGTGTTTTTGGAGTTAGTAGTAAAAGAGGATCCCGGGGCGGGAAACTTAGCAACATTCCTGCAATTTTTATTCATAGCCACCGTCGGTTTCTGTACGGTTGGCAAATTTGGCACAGCAAAGAGAAATATACCATTCAAACAGTACCTTTTATTAGTTGGATTTTTTTGGACGAGTAGTGTAGCTAACAACTATGCGTTCGACTTCAATATATCAATGCCTCTACATATGATCTTCAGAGCGGGATCCCTTATGGCGAATATGGCTATGGGAGTTTGGATTTTAAAGAAGCAGTACCCAGCACTCAAATATTTGGCTATATTTATGATTTCTGCTGGTATCGCTATATGTACCGTACAATCTAGTGGCGACGTGAAAGCTCCAAGGGAAACGCACGAAGACGCAGCAGAGGAAGAAAAGCTAAAATTCATTGACTGGCTTTGGTGGTGTTTGGGGATAGCCATATTAACATTCGCTCTATTTGTTTCCGCTCGAATGGGAATATTCCAAGAATCTCTATATTCCAAATATGGTAAACATCCATGGGAAGCGCTGTACTATACCCATTTATTACCTATAGTTATCTGGTTACCCACCACCCCAAATTTGATCAACCATGTCAAATTAGCATTTGATACACCGCTAGTAGATTTCATGGGCATAACTTTGCCGCGACAAGTCCTTTGGTTGATATTATATGTTTGTACGCAAGGTTTGTGTATAAGCGCCGTTTATGTTTTGACTACGGAATGCGCTTCGCTAATTGTCACACTGACTGTCACTCTTAGAAAGTTTGTCTCCTTACTTTTTTCGATTTTGTACTTCAGAAACCCCTTTACGGCGGGTCATTGGATCGGAACACTATTGGTTTTTATAGGGACAATGATTTTCACGGAGATATTACAGAAATGTATCTACATGTTTGTTCCTAAGCAAAAGACAAAAGTACAGTAAAATGTGATGATTTATTTAGGTTTATTATGTAATTTATATACTTATGGTGGCGTAATCTACTTTAAATATATTACAGTGTTTGATAACGATTGATATGAGAATGTTGCTTCGTCTTTTATATTTGTTAGAAGTATGTTAAGTTCCTATTTGACATATTTCTATATTATATTTGTTGCTTTCTAAAGAATTTATTTTTAATCTGTAATGAGAAATTTCAAAATGGCCATTAATATTATGTATAATTAATATTAAGATTGCTAAAATGCTTTCTAATAGAAAAACATAGTAATAATATAATTCAAATAATAAATATTTAATGTATGTATAGGCGTACTTGTATATTTGTAAGGTATATTTTATTTATTTATATTATAATAGTTAATTCTAGTTTTTGACTTTGTGAGATGACTTTGACAGCAGGGATTTGACAGATTTTTTTTATAATATATTTTACTTTTTAAGTTTATGCTATATTTAAATATGTCATCGTTTTTTTTTTAATTAATGGCGATCAAAACTAAAAATCGTTTTTATGACTATTATTTATAACTCATATATATTTCTTGTGAAATAACGTAATATTAATATAATTGAGTGAGCCCTTAGTATGAAGAGCGCTTTTTTATTTTTGTATTATAATGCATTTAATTTCCATGTGATTTTGACATAAACTATGCAAGTTGTTGTAAGTAAAAGACAGATATGAAGATATCTACTTATAAAGTATTTCTATGAAATGAATGTTTCCTCAATAAATTAATAATAAAAATATAATAAATGTCCCATGTTTTCTTTTTCAAATGCCATTTAGTATATTAAGTAATATGATTCTACATACGGTTTCTGCCCATAACTGCTAAAATAACCTTTATTTTAGACCAACTTTAAAAAATGAGTAGGTACTCAATATAGATGTACGTTTTCTGGTATTATATTATATACTCGTAGTAGAAATGGCAGCTCATTGGTACTATATACACACCGGCTTGAATATCCAAGTGAAGCGGGTTCAAATCCGGATCCCACATCTCTGAGATTTCCATATACGAATCATTTGCAACATGATTAACGTTTAAAACAGTGAAAGAAAAAAATCTTGAGGAAACCCGTATGTCTAAAAAGACTTAACTAATTTTCGAAAGACATGTAAAGCTCGAGGTTGGCGGGCTTGCCCTTGCTCACTTATCCAACTTATTGGGCCATACTGCTTAACTTATTGGACTATTCCGTGCCCAGCAGTGGGACGCTAAAAGTGGCTAATATGAATAGTTATTATTTAATTGTGGGATGAGTTGGGAAATAAATAATAACGTACATTTTTATTTGTTTTACTAGCATTGCCCACGGCTTCGCTCGCGTTCAGATGACCAAAAACCAAATTCTTAGGTTTCGCATATTAGTATACTCTACATATATACAGTATACTATACATTGCAGTTTTTGTATTTTTTCTCAGAAATGAGATATTTTCCCGCGGTAAAAGGTATTCTATATGTTAACCCGGATAACCAACCAAATTATAAAAACTATAGATTCGGTCTCCGCATCGATAATGATGACTATTTCAATGAGATTTTCCAAAAAATATTTAATGTACAGATTCGGCTTAGTTAGAATTTTATTATAGGTATGTATAGATAGATTAGATGACTCAGATGCAGTCATCGATTGCGATATCAATACAATTTTCACTTGTGATCGTGATATTTTATCATTCACACTAGAATTGAAAAATCACGTTAAAATCTTTGTCTTTAAACATTTGAAGGTAATTTTTTTTTATATATTATTTAGAACACATTGGTTGGTACCTTTGATTAGCTGAAGTTAATATGAATTACTCAAATTATAACTCTACTAAATACAAAAGTGAGAAAATAAATTGTATTTTCATACAAATAGGTATGTTTTTAATTTAATTGTGTTTTATTTTATCCAACGATCATATATTATTTTATAATAATTAAATCAAGTTTTTCATACATTTTAAAAAGGTACACTGGAGTTACAATATTTGCTTTGGAGTTCAAAATTTATACGCGACTTAACGTCCTACTGATATTGTAGTAGATCTAGAATTTAGTATTTAGTAACAGTATAAAGAGGCTAATCTAGTTCATTGTAACGCTTTATTATTATTTGGCCCAGATTTTTTTACTGATAAGGGATTCGGCTTATAAATTTATTATACTTTTTTTAAGCTAACCTGTGGTATCACGTGTGTACTTATTCATTTTTTATATAACTATTCTACTTAAATTTAGTAGGTTTTCGCTATTTTAACACTGTTGTCTTCATTTGTACCTATGTAATTAAATCTTGAAAATCGATTTTAAACTTTTGAATTATTATATCGACTCAAAATTTTGTATGTAGATATTATGTATAATTTATAACTAGCAACTTATCCTTCCTTCACTCGGGTGCGTTCCTAAGTTTGAATGGTTTAGGAACGCATAAAAAATAAAGAATCCAAAAAAACCTTTTTTTTTTGGTCAGGAACCTTTGCAAGCGTCTACTGATTAACCCACGAGAATTTCATCACAATCGATTCAATGGTTTAAGAATACCTAGAGAACAAACATACGAACATTCATTTTTGTTTATATAGATGAGATATATTATCCAGATGCCAATAATATAATATAATAATTTGAAATCATAGATCTAATGATAACCAGGAAATAGATAGCGGAACTTTTCAATAGCTTTTGGTAAAACCATCGAATTTGGGCCAATTGATTGCAACAATTTGACGAGTAAGTTGGTCAAAAGTGTGCTTTTTAGTTTATTATCTCCAATAAAAGCTTTATCCTTAAGTAAAGCGTTAAAAATCGCTTGAAAGTTCATGTTTTTAAAATATAGATAGCAAACAAGGCAATTGAAAATTTTCTAAAGAGCTTTTTTAATATGTTTAATGATCATTAAGAATTATTTGATGACACGTTTCGCTCAGTTTGTAGTGACCCTACTTGCTATGCTAACGGTCGCGGGTTTTAGTCCCGCTGGGGGCATTTATTTGTGTGATGAGCACGAACCTTTGTACTCCAGTCATTGGTGTTCACATTTATAATATGGATGTATTTAAAGTTATATGTGTGTAGTATATCAACTATCTGGTATCCATAACACAAGCCTCGTAGTTTACCACGGAACCAGATGATGCTGTGTTAATGTCCCAACATATTTATTTATTTATTTTCAAAGAATCTCTGCATCTAAACTTTGAATTAATGAATGAAATTTTTTTATTAAAAAAGCTTTTTACAAAGTACAATACTATTTTACAGTGTTGTATACTCAGTTGTTAACGCAATGCATGCTAAGGACGCTTCCTAAAGGTTTTTTCCCCTATTTTATTAGGTAAATATGTCGTGGAAGCTAATTTAAGCGGCACGTAGCTAAATTACTGCTAATACTATGGTTAGAGTCAATTTATATAGTATAGAAATAGTATTTACATATGTAGTGTAGTAGTATTAAAGTATCGTGTAGAGATCTGATAGAAAGGGACAGAAAAAATCGTTTAACAGCAATCGTTAGCTAATCATTTTAAGC